>JAQQAC010020896.1:25213818-25242593 GCA_029783875.1 Phataginus tricuspis
AATGCTTTTTCAGCATCTATGGAGATGATCATGTGGTTTTTGTTCTTCCTTTTGTTGATGTGGTGGATGATTGATGGATTTTCGAATGTTGTTCCATCCTTGCATCCTGGGATCAATCCCACTTGGTCATGATGGATGATCTTTTTGATGTATTTTTGAATTCAGTTTGCTAATATTTTGTTGAGTAGTTTTGCCTCTATGTTCATCAGGGATATTGGTCTGTACTTTTCCTTTTTTCTGGGATCTTTGCCTGGTTTTGGTATTAGAGTGATGTTGGTCTCGTAGAATGAGTTTGGGAGTAGTCCCTCCTCTTCTACTTTTTGGAAATCTTTAAGGAAGATGGGTATTAGATCTTCACTAAATTTTGTTTGATACAATTCAGCAGTGAAACCATCTGGTCCAGGATTTTGTTCTTAGGTAGTTTTTTGATTACCAATTCAATTTCTTTGCTGGTAATTGATCTATTCAGATTTTCTGTTTCTTCCTGGATCAGCCTAGGAAGGTTATATTTTTCAAAAACTTGTCCATTTCTTATAGGATATGCAGTTTGTTACCATATAATTTTTCATAGTATTGTCTCATAATTATTTGTATTTCTGTGGTGTCCATAGTCATTTTTCCTTTCTCATTTCTGATTTTTGTTTTTGTCTGTAGATTTTCTTTTTTTCACGATAAGTCTGGCTAGGGGTTTATCTATTTTGTTTACTTTCTTGAAGAACCAGCTCCTGCTTTCATTGATTCTTTCTATTGTTTTATTCTTCTCAATTTTATTTATTTATGCTTTAATCTTTTTTATGTCCCTCCTTCTACTAACTTTGGGCGTCATTTGTTCCTCCTTTTCTAGTTTCATTAATTGTGAGTTTACACTGTTCATTTGGGATTGTTCTTCTTTTCTGAGGTAGGCCTGTATTGCAGTATATTTCCCTCTTAGCACAGCCTTCACTGCACCCCACAGATTTTGGGGTGTTGAATTATTGTTGTCATTTGTCACCATATATTGCTTGATCTCTGTTTTTATTTGGTGATTGATCCATTGACTATTTAGGAGCATGTTATTAAGCCTCCATGTGTTTGTAGGCTTTTTCGTTTTCTTTGTGTACTTTATTTCTAGTTTCATACCTTTGTGATATGAAAAGCTGGTTGGTACAATTTCAATCTTTTTAAATTTACTGACGTTATTTTTGTGGCCTAGCATATGATCTATTCTTGAAAACGTTCCATGTTCACTTGAGAAGAATGTGTATCCTGTTGCTTTTGGATGGAATGTTTTGTAGATGTCCATTAGGTCCATCTATTCTAATATGTTGTTCAGTGCCTCTGTCTCTTTATTTACTTTCTGTCTGGTTGATCTGTCCTTTGGAGTGACTGGTGTGTTGAAGTCTCCTAAAATGAATGCATTGCATTCTATTTCCCCCTTTAATTCTGTTAGTATTTGTTTCACATATGCAGGTGATCCTGTCTTGGGTGCATAGATATTTATAATAGTTATATCCTCTTGTTGGACTGACCCTTTCATCATTATGTAATGTCCTTATTTGCCTCTTGACTTTCTTTGTTTTGAAGTCTATTTTGTCTGACACAAGTACTGCAACTAATGCTTTTTTCTCCCTATTAGTTACATGAAATATCTTTTTCCATCCCTTTACTTTCAGTCTGTGTATGTCTTTGGGTTTGAAGTGAGTCTCTTATAGGCAGCATATAGATGGGTCTTGAGTTTTTATCCATTCAGTAACTCTATATCTTTTGATTGGTGCATTCAGACCATTTACATTTGTCTACCCCTTGGGTGACATCTATTTATCCTTAGTAATACTTCCATCTATAGGAGTCCCTCCAAAATGCACCATAGAGGTGGTTTGTGGGAGGTAAATTCTCTCAGCTTTTGCTTATCTGAAAACTGTTTAATCCCTCATTCAAATTTAAAAGATAACCTTGCCAGGTAGAGTATTCTTGGTTCAAGGCCCTTCTGCTTCATTGCTTTAAATATATCATGCCACTTCCTTCAGGTCTGTAAGGTTTCTGTTGAGAAGTCTGATGTTAGCCTGATGGGTTTTCCTTTGTATGTGACCATTTTTCTCTCTCAAGCTGCTTTTAAAAGCCTGTCTTTATCCTTGATCTTTTCCATTTTAATTATTATATGTCTTGATGTTGTCTTCCTTGGGTCCCTTGTGTTGGGAGATCTGTGCACCTCCATGGCTTGAGAGACTATCTCCTTCCCCAGATTGGGGAAGTTTTCAGCAATTACCTCCTCAATGACACTTTCTATTCCTTTTTTTCTCTCTTCATCTTCTGGTACCCCTATTATGCGAATATTGTTCCGTTTGGATTGGTCACACAGTTCTCTCAATATTCTTTCATTCTTAGAGATTCTCTTTTCCCTCTGTGCCTCAGCGTCTTTGTATTCCTCTTCTTTAATTTCTATTCCATTTACCATCTCTTCTACTACATCTAATCTGCTTTTAAATCCCTGCATTTTATGTTTCATTTCAGATATTTAATTTCTTAATGATTGCTTAAATTTGTTCCAGAGTTCTTAAATATTTTTCTGTACCTCCATGAGCATGTTTATAATTTTTATTTTGAACTCTCTTTCAGGAGTTTGGTGAGTTCAGTTTCATTTGGCCCTTTTTCTGGTGTTTGTGAGATTTTGGTCTGAACCATGTTCTTTTAACATTTCATATTTCTGTGTGGTACCCACTAGTGTGCAGAAACTCCAGTCTCTGGAGCTGCTCAGCCCCTAGAGTGAGGTTGTGGGTCATAGGGGAGTGCAGCTGGTGCCTGGGGGTAGGAAAGATCTGTTTCCTGATTCCCGTCTGCAGTGCCTGTCTCCAGTGTCCAAGCCAGTGGGCCAAGCACACACGTGTAAACCTCTGTGATTTGTGTCTCTAGCTGTTGTAGGTGGGGCCTGCCTCTAGCTGGCCTTACGCCAGCACAGTGACTGCCAGTTTGTAAACTGGTGATTCCAGGCTATGAGGAAGGTGTAGTAGGCTGCTTGTCGCCGTGGGCGGCCTCGCACCTGATTAGGCAGCCAGGGGGATGGAGCACCTGAAGCTTCTCAAAGTTCCCAACCAGCTGGGCAGAGGGCACCTGCTCACCATGCCTAGTTCTCCCTTCTCCCATGCAGCAAGCTCCGTTCAAACCCCACCCATTCAGCAGCCCTCTCACTGCTAGGAAGCTCAGACCGCCCGCCCCTCCTCTGACGCAGAGCAGTCGGATGTGGATCCCCCCCTCCACAAACAGCTGAAATGTGAGTCTCCCAAGCACTCCACCCGCCCGAGCTCCCCAACGTCCAGAGCACCACACAATATAGGCTTCTGCTCTCAAAGCAGATCTCCAGGGCTAGGCGTTCAGCAGTCCCAAGCTTTGACCCCTCCCTGCTCCGTTTCTCTTCCTCCCACCCATGAGCTGGGGTGGGGGAAGGGTCTGGGTCCTGCCAGATTAAGGCTTTCCTACATTACCCTATTTTGTGAGTTCTGCTCTGTTCGTGAGGTCTGTATGCAGTCTGGTTCAGGCTTCTTTCTTGTTGCTGCTTTAGGGTTAGTTGTATTAATTAACTATATTTTTGCAATATTTGTGGTTTTGGGAGGAGTTCTCCATATCACCTCTCATGCCGCCATCTTGAATCTCAAAAATCTGATCTATGTTTTTAAGGAACACCATAGCACTGGACACATTATAGGTACTCAAAGAAAGAAAGGGAAAAAAAGAGGGGTCATAACTGTAGTAGGTTGAATAATGGGCTCAAAGATATCCAGGTCCTAATCCCTTCAACTTATTAATGTTACCTTATATATTAACAGGGACTTTGCTATATGACTAAGAATCTTGAGATGAGAAGATTATCCTGGATTATTCAAGTGGGCCCTAAATGTAATCATATGTATCGTTAAAAGAGACAGATAGAGGACGATTCTACTAGAGGAGAGAAGGCAATGTGACAACCTCAGCAGAGATTTGAAGGTGTTCACTGTGAGCTTTGAAGATAACAGGAAAGGCCCATGAGCCAAGGAATGCAAGCAATGCCACTCCAGCAGCTGTAGAAGTCAAGGATACTGCTTCCATGAGCCTCTGCAGGGAATACAGCCCGGCCAAACCCTTGGTTTGGGGCTAGTGAAACTGATTGCAGTTTTGGCCTCCCAAAATGTAAGAATAAATGTGTGGAGTTTTTTTAAATTGAAGTATAATTGATACACAATATTATATTGGCTTCAAGTATACAACACAGTGGTTCAACAGCTACATACAATATTCAATCCTCACCCCTACTAGTGCAGTTACTATCTATCAACATAGAAAGATGTTACAGAACCACTGGCTTTATTCTCCATGCTGCACTTCCATCCCCATGACAAACTTATATTATGATTGAGATTTTGGGGCCCCTTTATTCCCTTCACCCTCCCCATCCACCTACCTCAACATCTCTACCATGGTAAGTATCAGTCACATCTCAGAGTCTGAGTCTACTGCTGTTTTGTTCATTTTGTTTTGTTTTGTTTTGTTTTTATATTCCACAAATAAATGAAATCATATGGTATTTCTTTCTCCTCCTGGCTTACTTCACTGAGCATAATACCTTCTAGGCCATCCACATAGTCACAAATGGCAGGATTTCTTTCTTTTCTATGGCTAAATAATATTCCATTGTGTATATGTACCACATCGTCCTTATCCATTCATCTACTGATGGACACTTAGGTTGCTTCCATATCTTGGCTATTGTAAATAATGCTGCAACAAACATGGGGTGCATATCTCTTTTCAAATATGTCTGACCTTATGACACAGTTTGAACCACACTCCAAGCATCTGGAACAAACCAATGCTATGTTTGATACCCACCAGACAGCTAGGCAACTGTAAATTAAAATTTGGTTATCTTCAATTCACATAATTTCCCTGGCCTTCTTATAGTACTGGTATAAGGTACAGACCGCCTATCAATAGTCCTTTTATTCAAACAATATACAGTTCATTAAGTTAAAATTTATCACACTTTCATTTCAGAAAATCATATTTGAAATGGAAATTTTCACCTGAGCCTTCTCATCTAGCCATGGAAGGCAATAGTCCCAGCTTCTGGTTTCTCAATTAACAAAGTAACAGGATCTCGCAGGCCCATTGACTCAGTGTCATTTCTTTAGTTTTTCTCTTTTCATTAATTTTAGCATACAAGGAAGGAAAGGAACAAAAACATATGAATAGCACTTCAGGATGAGACATCAACAGAATTTAGACTGCTTAACAATAGAAATTAAAAGGTACAGAGAAGACACATTTGAGGGCCTTACTCTTCCAAAGTTAATGACAATCAGTGATATTTTTTTGAAACTGAATTTCAGAGATAAAGTCCTTAGGACCTAGATCTTTGTCATTTTTTATGACTAGATCTTTGGAACACTTTGTCCACATTCGTAATATTAACACTGTAAAATGAATCTTCACTTAAAACTGAGCATTATTATGTACTTCAACAAGACCATCAAGATCCTGTTTTAAATGACACTCCATCCTTTCTTAAAACTTAGCTATAGCCCAGGTCCTCTGCCTCAAGAAATCCGTGTGTTCTTTTCTAGAGCACCTGACTTAACAATTTTGACATCTATTTCTCTGTATTTGCTTAGATGCATGTTATGGAGGACATGTCAATAAACAGAAAGTTTGGTTGCATAGTAAGATTAGTTCTGAACTGCATCAAGTACATGAAAATGAAAATACAGCCTTTAAATGCTTATATGTTAGGGTGATTCAAACAGCACACTCTCAGTTGTTGAAAGAACAAGACCACCTAAGACCCATTTCTTGCAGTGCACCTGCAAAGCAGATGATGCAAGTGTCTGAGTGATTCTTAAGTCCAGGCATGAACTATGCAATAATGCAAATATGTCTGGATATTCACTAACAAAAATCACATGTGAATTTGAAGAGTTAATGAGTTAACTTTCATCTTCATTGAGTTCTTTTTCATGAGAAAAAAAAAGTTGCTAAGATTTATATTAACCGTTTAAGCAAAGACTTATAAAGTTGCTTAAACAAACTAATGGGGAAGCCTCTACTTGACTGCATGGGTGGGAGGATGGATTCTCCAATCTCTTTCCCAGTAACCTAAGTTTCACCGTAGTAATTTTTTCCATAAAATTAAAGAGCCTAATGGTAACAGATCTGACTTTTAGTGCTCTATGCCACATCACACTTCCTCATCAGTCCCAAGGTCACACTGAAAAAGAAATTGACTTTTCTCTCCTTCCTTATTCTAATTATTCCCAAGAAAAACAACAAACGTTCCCTGATTGCTACAATTCCAAGTTTCTGTTAGCAGAGGCACTACAGATGAGTAATTCCTCTTTCCTGACTTTCCCGTTTCTCCTTTCACATTCTAACAGAGAAGCACTGTGAATTTTTTTTTAAGGTATCATTGATATACACTCTTATGAAGGTTTCACAAGAAAAACAATGTGGTTACTGCATTCACCCTTATTATCCTGTCCCTCTCTGTGTTACACTGTCTTCCCCGTGACCCCACACACACCATGTGCACTAATCATGATACCCCTCAATCCCCTTCTCCCTCCCCACCCACCCTCCAAAACCCCTCCCCTTCAGTAACCGCTAGTACCTTCTTGGAGTCTGTGAGTCTGCTGAGTTCCTTCAGTTTTGCTTTGTTGTTATACTCCACAAACGAGGGAAATCATTTGGTACTTATCTTTCTCTGCCTGACTTATTTCACTGAGCATAATATCTCTAGCTCCATCCATGTTGTTGCAAATGGTAGGATTTGTTTCTTTCTTATGGCTGAATAGTATTCCATTGTGTATATGTACCACCTCTTGTTTATCCATTCATCTACTGATGGACACTTCAGTTGAGAAGCACTGTGAATTTATAAACACGACCCCTTTGGAAGAATTCTTTACCTTTGGGGAATGATTATAAGACAGGCTCCCTAGCAATACAAAGTACCTGCTGTTTTCTTTCCTCTCCCTTGTAAACACTCACTAGTGTAACTGCAGCTATGAACCACACTTAGAAATTGAGACTGATCCACTTTCTCAAAGAGACATTAATGACTTCTGCATAAACAACTATAGCTTGTATGAAAATAAGTCTCATTTTCCATTCAGTTCCTATTTTAATTATACACCAGTTTTCAATATTAAGTTCCATCCTTTATGATTTTTCCCATAATTATTTTTATTAATCATCTTCTGATTGTTTCTCTTGTATTCTCAGCAGGACAAATAAACTCTGAACATGATAAAGGGAAAAGATGGGTCAGGGCTTGGCCTGCTTTTGCTCTCATGGGCTAGTTAATTTTTTCCTGAGTTTCACACAGCATTCTGTCTCCTTTCCTTCCCCTTCACTGTCTCCCTGGCTGAGGAAGGAGTAGACCTCTAAGTAGCCATCCTCTAAGGATTCTTTCTTTTTTAGTACTTAAACATTTTTTAAGGTATCACTGATATACACTCTATGAAGGTTTCACATGAGAAACATTGTAGTTACTACATTCACCTACAATATTGAGTAACCCCCACACCTCACCACAGTCACTGTCCATCAGCATAGTAAGATGCTATAGAGTCACTACTTGTCTTTTCTGTGCTACACTGTCTTCCCCATGACCCCCCAACATACACCAGTGTGCCAATCATAATGCCCCTCAATCCCATTTGTTCACTTTTGCTTTTGTTTCCCCTGCCCGAGGAGCTGTGTTCTGGAAAAAGTTACTCATGTTTATATTCAAGAGATTTTTCCCTATGTTTTCTTCTAAGAGTTTTATGGTTTCATGACTTACATTCAGGTCTTTGATCCATTTCGAGTCTACTTTTATGTATGGAGTTAGACAATAATCCGGTTTAATTCTCTCTCTTTTTTTTTTGGCATCATTAATCTACAATTACATGTACAACATTATGGTTACTAGACTCCCCACATCATCAAGTCCCTACCACATACCCCATTACAGTCACTGTTCATCAGTGTAGTGAGATGCTATAGAATCACTACTTGTCTTCTCTGAGTTGTACAGCCCTCCCTGTGCCCCCCACCACCACCACATTATGTCTGCTAATCGTAATGGCCCTTTTTCCCCCTTGTCCCTCCCTTCCCACCCATCCTCCCCAATCTCTTTCCCTTTGGTAACTGTTAGTCCATTCTTGGGTTCTGTCAGTCTGCTGCTGTTTTGTTCCTTCAGTTTTTTCTTTGTTCTTAGACTCCACAGATGAGTGAAATCATTTGATACTTGTCTTTCTCCACCTGGCTTATTTCACTGAGCATAATACCCTCTAGCTCCGTCGATGTTGTTGCAAATGGCAGGATTTGTTTTCTTCTTATGGCTGAATAATATTCCACTGTGTATAGGTACCGCATCTTCTTTATCCATTCATCTACTGATGGACACTTAGGTTGCTTCCATTTCTTGGCTATTGTAAATAGTTCTGTGATAAACATAGGGGTGCATATGTCTTTTTCAAACTGGGTTCCTGCATTCTTAGGGTAAATTCCTAGGAGTGGAATTCCTGGATCAAATGGTATTTCTATTTTGAGTTTTTTGAGGAACCCCCATACTGCTTTCCACAATGGTTCAACTAATTTGCATTCGCACCAGTAGCGTAGGAGGGTTCCCCTTTTTCTTGTTTGTTGTTGTTTGTGTTTTGGATGGTAGCCATCCTTGCTGGTGTGAGGTGATATCTCATTGTGATTTTAATTTGCATTTCTCTGATAATTAGCGATGTGGAGCATCTTTTCATGTGCCTGTTGGCCATCTGAATTTCCAGTTTCATTCTCTTACATGTAGCTGTCCAATTTTTGCCAACACCAGTTGTTCAAGAGGCTGTCATTTTGCCATTTTATATCCAGAGCTCCTTTATCATATATTAATTGACCATATATGCTTGTGTTTATATCTGGGATCTCTATTCTTTTCCATTGATCTATAGGTCTGCTCTTGTGCCAGTACCAAATTGTTTTGATTAACGGGGCTTTGTAGTAGTGCTTCAAGTTGGAGAGCATAATCCCCTCAGCTTTGTTCTTCCTTCTCAGGATTAATTTGGCTATTTGGGGTCTTTTGTGGTTCCATATGAATTTTAGAACTATTTCCTTTAGTTTGTTGAAGAATGCTGTTGGTGTTTTGATAGGGATTGCATTGAATCTGTAGATTGCTTTAGGCAGGACAGCCATTTTGACAATATTAATTCTTCCTATCCATGAGCACAGGATGTATTTCCATTTATTGGTGCTAATTTCCATTTGATTTCTCTCATGAGTGTCCTGTAGTTTTTAGGGTATAGGTCTTTCACCACCTTGGTTAGGTTTATTCCTAGGTATCTTATTCTTTTTGATGCAATTGTAAATGGAATTGTTTTCCTGATCTTCCAAGGATTCTTATTCACCTAAAATCTAACTTTATCTTCCTGCCTCCATGTGGAACCTCTTCTCCTCAATGTCATTTCCCCTTCTGCATCCAGGTAATGACTTTCTTCCTATCACAAGTTTGAATCCCTGTAATTCATTCTTCACACTATAGTCAGATTAAGCCTTCTAAAGCCCAGAATTTAGCATGTATTCCCCTCCTTAAAGCCCTCCAATAGATGGAGGCCTGTTGCCTCCAGGATCAAGTCCAAATTCCTTACCATGCCTTATGTGGCCCTTTAAAATCTGGCCCCTGCCTGCCTTTCCCACCACTCAGCACCTCCCTCCCTACTACCCTTTGCATTCTTTGTCTCATTGAAGGATTTGCCTCCCAAACTCCCCATCTCTATTTCTCCCCCTTCTTTTCCCCATCACATTGCTACAGTGTTGAGGAACACACAGAGCTAAAGATGTGTCTAAAGTTTCTAGCTTGACTCATAGAGTGGATGGGGCCATTCATGGAAACACGGAGGAGAAGGCACAGATGTAGGGGATATGAGAAGTTGATTTTTTTAGACATCTTAGTTTGAAGGTACCTAAGGGACAAATCACAGGTGGGCAGACTGAGCATACAACTGGAAAGGAGGGGGCGAAGCTTAGGAGAGAGGTCAGGGCTGAAGACACAAGATCTAGAATTCATTAGTCTAAGCTAGAAATTGAAGCCATGGAGGCCACCAGAAAAATTTTGAAGAAGGAAGAGATAATGCTAATGGCAGAACACTGGGAGGTGGGCAGAAAACAAGAACAAGAGAATTGAGAATAACCACCAAGAGATGAAAACATAACAGTGACATATGAAAGACAAAAGAGACAGTGATTATAAGCCTGTCAACTGCAGAAAGGTCCTATATGATGGGAAATGAGGAAAGACTATTCAATGTAATATTTAAGAAGTAACTAACTAGTGGGTGTCTATCACTTTAGTACTTTGCTCTTCAAAGGATTTCTCATGTATTATCTCTCATGATTGTCACAGCTCCAGAAGTCATCCAGAATGCTTCCCTAAGACACTAACTGGTACTTGAGATTAAGCCTCAAAGCTTCTGACTCCTACATCAGTCCTTTATTCCCCTACAACACACTGCCTCTCCAGGACACATCCGTACATGTGGACATTAAAAAAAGCATTCACAGACTAGTGGAGAAAACAGACCTGGGGAGATCACTTTAAAGTGGCAAGTGCTACCAGAGAGATGATAAGAGACCCCATACTAAGCTGCCAAGCCCAGGCTGGACTCCTGGAGGAGAGGAAGCCTCAGCAGAGTCAGGAATGATGGATGGGATGAGTTTGCCAGGGTGGGAAAGCCAGCAAGGGGCCTGGGAGGACACCAGGGCAAAAAAGCTAACAGAAGCAAAGCACAAAACAAGCAGGAAAATGGTCAGTGAGTGTGGAGAGCTACAGGAAATGTGCTGACGCCAAGGAGAACATGAAGTGGACTGTGGGAAGAGATGCAGTTGGGCACAGGACAGAGCCAGTCCTTGAGGGGGCTAAGCTTCATCATCCTAATGGTGACATGGTGGGAAGGTCACAGGAGGACTTTGGGCAGGGGTGTGACAGAGACCAATTTGTACCATGGACACATAATTCAACAGCAGTGTGGAAGGAGACAGAAAACAGAGTTGCATTAATTGAGATGAGAGATGATTAGGACTTAAAACAGGGCAGCAGAAATCAGGAAAGGAAAGGAGGAGTCCATTTCAAGAAGTATGAGGGACGAAATAATGTTTTAACAGGCAGAGCATGGGGAACACCAACAAGCCATTGGACAGACATTTCCAGAGCAGCAGCACGCTCTTCTTTAAGAGGTTGATGATGTCTGCCGATATTAATCATAGCACCAAATTTTTGTTTGAAAAACAAGGATAAAAAACACCTTGTTAAACTGTTTCTTTCTTTGGGTCATTTCGTATTACTAACAAGCAAATGAGGATACATGTTTCTTTACCTGATAGAGCAGTTACCTTCATTTTCTACAGGTACTTAAACTGTTGCAACACAACTAGATTCCTTGACTAGGCTGGCAGAGAATCCCAACACTTAACCCCCCTATCAATTTCCATGGCTGGAGAAAACTTCATACTATTCTCAGTTGGCTAGTTGAAATCTCAGAAGAAATTGTGTTTGAAAGCCTCTAGCTCTGGTTCTTATCTGAAGATAAATAGCTAGGATTCATGAGTAACTGGAAAACTGAAGCCATGGAGGGCACCAGAAAAAGTTTGAAGCAGGAAGAGAAGATGTTGATGGTAGATGGTAGAACACTTAGGAGGTGGGTAGAAAAACAAGAACCAGAGAATTGAGAAAGGTAATCCAAAAGATAGGAACATAGCATATACAAAAGAGGAACAAAGAATATACAAAAGAGGAGACCTTTCAAGCCATGGATATACAGTGGCGAAATGACAGCCTCTTCAACAGCTGGTGTTGGCAAAACTGAACAGCTATATGTAAGAGAATGAAACTGGATCATTGTCTAACCCCATACACAAAAGTAAATTCAAAATGTATCAAAGACCTGAATGTAAGTTATCAAACCTTAAAAATCTTAGAAAAAAACATAGGCAAAAATCTCTTGGACATAAACATGAGCAACTTCTTCATGAATATATCTCCCCGGGCAAGGGAAACAAGAGCAAAAATGAACAAGTGGGACCATGTCAGGCTAAAAACCTTCTTTACATCAAAGAACACCATCAATAGAACAAAAAGACATCCTACAGTATGGGCGAATATATTCAGAAATGACATATCTGATAAAGGGTTGACATCCAAAATATATAAAGAGCTCACACACCTCAACAAACAAAAAGCAAATAGGCCAATTAAAAAATGGGCAGAGGACATGAATAGACACTTCTCCAAAGAAGACATTCAGATGGCCAACAGGCACAAGAAAAGATGCTCCACATAGCTAATTATCGGAAAATGCAAATTAAAACCACAATGAGATATCACCTCACACCAGTAAGGATGGCCAACATCCAAAACACAAACAACAACAAATGTTGGCGAGGATGTGGAGAAAGGGGAACCCTTCTACACTGCTGGTGGGCATGCAAATTAGTTCAACCATTGTAGAAAGCAGTATGGAGCTTCCTCAAAAAAACTCAAAATAGAAGTACCATTTGACCCAGGAATTCCACTCCTAGGAATTTACCCTAAGAATGCAGGAGCCCAGTTTGAAAAAGACAGATGCACCCCTATGTTTATCGCAGCACTATTTACAATAGCCAAGAAATGGAAGCAACCTTAGTGTCCATCAGTAGATGAATGGGTAAAGAAGATGTGGTATATTATTCAGCCATAAGAAGAAAACAAATCCTACCATTTGCAACAACATGGATGGAGCTAGAGGGTATTATGCTCAGTGAAATAAGCCAGGTGGAGAAAGACAAGTATCAAATGATTTCACTCATCTGTGGAGTCTAAGAACAAAGAAAAAACTGAAGGAACAAAACAGCAGCAGACTCATAGAACCCAAGAAGGGACTAACAGTTACCAAAGGGAAAGGGACTGGAGAAGTTGGGTAGGAAGAGAGGGATAAGGGGGAAAAAGGGGTTGGGGGGACACGGGGAAGGCAGTATAACACAGAGAAGACAAGTAGTGATTCTATAGCATCTTACTCCTCTGATGGACAGTGACTGTAATGCAGTATGTGGTGGGGACTTGATAATAGGGGGAGTCTAGTAACCATAATGTTGTTCATGTAATTGTGCACTAATAATAGCAAAATAAAATTAAAAAATAAAAAATAAACAGACTGATACATCGATAAACTTGAGACAGATGAGAGGAGAGAGGGATACATCAAGATTGATTTAAAGGTTTCTGGCTTACATGGCTGGGAGGGGAAAGGTTTGAGAAAAAAAAGGTAGGCAGAAAAAATAAACTGTTAGACCTGGAAAATTCCTTGCAGATTATCTTGTTCAAGTGGTGTGTTTTACAGATGACTACTCCACGCAAAAACTGGGGCTGGAGAAAACAGGACTTTGCTTTCAGTCAGAGTTCTTAGAACATGGCTCCCTAACTTTAAAGGTCAGGGTCAAAAACACCACTGATGGAGAGCAGTATCAGCTCTAGGAGGAGTCACATATGGCCCCTGGATGAGGTTCATCCTGCTTCTGTTTCTCCCTCTGTGCTACCCTTCATCAGCTCTGGGCATGGGATCATCTTCTTCAGCTGGATCTTCATGGTTCCCTGGTTTCCCTGCTGGGAGCTGCCACTTACCTAAGTCTAAGCCTTTTATTCTGCCCCAGACTCTTCCCCATTCCTTCGACCTGCCCTGAGCAGATGCATGCTAGTTCCACAGCCCCCTTTCTCCATTCTTCTTCATTCACTCCTTCACATTAATTCATTCATTCAACCTTTCTCTAAGTCCTGGAAATACAAAAGTAGGCAGGACATGCTTATTCACCTCATAAGACTTACATTCTAAAATTGAAGGCAGGCTCTCTCCACTAACCCCTCAAAAGAGGAAATAAATAAATAAAACAAAATAACTTAAAATCATGATAAGTGTTAGCAAGAAAAAAAGGGCTGAGAAAGAAAATAATGGGGGCTTGTGAATTGTGGCAGGGAATCACAGAGTAGTCAGAGAAGGTGCTCTGGGGAGGTGTCACATTAGTTGAGACTGAAAGGGTAAGGAATAGCCAACATTCCAGGTATATGCAAAGGCCCTGAGACTTCGTATGCATTCCAGGAATTGAAAGAAGGCCAGAGAGACTGAAGTATAGTGAGCAAAGGGCAGACTTATACAACAAGGAAACTAGGTGATGAGGAGAACTCTTTTAAGAAAAAAAGGCAGACTTTTTAATATAAAATTAGATATGAAAATAAATCTCTTTAGAATGAGAAAGGAATCACATAAATTAGAAATTTGTGAAAGTTTACAGGAACTAAAAGTTTAGAGTATTAAATTTTTCTAGTGATTTGAACTTTTTATCATTATGAAATGACCCACTCTAATAATGCTTTCTATCTCAGTCTACTTTTTCTAATAATACACCAGTTTTCTTTTAGTTAGTTGTTTCCATGGTATCTTTTTTCTTTCTTTTACTTTCAACCTTTTTTAAATCTTATGTTTTAATCTTTCTCTTGTATACAGCCAATCATGGTATTTCTTAAATTCTAACTAAAAAAATCTTTGTCTTGTAACTGAAGTACTTGGTCTATTTAAAGAAATTACTGATATTTTGGGATTTCAATCCATCATCTTATTATGTCCTTCTATTTAAGCCACCTGCTCTATGTTCCTTTTCCTCTCCTTTCATCCCTTTGTTTGAATCAATTACTTTTATCATTCTGTTTTCCACCTATTAGTTTGGAAGCTGCACACACTTTGTCGACTCTCCTAATGATTATCCTAGCACGTGCTTGACATGTCAAAGTCTGATGCTAACCTTCACTTTCACTCTCCTTCTGGAAAATGCAAGGACACTGGAGTACTTTGACTACCTCTGCTACCTCTGCCTCTCAGAGCATATGTAATGTTGTCATGTGTTTTGATTGTACACAATTTTAAAATCTCACAAGATATTATTTTTATTGCCTTATATAGTTAATGGTCATTTAGATTCACCTACTTAGACTTTCTTTGCTTTCCTTGCTACACGACAGAGCTTCCATCTGGCATCATCTTCCTTCTTAATGAACAACAAACACCCTTTAAATTTTTCCTTAATATGGGTCTGTTGAAGTAATTTTACATTTCCATCAGCAGTGTATGAGGTTTCTAATGTCTCCACATCCTCACCAACAATTATCCATGTTTTTAATCACACCCATTCTAGTGGGTGTGAAGCGGCTCTTACTGTGCTTTTGATTTTCATTCCCTGAATGACTACTGATGGGGAGCATCTTTTCATGTGTTTATTGGTCATTTGTGTATCTTCTACAAAGAAATGTCTACTCAAATCCTTTGCCCATTTTTAAATGGGATTGTCTTTTTATTATTGAGTTGTAAGAGTTCTTTATATATTCTGTATACAAATCCCTTCTCAGATATGTAAACCGAAAACACGTTCTTTACTAATTCTGTGGATTCTCTTTTCATTCACTTTTGTGATGGGATTGTTTTTGCACAGTTTTTAATTTTGATGAAGTACAATTTATCTGTTTTTTCTTTTGTTGCTAGTGCTTTTGGTGTCACATTTGGAAATCATTGTTTTATCCAAGACTATGAAGATTTACTACTATTATTTCTAAGAGTTTTGTAGTTTTAGCTTATATTTAGGCTTATGATACATTTTTAGTTAATTTAAGTTTAAAGCAAGATGAGGGTTCAAATTCATCCTCTTGCATATGGCTATCCAATTGGCCCAGCAACATTGTTTGAAAAGACTATTTTCACCAATGCTTTGTAGCTTACAGTGTAAATTGAATTGTTTTTCCATTGAATTGTCTTGACACTCCTGTCAAAAATCAATTTACTATAATGTATTATTTCTGTATTTTCAAATCTATTTCACTGATCTGTGTTTCATGTGCCAGTACCACACTGTCTTGATTATGACAGCTTTGTAGGAAGTTCTGAAATCAGAAAGTGGAAGTCCTACAGCTTTGTTCTTTTTCAAGATTGTTTTGACTATTCTGACTCCCTTGCACTCCTGTATGAATTTTAAGATTAATTTGTGATTTCTGGGAAAAAGTCTGCTGGGATTTTCATAGGGATTGTTTGAAGTTGTAACTAAAGTCAATTTTATTTTTTTTATTTATAGGGATTATTGCCATCCTACATTAAGTATTCCAATCCATGAACATGAGATATTTTTCCATTTTTTTCACCAATGCTTTGTAGTTTTCAGTGTACAAGTCTTATACTTTTTTTGTTAAATTTATATCTAAGTATTTTATTCTTTTTGATGCCATTGTAAATTGAACTGTTTTCTTAATTTCATTTTCAGAATGTTCGTAGTTAATTTCTAGGACCTCTAATACAATGAAAAATAGGAGTGATGAAAGGAAATATCCTTTTCTTGTTCCTTATGTTAGGCTGAAACATTCAGGGTCACTCGTTATAGTAACTAATTCCCTGCTAAAACTTGTAAGCTTCAAATTTATCTCCATGAATTTGGTAAGTAGAATAGTTCTACAGTCCATATGTCATAATTCCAAAACTGGTATCTCTGTGGATCTTTTTTCTGCTGGTTCTGGCTTATATTGTTTCATTTCTTGGTGTATGTCATTGTTTCTGACAGTTTTCGGGACATTTTCTTTTTCAGTTAGTTATAGAAGCTATCTGAGGTCTTAGTGTTGTCTTCCTCCACAGAGGATTTTGTTCCTCTTCTCCTGGGTACCTGAGGCCGCAGCTACTGGGAACCTCTCAAAGTACAGTCACAGCCCATTCCCAAGGCACATCCCACTGAAGTCCCAGTCCTGAGTAGGGAGCGTTTCAACAGTTGTTCCTCCCTTGGAGGGTGCTGAACCCCAATCCTTGTCTGTGCCAAGGAAGAGTATAGTTCTACCTTTCATCCCTTTCCCTGGAATGGCATACGTCCCAAGGGCAAAACCATTTTTGAATGTTGCAGCTCTTCAGGATCTCAACCTCTTGACTCCAACTCTTGTCTCATTCCCATGCTATCCTGCCAAAAGTAGAGCTCTGCTCCATTTGTTGAACACCTCCAGGGCAGAAGCAGCTGAGGCTCATTACTCTGAACTTTCTCAAGCTGACACAACCTCATAACTATCCACTCTTTTTCCTCATTATTACTTTTAAGGCTTTTTTTTTTCTGTCCAGCTTTTTTAGTTCTCTTAGAGGAGGGTTATTACCAAAACGAGAAAATTCCTTTTCATTTTAGTAACATTGCTCTTCGAATAGTAGATAAGAGTATATTTCTCCTTATAGATGTAGCCCGTCTAATTAATGAAGGAATGACAAAATTTGAATATCATTGTTTAATAACATCTAATGAATTAATGAATTTAAGTATTGATTTAATAGCTGCAACTATCTCAAAAAGAGAGACATCACAAATCCCCTAGTGGAAAAACACAAAGACACGCTGTGAAGTAGTTGTCCCCGAAAAAAAAAGCCTGTATCTAAAAAGCCTCCAGATCTATCTACGAATTTATACTAAAGACAAGGCAACATGTTAAATTATATCATAAAGATGTAATAAGCAAAATCCAGTCTGTGAGTTTGTTCATAAGGAACAATTTGATTTCTGTTAACAATAAATTGCAAGGGAGAGAAAAGAGGGTTGGGAGGACCTAGAGATTAGAAAAAATTTATAAGACATATCAAAAGAATCAGAGTACATAGATCTTATTTGGATCCTGATATTTTAAAGACTGTTAAAACTATGAAATTTGTGATAAGCTTGAGATGTTAAATACTGACTCAAAAGTGTTTGATGATATTTTTAAATATTATTACCATTCTAACTGCTATAATAATATTGTGTTTATGTTTACCAAACAGGAGTGTGTATATGTGTGTGGATATGTATGTATATATATGTATGTTACTTACACATATATATAATATGTGTATATTACATATACACACATATAATAATTATGGATGAAAATATTAAGGTGTCTGAGATTTCCTTAAAACTAACACAGGAAGATAGGAAGTGGATGGGGGTGCAAATGCCAGAAAAAAACCAGACTATTGTGTGAAGAATGAGAGAATGGGCTGGTGGGAACAAGAATATAGGCAAGCAGACCATCTGGGAGCCTATTTTTGTGTCCAGATGAGAGGTAACTGTGATCTGGACTAAGGTAATGAAGCAAAGTGGAAGAATTTGAGACATATATGGGAGGTGGCCTTGATGGTAAATTGAATGTCTGAGTCAGGGAAAGGATAGAAACAAAGGTGACTTCTCATTTTCCAATTTGAATAACTGAGTAGATGTGGTGTCATTTACTGAGATGACACTTTGGAGATGGGCAGGAAGGGCAGGTTGGTAGGGAGTAGACTTCTGTGACTTTTTTTCCATTTTGACTTTGACATTTCTATGAGAAACCCATGAATATGTCAAATCGATTATTGCTGAGGAGAGATCATATAATGTGGGATGAAATTATATCAGTGAAGAGATGATTTTAAGTCGGGAGGAATTAATAAGCGCTGGAGAACATAAAGGCAAACATTTATTGAACTCTAACACATCAGACCTGTGCAGTGGGGGAGACAAGTCGAGGGTAAATGCTGTGACGAAACACGGGCAAAGTATAGAGTGGGAGTGGCGGCAGGATCCCTCTTTACCCTAGCTCCCCACCCAGTCACAGGGGATGGACTGTAAGAGTCCACAAATGTGAACTAAATGACTAAAATGTTGTTAGAATCTGAACTTTTCAACTTCCTCCAAAGGAAACCACCGTTTTTATTGATAATATCACTCTTCCAGCCTTGTCTTTTCAAAGACTGAATTTAAAAAGCTTTAGGCACTGGATAAAATATCATGGCCAGCATTTTGGATGTCCCCAGTATCAGGAACAGAGTGGGGCTGAAGCTGCTGGTCAGAACAGCCTTGGGTAAACTAGGCTCCAGTTTTCCTTGGTAGAGGGCACTGGAAGAGTCAAACAGACAGAGGGGAGAAGGCAGACCCAGACTACACTCTGGCTGGCTCACAAGGCCTGTTTATGCAACATCACATTCCTTCCAAGTTTTCTCCCACCCTGAATGCACCGGCTGTGAGCGAGTGCTTTATAGGCACAGCTGATTCCAATCTCTTACTTGTCGTGTTCTAACGTTTTATGATGTGTTGAGAAGACCCCTGGCAAAAAAGACTGTTTAAGTGCTTTTTATTATTTTCTTGTTTGTGAGTTATGAGGCTATAGGATATGTGTAACCTGATCAACCTAGTAAAATTTTTAATCCATTCTATTTTTATGGCCTTCCAGGAAAATTCCACTTAGGGGAAAACTAATGACTTTCAGAACTAATTCACAAACATCCTATCAACACTGTTACCAAAAATGGGGCCCAGCCTTGTCAGAGGCCTCAATTCCTCTAAAAGTTTTTCTAATAATTCTTGTTTGGGAAGTGCATGTCCAAGCACTTGTGAAACCGAGGCCTGGGCAGTGGAGGGGTAGCCGGGTCACTGAAAGTTTGTGAGTCTGAATGTGGGAAGGATGGAGGAAAAGACTTAGGATTTAAGGGCATGCCAATGTGCAGTTCAGCCCTTTCCCAGAGCCCGAAGACCACTAAAACTAAAGGTCTTCCTTGCCACTAGATCCCTCAGAACAGTAATCACAGCTGAATTCATAATCTTTGGTTCTCAAACTAAACCCATGAAGTGGGTATACCACATATTAAAACCCCCACTTTACAAAAAGGGGAACTGAAGCTGGGGAAAACTAAGTGACTTGATCAGGTCTGTAGAGTTTAGTGGGCAGCAGACTTGACCTCCGTGTCGACCTTGGGTCCTGCCCTATGCATGAGCCAAACTACCTTCTGCATAGAGGTTTTCCTCCCTGATAAACATACCCCCACCTCTATTCAAAGATCCTGGGAGTCAAAGGAGAAGAAATTTAAGAGCTGCCACAATCCTTCTGCATATAGCGTGAGTCTAGTGGTTCTTACCTCATTTCCACTTCAATCTCATGAGAGTTGATGTACACCTGGGATCACTTCACCAGCACAGGAACACCCATCTGCAACTCCACTTCTTTCTCTCACTTCAAGAGAAGCACAACAGAATCTAGGCAAGAGGGATATTAAAATATGTTCTAATTTATTTTCATGAAAGCCATTCACAGTATTCCATTATTAGTAATAACAAATTATTAGTAGCACAAATTACTTGCAGTGCAGTTCCCAACTGTAACCAGAAGTGATGCCTGTTGCTTCATCCTGGTAATGACCACTTACTCTTTTTCACACCTACTACTGTTTCCTATCAAAAAACACCTACAACCACCTTCATCTATCAACCTCTCAGCCTCTCATGAGGGCAAAGAGCATGGGACTTGGCATCAGACATACTTGGACTTACATTCTGGCTCTGACGCTATGTGACCTTGGCAGGTTACTCAGTTTCTCTAAGATTCAGTGTTTTTATACATACAAGGGAGATTATAAGAGTATCTGCCTTACATATTATTATGAAAATTAAGTGGTGATGAGAGATATAGGTAGACAGATATAGACAGATAAAAGACAACAGATAGAGGATAGATGCTACATAGATAAGTAGATAGATAGATATTGTGTACACAAGTTATCACAATGTCTGGCATGCATTAACCACTGAATAAATATTAACTATACTTTTATTACTGTATCACATACCTACCCAATCTACTTCCACCACTCTCCTTTACTGTCAAGTTTACATGAGCCTGTGTTTACTGTGGAAGAGTAGCTTATGTTCTGAACTCCCTGGTAAAGAAAACAGTAAGATATTATAAACAATTAGAATGGGAGCCTGATCAAATTAAGCATTAACATTTACATAATTTCTCCTGCAACCCAGCCATCCTAAATTAGCTGTGTTTACTTTCTCAAGAGATATATCAGTAATAGGAATGGGTTGTGAGTTCAGTCATCAGTCTTTACTTGGTTCATTGTTGAAGCTTCCCTCTGCATTTTAAAGACCACTTACCCCCTTGGCAATCCACTGGGTTAGTTTCCTAGATTTGGGGAAGGGCTACCAAGATGCAAAGTCCAAACTACACTGTTTCCTCTCTGCTCAACAGCATTGGCACTTAAAGTCTGGTCCCAAAAACTTCCTGAAATACTTCCCAAGCAGGGAGAAGCTGGCCAGCTATAAGGATTGCTTCAAGGACACTAACTGAGGCCAGACCACCTTTCTGCCTTCAGATGGTCCCATAAGAAAAAAAGACCTGTCCCCACGGAGGAGGCTGTGCACAGATGTGTCTAAGGAAACACAATGGTGAATGACTCAAAAACTGTGAATCCCATCACCGTATGTACAGATGTGTCAACAAGAAAAAAGTAATGGAAATAAATATTATAAAGAAAGAAAGAAAATCTAATACTAAAACCAGGCAAAGACACCACAAAAAAAGAAAACTACAGACCAATATCCCTAATGAACATAGATGCAAAAATACTCAAAAAAATATTAGCAAACTGAATTCAAAAATATATCAAGAGGATCATATGCCATGATCAAGTGGGATTCATTCGAGGGATGCAAAGATAGTACAACACTTGAAAATCCATCAACATCATCCACCACATCAACAAAAAGAAGAACAAAAACCACACGATCATCTCCATAGATGCTGAAAAAGCATTTGACAAAATTCAACATCCATTCATGATAAAAACTCTCAAAAAAATGGGTATAGAGGGCAAGTACCTCAACATAATAAAGGCCATATATGACAAACCCACAGCCAACATCATACATAACAGTGAGAGGCTGAAAGCTTTTCCTCTAAGATTGGGAACAAGACAAGGATTACCACCCTCCCCATTTTTATTCAGCATAATGCTGGAGGTCCTAACCACGGCAATCAGACAACACAAAGAAATAAAAGGCATCCAGATTGGTAAGGAAGAAGTAAAACCGTCACTGTTTGAGATGACATGATAAAAACCCTGAAGAATCCACTCCAAAATGACTAGAACTAACATCTGAATTCAGCAAAGTTGCAGGAAACAAAATTAATGCACAGAAATTTGTTGCATTCCTATGTAACGATGAACTAGCAGAAAGAAAAATCAGGAAAACAATTCCATTCACGATTGCATCAAAAAGAATAAAATATCTAGTAATAAACCTAACCAAGGAAGTGAAAGACCTATACTCTGAAAACTACAAGACACTCCTAAGAGAAATTAAAGAGGACAATAATAAATGGTATTTCATCCCATGCTCTTGGGTAGGAAGAATTAATATTGTCAAAATGGCCATCCTGCCTAAAGCAATCTACAGATTCAGTGCAATCCCTATCAAAATACCGATAGTATTCTTCAATGAACCAGAACAAACAGTTCTAAAATTCATATGGAACCACAAAGACCCCAAATAGCCAAAGCAACCCTGAGAAGGAAGAATAAAGCAGGGGGGATCTCACTTCCCAACTTCAAGCTCTACTACAAAGGCACAGTAATCAAGATGATTTGGTACTGGCACAAGAACAGACCCACAGACCAGTGGAACAGAATAGAGAGTCCAGATATTAACCCAAGCATATATGGTCAATTAATATACAATAAAGGAGGCATGGATATACAATCGGGAAATGACAGCCTCTTCAACAGCTGGTGTTGGCAAAACTGGACAGCTACCTGTAAGAGAATGAAACTGGATTATTGTCTAACCCCATACACAAAAGTAAACTCGAAATGGATCAAAGACCTGAATGTAAGTCATGAAACAAGCAAACTCTTAGAAGAAAACATAGGCAAAACTCTCTTGAATATGAACATGAGCAACTTCTTTGTGAACATATCTCCACGGGCAAGGGAAACAAAAGCAAAAATGAACAAGTGGGACTATATCAAGCTAAAAATTCTGTACAGCAAAGGACACCATTAGTAGAACAAAAAGACATCCTATAGTATGAGAGAATATATTCACAAATGACATATCCAATAAGTGGTTGACATCCAAAATATATAAAGAGCTCATGCACCTCAACAAACAAAAAACAAATAAGCCAATTAAAAAATGGGCCCAGGATCTGAACAGACACTTCTCCAAAGAAGAAATTCAGATGGCCAACAGGCATATGACAAGATGCCCCACATCGCTAATCATCAGAGAAATTCAAATTAAAACCACAGTGAGATATCACCTCACACCAGTTAGGATGGCCACCATCCAAAAGACAAACAACAACAAATGTTGGTGAAGATGTGGAGAAAGGAGAACCCTGAGTCACTGCTGGTGGGAATGTAAATTAGTTCAACCATTGTGAAGAGCAGTATGGAGGTTCCTCAAAAAACTAAAAATAGAAATACCACCTGACCCAGGAAATTCATTCCTAGGAATTTACCCCTAAGTATGCAGGAGCCCAGTTTGAAAAAGACATATGCACTCATATGTTTATCGCAGCACTCTTTACAATAGCCAAGGAATGGAAGCAACCTAAGTGTCCATCAGTAGATGAATGGATAAAGAACATGGGGCACACAAACAGAATGGAATATTATTCAGCCATAAGAAGAAAACAAATCCTACCATTTGCAACAACATGGATGGAGCTAGAGGGTATTATGCTCAGTGAAATTAGCCAGGCAGAGAAAGACAAGTACCAATTGATTTCCCTCATCTGTGGAGTATAAGGACAAAGCAAAAACTGAAGGAACAAAACAGCAGCAGACTCACAGAACCCAAGAATGGACTAACGGTTACCAAAGGGAAAGGGACTGGGGAGGGTGGGTCAGAAGGGAGGCATAAGTGTATTAAGGGGCATTATGATTAGGACACATAATGTAGCGCGATGTGGGGGGGATACAGAGAAAGAAGTATAGCACAGACAATACAAGTAGTGACTCTATAGCATCTTACTATGCTGATGGACAGTGACTGTAATGGGGTATGTGGTGGGGACTTGACAAGGGGGGGAATCTAGTAACCACATTGTTGCTCATGTAAGTGTATATTAATGATGCCAAAATAAAAAAAATAAAAATTAATAAAAATTCAAAAAAGAAAGCAGTACCGGACAAGGTCCAAACCCAGTGAGAAGTGAGATCATCTCACAATCACACATAAGTGAGTCATCAAAGGATTCGTGAGATTCTGCCAGAGAAGTCAGCTATACCCATTCTATGAGCTCTCAGATCCATTTTTAAAATCTTAAATCTGACACTGGTCTTCACTGCTTACTCAAAATCTTATAGGCACCATGCTTTTTACAAGGGATTCCCATTTGGTACTCTCCATGTCAAAAATAAAGATTTGCCATCCAGCCGAAGCTGAAACCCCCAGGCAGCTCTCCTGTCCTTTCACTCTTCCATGCTTGGTTCTCCAGCCCTGTTCTATAACCATCACTCCAGACTTTTTCCCCTCCCTTTAAGTCCTCAAGTAGAAACATGCACCAAATTCTCCCACTTCACCTCCTACTTCCAAATGCAGAGACAACCTAACCTCCTATTAGGAGATTTTGTAAAGACTGAAGCTTATACAACTTGGGAGAGGGGTTCTTCAAAGAAAAAAATACACAATTATGAATATAATATTTTGTATTCATAAAAATTACACAAAGCTCACATTTTTTAAGGCTGGAAAATATCACAATGCCATACTATACAGAAAAATTAAATAATTTTTTACAAATTAACTGTCTGAAATATCTAGTATTTTTTCTTAGTTTTTTTTTTTTGCCTGCATACTCTGATCATCTCTTCATATGATAATGGCTTTATAATATAATTTTCTATGGAAAGAACAGAAAGATAATTCAGTCTTTCCCTAAGCATGGTTGATCAAAATCTGTGGGGAGTTTTAACTGGTATTTTTTTAAAGTTTCTTTCAATTTCCTAATTCTCCTATTGAGGATGTCATGTAAATTTTTAGAATCATTGTCAGACTTAGGTAAACCTTTATTAAGTTACTTTCATATATAGGCCCTAAGATGGAAGAAATTCCCACGGATTAGCTTCTGACTCAATTTTGTTCAAACTTTGCTTTTCCTCCACTATCTGCACACTTCTGATAGCAAGCACTGTAGAAAATGTGTATGTTGGGTTATGACCTTGGTCCTATACCTTCAAGTTATGAAGCCAGGTGAAGTGGTCAGTAGAGTATTCCTGGAAGCCATTCCTATACCAGGATTGCTAGAAACGGCTTAACTACAACACACAGAAGTGACTGAGCACAAAATAAATATATCCCATAAAACCCAAATTAACTATATCTCCAATTCAACTTCCCATTAGCCAGATCCTTACACTCTTGCCTCTCCATTGCCAATCCGCAGAATGGAAAAGTGCAACAAAAAAGAAGCTGGAGTGGAAAGAAACAGTAATCTTAACTACCTACAGTTTAAATATTACAGTTGTGTAAATTTAATAAAAACATGCGAACACATTGCTAGGAAAGGGAAGGGCCCATGAAAGTAAGGGATTCGGAAGCTTTGAATGTCACTAGATTTATGGTAAATCCACCTCTGTCTCCTCCTCCTCTAAGAGATTTGAAGTCATCCTACATGAACTTCCTCAATTCCTCTCTCTTCTATTTCAGAATGTTTCCACATCTTTAGCTATCCTCTGGCTTTTGGCTTTTGTTTCTGGAGAAAAAGCATATCAACTTATTTGTAACACCAACCCTTCCATTTGATCTCCTCTCTGCTGAGTTCTTGCCCCATCTACTGATCCTTTTTTATCTTATCTCCTTCCCTCTGTTAGCTTCCTTGACTAAGCCTGGAAATGCACCAATGACCCAATATGTCTTAAGGTATTTAGAATGTTCTCATCATCTTAACCTCCATATCTGCTCTTTCTTTGCGTTCATTTTTATTATGACCCCATCAGCATCCCAGACCCACATGCTAAAGACTCTGCCATCTTTTCCTCCCATATTAATCCTTTAGCCAAAGTTGGTCAAGTCTACATCCACAGTATCTCTCTTATCAGACCCATCATATTTAGATGGCTTATATACTCAACAAATTAGGTTCCCAATCTCTAGTCTTTTCACTCTTACCTAGCCAAATACTGACAGAGTAGACAGTTGTTTTTGTCTGTTTGCATCCATCCTCTGCCTTATTGTCAATAACAATACCCCAATTTTTTGTTAAGGAATGACCCCTCCCCCATTCTCAGCTCATCTGTAGTCATAGATCCAAATATGAACAATCAAAGCATCCTATTTCCCTGGTCATAGTGATCAGTGCAAACATGGGCATAAATAACATAAGCCAGACCAATAAGATTCCATTCTGAGCCTTAGGTTTGTCTTTTCTTAATTATTGGGAACAAAGAACTGGTTGTAATATCTTACTGGTTTCCTCACTAATAAATGGGTCAAATAAAATATTGACATGTTTATTTTTAATTTTTATTGGCATCACAGTTTTACCTTTTAAAAAATTATCTTTCTGGAGGTGCTCCACCAAGATGTCCAGTGAATTTATCTGACAGAACCAAGTACTTCATTGCCAGGAAAGTGTACCCGGTGGGTGGCTTAAGATCATGCACATGCTTTCTTTCCTCCTAGAGATGAATGCCAAACAATCATAGAACTTGAACTCTGCTGACTCTCCATTTCTCTAGTTTGTTTTTATTCTTTCTACTAATTGTGTGTGCATGTGTGTATGTTTCATTTAGGACTGATAAATTATTCCCCATTGGTGTCAACAAAGATTAAAAATTTGTTTTCAGTGTATGAAAATTTACAATTTTGTATGAACTCTAAAACTGGATTAATAAATTATGGAGATCTCTATTTTTTCCTTAAAGTAAAAGGAAACAGAATTTGGTTAGTTTTTTTGTTTTTTTGTTTGTGTACTTGTCTATGCTGAGCTCAAACCAGTTAAGAATTTCACCCTTACTGGGAAGAACTGTTGTTTGATATCAAGACTACAATGTTTCGGTCTTTTCTGTGTCAACTCTCAACTTGTGGCTGAAATTATAGGATTAAACCTTTAAACTCTGTATGTCTATGTGTCTGTAATTCAGAAAATTTATACCTTTCTGTGAGTGTATAACGTTTTCCTGGTTTATTTCCAAGGGTATTAATAAATTAGATAATGAAGTCTCTTAAAGGAGCTCTGTTTTAATTAATTTACACAAGAAATAAATAAGGCCAGTAGCCCTAGGCTATTTGGGGGACCTCAAGAAAAGAGGAAATCACCCAAACTTATAGATAGTGCAGATAAAATTGGGTAGAGTTTATTGGCATTGGATCCCTAACTTCAAAATCCCAAATAAATCAACAAAATTAAAAGGCAATCTATTGAAAGGAAGAAATTATTTGCAAATCATATATCTTGTAAAGGGGCTAATATCCAAAATATATAAGAACTCCTACCTCAATAGCAAAAAACAAAAAAACAAAAACCCAACCAATCAGATTAAGAAATGGGCAGAGGATTTGAACAGACATTTTTCTAAAGAAGACTTACAGGTGGCCAACACATACATGAAAAGATGCTCAACATCACACTGGGAAATGCAAATCAAAATCATACTGAGATATCACCTCACACCTGCTAGAATGGTTATTATCAAGAAGACAAGAAATAACAAGTGTCAAGGTTGTGGAGAAAAGGGAACCCTTGTGCACTATTGGCAGGAATTTAAATTAGTACACCCACTATGGAAAACAGTATGGAGGTCCCTCAAGAAATTTAAAATAGAACTACCATATGATCCAGCAATTTCACCTCTGGGTATTTACCCAGAGAAAACAAAAGCACTAACTTGAAAAAGATATATGCACCCCCATGCTCATTGCAGCATTATTTACAATGGTTAAAACATGAAAACAACCTATGTGCCCATCAATGGATAAATGAAATGTGGTGTGTGTGTGTGTGTGTGTGTGTGTATATGTGTGTGTGTGTGTGTTATGTAATATTATTCAGCCACAAAAATAATGAATTCTTGCCATCACAACAACATGGTAGACCTTGGGGACATTATGGTAAATGAAATAAGTCAGAGAAAGACAAATACCACACGCTATCACTTATATGTGGAATCTAAAATAAGCCAAGCTCACCGATACAGAGAACAGATTAGTGGTTGTCACAGACCGGGTGGAGGTGAGCAAAATAAGCAAAGGAAATCAAAAGATAAAAACATACAGCTAAGCATAATACCCTCTAGCTCCATCCATGTTGTTGCAAATGGTAGGATTTGTTTCTTTCTTATTGCTGCGTAATATTCCATTGTGTATATGTACCACATCTTCTTAATCCATTCATCTACTGATGGGCACTTAGGTTGCTTCCATTTCTTGGCTATTGTAAATAGTGCTGCAATAAACATAGGGGTGCATGTGTCTTTCTCAAACTGGGCTGCTGCATTCTTGGGGTAAATTCCTAGGAGTGGGATTCCTGGGTCAAATGGTATTTCTATTTTGAGTTTTTTGAGGAACCTCCATACTGCTTTCCACAATGGTTGAACTAATTTGCATTCCCACCAGCAATGTAGGAGGGTTCCCCTCTCTCCACATCCTCGCCAACATTTGTTGTTGTTTGTGTTTTGGATGTTGGCCATCCTCACTGGTGTGAGGTGATATCTCATTGTGGTTTTAATCTGCATTTCTCTGATGATTAGCGATGTGGAGCATTTTTTCATGTGCCTGTTGGCCATCTGAATTTCTTCTTTAGAGAAGTGTCTATTCATGTCCTGTGCCCATTTCTTAATTGGGTTATTTGCTTTTTGTTTGTTAAGGTGCGTGAGTTCTTTGTATATTTTGGATGTCAACCCCTTATCAGATACATCATTTATGAATATATTTTCCCATATTGTAGGATGTCTTTTTGTTCTACT
>JAQQAC010020896.1:25242993-25383070 GCA_029783875.1 Phataginus tricuspis
AATAAATAAATAAATAAATAAATGAAGGAACAAAACAGCAGCAGACTCACAGAACCCACGAATGGACTAACAGTTACCAAAGGGAAAGGGACTGGGGAGATGGGTGGGAAGGGAGGGATAAGAGGGTAAAAGGGGCATTACGATTGGCAGACATAGGGTGGGGGGGCACGGGGGGGACTGTACAGCTCAGAGAAGACAAGTAGTGATTCTCATCTCACTACACTGATGGACAGTGACTGTGGTGGGGTTGGTGGGGGGGACCTGGTGATGGGGGGAGTTCAATCAGCACGGTATTGCTCATGTAATTGTAGGTTAATGATACTAAAATAAAATAAATTATTTAAAAAAAAAAACATACAGCTATAATATAATTAAGTCATGGCAATGTAATGTACAGGAGAGTGACTATAATTAATACTGTATTGCATATTTCAAGTTGCTAAAAGAATGGATCTTAAAACTTCTCATCACAAGAAAAATAAATTCTGTAGGTACGGTGACTGATGTTAAGCAATTATTGTGGTGATCATTTCACAATATATACAAATCGGGAATCATATGTTGTACATCTGAAAATAATAAAGTTATATGTCAATTATACCTCAATAAAAAAAGATCCCAAATAATAGAGGCTTTTAAAAGTCCCATCTAAGATTCTGTTTGAAAATTGACAAGTAGAAATTAATTCTGTAACCCTTCCACACTGTATGGCTCTTGATTTGGCAAAGCAAATGAAGGAGGCCTGTATAGTATATTAACACTCTCGCTTCACCTATAATAATGGAGCCAAATCTAATGAGTCAGTTTTAATGTGAACAAAATAATTTTTTCTCTTTTTGCTTTTTGAGATTATGATGATCATGGCATGGAGGAAAAATGTCAGAATATTTCATGAAATCTTGGTAATGAACAGAAAAGGTTAGCGGGTGTTTTACCTAGTACACCAGGTTACCTCAGCCTTTACATGTCTTTGAGCTATTTTACAACTCTGTAAACTGTCAATAACTAATTCAATAACAATAGCAAAGCAAATGATACGTTTCCATAATCATGTAAATGATGTCTAGTGAGCGCACAACTGATTGCTACCACCCTACCCTCTTGCAAAAAAAGCCAGTTTTCAAATTAAAAATTTTTTTCTGACTATTCTTGCATGTCTCCCCTTCCATCTAAATATTACAATTAACTTCTCTGGCTTAAAAATCCTTTTGACATTTTCACAGGAGTTACTTCATGCGTTTTTTTTTTACACCAGAATCTCTTTAATTTAATTTTATTTTTTTATGTGCACAATGTTTTTCTTGTTATTATTAATATACAATTACATGAGCAACATTATGGTTACTAGACACACCCTATTATCAAGTCCCCTCCACATACCCCATTGCAGTCACTGTCCATCAGCATAGAAGGATGTTATAGAATCACTACTTGTCTTCTCTGTGTTATACTGCCTTCCCCGTATGCCCATACCACATCCCACCCCCATTACATTATGTGTGCTAATTGCAATAGTCCTTTTTCCCCCTAATCCCTCCCTTCCCAACCTCTTCCCCAGTCCCTTTCCCATTGGTAACAGTTAGGCCATTCTTGGGTTCTGTGAGTCTGCTGCTGTTTTGTCCCTCAGTTTTTTCTTTGTTCTTATATTCCACATATGAGTGAAATCATTTGGTACTTGTCTTTCTAAAGAAGAAGAGGGAATACTTCCAAACTCATTCTATGAAGCCATCATCACTCCATTACCAAAACCAGGCAAAGACCTCACCAAAAAAGAAAATCACAAACCAATACCCCTGATGAATATAGATGCAAAAATACTCAAAAAAATATTAGCAAACTGAATTCAAAAATACATCAAGAGGATCATACACCACGATCAAGTGGGATTCATCCCAGGGATGCAAGGATGGTACAACATTCAAAAATCCATCAACATCATCCACCACATCAACAAAAAGAAGAACAAAAACCACATGATCATCTCCATAGATGCTGAAAAAGCATTTGACAAAATTCAGCATCCATTCATGATTAAAACTCTCAACAAAATGGGTATAGAGGGCAAGTACCTCAACATCATAAAGGCTATAAATGACAAACCCACAGCCAACACCATACTTAACAGCGAGAAGCTGAAAGCTTTTCATCTAAGATGGGGAACAAGACAGGGATGCCCACTCTCCCTACTGTTATTCAACATAGTACTGGAGGTCCTAGCCATGGCAATAAGACAAAACAAAGAAATACAAGGCATCCAGATTGGTAAAGAAGAAGTCAAATTGTCACTATTTGGATATGACATGATATTGCACATAAAAAACACTAAAGACTCCACTCCAAAACTACTAGAACTAATATCTAAATTCAGCAAAGTTGCAGGATACAAAATTAACACACAGAAATCTGTTGCTTTCCTGTACACTAATTACGAGCTAACAGAAAGAGAAATCAGGAAAACAATTCCATACACAACTGCGTCAAAAAGAATAAAATACCTAGGAGTAAACCTAACAAAGGAAGTGAAAGACCTATACCCTGAAAACTACAAGACACTCCTAAGAGAAATTAAAGAGGACACTAACAAATGGAAATTCATCCCATGCTCTTGGCTGGGAAGAATAAATATTGTCAAAATGGCTATACCAACTAAAGCAATCTACAAATTCAATGCAATCCCTATCAAAATACCAACAGCTTTCTTCAATGAACTGGGACAAATAGTTCTAAAATTCATATGGAACCACAAAAGTGCCCGAATAGCCAAAGCAATCATGAGAAGAAGGTGTAAAACAGTGGGAATTATGCTCCCAGACTTCAAGCTCTACTACAAAGCCACAGTAATCAAGACAATATGGTATTGGCACAAGAACAGACCCACAGACCAGTGGAACAGAATAGAAAATCCAAACATTAACCCTAACATATACTGTCAATTAATATATGATAAAGGAGCCTTGGATATATAATGGGGAGATGACACCTCTTCAGCAGCTGGTGTTGGCAAAACTGGACAGCTACATGTAAGAGAATGAAACTGGACTACTCTCTAACCCCATACACAAAAGTAAACTCAAAGTGGATCAAACACCTGAATGTAAGTCATGAAATCATAAAACTCTTAGAAAAAAACATAGGCAAAAATCTTTGGACATAAACATGAGCGACTTCTTCATGAACATATCTCCCCGGGCAAGGGAAACAAAAGCAACAATGAACAACTGGGACTATATCAACTGAAAAGCTTCTGTACAGCAAAGGACACCATCAGTAGAATAAAAAGACATCCTATAGAATGGGAGAATATATTTATAAATGACATATCCAATAAGGGGTTGACATCCAAAATATATAAAGAACTCATGCACCTGAACAAACAAAAAGCAAATAATCCAATTAAGAAATGGGCAGAGGACATGAATAGACACTTCTCTAAAGAAGAAATTCAGATGGCCAACAGGCACATGAAAAGATGCTCCACATCACTAATCATCAGAGAAATGCAAATTAAAACCACAATGAGATATCACCTCACACCAGTAAAGATGGCCAACATCCAAAACACAAACAACAACAAATGTTGGCGAGGATGTGGAGAAAAGGGATCCCTTCTACACTGAAGTGGGAATTCAAATTAGTTGAACCATTGTGGAAAGCAGTGGGAGGTTCCTCAAAAAACTCAAAATAGAAAAAGCATTGGATCCAGGAATTCCACTCCTAGGAATTTACCCTAAGAATGCAGCAGCCCAGTTTCAAAAAGACAGATGCACCCCTATGTTTACTGCAGCACTATTTACAATAGTCAAGAAATGGAAACAACCTAGGTGTCCATCAGTAGATGAATGGATAAAGAAGATGTGGTACATATACACAATGGAATATTATTCAGCCATAAGAAGAAAACATATCCTACCATTTGCAACAAAATGGATGCAGCTAGAGGGTATTATGCTCAGTGAAATAAGCCAAGGGGAAAAAGACAAGTATCAAATGATTTCACTCATATGTGGAGCATAAAAGCAAAGAAAAAAAAACTGAAAGAACAAAACAGCCTCAGACTCACAGAATTCAAGAATGGACTAACAGTTACAAAAGGTAAAGGGACTGGGAAGGATGGGTGGGAAGGGAGGGATAAGGGGGGAAAACGGGCATTATGGTTAGCAGACATAATGTTGTGTGGGCACGAGGAGGGCTGTACAACTCAGAGAAGACAAGTAGTGATTCTATAGCACCTCACTACGTTGATGGACAGTGACTGTAATGGGGTAGGCGGGGGGGACCTGATGACATGGGGAGTTTAGTAACCATAATGTTGCACATGTAATTGTAGATTAATGATACCAAAAAAAAATTCAGCAGTGAAACCATCTGGTACAGGGTTTTGTTCTTAGGTAGTTTTCTGATTACCAATTCAATTTCTTTGCTGGAATTGGTCTATTCAGATTTTCTTTTTCTTTCTGGGTCAGCACTGGAAGGTTGTATTTTTCTAGAAAGTTGTCCATTTCTTCTAGGTTATCCAGTTTATTACCATATAATTTTTCATTGTATTCTCTCATAATTCTTTGTATTTCTGTGGTGTCCATAGTGATTTTTCCTTTCTCATTTCTGATGCTGTGTGTAGACTCTCTTTTTTTCTTGATAAGTCTGGCTAGGGGTTTATCTATTTCATTCATTTTCTCAAAGAACCAGCTCCTGCTCTCATTGATTCTTTCTATTGTTTTATTCTTCTCAATTTTATTTATTTATGCTTTAATCTTTAATATGTCCCTCTTTCTACTGACTTTGGGCCTCATTCTTCCTTTTCTAGTTTCATTAATTGTGCGTTTAGACTGTTCATTTGGGATTGTTCTTCTTTCCTGAGGTAGGCCCGTATTGCGATATATTTCCCTCTTAGCACAACTTTCACAGCATCCCACAGATTTTGTGGTGTTGAATTATTGTCATTTGTCTCCATATATTGCTTGACCTCAGTTTTTATTTGGTCATTGATCCATTGATTATTTAGGAGCATGTTATTAAGCCTCCATGTGTTTGTGGGCTTTTTCATTTTCTTTGTGTAATTTATTTCTAGTTTCATACCGTTGTGATCTGAGAAGTTGGTTGGTACAATTTCAATCTTTTTTAATTTACTGAGGTTCTTCTTGTGGCCTAATACATGATCTATTCTTGAAAACGTTCCATGTGCACTTGACAAGAATGTGTATCCTGTTGCTTTTGGATGGAGTGTTCTGTACATGTGTTAGGTCCATCTGTTCTAGCATGTTGTTTGGTGCCTCTGTGTCTTTACTTATTTTCTGTCTGGTTGATCTGTCCTTTGGAGTGAGTGGTGTGTTGAAGTCTCCTAAAATGAATGCATTGCTGTCTATTTCCTCCTTTAATTCTATTAGTATTTGTTTCACATATGTCGTCGTTCCTGTGTTGGGTGCATAGATATTTATAATGGTTATATCCTCTTGTTGGAGTGACCCCTTTATCATTATGAATTGCCATTCTTTATCTCTTGCTACTTTCTTCATTTTGAAATCTATTTTGTCTGATACAAGTACTACAACACCTGCTTTTTTCTCTTTGTTGTTTGCATGGAATATCTTTTTCCATCCCTTCACCTTTAGTCTGTGTATATCTTTGTGTTTGAGGTGAGTCTCTTGTAAGCAGCATATAGATGGGTCTTGCTTTTTATCCATTCTGTTACTCTGTGTCTTTTGATTGGTGCATTCAGTCCATTTACCTTTAGGGTGATTATCGATAGATATGTACTTATTGCCATTGCCGGCCTTAGATTCGTGGTTACCGAAGGTTCAAGGGTAGCTTCTTTACTATCTAACAGTCTAACTTAACTCTCTTGTTAAGCTATTATAAACATAGTCTGATGATTCTTTATTTCTCTCCCTTCTTATTCTTCCTCCTCCATTCTTTATATACTAGGTGTTTTATTCTGTTCTCTTTTATGTTTCCTTTGACTGTTTTTGTGGATATTTGATTTTACTTTTTGCCTTTAGTTAGTATTTGGATGGTCTGCTTTCTTTGCTATGATTTTATTTTCACTGGTGACCTCCTTTTAGCCTTCAGAGTGCATCCATCTAGAGCAGTCCTTTTAAGATATCCTGTAGAGGTGGTTTGTGGGAGGCAAATTTCCTCAGGTTTCGCTTGTCTGGGAATTGTTTAATCCCTCCCTCAAATTTAAATGATAATCATGCTGGATACAGTATTCTTGGTTCAAGGCCCTTCTGTTTCATTACGTTAAATATATCATGCCATTCTCTTCTGGCCTGTAAGGTTTCTGTTGAGAAGTCTGATGATAGAGTCTGATGGGTTTTCCTTTGTAGGTGATCTTTTTTCTCTCTCTAGCTGCCTTTAATACTCTGTCCTTTTTTTTATCTTTGCCATTTTAATTATTATGTGTCTTGGTGTTGTCTTCCTTTGGTCCCTTGTGTTGGAAGATCTGTGGGCTTTCATGGTCTGAGAGACTATTTCCTTCCCCAGATTTGGGAAGTTTTTAGCAATTATTTCTTCAAAGACACTTTCTATTCCTTTTTCTCTCTCTTCTTCTTCTGGTACTCCTATAATGTGAATATTGTTCCATTTGGATTGGTCACACAGTTCTCTTAATATTCTTTCATTCCTAGAGATCCTATTATCTCTCTCTGCTTCAGCTTCTCTGTATTCCTGTTCTCTGATTTCCATTCCATGAACAGTCTCTTGCACCTCCTCCAGTCTGCTCTTAAGCCCTTCTATCGATTGTTTCATTTGTGTTATCTCCCTCCGGAATTCATTCCTTAGCTCTTGGATATTTCTCTGCAGATCCATCAGTATGGTTATGACTTTTATTCTGAATTCTTTTTCAGGAAGATTGTTTAAGTCTATCCCATAAGGCCCTCTCTCTGGGGTTGTCTGTGTGATCCTTGTCTGGACCATATTCCTCTGTCTTTTCATGGTGATAGAAGCGGTTGCTGGTAGGTGCCACATGTGTCAGCTGGGAAAACAAAGTCCCTTCTTGCTTGTTGTTCTCCTTGCCCTTCTCCAGAGGCTGAGCTGGTTTCCCGCACACTGGGAGGCAGTCTCTGGGATAATCCCCTGAGCTCTCTGGGTGCTGGGCCGCCTCAGCCTAGCCTATACCTTGTTATGGGTTCTGGGGCCCTTCCCGCTTAGCTGGGCACCAGCTGGGAGGGGATTCTGTGAGGTTGCTGTGGCTGGGGCTGCTCCTCTGCTGTTCAGCAGCAGTGCCGGCTCTGCCAGAACCTTTGCCGCGCCAGCTGGGGGGAACAAATGGCAGGCTGTTGATCTCTGTGGGAAGCCTCAGTGTGGCTTTGCCTGGCCACTGGCCAGGGGGTGTGAAATTCCCCAAGACTCCCAGCCTGCTGGGTGAGTGCGCTGGGACGATTTTGTTCCGCTGTTGGGCCCTTCTCTCTTTAAGACTTTTAAAAAAGCACCTGCTTTTCTTTTGTCCCGGGGAGCTGTCTGAGGGGACCGGCTTGCAGTCTCTGTCTCAGATCCTGCCTTTCTGTTTCTCTAATCTCCAATACACCAGGCAATGTGTGTTCATGCTCCCAGTGCAGATTACTGGGGCTGGTTATTTAGCGGGCCTGTGCTTCCATTCCCTCCCCACTCTGATTCTTTTCCTCCCACCAGTGCACTGGAGTTGGGGATTGCTCAGGTCCCGCCGGGTCGCGCCTTTGTATCTTACCCACTTCGTGAGGCGTTGAGTTCTCACAGATGTAGCTTTAGCCTTACTGCTGTACTGTATTTTCTGGTCTCTCTTTTAGTAATTGTTGTATTTGTTGTAATTTCACAAATACATATGGTTTGGGAGGTGATTTCCGCCGCCCTGCTCACACCTCCATCTTCCCAGAAGTCTTAGTTGAGTCATTCTTGACCCGCCAAGCTCTAACCAACCAGCTAGTGGTCCAGAGACACATGAGAAAGTCCAACCCAAATCAGCAGAACATCCGAACCAATGCATAGATTCGTGAGAAGTAATAAATGGTTGTTTTAAATCTCTTGAAGTTGTATGGTAATGTTACACAGCAATAGTTACCTGATACATACTTAACACCTTTACAAGTACTTAGACTGCTTTTGATGGATTTTACTGGAGAAAATCTACTAGATTTTAATAATAGCTTTGACCCTCTAGCTAAAAAGATAAATCACTGTATTTATTGTACCTCCTATCTTCTCTTCCTCAACTTTTATCAGTTTTATGATTCTACAAGTTCTACATCATCCCCCCTCAAATATTTCTCATGTTTTTTGAGTATTTTGAGTACTTAGATGAGTTCTTTAAAATCTTGGCATCACGTTTCATCACTATTTTTATTTGGTTCGTGTCGACAGTTTTCTCAGGAGGATCTTCATCTTCCATCTGCTTTTCCTGTTCTTTTTCTCATTATTTTTCTTGTAATATAGACTGTATACTTGTTCCTTTTTTTATGATTCTTCATTTATAATAACATAAATTTTTCCTGTACCAGCAACTCCCAGCAAGTTTAGCAGAATTAAACAGCTAGAGGGCTATACACAAAACAGAATCTCATCTCCATCTTGCCACAGTACTAGGGTGTTTCACACAGGATGCACTGATATCTCCTATCCAATCCCATCTCCTCTTCCCTCTCCCCCCGACCCCCCATAGCTTATACACTCATCCTGTGGTGTCAACAAGATACCTTTCTCCAGCAGATGAACCCTGTTTCCATTGTTCCAAACTAAGTATACTGGCTTCTCCTTATTTCCTGGCTACTTTTGAAAACAACTCTGGTCTGAGATCAGTAGCTGGAGACATCCTCTTTGGGGGCTGTGGGGAAGTTGGGGTTCCTATGCCCAGTATCCTCACTGAATTTAAACCACCTGATGATGTAACTGGCCTGTTGCTAGGCTACCGCTTCCACACCTTAAGGCAATAAGCTATTACTGTGCTATATAGAGAGCTCAGCCCAGTGCTCTGGGTGGAGGCAGAGACACTAGTGCTCTACCTACCAACAGAAGAACAAGCTGGGTAATAAATCATTCACCCCAAAGAACGTTTTGCTGTCAATTTCTTTGGTCACTTTGATTCCATAGCAAACTTGCCCGAGGCTGAAACCCATTGGCAAGACAGGGCCCTTTCTGAAAACCTATTGAAATTTTAACTGAATTTGTGGTGAACCTTAATACATTTGACATTAATTCCACTTATTCTATTTTGTGCATTTATTTGTTTCATTTTCTCTCTGTTTCATTTGTTTGAGGAGATTTTTTTTCCTCCCCAACTGTTGAAAGCCCCTCCTCCTGTGGCCAAACTTTCTGGTGATGTCAAAGGGCCTGAACTCTTTTTCTCCTCCTTTCACTTTTCTCTCTTTCCACTTTTGGAAGCCAAACATTAAAATCTACGACATTGAAAAACAATTGCATAAACTGGCAAAATTAAAGAGTGACCGTGCATGCACAAGGAAAGGCAGAGGCTCATAAAAGACCTGCAAAGTCCTTAAGTTTACACCTCAGACTGATGTTTCACACAGCCTACAACAATGTCAACACACACACAAACAATACCAAAAAATAGCAAACTCTGGGGAAGGAGACTATGATTTCCAAAGATACCATACTTTCAATTAAAGAAAAAAATCATGAGGCATACAAAGAAACAGGAAAGTATGGACCATTCAAAGAAGAATAAACAAATCAAAAGAAACCCCCTGGCACAAGAGTAGATACATAGACCAATAGAACAGAATAGAGAGCCCAGAAATAAACCCATGCCTAAATGGTCAGTTAATATATGACAAAAGAGGCAAGAATATACAATGGGGAAAAGACAGTCTCTTCAATAAATTGTGTTGGGAAAAATGGACAGCTTTGTGCAAAACAATAAAACCAACAGTCTTACACCATAGACAAAAACAAACTCAAAGTGGATAAAAGACCTAAATAAGGGACCCAAAATCATAAAACTCCTAGAGGAAAATACATGCAATAAATTCTTGAACATCAGCATTAATAATTTTTTTCTGGATACATCTCCCCAGGCAAGAGAAACAAAAGCAAAAATACACAAGTGGGACTATATCAACTATAAAAGAAAGCACAGCAAAGGAAACCATCAACAAAACAAAAAGGCAACCTACTGAATGGCAGAATATATTTGCCAATGATATATCCAATAAAGGGCTAATATCCAAAATATATAAAGAACTCATACAACTCAACACAACAAATATCCTAATTAAAAATCAGCAGAGGACCTGAAGAGACATTTCTCCAAAGAAGACATACAGATGGCCAACAGATACATGAAAACATGTTCAACGTCACTAATCATCAGGGAAATGCAAATCAAAACCACAATGATATCACCTCAGACCAGTGAGATTGGCTAAAACCATCAAGACAAGAAATAACAATTGTTGACAAGGATGTGGAGAAAAGGGAACCCTCGTACACTGCTGATGGGAAGGTAAATTGGTGTCAATACTGTGGAAAGCAGTATGGAGGTTTCTCAAACAACTAAAAATAGAAATACCATAGGACACAGTAATTTCACTTCTGGGAATATAACCAAAGAAAACAAAATCCCTGATTCAAAAAGATATATGCACTCCTATGTCTATTACAGCATTATTTACAATAGCCAAGATATGGCAGAAACCTAAATGTCAATTGATAGATGAATGAATAAAGACGTGGTACATATATATATAATGGAATATTGCTCACCCATAAAAATGAATGAAATATTGCCATTTGCAACAATGTAGATGGACTTAGTGGATATTATACTAAGTGAAATAAGCCAGGCAGAAGAAGACAAATACTATATGATTTCATCTATATGTGAATCAAAAAAACAGAACAAATGAACAGAACAGAATAGACTCATAAGCACAGAGAAGAGACTGATGGTTACCATGGATGAGGGGTGGTGGTGAAATAGGGAATAAAGAGGCACACAATTCCAATTATAATATAAAATTAGTCATGGGGATGAATGTACAGCATAGGGAAAATAGTTAACAGTATTGTAATATCTTTGTATGCTGTCAGGTGGTAACTACACTTCTTGGGGTTAGCATTTAATAATATAGATAACTGTCAAATCACTATGTTGTACACCTGAAACCAGTATAATGTTGTATGTTAACAATACTTCAATAAAAAAAGGAAGGAAAAAATACCCAGCATATGGCAGTGGGTGAGTAACTATAACCAATTTGATATTGATATTTACAGAAGTTAAAGTGGAAGGTGAGGAGTTGAAAGAAATGAGGCTAGAAAAATAGGTGTTGGCTAAGACAAAGAGAGATTGGTATGTCAGCTAAGGTACTTGGACTTACCTGTATAGGTGATGGGGAAATGTGGTAGGCTGAAAAATGACCCCCTAGAGATGCCCACATAATAATCCCTAGAACCTGAGAATATGTTACTTTACATGGAGAATCTGCATTTTTAACAAGCTCCCCCAGGTGATTTGCATGCACATTTAAATTTTAAGAATCACTAGTGATTTTCCCAAAGCTAATATATATAAATATCAGAACCTGACTCCAAAGCCTGAGCTCCTTGCTTCGCAGCTGCAAAAGAGCCAAGTCAGTTGATAATCACAGATTAAACTCAGATATACCTGAGAGAGGAGCTCCTGTCATGACATCTGGCATCAATTTTCTCATCTGTTGAAGAGTTAATTACCATAATAAAAACTGATTCTGTTGCTCAGAATAAATGAGATGTTTGAACACCTAGAACAACAAATAAATTCTAAGGCAATAAAAGTTTGTCATACCGAACACTGAAATTTAAAAACCACCATAAGCCCAAATCCTCTTTTTATATAAAATCTGCATTTGTTGCAATAAGATTAAGCTTATTTCTGAGTGATGCTAACAGCTTTGTGCACTGCATGTCCATCCATACTTCTACCACCATTCAGATGGGCAGAATCCTACTGCACCAGCCATTCAACTTACAAGTGGACAGCAAAGGCAAATCTTTCGTGGAATGTTATAGTAACTTTTCTGCACCTGAGTCTATGCCTTTAAATGTGAAGGAAAGTTAAAATAGATTCAATTCACACCAAGATCAGATTCTGAATGAAAGCTCAATTCTTACAAAATCCAAAATGGTCCTTTTTACCCCATCTATCAGACTATTCCTCATTGACTTTTATTTTTCAATTTTAGAGGAAATATTGTTTTTATTTTGCTACAAAGAAAAGTTGATGCACTTTTGTTCTAGCCCTTGTTCTCTGAGGCCAGCTTGTTCTGCTCTGTGGGCTTATAAGAGCCTTTTGAAGACTAAAACCATAAAATAATTCAGTATAACTGCTCCCATTGAGATTTCCTAACTTGAGAAGACAGGATTACCCACCTCAGAGAACACTGCATACTGTACTTGCTTCCTTTGGAATTTTAGAATTGAGAACTACTTTGGAATAAGGTTCATAGATAATTAATGCAGCTTCACTCATTCAGTTGCAAAAGTTAGCCTCAATTTTTGGTTATTTAACTCTCTCAGTAAAATGTGGCTGTTTTTAGAGCACCACTTTTATGAGGACACTCTGTACTCATTGCTGCTGTGGGGTCCTTTGTATCTTTTCCCAGCTGGCAAGCTCTGTCTACTGACATCCTAGGGGTAAAACAATTAGAAAGAGATATCACATCTCAGGATTTACAAGACAAATAAATCTTTTAAACTATACTAGCCCCGGGCCAAGTACTTGACCTTTTCCTATTCAAAAGTAGAGAAGACCCACGTAAATATGACTGAGAGACAAAATGTTTAATAGCTCTTAAGTAAAACATATCTGAGCTCTAATATTACTGTCACTATGTTTCTTTGCACAAGTCTTAATAGCTGTTTAAGCCTCAATTTTCTCATCTGTAAAATGGGATTAATCACGTGTCCTGAAGATTATTGTAAGAATTATGTGAGTTAATAAATTGAAAACATGTGGCATATAACAAATGATGATATTATTGTAAGCCAATTTAAACCCCTCCGAAAAAAGAAAAACTAAAGTTTAAAGACAAAATAAAAATTGAGACTCAGAACAGAAGTACCTCCCCTTTGGAATAAGATATCTCCTTTCCATTAGTGTTGAAGACACAGACCGCTCCCCCGATAAGGTGAAGGGCAATTTGGAAGGCTAAAGGACAGGTTGACTGTTTTGAAGAGGAAGGCTGCCTGTACCAAGGCTGGTGCCTCTCTGGGGCAGTTCACAAGAATTTGGAAATATCATCTCTGAACTCCCAATGCAGCCTGCCCCCTCACCTCACACCCTCTCAGAAACGAGGGCTCAGCACTAGAGCCTGACAAGACCAATGCACTGCGGCTGCAGCCTGACCAGCAACACAGGGCAACGGGAGAAAATCAGACAGGTCACTTTCCTGGCTACCCCTAACCACAGCTGTGTATCAGAAGGACAGAACCTTTCTCATTCACACTCCAAAAGAGGGTAGGGTAGAAGTGGCAAAATGAGGGACACTGGGGTTAGTCTGTACCCTGCAGCCGACTCTCTGTCTGCCCTCTCAACTGTCACCCTGGTTATTCTCAGAAAAAAAGGGGTGGGACTAAATGATCATTTATGGATGGTCTGAGCCAGGCACCATCCCATACATCCCTCCTCTCACTCCTCACATCTCTATTGGTGAGGCAGGTATTAGGAGCCCTCTTACAGAGACTGGCAACCTGTCCACAGTCACACAGCTAATCCGACTTAGAGATTGGAACACAGGTCTGTCTGACATCTTACAAACTGCTCAGCACAGTGCTGTATTTGGTATAGAAAGTGCTTTTACTTTTGTAAGTTTGGGTCCCCTGGTTGATTTTTCTTTGGTTCTTCTTCTCCCCCGAATGCTGTTAATTTAAAATCCAACCCACTTCTTTCTAAAGTCTTTGGTAAGATCCTTTAATTGAACTTAATATTAAATCTTTCCTGGAAAGTCTTCAGATTTCAATAACCATTTCCTTCTTACTGTAGGAAATTTAAAGAATATTTAAAAAGTAGAAATTCTAACCCTGTTGGGCTCTTTCCACAGTGTTTGTTATTTCTCTGAAATAATTGACTAATTTCCCCTTGGTGCATTTGTATAATACAAATCCAAGAACTAAGCAGTTTTTAGAAATTGTCATCAGGCCTTCTCAGGCAGAGGGGCAGCATGAAAGGCTGGAAAGACCTGTTGAAGACCTTGTGTATGTTTCTATACAATTTGTTTTTTTACCTGCCCTTGTTTTATGAAATTAAAAATTTTTCACCCACTTTATACCAAGTTGCAGGGGATAAATTACTATGCCTCTTTAAATGCTCTCAGTATGTCATGTGGTCTGAATTTATAAACAGAAGATACAGGTACCAAGCAAATATTGTTTACATTGTTGAACTAAAGGGTTACATGTGAAATGAGTACCATTTGCTGAAGATACCAGTTTTCTAGAGGTTTAGTTTTGTGCATTTTTTTTTTAAGAACATATTGCTCCACCAGAAACAATAAGACATTAGCTAGCATAATCCCTCTAGTTGGCTGATTTGTCTTTATCCCAGTGATGTTTTTCAGCCCTGGAAAGATAGATCAACATTCATAGAAATAGACAGTACTAAGAGTTGGAAAAAGATGGCAAATACACCTAATCCTGGAAAAGGGACCAAAATACTGCTGAATAGACTTCCTAAATATGGAGAAAACAGAAGACCTCACAGAAAAGGGTAAAGTAGCAAAGCCATGATCCAGCAGGACCCAAACCCTCCCCTGACCCCAGCCCATAGGCAGGAGGAAGAGAAAAAGAACAAGGAGGGAATTGAGGCCCAGGACTATTGAATACCCAGCCCTGGAGATCTCCAGGAGCATGAAACCACATTACATGGTGCTCTGGAGATTAGTGGTGTTGGAAGGTAAAGATGGGAGGAATACCTGGAGAGACTGAAATTCTAGCCACTTGTGGAGAACAGGTATGCACAACAGGCCCCCCTGGGACAAAAGAACAGTGGGAAGATGGAAAGACTTCCCAGCAGCGAGAGAGGTGCTACAGGGGCAGAGATTACACAGAGATCACTGCTCAGGAAAAGGGCAGGTGGACAAAATCATCCTGGCACACTCAGCCCAGCAGGTTGGAACTTTCAGGAGCTTCAGATGCTCTATCCCCCTGGCTGGCAGTACACAGCCTGCTGCTCCTTCCTCCTGGTAGGAGCTAGTCCTGCTCACCTGCTGCTCCCACCATTATGCCCGGCCAACTAGAGGATGACTCCACCTAAGGCAGCTACAGAGACATAGCACAGAGGCTCCTCCTTGTATGTTCGGCCCACTGGACCTGGCAGTGGAGGCAAGCATTACAGCTGGGAAGGCAGGAAACCCTCCAAGTAGAGTACTTTCCACACAGCAGGTGCCAATTCCACTCACCTGCAACTTCTACCATTGATACAGGTGCATGGCAGCTCCAGACAGTAGAGCTTATGGGCACTAGAGGGCACATCCTACACAAACCTATTATCTCAAAATAAATACTAAAAAAACATGAAGAGACAGAGGAATTTCATCCAAACAAAAATTCAGGAAAAAAGGCCAGAAAGAAGGCTTAGTGGAACTGAAATCACCAAGCTTCTTCATAAATATTTCAAAATAAAAGTCATAAACATGTTCACAGAGCTACAGAAAACAATTCAGGTCTCAGTGAGGCCTTTAACAAAGAGATAGAAACTTTAAAAAATACAGTATCTAAAATAAAACACACAACACAATGGAGGGATTTAAAAGTAGATTAGATGAGGGAGAGGAGACAGTAACTAAAGTAGAAAATAGAGAACAGGAAAACAAAGAAGCTGAGGCACAGAGAGAAAAAACGATTGCTGGGAATGAAAGAATAATGAGAGCTGTGCAACCAATCCAAACAGAAGAATAGTTGCATTACAGGGGTACCAGAAGAAGAAGAAGGGAAAGGAAGGGTTATAAAGTCTCTTAGAGGAAAGGACTACTGAAAACTCCACCAATATGGGGAAGGAAATAGTCACTCAGGTCATGGAAGTGCAGAGATCTCCTAACACAAGGAACCCTAGGAAGACAACAGCAAGACATATAATGATTAAACTGGCAAAGATTAAGGACAAGGAGAGAGTACTAAAAGCAACCAGAGAGAGAAAAAAGATCACTTACAAAGAAACCCAAACAGGCTATCATCAGACTTCTCAGCAGAAACCTTACAGGTCAGAAGAGAGTGGAATATATATTTAATGCAACAAAACAGAAGGACCTCCAAAAAAGAATACTCTACCCAGCAAGATTATCATTTACATTTGAAGGAGGGATTAACAATTTCAGATACGCAAAAGGTGAGGGAATTTACACCCCACACACCATCTCTACAGTACATTTTGAACGGGTTTTGATAGATGGAAGTGCTCGTAAGGCTAAGTAGCTGTCATCAGAGAAAATAAAACCATAGTAAAAAAAGTAGACCAAATAATTACTAAGCAAATAAAAAATAAATCAACTACTCACAAAGTTAGTCAAGGGATACACAAAGAGTACAGAATATGACACCTAATATATAAATAAAGAGTGGAGGAGGAAGAAGAAGAAAGGGAGAAAAAAAAGATCCTTTAGGATATCTTTGAAATAGAGTGATAAGTGATTTAAGATAGACTGTGAGATAGCAATAAAGAATGGAGGAGAAAGAAAAAAAAACAGATTTTGTTTGTAATAGTACACTAAACCAGTAAAATAAGACTGTTAGATAGTAAGGAAGTTACCGTTGAACCTTTGGTAACAACGAATCTAAAGCCTGCAATGGCAATAAGTACATACTTATCAATAATCACCCTACATGTAAATGGTCTGAATGCACCAATCAAAAGACATAGAGTCACTAAATGGATAAAAAGAACAAGACCCATCTATATGCTGCCTACCAGAGACTCACTTCAAACCCAAAAACATACACAGACTAAAAGTGAAGGCATGGAAAAAGATATTTCATGCAAACTATAGGGAGAAAAAGCAGGAGTTGCAGCACTTATATTAGAAAAAATAGATCTCAAGACAAAGAAAGTAACAAGAGACAAAGAAGGACACTATGTAATGATAAAGGCATCGGTCCAACAAGAAGATATAACCATTATAAAAATCTATGAACCCAATATTGAAGAACCTTATTATGTGCAACTAATATTCACAGAATTAATGGGTGGAATAGAAGTCAAGGCATTCATTTTAGGAGACTTCAACACACCACTCACTCCAAAGGACAGGTCAAACAGACATAAAATAAGAAAGGAGACAGAGGCACTGAACAAAACATAAGAACAGATGGATCTGACAGACATATACAGAACACTCCACCCAAAACCAGGAGGATTCACATTCTTTTCAAGCGTACATGGAACGTTTTCCAGAATAGATCACATACTAGGCCACAAAAAGAGCCTTGGTAAATTCAAAAAGTGCCAAACAGCCTCTCAGAGAACAAAGGTAGGAAGTTAGAAATAAATTATGCAAAGAAAACAAAAAAGCCCAAAAGCTAATGAAGGCTTAACAACATGCACCTAAATAATCAATGTAACAATGACCAAATTAAAACACCGATCAAGCAATATATGGAGACAAATTATAAAAACTTAACAGCCCAAAACGTGTGGGATACAGTGAAGGCAGTTCTAAGAGAAAAGTATATAACAATACAGGCTTACCTCAAGAAATAAAAACAACCCATAACACAATGGAAAAGACTAGAGAGCCAAGATATAAACCCAAGCATATATGGTCAATTAATACATGATAAAAGAGCCATGGACATACAGTGGGGAAATGACAGCCCTTTCAACAACTGGTGTTGGCAAAACTGAACAGCTACATGCAAGAGAATTAAACTGGATTATTGCTTAACCCCATATACAAAGGTAAACTCAAAATGGATCAAAGACCTGAATGTAAGTTATGAAACCATAAAACACCTAGAAGAAAACAAGCAAAAATCTCTTGAATATAAACATGAGCAACTTTTTCCTGAACACATCTCCTCGGTCAAGGGAAACAAAAGCAAAAATGAACAAATGGGACTACTTCAAGCTAAAAAGCTTCTGTACAGCAAAGGACACAATCAGCAGAACAAAAAGGCATCCTACAGCATGGGAGAACATATTTGTAAACAACATATCCCACAAGGGCTTAACATCCAAAATACACAAAGAACTCACATACCTCAACAACCAAAAAGCAAATACCTCGATTAAAAAATGGGCAGAGGATATGAACAGACACTTCTACAAAGAAGAAACTCAAATGGCCAACAGGCATATGAAAAGATGCTCAACATCGCTAATCATCAGGGAAATGGAAATTAAAACCACAATGAGGAGGGGGAGGATTCAAGATGGCAGCATGAGAGGTGAGACAGATAACTCCTCCCAAAACCACAAATAGTATGAAAATATAGTTAATTAATACAACTAACCCTAAAACAGCAACAAGAAAGAAGGCTGCACCAGACTGCATACAGACCTCACCAACAGAGCAGACCTCACGAAACAGGTTAATGTAGGCAACTCTTGATCTGGCAGGACCCAGGGCCAACCCCCACCCCAGCTTACCCACAGAAGGAAGAGAAACAGAGCGGGAATGGGGTGGAAGCCTGGGACTGATGAACACCTAGCCCTGGAGATCTGCTTTGCGAGCAGAAACCTACACTGTGTGGTGCTCCAGAGGATGGGGAGCTCTGACAGGTGGAGTGCTTGAGAGAAAGATTCCGGCCATTTGTGGAAAACAGGATCCACACCCAGCTGCTATGAGAAAAGGGAAAGGCAGGTGGTTTGACAGCTTTCCTCACAGCGAGAGGGCTGCTGAAGGGGAGGGGTTTACACAGAGCTTGCTGTGCAGGAGAAGGGATAGGGGGACAAGCTTGTATGGGCATGCTCCGCATAGCAGATTGTGAACACTGAGGAGCTTCAGGCACTCCATACACCTGGATGGCTACTCAGCTCCAACGCCCCCACTGTGACACACAGCTGCCAAGCCTTCCTACTGGCCTGCAGGCACCTGCTCGCAAACTGGCAGTCACTGCGCAGGCGTCAGGCCAGTCAGAGGGAGACCCCACCTACAACAGCCAGAGATGCAGGACACAGGGGCTTACACCTGTGGGCTCGGCCCACTGGGTCTCATACGAAAGACAAGCACTGGAGGAGGGATTCAGGAAACAGCTCTTTCCTCCTGCCAGCCACCCACTCTGCACCCCTATGACCCCCAACCTCACTCTAAGGGCTGAGCAGCTCCAGTGACTGGAGCTTCTGGGCAACAGAGGGCACAGTACAGAAATATGAAACATGAAAAGAACATGGTTCAGAGCAAAATCTCACAAACCCCAGAAAAATGGCCAAATGAAACTAAACTCAATAATCTTCATGAAAGAGAGTTCAAATTAAAAATCATAAACGTGCTTATGGAGGTAGAGAAAAATATTCAAGAACTCAGGAACGAATTTAAGATTGAGATTCAATCATTAAGAAATTCCATATCTGAAATGAAACATACAATGGAGGGATTTAAAAGCAGATTAGATGTAGTAGAAGAGAGGGTAAATGGAATAGAAATTAGAGAAGAGGAATACAAAGAAGCTGAGGCATGGAGAGAAAAAACAAAATATCTAAGAATAAAAGAATATTGAGAGAACTGTGTGACCAATCTAAATGGAACAATATTTGCATAATAAGGGTACCAGAAGAAGAAGAGAGAGAAAAAGGAATAGAAAGTGTCATTGAGGAGGTAATTGCTGAAAACTTCCCCAATCTGGGGAAGGAGATAGGCTCTAAGGCCATGGAGGTGTGCAGATATCCCAACACAAGAGACCCAAGGAAGACAACATCAAGACATATAATAATTAAAATGGCAAAGATCAAGGATAAAGACAGACTTTTAAAAGCAGCTAGAGAGAGAAAAATGATTGAATACAAAGGAGATTTCACAACGGAAACCTTACAGGCCAGAAGGGAGTGGCATGATATATTTAATGCAATGAAGCAGAACGGCCTTGAACCAAGACTACTCTACCTGGCAAGGTTATCATTTAAATATGAAGGATGGATTAAACAATCTTCAGATAAGCAAAAGCTGAGAGAATTTATCTCCCACAAACCACATCTACACTGCATTTTGGAGGGACTCCTATAGATGGAAGTATTCATAAAGCTAAAAAGATATCACCCAAGGGGTAGACAAAGAGTACAGAATATGATTCATAACATACAAAGAATGGAGAAGGAAGAAAAAGGAGGGAAAAAAAGAATCTTTAGGTAGTATTTGTAATAGTATACGAAGTGATTAAATCAGACTGTTAGATAGTAAGGGAATTACCCTTGAACCTTTGGTAACCACAAATCTAAAGCCCACAATGGCAGTAAGTACACACCTATCGATAATCACCCTAAATGTAAATGGTCTGAATGCACCAATAAAAATATGTAGAGTCACTGAAAGGATAAAAAACAAGACCCATCTATGTGCTGCCTACAAGAGACTCATTTCAAACCCAAAGACATACATAGACTAAAAATGAAGGGATTTAAAAAGATATTTCATGAAATTAATATGGAAAAAAAAAGCACATGTTACAGCACCTCTATCAGACTAAACAGACTTCAAAACAAAGTACTATGAGACAAAGAAGGACATTACATAATGATAAAAGGATCAGTCCAACAATAGGATATAACTATCATAAATATCTTTGCACTCAACACAGGCTCACCTACATATGTGAAACGAATACTAACAGAATTAAAGGGGTAATAGAATGCAATGCATTCATTTTGGGAAACTTCAACACACCACTCACTCCAAAGGACAGATCAACCAGACAGAAAATAAAGAGACACAAGCAATGAACAACGTATTAGAAAAGATGGCTCGAACAGACATCTACAGAACACTCCATCCAAAAGCAACAGGATACACATTCTTCTCAAGTGCACATGGAACATTTTCAAGAATAGATCATATACTAGGCCACACAAAGAGCCTCAGTAAATTAAAAAAGATTGAAATTGTACCAACCAGATTAAAGATGGTGGCGTGAGAGGTGAGACAGACGCTTCCTCCTAAAACCGCATATAATATGAAAATAAAGCTACTACAACTACTCATGAAAGAGCAATGGGAAAGAGGACGGCAACAAACTGCATACACCTGGAGACAAGAGCAACCCTCATGGAAAAGGGTACTAAAGCTGTGGTCCTGCGGGATCCAAGCCCTTCCCCCACCCCAGCTCACCGGCAGGAGGAACAGGAATGGAGCAGAGAGGGAGTGGAGAACAGGGACTGCTGAATACCTAACTCTGGAGATCTGCTCTGGGAGCACAAACCTACATTTCATGGTGCTTGCATGATACTCTTGTAATTAGGGGGTTGGAAAGCTAACACAGGCAGAATTCCTGGAGAGACTAAGATTCCAGCTGCTTGTGAAAGCAGGGATCCATACCCAGCTGTTCTGGGACAAAAGAAATGTGGGCAGTCTGAGAGACTTTCCTAACAAAGAAGCCCTTAGCAAGCGGGCAACTAAAGGGGCAAGGATTGCACAGAGCTTACTGCTCAGGAGAAAGGACAGGTAGACAAAATTGTCCGGGTGCACTCTGCCCAGCAGACTGGGAGTTTTCATGATCTTCAGGTGCGCCAGCTCCCTGGCTGCCTACACAGCTCCAAGAACTCCTTCTGCGACAGGCAGACTAGTGAGCCTTTCTCCTGGCCAGCCCCACTGGGCTTGCAAACCGGGAAACCCTTCCCTGGTGTTAGGCCTGCCAGAAGGAAGACCTCTCTACAGCAACTAAAAACACAAAGCACAGAGGCTTATACCTCTGTGCTCGGCCCACTGGTTCAGGCAGTGGAGACAGGCATAGCAGCCAGGAACCAGGAAACAGCCCTTTCCTCCCCCAAGGCACCAATACCACTCCCCTATAATCCCCGACATTGCTTCAGGGGCTGAGCAGCTCCAGAGAGTAGAGCTTCTGGGCACTAGAGGGCGCCATAAACAAATATGAAACGCCAAAGGAACCAGGTCCAGAGTAAAATTATGAGTACAACTCCTGTGAAAGATTTAAATGATACGGACCTTATGCCTCTTCCTGAAGGGAGTTCAAAATAAAAATCATTAACATGCTCATGGATAAACAGAAAGATATTCAAGAACTCAGGAATGAATTCCGGTTGGAGATCCAATCTTTGAAGAACACAATGGATGGTATTAAAAGCAGATTAGATATGGTGGAGGAGAGCAAGCCATGGATGTGCACAGATCTCCCAACACAAGGAAACCAAGGAAGACAACAGCAAGACATATAGTAATTAAAATGGCAAAGATCAAGGATAAGGACAGACTATTAAAAGCAGCCAGAGAGAGAAATAAGATCACATACAAAGGAAAACCCATCAGGCTATCATCTGACTTCTCAGCAGAAATCTTACAGGCCAGAAGGGAGTGGCATGATGTATTTAATGCAATGAAGCAGGAGGGCCTTGAACCAAGATTACTTTATCCAGCAAGATTATCATTTAAATTTGAAGGAGGGATTAAACAATTCCCAGATAAGCAAAAGTTGAGAGAATTTGCCTCCCACAAACCATCTCTACAGTGTATTTTGGAGGGATTGCTATAGATGGAAGTGTTCCTACAGTTTAATAGCTGTCACCAAAGGTAATAAAACCACAGCAAAGAAAATAGAACAGCTAATTACTAAGAAAATGCAACATTAAATTAACTATCCCCAAAGTCAGTCAAGTGATAGACAAAGAGTACAGAATATGATACCTAATATAAAAAGAAATGAGGAGGAAGAAAAAGGAGGAAGGAAACAAACACACACAAAAAGAACCTTTAGACTGTGTTTGCAATAGCATATTAAGTGAGTTGTTAGACTTTTAGATAGTAGGGAAGTTAACCTTGAACCTTTGGTAACCACGAATCTGAAGCCTGCAATGCCAATAAGTACATACCTATCGATAATCACCCTAAATGTAAATGGACTGAATGCACCAGTCAAAAGTGATAGAGTCACTGAATGGATAAAAAAACAAGACCCATCTATATGCTGCCTTCAATAGACTCTAAACCCAAAGACATACACACACTAAAAGTGAAGGGATGGAAAAAGATATTTCATGCAAACAACAAGAAGAAAAGAGAAGGTATTGCAGTACTTGTATCAGACAAAATAGACTTCAAAATGAAGAAAGTAGCAAGACATAAAGAAAGACATTACATAATGATAAAGGAGTCACTCCAACAAGAAGATATAACCATTATAAATATATATGCACCCAACACAAGACCACCAGCATATGTGAAACAAATACTAACAGAATTAAAGGAGGAAATAGAAAGCAATGCATTCATTTTCAGAGACTTAAATACACCACTCACTCCAAAGGACAGATCAACCAGACAGAAAATAAGTAAAGACAGAGAGGCACTGAACAACACACTAGAACAGATGGACCTAACAGACACCTACAGAACTCTACACCCAAAAGCAACAGGATACACATCCTTCTCAAGTGCACATGGAACATTCTCCAGAATATACCACATACTAGGCCACAAAAAGACCCTCAATAAATTCAAAAATACTGAAATCCTACCAACCAACTTCTCAGATCACAAAGGTATAAAACGAGAAATTAATTTTAGATACAAATCAAAAAGGCTCACAAATACATGGAGACATAACAACATTCACCTAATTAATCAATGGGTTAATGACCAAATCAAAACAGAAATCAAAGAATATATGGAGACTAATGACAACAACAACACAAAGCCACAACATCTGTGAGACACAGCAAAGGCAGTTCTAAGAAGAAAGTATATTGCAATCCAGGCCTATTTAAAGAAGGAAGAACATTCCCAAATGAACACTCTAAAGACACAATTACTGAAATTGGAAAAAGAAGAACAAATGAGGCCAAAAGTCACCAGAAGGAGGGACATAATAAAGATGAGAGAAGAAATAAATAAAATTGAGAAGGATAAAACAATAGAAAAATTCAATGAAACCAAGAGCAGGTTCTATGAAAAAATAAACAAAATAGATAAACTCCTAGCCAGACTCATTAAGAAAAAAAGAGAATCTACACACATAAACAGAATCAGAAATGAGAAAGGAAAAATCAAAACGGACCCCACAGAAATACAAAGAATTGTAAGAGAATGTTATGAGAATCTATATGCTAACAAGCTGGAAAACCTAGAAGAAATGGACAACTTCTTAGAAAAATACAATCTTCCAAGACTGACCAAGCAAGAAACAGAAAAACTAAACAGACCAATCACCAGCAACGAAACTGAATCGGTAATCAAAAACTACCCAAGAACAAAACCCCTGGACCAGAGGGATTCACCTCTGAATTCTACCAGACATATATAAAGAAATAACACCCATTCTCCTGAAAGTTTTTCAAAAAATAGAAGAGGAGGGAATACTTCCGAACTCATTCAATGAAGCCATCATCACTCTAATACAAAAACCGGGCAAAGACATCACAAAAAAAGTAAATTACAGACCAACATCCCTGATGAACGTAGATGCAAAAATACTCAACAAAATATTAGCAAACTGAATTAAAAAATACATCAAGAGGATCATACACCATGATCAAGTGGGATTCATCCCAGGGATGCAAGGATGGTACAACATTCGAAAATCCATCAACATCATCTACCACATCAACAAAAAGAAGAACAAAAACCACATGATCATCTCCATAGATGCTGAAAAAGCATTTGACAAAATTCAGCATCCATTCATGATTAAAACTCTCAACAAAATGGGTATAGAGGGCAAGTACCTCAACATCATAAAGACCATATATGACAAACCCACAGCCAACATCATACTTAACAATGAGAAGCTGAAAGCTTTTCATCTAAGATGGGGAACAAGACAGGGATGCCCACTCTCCCCACTGTTATTCAACATAGTACTGGAAGTCCTAGCCACGGCAATCAGACAAAGCAAAGACATACAAGGCATCCAGATTGGTAAAGAAGAAGTCAAATTGTCACTATTTGCAGATGACATGATATTGTACATAAAAAACACTAAAGACTCCACTCCAAAACTACTAGAACTAATATCTGAATTCAGCAAAGTTGCAGGATACAAAATTAACACACAGAAATCTGTTGCTTTCCTATACACTAACGATGAACTAACAGAAGGAGAAATCAGGAAAACAATTCCATTCACAATTGCATCAAAAAGAATAAAATACCTAGGAATAAACTAAACCAAGGAAGTGAAAGACCCGTACTCTGAAAACTACAAGACACTCCTAAGAGAAATTAAAGAGGACACTAACAAATGGAAATGCATCCCATTCTCTTGGGTAGGAAGACTAAATATTGTCAAAATGGCTATACTACCTAAAGCAACCTACAGATTCAATGCAATCCCTATCAAACTACCAACAGCATTCTTCAATGAACTGGAACAAATAATTATAAAATTCATAAGGGACCACAAAAGACCCCAAATAACCAAAGCAATCCTAAGAAGGAGGAATCAAACAGGGGGAATTACACTCCCTGACTTCAAGCTCTACTACAAAGCCACAGTAATCAAGACAATTTGGTACTGGCACAAAAACAGACCCACAGACCAGTGGAACAGAATAGAAAATCCAAACATTAACCCAAACATTTACAGTCAATTATTATTTGATAAAGGAGCCTTGGATATACAATGGGGAGATGACAGCCTCTTCAGCAGCTGGTATTGGAAAAACTGGACAGCTATATGTAAGAGAGTGAAACTGGACTACTGTCTAACCCCATACACAAAGGTAAACTCAAGGTGGATCAAAGACCTGAATGTAAGTCATGAAACCATAAAACTCTTAGAAAAAAACATAGGCAAAAATCTCTTGGACATAAACATGAGTGACTTCATCATGAACATATCTCCCCAGGGAAGAGAAACAAAAGCAAAAGTGAACAAACGGGACTATATCAAGCTGAAAAACTTCTGTACAGCAAAAGACACCATCAGTAGAACAAAAAGACATCCTACAGTATGGGAAAATATATTCATAAATGATGTTTCTGATAAGGGGTTGACATCCAAAATATATGAAGAACTCACACACCTTAACAAACAAAAAGCAAATAATCCAGTTAAGAAATGCGCAGAGGACATGAATAGACACTTCTCTAAAGAAGAAATTCAGATGGCCAACAGGCACATGAAAAGATGCTCCACATCGCTAATCATCAGAGAAATGCAGATTAAAACCACAATGAGATATCACCTCACACCAGTGAGGATGGCCAACATCCAAAACACAAACAACAACAAATGTTGGTGAGGATGTGGAGAAAAGGGAACCCTCCTAGACTGCTGGTGGGAATGCAAATTAGTTCAACCATGGTGGAAAGCAGTATGGAGGTTCCTCAAAAAACTCAAAATAGAAATACCATTTGACCCAGGAATCCCACTACTAGGAATTTACCCTAAGAATGCAGCAGCCCAGTTTCAAAAAGACAGATGCACCCCTATGTTTATTGCAGCACTATTTACAATAGCCAAGAAATGGAAGCAACCTAAGTGTCCATCAGTAGATGAATGGATTAAGAAGATGTGGTACATATACACAATGGAGTATTATTCAGCCATAAGAAGAAAACAAATCCTACCATTTGCAACAACATGGATGGAGCTAGAGGGTGTTATGCTCAGTGAAATAAGCCAAGCCAAAAAAGACAAGTGTCAAATGACTTCACTCATATGTGGAGTATTAAGAACAAAGAAAAAAACTGAAGGAACAAAACAGCAGCAGACTCACAGAACCCAAGAATGGACTAATAGTTACCAAAGGGAAAGGGACTGGGGAAGATGGGTGGGAAGGGAGGGATAAGAGGGTAAAAGGGGTATTACGATTAGCATACGTAAGGTAGGGGGGCATGGGGGGGGGCTGTACAACTCAGAGAAGACAAGTAGTGAATCTATAGCATCTCACTATGCTGATGGACAGTGACTGTAATGGGGTTGGTGGGGGGGACCTGATGAAGGGAGTAGTTTAATCACCATAATATTGCACATGTAATTGGCCCACATAATGTAGTGGGGAGCTTATATGGAGAAGGCAGTATAACACAGAGAAGACGGTAGTGATTCTATAACACCCTTCTATGCTGATGGACAGTGAGTGCAATGGGGTATGTGGTGGGGACTTGATAATAGGGGGAGTCTAGTAACCATAATGTTGGTCATGTAATTGTATATTAATAATAGCAAAATAACAATATAAAAAAATAAAAATACAAAATACAAAATTAGGTGTAAAATAAAAAAATTCATCTACAAAGATAAAAATGTTCTGAGTAAGAGGAAATGATCTACAATTTTCCTATCAAAGTCACTGTTTAAACGAGACTATTTTACATACTGTTCCTTGTTATATAAATGGAATACTACTTAGAAACTGTCAATAAAATACTTTGCTTTTCTTAAAAAACACACACACACACACAATGAGATATCACCTCGCATCAGTTAGGATGGCCATCAACAAAAAGTCTAAGAACAACAAATGCTGGCGAGGATGTGGAGGAAGGGGAACCCTCCTACACTACTGGTGGGAATGTAAACTAGCTCAACCATTGGAAAGCAATATGGAGGTTCCTCAAAAAACTAAAAATACAAATACCCAGGAATTCCACTCCTAGGAATTTACCCAAAGAATACAAGTTCTCAGATTCAAAAAGACATATACACCTCCACGTGTATTGCAGCACTATTTACAATAGCCAAGATATGGAAGCAACCTAAGTGTCCATCTGTAGATGAATGGATAAAGAAGAGGTGGTACATATACACATTGGAATAGTATTCAGCCATAAGAAAGAAACAAATCCTACCATTTGCAACAACATGGATGGAGCTGGACGGTATTATGCCCAGTGAAATAAGCCAGGCAGAGAAAGACAAGTACCAAATGATTTTCCTCATTTGTGTAGTATAACAATGAAGCAAAACTGAAGAAACAAAACAGCAACAGACTCACAAACTCCAAGAAGGGATTAGCAGTTACCAAAGGGGATGCATGGGGGAGGGCATGTGGGGAGGGTGGGAGAAGGGGATTGAGGAGTATTATGATTAGTACACATGGTGTGGGGGATCATGGGGAAACAGTGTAGCACAGAGAAGGCAAATAGTGACTCTGTGGCATTGTACTACACTGATGGACAGTGACTGCGATGGGGTATCGGGGGGGACTCAATAACACGGGTGAATGTAGTAACCACATTGTTTTTCATGTGAAACCTTCCTAAGAGTATATATCAATAAACCTTAACAAAAAAATTATTTAAAAAAAAGAACAATTCCATATAAACAGTCTAAACTCACAATTAGTGAAACTAGAAAAAGAAGAACTAAGGAAGCCCAATGTCTGTCGATGGAGAGACATAATAAACGATCAGAGCAGAAATAAATAAAATTGAGAAGAATAAAACAATAGAAAGATTCAATGAAACCAGTAGCTCAATGTTTGAGAAAATAAACTAAATAGATAAATGCCTAGCCATACTTGTCAAGAAAAAAAGAGAGTGTACACACACAAACAGAATCAGAAATGAGAAAGGAAAAATCACTATGGACACCACAGAAATACAACGAATTAGTAGAGAATACTATGAAAAATTATATGCTAACAAATTGTATAACCTAGAAGGAATGGACAACTTCCTAGAAAAATTCAATGTTCCAAGACTGACACAGCAGAAACAGAAAATCTGGAACAGACCAATTACCAGCAATGAAATTGAACTGGTAATTTAAAAACTACCTAAGACTAAAATTTGTGGCCCAGATGGCTTCATGGCTGAATTTTATCAAGCATTAGGGAAAACCTAATACCCATCCTCCTTAAAGTTTTCCAAAAAAGTAGAAGAGGAGGGAATACTTCCAAACTCATTCTATGAGGTCAGCATCTCAACAAAATATTAGCAAACCAAATTCAAAACTACATCAAAAAGATCATCCATCATGATCAAGTAGGATTTATTCTAGGGATGCAAGGATGGTACAATATTCGAAAATCCATCAACATCATGTACGACATCATCAAGAAGAAGGAGAAAAATCACGATATTTTTCCGAATGTCCAACATGCACATGAAAAGATACTTCACATCACTCATTATCAGGGGAATGCAAATTAAAACTACAATGAGATATCACCTCACACCAGTTAGAATGGCCGACATAGAAAAAGACTAGGAACAACAAATGCTGGCGAGGATGTGGAGAAAGGGTAACCCTCCTACACTTCTGGTGGGAATGTAAGCTAGTTCAACCACTGTGGAAAGCAATATGGAAGTTCCTCAGAAAACTAAAAATACAAATATCATTTGACATGGGAATTCCACTCCTAGGAATTTACCCAAAGAAAACAAGTTCTCAGATTCCAAGAGACATATGCACCCTGTGTTTATCGCCGCACTTTTTACAATAGCCAAGACATGGAAGCAACCTAAGTGTCCATCAGTAGATGAATGAATAAAGAAGATGTGGTACATATACACAACAGAATACTATTCAGCCATAAGAAAGAAACAAATCCTACCATTTGCAACAACATGGATGGAGCTAGAAGGTATTATGCTCAGTGAAATAAATCAGACAGAGAAAGAGAAATACCAAATGATTTCCCTCATTTGTGGAGTATAACAACAAAGCAAAACTGAAGGAACATAACAGCAGCAGACTCACAGACTCTAAGAAGTGACCAAAGGAAAGGGGTTGGCGAGGGTGCATAGGGAGGGAGGGAGAAGGGGATTAAGAGGCACTATAATTAGCAATCACAGTATAAGTAGATCACAGGGAAGGCAGTACAGCATGGAGAAGACAAGTAATGACTCTATAGCATCTTACTACACTGATAAACAGTGACTGCAATGGGGACCGGTGGAGGGGACTTGATAATATGGGTGAATGTTGAAACCACAATGTTATTCATGTTAAACCTTCATACGATTGTATATCAATGATACTTTAATAAACATGCTGTTTTTCAAATGTTTCTGATGATGCTGTATAGTAGTTAAGACAGATATTATCATTATTTACATAGCTAAGAAGAATTAAAGGCAGGATTCAAACACAGTTCTTCCTTGATAATGACTCCAAGACTTAAAGCCTAGAGATGAGAACAATGCTCACATCCTAGACAAAGATGAAACTGTTCTTAATTTCTGATATGCTGAGTTTATGGAAATAGCAGAGTCAAATGAGATAGGCAGCTCTCTCATTTTCACAACTTGACTATTTGAAAGATAATTGGTGCATAATGGCCTAACTCAGTGCAGTATTATACCCTTCTTTTGCAGTTTAGCATTCTGAATTTCCCAGATTTGCTTAAGTATCTTTCTATTCCAAGACAGTTGATCCTGGATAACCTCTATATTACATCAGAGTAGGCATTTGGTATACATGACTATCTGCAGCACAACGCTGACACCTAGTGTATTGACTGATTTTCTTTCATTCATTCTATTTTCCTTTCCTTCCATCCCTCCACCTCTCAAATCCTCTTTCCTTAGTTTCAAGAATGGCTAGTAGGATAAAATTTAATAATAGAAAACATTTATTGAGAACTCACTAAATATTAAACACTGTGCTAAGTACTTTAAACATATTTATGTCATCAACTATGAACAATTCATCACCTTACTTCACAAAAAAAAGGGAAAAAAGGCTTAAGGAGTTTAATCAAATTTAATTATTGCAGAAGTTAGGATCAAATACAGATCTGTCTGACTCTTGAGCTGGAGCCCTCAATCACTATTTTTAAAGGAATCAAGTTGGATTGCTTCATTGGGTGGTTTTAGTTTCTACGTACTCACTTGGAATACACGTTTATACAGATTTCATTCAATACTATTCATAAGTTAAGGTAGAAAATATGACAGATTGAAGGTCTGCAAATGAGCCAGCTCTCCTCTTGATTCAATGTCTCTTTCTATAGCAGGATATCAACCCTAGAGTTATCCTGATCCTTTGCCTTCTCGTTCTTCCTGTGAGGCTGGGAAGACTCTGAGTTTTCTGGGTAGGTTCTGGTTACCTCTGGGTGTTTCAAAAAAGGAGATTCCTTATCCTGTGAGCAATATACATTATTATATAGTTCTTTGTGGGTAAGCCTACATTTCCTCAAGTTATCTTGTTTTTTCTTCTAGACTGAGTGCTCTAAGAAGCCAGAACATGTGCCTTTCTCATTTTTGAAGGCAAAAAATTTGGCATACAGTGGGTACTTAATTATGTGCTAAATTTATTAATGAAAGGCCAAGAATCTGTTATTTCTTTTCTAAAGTACTTTTCTTTGCACCTTTTATTTAGTATACACAGATATTTGAGTCCATTCGCTTAGTGCCTGGTGCTAAGACTGTGGTTGTGAGTACAAACCCCAAGTGAGCAGCTTAGCTTCTCTGTAAGAAAACATGGTCCCCAGGGTCTGACAGTGTCTGCTACTCCACTGTCTCTGTCTAAGGGCTCTTTCAAGAGCAAGTTTTATTTCCGTCTCTTTTCCTTCCCTCACAGTTTCATTGTTTCAAATCTGATACTAAGATGCATCAACTATTTTAGTGCAGTGGGAATAACATTGCTGAGAGGTTAAGTAACATGCTCAGTTTTCTGCTTTTCAGTTAGTTAGATCAAGCATACCTTGGCTGCTTTCAGGGCTTTCCTTTTAACTTTCTTGGATCAGCCTGTAATTAAACTTTTGTAATTATGCCTGCATAGAAACTATCAAAATACTTTTAGACTAGTTCTACTATACTAGTTTATTCCCCATTTCCGGTGTCTAGTATATAGAGACTCTCAATAAGAGTTTGATTAGAGACGATAATAAAAGCTAACATTGTTCAAATACTTGGCATATGCATGTTCTTTGCTTAACACAGCACACACATTATTTCATTTGACAATAGTAAAAGAAAACTATTATTATTGTTTCAACTTCACAGATTATGAACAGACTCAGAAAAATTAAGTAATTCATCCAAGTTCAGGCTCCAGATTAACATTTGACTCTAAAACACACCAACACCCTTTACAACTATAAATCCCAAGTCCAAAATTGGGCTTTCTTTTACCCCTTTTGGGTAAGAGAAGCAAGTGCTTTTGTCCAGAAGACCTAGAATTCAGTTTGAAACTGTTCTCTAAACATCTATGTGAAACCAGCAATGTTGCCCATTTGGACTGTACTCAAGAATATTCTCTATTCTGGATGCAGTGTTTCCTTCAACCAGAGTGTCCTTTTCTGGAAAATTCTGTAAAAAATTAACTGAAATGTATGTAATTAATGACTGTTGTTTTCATGATTTAGGGACATTTTAGGTGAAGTAGAAATTTAGAGTTGATTTAATACCATACTATTTCTACAAAAGTTGGACAAGTCCATAGCCGGAAATGTGGCTCCTTTTATAGAATATCAGATTGAATTGTATCACTGACTTACAGTTTGTTCCAGGAAAGTAAATTCCTTTGTCCAAAACTGCTGACATTAAAGATATCTAATATCTGATAGAGTAACATTAATTTCATCATTCTTCCAACTGGACACATTTTGTAATTACTTCAGTAGTTTTTGACATTCAGTGTGTAAATTCACATGGGAAGATTGCTAAGAGTTGGGATTCTCAGACCATCCCCAAGGAATTCTGATGCAATGGCCCTGCTATGGAGCCTAGGAATAAATAGTTCTAATAATCATCCAAGATAATTCTGATACAAGTGGCCCCTGAATCATATTTCTAAAATTTCAACTTGAAATAAAAATTTCGAGTAAATGTTTGAAAAATATTCCATACTAAAAAGTGGTTTTCAACTATTTGATTACAATGTGCTTTGCTGTAGTTTCTTCAAATTTATTCTTTGTTCATTTTGCTTCTTGAATCTGTGGGATTCTAGTTTTTATGAAATTTGGGGAAATCTTGGGCATTATTTCTTCAATTGATTTTGCTATTCCTTTCCCTGTTTTCTGGGACTCCAACTACATCTATGTTAAGTTGCTTAAAATTATTCCACAGATCACAGATGCTGTTTCCCCCCCAATTCTTTTATGGTTTTGTTTCTGCATAGTTTTATCTTTAATTTATTGCCTAATCTGATGTTAATCCCGTTTGGCATATTTTCCATTTCCAGAAATTACAGTTTGGTCTTCTTCACTTGCTGGGCTGCTTTCTTGTGGCTTTATGACTGACTACATGGAGCATTATTTATGAGCAGCTTTAATGCCTTCATCTGCTAATATTATCACCTCCGGCCTTTCTGGGTCTCTTGTTGACTGATTCATGCCACTCACAGCTGGTTGTGGGTCATATTTTTCTGTCTCTTTGCATACTGGATTGTATTTTTACTAGATGGTAGACATTTTGAATTTTCATTGCTGAACACTGGATTTTGTCAAATACCTTTAAATACGGTTGGATTTTATTCTGGCATGGTTTTTGGGGGCCAACTGGATTCTTGAGTCTTGCTTTTAAGCTTTCTAAAAACAGGATAGGGCAGACCCCTAGTCTAGAGTTAATTTAAGCCTTTCTGAGGATTCCTCCCATATATTGTAATGTCTTTCCACCTGGATAATGGGAACAAACTATTCCTGGTCATATCAGCTTTGCAAACCATTACACCTACTCTTTTCCTAGCCTAAGATCATTTCCTCTCAAATATGCACAGGTTGGTACTCAGCGATTACTCAATGGGACCCCACTGCAGATCTCTACAGCCCTTTTTTCATAAAGCAAACTTTCTCTCTGGTACTTAGATCAAAAAATTCAAGTCATCTTGGCTTTCCTAAACTCTGCTCATCTATTGCACTACACTGAGACTTGGCACCTAACTCCAGGCAGTAATCTGGTATAGTCACATGGTTGAACTTACTTGTTTCCCTTCACCATGGAACTCAATCTTGCACTGTTATCCAATGTATGACTGTTGCTCTATTTTTTCTAGTTGTCTATCTGTGGGAAAACAGGGACCAGATATACTTATAACACCTACCTGTCATGTAAGTCACTTTGTCATGTAAGTCACCCAGATACCACCTAGGAAGAAAAAATAAAAGGGAAAAACTCTGAATCAACAGAGAAATTTTTTCTTGAGTTGATTGAGAAAACTTGGAATTGATTATACTATTTTTCCTGTCATAAGGTAACATCAGGAAGCCCCAGATAAAAAAAGTCATAAAAACGGTTATATTTCAAGGAACTAAGGATTCAAGATGGTGGCATGAGTGATGAGAGAACTCCTCCCAAAACCACATATAGTATGAAAATATACTTAATACAACTAATCCTAAAAGAGCAACAGGAAAGAAGGCTGCACAAGACTGCATACACCAGGAGAAAAGAGCAGACCTCACGAAACAGGGTAAAGTGCCAAAGCCTTGATCTGGCAGAAGCCAAGCCCTTCCCTCACCCCAGCTCACTGGTGGGAGGAAGAGAGAGTGGGGAAGGGGTGGAAGCCTAGGACTGCTGAACACCCAGCCCTGGAGATCTGCTATAGGAGCACAAACCTACATTGTATGGTACCCTGGAGATGAGTGGGGTTGGAAAGCTAAAACAGGTGGAATACTTGAGGATACTGAGATTATAGCCATTTGTGGAGGACAGGGATCTACATCCGGCTGGAAAGGAAAGATGGGCAGTCTGAGAGGCTTCCTAGCAGCAAGAGGGCTGCTGAAGCAGTGGAATTTGCATGGAGCTTGCTGTGCAGGAGAATGGATAGGTGGACAAGGTTGTCTGGGCTTGCTCTGCCCAGCAGGTTGGGAACTTTCAGGAGCTTCAGGTGCTCCATTTACATGGTTGACTACTCAGTTCCAAGGCCCCTCACTGTGATATGAAGGCTGCTGTGCCATCCTCCTGGCCTGCTGGCACCAACTCACAAACAGGCAGTCCCTGCCCTGGCATCAGGCCAGCCACAGGGAGGCCCCACCTACAGCAGCTACACACACAAAGCACAGAGGCTTACACCTGTGTGCTGGCCCACTGGTTCTGACACTTGAGACAGGCACTGCAGCCAGGAAGCAAGAAATAGCTCTTTCCTCCCCACAGGCACCAGTGCTGTTGCCCCTGCGACCCCCAACATCACTCCATGGGCAGAGCAGTTCCAGAGACTAGAGCCTCTGGGCACTAGAGAGAGCCACATACAAATATGAAATGTCAAAGGAACCTGGTTCAAACAAAAATCTCACAAACACCAGGAAAAGGGCCAAATGAAACTGAACTCACCAAAATTCCTGAAAGAGAGTTCAAAATAAAAATCATAAACATGCTCACGGAGGTACAGAAAAATACACAAGAACTCAGGGAAGAATTAAGGATGGAGATTCAATCATTAAGAAATTCCATATCTGAAATGAAACATACAATGGAGGGATTTAAAAGCAGATTAGACATAGTAGAAGACACAGTAAATGGCATAGAAATTAGAGAAGAGGAATATAAAGAAGCTAAGGCACAGAGAGAAAAAAGGATCTCTAAGAATGAAACAATATTGAGAGAACTGTGTGACCAATCCAAGTGGAAAAATATTCACCTTATAGGGGAACCAGAAGAAGAGAGAGAAAAAGGAATAGAAAGTGTTTTTGATGAGGTAATTGCTCAGAACTTCCCCAATCTGGTGAAGGATATAGTCTCTCAGGCAATGGAGGTGCACAGATCTCCAAATACATGCAACCCAAGGAAGACAACACCAAGACATATAATAATTAAAATGGCAAAGATCAAGGATAAGGACAGACTATAAAAGAAGCTAGAGAGAGAAAAAAAGATCACATACAAAGGAAAACCCATCAGGCTATCATCAGATTTCTCAACAGAAACCTTACAGGCCAGAAGGGAGTGGCATTATATATTTAATACAATGAAGCAGAAGGGCCTCGAACAAAGACTACTCTACCTGGCAAGGTTATCGTTTAAATTTGAAAGAGGGATTAAACAATTTTCAGATGAGCAAAAGCTGAGAGAATTTACCTCCCACAACCCACCTCTACATTGAATTTTGGAGGAACTGTTATACATGGAAGTATTCCTAAGGCTAAATAACTGTCACCAGGGGGAAATAAAACCACAGCAAAGTAAAACAATGAGTTAATAAGCAGGTACAAAATGAAATCAACTACCCCCAAAGTTAATCAAGGGATAGAGAAAGAGTACAGAATATGATACCTAATATATAAAGAACGGAGGAGGAAGAAAAAGGAGGGAAAAAAAGGACCTTTAGGTTGTGTTTGTAAGAGTATACTAGGTGAGTTAAATTAGACTGTTATATAGTAAGGGAATTAACCTTGAACCTTTGGCAACCATGAATCTAAAGCCTGCAATGGCAATAAGTGCATACCTATCGATAATCACCCAAAATGTAAATGGTCTGAATGCACAAATGAAAAGACATAGAGTCACTGAATGGATAAGAAAACAAGACCTGTCTATATGCTGCCTACAAGAGACTCACTTCAAACCCAAAGACATACACAGAATGAAAGTAAAAGGATGGAAAAAGATATTTCATGCAACTAATAGGGAGAAAAAAGCAAGAGTTGCAATACTTGTTTCAGATAAAATAGACTTCAAAACAAAGAAAGTCACAAGAGACAAAGAAGGACATTTCATAATGATAAAGGAGTCAGTACAACAAGAGGATATAACTATTATAAATATCTATGTACCCAACATAGGATCACCTCCATATGTGAAAAGAATGCTAATAGAATTAAAGGGGGAAATAGAATGCAATGCATTAATTTTATGAGACTTCAACATACTACTCACTCCAAAAGACAGATCAACCAGACAGAAAATAAGCAAGGAGACAGAGGCACTGAACAACGTATTAGAACAGATGGGACTTACGGATATCTACAGAACACTCCACCCAAAAGCAACAGGATACACATTCTTCTCAAGTACAGATGGAACATTTTCAAGAATAGATCATATACTAGGTTCCAAAAAGAGTCTCAGTAAATTCAAACAGATTGAAATTGTACCAACCAGCTTCTCAGATCACAAACGTATGAAATTAGAAATAAATTACACAAAGAAAATGAAAAAGCCCACAAACACATGGAGGTACAATAACATGCTCCTAAATGATCAATGGATCAATGACCAAATAAAAACAGAGATCAAGCAATATATGGAGACAAATGACAACAATAATTCAACACCACAAAATCTCTGGGATACAGCAAAGGCCGTGCTAAGAGGAAAGTATATTGCAATACAAGCCTACCTCAGGAATGAACAATCCCAAATGAACAGTCTAAACTCACAATTAATGAAACTAGAAAAAGAAGAACAAATGAGGCTCAAATTCAGCAGAAGGAGGGACATAATAAAGATTAGAGCAGAAATAAATAAAATCGAGAAGAATAAAACAATAGAAATAATCAATGAAAGCAGGAGCTGGTTCTTTGAGAAAATAACCAAATAGATAAACCCCGAGCCAGATTTATCAAGAAAAAAAAGAGAGTCTACACACATAAACGGAATCAGAAAAGAGAAAGGAAAACTCACAACGGACACCATAGAAATACAAAAAATTATTAGAGATTACTAGGAAAAATTACATGGTAACAAACTGGATAACCCAGAAGAAATGGACAACTTTCTAGAAAATACAACCTTCAAAGTCTGCCCCAGAAAGAAAAAGAATATCTGAACAGGCCAATTACCAGCAACAAAATTGAATTGGTAATCAAAAACCTACCTAAGAACAAAACCCCTCAATTAGATGGCTTTACCGCTGAATTTTATCAAAAATTTAGTGAAGACCTAATACCCATCCTCATTAAAGTTTTCCAAAAATGAGAAGAGAAGGGAATACTCCCAAACTCATTCTACTAGCTAGCATCACTCAAATACCAAAACCAGGCAAAGACACCACAAAAAAAGAAAATCACAGACTAATATCCCTGATGAACATAGAGGCAAAAATATTCAACAAAATATTAGTGAACCAAATTCAAAAATACACCAAAAAGATCTTCCATCATGATCACGTAGGATTTATTCCAGGGATGTAAAGACGGTACAACATTTGAAAATCATTGACCACAACAACAAAGAGAAGGACAAAAACCACATGATCATCTCCATAGATGCTGAAAAGGCATTCGATAAAATTCAACATCACAAATAATAAAAACTCTCAACAAAATGGGTATAGAGGGCAAGTACCTCAAAATAATAAAGGCCATATATGACAAACACTCAGCCAACATCATACTTAACAGCAAGAAGCTGAAAGCTTTTCCTTTAAGATTGGGAACAAGACAAGGATGCCTACTCTCCCCACTTTTAACCAACATAGTTTTGGAGGGAAGTTAAACTGTCCCTGTTAGCACATGACATGATATTGTACATAAAAACCCTAAAGAATCCACTCCAAAACTACCATATCTAATATCTGAATTCAGCAAAGTTGCAGGATACAAAAATTAATACACAGAAATGTGTTGCATTGCTATACACTAATGATGAACTAGCAGAAAGAGAAATCAGGAAAACAATTCCATTCATAATTGCATCAAAAAGAATAAAATACCTAGGAATAAACCTAATCAATGAAGTGAAAGACCTATACCCTGAAAACTACAAGACACTATTGAGAGAAATTAAAAAGGATACTAATAGATGGAAATTCATCCCATATTCTTGGGTAAAAGAATTAATATCATCAACATGGCTATCCCGACTAAACCATTCTACAAATTCAATGCAATCCCTATCATAATACCAACAGCATTCTTCAACAAACTAGAGCAAATAGTTCTAAAATTCAAATGGAACCATAAAAGACCCCGAATAGCCAAAGCAATCCTGAGAAGGAAGAATAAAGCATGGGGGATTACATGCCCCAACTTCAATCCCTACTACAAAGCCACAGTAATCAAGACAATTTGGTACTGGCACAAGAATAGACCCATAGACCAACGGAGCAGACTAGATAGCCCAGATATAAACCCAAGAATATATGGTCAATTAATATACAATAAAGGAGACATGGATATACAATGGGGAAATGACAGCCTCTTCAACAACTAGTGTTGGCAAAACTGGACAGCTACATGCAAGAGAATGAAATTGGATTACTGTCTAACCCCATACACAAAAGTAAACTCAAAATGGATCAAAGACCTGAATGTAAGTCATGAAACCATAAAATTCTTAGAAGAAAACCTATGCAAAAATCTCTTAAATATAAACATGAGCAACTTTTTCCTGAACGGATCTCCTCGGGCAAGGGAAACAAAATAAAAAATGAACAAATGGGACTACATCATGCTGTAAAGCTTCTGTACAGCAAAGGACACCATCAGCAGAACAAAAAGGCATCCTACAGTATGGGAAAATATATTTGTAAATGACATATCTGATACAGGGTTTACATCCAAAATATAAAAAAGGGCTCACGCACCTCAACAAACAAAAAGCAACAAACAATAATCCAATTAAAAAATGGGAAAAGGAGCTGAACAGACACTTCTCCAAAGAAGAAATTCAGATGGCCTATAGGCACATGAAAAGATGCTCCACATCGCTAATCATCAGAGAAATGCAAATTAAAACCACAAAGAGATATCACCTCACACCAGTAAGGATGGCCACATCCAAAAGACAAACACAAACAAATGTTGGTGAGGATGTGGAGAAAGGGGAACCCTCCTACACTGCTGGTGAAAATGTAAATTAGTTCAACCATTGTGGAAAGCAGTATGGAAGTTCCTCAAAAAAACTCAAAATAAAAATACCATTTGACCCAGGAATTCCACTCCTAGGAATTTACCCTAAGAATGCAGCAGCCCAGTTTGAAAAAGACATATGCACTGCTATGTTTATCACAGCACTATTTACCATAGCCATGAAATGGAAGCAACCTAAGTGTCCATCAGTAGATGAATGGATAAAGAAGAAGTGATACATCTACAAAATGGAATATTATTCCGCCATAAGAAGAAAACAAATCCTACCATTTGCAACAACATGGATGGAGCTAGAGGGTATTATGCTCAGTGAAATAAGCCAAGCAGAGAAAGACAAGTATCAAATGATTTCACTCTTATGTGGAGCATAAGAACAAAGCACAAACTGAAGGAACAAAACAGCAGCAGACTCACAGAACCCAAGAATGGACTAACAGTTACCAAAGGGAAAGGGACTGGGGAGGATGGGTGGGAAGGGAGGTATAAGGGCAAAAGGGGCATTACAATTAGCACACATAATGTAGTGGGGTTGGTGCATGGGGAATGCAATATAGCACAGAGAAGACAAGTAGTGATTCTATAGCATCTCACTACACTGATGGACAGTGACTGTAATGGGGTATGTGGTGGGGACTTGATAATGGGGGGAATCTAGTAACCACAGTGTTGCTCATGTGATTGTATATTAATGATACCAAAAAAATTTTTTAATGGTTATATTTCTGTGACTTAAGACATGGCATTGTTATCCTCATATATCCCCTGGAATATTATGCAGCCATAAACACATTTTGGAAGAACTGAAATAAATTGTAAATTTTTCATGTTAAATGGAAAAGAGAAGAATACCAAACTGTATAGCTGGTGTGACTCCACTTTAAAAATGTATATAGTAGACAGAAATAGACCCTCAAACATGTGTGCTCCAAAATATTAAAAGTGATAATCTCTGGGGTGTGACATTCTAGGTGACTTGTGTCTATCCTTCTATTTACTTGTTTACTTTTTAATATACATATGTACTATTGGATTTCTCCCTGCCAAGTTTTTTTTTTTTTTAATATATGTGTTAGGATGTGTCCCTGGTCTGGATAAGGGGAACTTACAGGCTTGCAGCACCAGGTAACATTTGCCTGGTTGGTGGAGAAGGAAACAGTTTCTTGCTGTCTTAGAACTCTTGCTGAAGTTAATGTACAGAACTAAATGGCCAGATGTTTACACTCTCAAGGAAGAATGGAGTTTGGGGGGTTTTGTATGGGTTAGCATTTCAAAGTATTCAGTACCAGATCACACTAATCCTGGTAAAAGCTTCCAGAGTAGGGCTTGTGTGATCATTTTTGTGTTCAGCCCTTGTCCTGGGAAAAAACAAAATTACTGATTTTACTGTGTTGAATGTAAGGCCAGGAACTGTAAGTATAAAAGCATTAAACTTGATGTGTTCAGAAAGTTTATCATCTAGCTAAGAGACTAATACACAAAAAGAAAGTAATCAAGTACTAAAATTGTATCAGAAACAGGCTATAGAAATTCACAATGTGTAGGCATGCCTATCCAAAGGAGTGATAACTATTATTACTGTTGCTATAATCTTTGGTTGTCTAGAGAGCTGTAAGTACCTTAGAAAAGTCCGTGTATACTGTATATAGGTTTAATATGAATTTAAATATCAAAATAAAATCTTCCTTTTTACCCTCAATTTAAACTGTCAGAAAGGTACTAAGGGAAGCTTGTAAATAAATGGTCACCATTCAACTCCTTAATTTTTTACTTCCAAGTAGCACAAAATGACCACAAAACTGCACTAAATCATCTCCCAAGTAGCTTTAAAAGATTGACCATTTCTCAAATCAAATCAGTGCAACCAGAGTTTGCAGAAAGAGAATTTGTCTCACTTTTCGAGTGGGAACAGAAAAAGGGGACATAGAAACAAATAGTGAAGTTGGGTTCTTGAAATATTTTTACACAGTTTTATTACAGGTAACATAGTTTCGATCTAGATATGTCTTACACAAAGGATGTGAACTCTACTGAGTTCTGAGTAAATAAAGAAAATAACTTCACGAGATTAAAAAAAAATTTTTTTTCTAGCCAATTATTCCTTTGGTTGAGGTCACAACGTAAAAGTGCCCTGTAGGACATCACTGTCAGTAAGATGACAGAATAGGAAGCCTTGGACCCTCCTCCCAATGAACACACCAATTCAGCAATTCATGGGTAAATCCCTTTATAAAAAATCTTCAAACTACTTCAGAGGATAAAATCTAAAACACTGACACCACCAAATACTGGGGGAGGATAAGAAGCAACAGGAACTTTCATTCACAGCTGCAGGAAACACAAAATAGTACAGCCACTTTGGAAGATAGTTGGCAACTTCTCACAAGACCACTTACCCTATGATCCAATAATCAAACCACTTGGTATTTACCCAAATAAATTTAAAACTACATCTACTTAAAAACCTCCACAAAGATGTTTATAGCAGCTTTGCTCACAACTGCTAACACTTGGAAACAACGAAGATGTCTTTAGTAGGTAAATGGATGAATGAACTATAGTCCATCTAGACGAGCGTATTATTCAGTACTAAAAAGAAATGGGCTATCAAGACATAAAACCCCATGAAGGAACCTTAAATGCATATTAGTAAGTGAAAGAAGGCTATCTAAAAAGACTGCATACTATCTTACTACACTGATAGTGACTGCAATGGGGCATGGGGGGGGACTTAATAATATGGGTGAATGTAGTAACCACATTGTTTTTTCATGTGAAACCTTCATAAGAGTGTATATCAATAATACCTTAATTAAAAAATTTAAAAACAAATAAATAAATAGGACTACATACTATATAATTCCAACCATACGACATCCTGGAAAAGGCAAAACTTTGGAGATAGTAAAAAGATCAGTGGTTGTCAGGGATTCACTGGGAGGGAGTGTGGGAAGGATGAATAGAGCATAGCAACTATTTTGTATGATACCATAATGGTGGATAGATGTCATTACATGTTTTTCAAAACCCACAGAATGTCAAAACCATGAGTGTACCCCAACATAAACTGTGGACTTTGGGTGATAGTAATGTGTCAATGTAAGTTAATGAATTTGAACAAATATGCCACTGTAGTTTGGACCACTGATATTAAGAAAGGCTGTGCATGTGTAGGGGGAGGAGGATCTATGGGAACACTTTCTGCTCAGTTTTTCTGCAAACTTAAAATTGTTCTAAAAAAGTCTTACTTTAAAAATATTAAATTAAAAACTTGGTTTCATAGATATAGGTGATCTGATAAGAACCCAAACTAATTTCTTAAATATCCTAACATGTTCCCTGTCCTTTTTAAGACTTGTGCCTATTATGAATAATGAAAAGAACATGCTTCAAGCTGTGAAGGCAATTACAGAAAAGTGCCAAAGTGCTGAATAGGTGATCAGCTACCCAAAGGTATTGCCACAGGACAGAAGCTATCTGAGTACATGAATCCTAGTAAGCTGATAGAAAACAAAGGTCTCTTTGCTTGATAAGCATACTTTACTCAAGGGGATCAACACAGAGTATCCAAATTTTCTTATTTAAAGTTTACTGTTTGTGTATTATTTGAATTGTATTGCTATGCAGTATTTATTTTAAACAGTACTTTCTGTGATGAGATTTGACCTGTATTAATAAGACTGGACCTACAAATTGACTGAATAGTACAATGTTATGTATCATTTTCAATTACTAGGTTATCATACACTCAAAATGCTCATTATATGCTTTTACAAAAAAAACTTTTAAATGTTATGTGACATTTTAAAAGAAATTTTTAAGAGCATTGCCAAAAAAGTGAGACTGTTTTAAGCATGCTATTTAAAAAAGCACTGCTAACAGTTTTTAAATGACATTACTTTCCTAAGAATCAGGGATACAGATGCCTTGATTTCTGTGCCAAATTAAAGAACACTGGTTCATTACCAAAAATGTAAAACTGAAAGATTTCAATTCAAACATCTCTTCTCTAAATTTTAATGAAGTAGAAGATTTTTCTATATCAAAATCACTAATTCAGATTTCTCCAAATTTCACAGTGGTTCTAAGGGACTTTAATTATTAAAAACATACACATATACACACAAACTCTTTACACTTTGGCATTCTCAAGAGCTATACTTTTATATCATTTATCAATTTTCACTGGAATGCCTAGGAGTTTCACATACATAATCTCTAAATATTAGAATAATTTGTATGTTACATGGCCTAAAGTCCATCAGTCAAGTTAAAATCTTGACCATCCTGCCTATCAATTTGGATTTGAGATAAAGAACGACTCTAAAACTTTTGAGGTGTATTCTTTCTTGCTTCCATTCCCATCCCATACCCACAACATACAAAACACAAAGGGCCTCTGCTATCACCCTTAATAATGAATTCTACAATTTCACCTTAAATCAGAAGAAATTTCTGAAGGTCACTTAATCTTTGAAACTTGTCCTGGGCAGAACCTTACCTAAACCATTCTTAATGAAGTTATCTCCCTTTTCTTCACCAGATCTTTCCATGATTGTACTGTTTGTTCCTGAAGCTGCACAAGTTAACTTTTTTCCCAAGTCCAGTCACACTTATGACTGTTTAAAACCAATTATTGACTAAAACCAAAGGCTTATCATCACCCAGAGCATGTTCCTTCTCATGCCTAAAGATACAGTCAATCTCAGTTTTACTAATCAAACACGTTTTCTTAATTCTTTTTCCAAATCCTATTTCTTCAAATCATTCATGTGTACCACTTACCTCTGAATTTTTTTCTTCTCTTTCCATGTGTGGAGGTGAAAATCAAGCACAAAACTCTTACAAATGTTTATGTGATGTGTGAGTATTCTGCAAAACAGTTAGGATGGTCATTTTCTCCACAATGTACATAAGATGCTGTGTTATAAATGGATGGCAATACACAAATTTCCTATTTCCAAGAGTTTTCATTTCTGTTTGAAAACTCATTGGTTTTCATCAATGACAGTATATCAGAGAGATGACCAACTGATCATCAGTTTTTCCATGGTTTAGTGAATGCTGTTGGTCACACAGTCTAGAAACTAACCAATCTAATTCATTCAAAAATATTTTAAAATAAATGAGGTGATTCAAGATTATGAACATAGGAATACCCTGAACTCACCTCCCACAGACACCCTGAATTCATAGCTATATATGGAACAATTTCTTCTAAAATATACTTGAAAACTAGCCAAGCAATTCCTTCGATCAGGCAAATGAGAAAAAGGACACAGTGAAGCGGTTAGAGGCTGAGACTCAGTCTCTCCATAAAACCCATCCTCAGCACGGCAACGCACAATCGAGAGGTAACCGAAAAACCCAGAGCTTCTTCCTGAGGAGTGAATGTTCATATGCCACACTGAGCACTCCAACTTTTAAGACCGGCACCTGAGAGACAATCCCCCAAAATATCTGGCTTTGAGAGCCAATGAGGCGCCCGTCCAGGAGACCTGAGGGGCGCAGCGACCTGACAACTCTTAATGGGCTCAAGCAGGTTCACTCACCCCAGGGCTGAAAGCAGAAACATGCATTTGAAAGCGTACAGGATTTATATGTAAGAGGTTCTTTTGCTAATGGTAGAGCGCGGTGGACGGGGAAGGGCCTGCTGGGATACCTCCAGGGCAGAGGAGGCTGTGGCCGCCATCTCGGCTCCTGCGCTCTCCCTCCTCCAAGCTCCAGAGCGCCGGTTTGTCCCAGAGGGAGGTCTTTTAGCATCTGCTGCCCCGGGTTTTTGCGTCTGGCTGCTCAGGGAATGCCCCTTGATCACCTGGCCCTGGTAGCCATTGAGCTGGCTTTCCTGGATCCCACGGAACTTAACAATCGGAGAGACAGTTCTTGGAGGACTTCCACCCGCTGGGCGCACTGCAAGAATGTCAGAAAACATCCCTCTAGTCTTCCTGAGGAAGAAGCCTATTTGTCCTGGATTCGGTCTGAGAGGCAAGCTTCAGGTTTAGCACACAGCTAGGGGGAAATAGAACTGCTCTCAGGGACACCATCCTTGCACTTGCCCCGTGCCTCACTAGCGCTCACCAGGATCTCCCCGAAAAGAGCTTATTTACTCATCTGAGGCCCCAGTTTCTGCTACTGTCGTCTGGGGACACCTCCAGATCACCTGGCTCTGGTGGCCAGCAAGGCTTGCGCTTGCAGTCCCACAGGAGTGGATATATTTGCACAGTTTAAAAGCTGCTGCCTTGGGATCTGGCTTCCAGTCAGCCTGAATGTAGGTACTGAGATCCTCCGCTTTGGGACACTGACAAGTCTTGACACACCCTCAATTACTGGAAGCCACTATGAATAAAATAGGCTGCTTGGACTATCACAAAGGTTTGAGAGACAACCAAGAGCTAGAGAAGGGTTGAATGATTAAGGTTCATCTCCTCAACAAGGCCACTTACTTCCTCAAGACTGAGACAGGTGGCTGTTTAATGCATAGAAACCAACACAGAGGTGAAACTGGACCCCTAACTTATACCAGATATAAAAATTAACTCAAAATGGATTAAAGATTTGAATGTAAACCCAAAACTATATAACTCCTGGAAGAAAACAGGTGGTAAGCTCCAGGACGTCGGTCTTGGCAGTGATTTTTTGGATCTGTCTCCAAAGGCAAAAATAAACAAGAGGGGCTACATGAAACCAAAAGCTTCTGCACAGTAATGAAAATCAAAAACAAAATGAAAAAGCAACCTACTAAGTGGGAGAAAGTATTTGGAAATCATATATCTGAAAATGGGTCAATATCCAAAATATATAAAGAACTCCTAACTTAATAGCAAAATTTTAAAAACTGACTAAAAATGGACAGATCTAAATAAACATTTTCCCAAAGATATATAGATGGCCAACAAATACATGAAAAGATGCTCAATATTACTAGTCATAGGGAAATTAAAACCTCAATGAGATATCACCTCACACCTGTCAAAATAGCTAATATCAAAAAGAAAAAACAAGTGCTGGTGAGGATATACAGAAAAGGGCACCCATGTGCACTGTTGTTGGCAATTTGATGCAGCCACTATGGAAAACAGCATGGAGTTTCCTCCAGAAATTTTAAATAGCACCACCATATGATCCAGAGCCAGTTGCATTTGTATTTGCCCAGAGAGGACAAAACACTTACTTGAAAAAAATATATGCACCCACGTTCATTGTAGCATTACATACAAGAGTCAAGACATGAAAACCTGTATCCATCAATGGATGATGGATAAATTATGCATATGTGTGACACACACACACAATGGAAGTTTATATATTGTCATAAAGAAATAAAATCCTGCTATTTGTGTCAACACAGATGGAACTTGAGGGCTTTGTATTAAGTGAAATAAGGCAGAGAAAGACAAATACACAATTTCAGTTATATGTGGAATCTCAAAACAAAAACATACAAAAACCCATAGATGGATAGAAGAGACTGGTGGTTGCCAGGGATGGTAGATGTGCCAAATTTGTGAAGGTGGCCAGAAGGAACAAACTTCCAGTTATAAAATAAGTCACAAGGATATAATGTACAGCATAGTGACTATAGTTAGTACTGAACTGCATGCTTCAAAGTTGCTATGTAAATTAAAAAAATCTTCATCACTGAAATATTATTCAGCCATTACAAAAACAGAAATCCTGCTATCTGTAACAACATGGATGGAGCTAGAGGGTATTATGTTCAGTGAAATAAGCCAGATGGAGAAAGACAAACACCATATAATTTCACTTATATGTGGAATATAAAAACAAAGCAAAACAGAAGTAGACTCAGACACTCAGAAGTGACCAGTGGTTACCATGGAGGAGGGGTTGGGTGAGTGGGTAAGGGGGATACAAGGACACAAAAAATTCTCAATCATAATGTAAGTTGGTCACAGGAATGGTAGTACAGCATGCAGAATATAGCCAGTGATTCTGTAACATCCATGTTGTCAGATGGCAACCGCACTAGTGGGGGTGAGGATTTAATAATATGGGAAACTGTTGAACCACTGTGTTATATATCTGAAACCAGTATTAGATTGTGTATCAATACTTCAATTAAAAAAAAACCCTCATCACAAGAAAAAAAACATACATGTGACTTTATGGTAACAGATGTTAACTAGACTTACTGTGGTGATCTTTATACAATATGTGTAAGTAACAAATCACTGTGTTGTAGATCTTAAACTAATACAATGTTATATGCCAAATACATTTCAATTTTTAAAAAGATGACATGAATGATATTCTTTCTTACATAAACAGAAAAAGACATTGATTTAAAAATGCCAATAAAATAAAAAAAGCTGTATCCCTTCTGATGTCATGTGATAAAAGAAACTCAGATTTAAGTGTTGTTTCAGACTTGCAGGATTGGCCCTACTGTACACAAAGGAACCCCATTCAAGAAGAAACTACAATTCATTTTTTATTAATAAATTTTTTGGAGGTAAAGAAAACAACATATTTACATACATGCTTACAAACATTTGCATAAAAAGTGTTTTTTTCATTTGGCAAAAGATTAAAACATTATTTACCATAAGAATGAAACCCAGTACCTTTATAAATGGTCATTTCCTCCCTTCACCCTTTTTCTTAAATTCAATACACTTCAAAGGCTACCTACACTGACAGAGGATGAAGAACTAAACTAGTATGACTAATGTTAGGATGACTCTGTTAGGAGATAATGCTAAAGTTCTGAGAACTAATTAAGATTATAAAATACAGAAATTGCATATGTATAGGGTCCTATTCTCCCTGATGTGTTTCAATGAAGGAGGAAAGAGAAACAGAAAAGGAGAGCATGAGAGGGAGAAAGGCTAAGAAGGTTGGTTTGGGTACAAGGAGTGTGGAAGGGTTGTTTTGGGAGGGGGAAGAAGTGGGCATAAAGATCGTAGAAAACCACTACAAGGGCAGAATGTGCCCAACACCATACCTGCTCACAAACATAGGGCTGTTGTTGCATAAAGCTCCTGTGGTCATCTTCACTAAAAAAAAAGTCATGACTAAGGATACCAGAGAATGAATAGATTACCTACTACCAGAACACTCAGAGCTACTTTAAAGAAGTTTCTCCCAGGTTAAAAGCAATCTCTTCAGGACTATAAATGCAGGAGGATGGACACAAATCAGTGTGTTTTCTCTTCATATCAGTCTTTTATCTTAGAGGAAATGTCTTTTTTTAAATGTTAGGAGATAATAAGCATTACAGAATTAAACTAGTAATACTACTATTGAATTACCAGTGTCAATTAACTAAAAGGGGAAGAGAAAAATACATCTTGGCATTGACTGCTTTAGTTCCCAAATACATACAAGATCATTAAAACATACAGTATCCTTTTCCTGGGAATAGACAATTTGTCTTCAATAGGGTTTACAGCTTTGAAAATAATCTTGACTAATCACATTAATTTGCCTTATATTTTCTACTTACAAACCTCATTCTCTTTTGAAAGAACATTATTCCTCATTTAACATGAAAAAATCCCCATGCTCACAAATCTCAGTATCTGTTTTGCTACAAAATCAAACTGTTACTTTCCTAGGCTGATCTGAAAATGAGTACAAAACTTGGTAAAGGTTTATTCTTTAAGAATATTAAGTGCTGTAAGCTCTGTTTTAAGAGCGGGAAGTAAAATATATCTCCTTATCACAGTATTGCTTATCTAGGGCAGAACAATTAAAATTCAGTGAAAGTAATTCCTTTCAATTGCCCAGTTTTTCTAAAATTGTAGAGAAGATGCCAGCAATGTAGATTTTTTTAAAAGGGATGGAAAAATAATAGGGAAGAAAAGCTAAAGATCTAACCAGAAAGCTTTTGTTACCATAGAGTATTGAAATTACTATAAAATTTCTGCTAAAGAATATTTTTATAATATTTCATTTTATAGAAGAAGTAACTTCAGTCATGAGTTGGTCACAGAAAACTGAGGCTATTATGGACAGCCATCTCTTCAATTAAAGAGGTAAAATTTCAAGGAAAAACAAAGGAACATGTAAGTGGTTATCACACACTGAATCAAAGCTCCTTTCAAGTAGTCAACTAGTAAATTTTAAATACTATATATTTACATACATTTCTATCACCTAAAAAAATTATTTAAATCACCATTTTAGAAGCAAGCTTAAATGAATGTGGAAATATAAAAGAAAACAATGTAAAATCTCTACATTACTCTTAAAATGTAAATTACAGTCAAGCAACTTTGAATCTGAACCATAAATATCTGAAACTAATATCCTCTAGATATTCGATCATGAACTTCATGCACACAGCAGACCTAAATTTAACCCAGTTTTAGTACTTACAACTGGTTTAACTTTCCCCATTCAATAATGTAAACATTTAGTTAAAATAACTTGAGATAATGAACGTGAAGACTTTAACAAACAGCAAAAAATGCAAATCAGTTACTGCAATGTGCAATATTTTCCTAATCCAAAAACAACTGAGTCCTAGAAAATACAAAATTATGTGTGGCAATTATGGAGATCTGCTTCTTAAATAGAAAATTTTTAAGTATTTGTTAAAACATGCATCATTGTTTCATCCAAGTTAATTTTCTCTGACAACTATATCAAGTTTTCAAGAATAGACTAACCACAAGATTCGTCAGATTAACAAACATCCAGAAACAGCATTGTCAAATACAAGCACTTAACATAAATAGGAGGAAGCACTTTTAAATGATAAAAAGGACAAGCTGTGTTTCAATACTTAGCACAGAGGTAAAAGTGGCAATATTGGAAAATATGTAAACTGTTGAAGAGAGAATTTTTCAAGCTTTTTTTAAATCAAGTTATCACAAGATTGCTCACATTCAACACAAAAGTCATCTTTCAGTGAAGATATTCCCCATAATCATTTTATCTAACATTCTTTATAGAAAGCATTTAAGTGTTCAACAAATATAGGCCAGCTTTCTTGATATACTTTAAAAATTCTCTGGTTCTTCACCAGATTTTTCAATCTATCATATTGAGATATTTGAAATGCCAAAGGCCCTGACTTAATTTAGTCAGTTAGGAAGATGTTTAAATAAAACATTGTCTATAAAGTAACAGGATTTATTATATATTTGAAGTAAAAGAACTCATTTATGTAACAAATATTTAACAAACTATGTTTATTCTAATATGTCACTGTGGAGATTTTGGGGAGAGTTTTCCCTGTAGAGCAGTTTGATGTGTCCCTTCTCCTAAACCATATTATCCAATCTAATCACCCAACTGACCTTTCATAATTTCTAACAGACAAATATAACCTCAAAAGTCAAGAAATGTCCTGACATATATTCAAAAGAACTTGGCAGAAACTGAAGATACCATAAGGCAACTACACTGAGGAAAAATACTCTGTATATACTCTCGTATTTTTGCTTTAAAAAATGCAGAGATGTTTAAAGATGTTACTTTATAATCAGGATAATTAATTAAAATATATTCTTTAAATGTTTTGTTTTCCCTGTGGGAAAATATTTGTGCATGCTAATCTTAGGATGGCCCTATTAATGGAACTATAAACTTGCTTAAATTCATCTAGGTTCCATCTCATAAACCAAATCAACAGAGCATACATTTCAGACATATAAATCACAATTTTACATGGAAAAAAAGGAAGACCAGTAACTAATGTGTACCTAAAATGAATATAAATTTCCATTTTTTAAAAACATAAAAAAATCAATATTACTAATTTTTAAAAATTACATCAAAGAACTACAAAATACAATACACTAAGTTCAGCACAGAGCTTATTCAATTTATAAACTCCATATTCATTAATCCTTAATAAGCTCATAAAAAGTTTTGATTTAACAAGGATCATGGAACAATCTTTGGGGAAATTTTCCAGGAATTATTTTTATCCTTACAATAAATGTTAGGCAAGACTAATCCTGGTCCCTGATGGTGAATAAGATGATCCTGGTAAGAAATCAAAAAGTTGGCTCCAAGTAAAAAATAATCTGTAACTTTGGTTGAACCAAATTCTAATTCAGTTTCTACCAAAATAGATAACCCATTCTTAAGTCATTTGGATAATCAGCCTTTTTTTTTTAAGAAAAGAATAAACAGATCTAGTACAAAGATTTCCACACAAGATAATTACCTTGAATTTCTACCTAACATTTTTACCTTGAATCTTTCCTATGTCATAAAATGAAACAAAGGAAGTTAAATGGAACATGGGTGTGAAAATAGAATAGTAAAATAATTGCTTTAGATGTTGTTAAAGATAATTACTTTAGAAAAAAATCTTCCTAACATATATCTAACAAGAACACTACTAGAGTTATTTCCCAAATCAAATGTGTTTTAGAAATAGACTCTGAGAAAAGGATTCAAAGACAAGAAGCTCATTTTGGAGGGTATCCCAGGAAACATTGATAAAAGAATGGTGAGTGAGACAGAAAAGAGGAAGAAAATAAAAAATACATATTTAACAGTTTCCTGCTGTGGGCAGTCAAGTCCAGTCCCATTTAAACTCTAGGAGACAATGAAAAATATGCCTGCATATAACCAGAAGGGCAAGGAAGCTAGACTAGGTCCCATCCATCACTGGCTGAGGGCTGCTCCTGGGCCATTATCCTCCCAGCCCTTCCAATCTGCCCTATGTGCAGGCGAGAAAATCCAAAGCAGAGTTGCAGGAGCTTGCATGACACTTTATGCATGGCCTGGAATGGTGAGAATCAAGTGTCTGCTGCAAAGCCTTACCATCAGAAAGACTCACATAACAAATATCTTAAATTTCACTTTTGTCACTGTCACATTACAAAGGAGAATGCATTTTACTGATGCAAGCAGTAGAGTAGAAGTTTTGAAGTCTTAAACATTCCAGCAAACAAATCCACAGAATTATTAGGAGTATTTTAATCCACCAAAAGAACTGTCTTAAAATAAGATTATCAACTATACTTCAATAAATTTTTTTTTGCCTGCATTAACCAAAATAGTCATTTACATGAATGGTTCCCATTTTTATTGAAGTTGCAAACCCCATTACTATGTGAATTCAGTATGCTATTCATACCAAAACAAAACACAGAACAATGATATAGTGTTTGTAACACACAGAACTAAAAATTAGAAGAGCTGAATTTGTGTCATAGCTCTGACACTATTAGCCATGCAAACTAATATGTCATATTATTTGTATGGGCATCAGGTTCTCTAACAGTAACAATAAGGTAATAATGGATGGCCTGGTTATTACTGAGGAAAGAAACAGTCTACAAATTATAAGTACAGTATATTAAATATTTTGTCATAAAAAGTCAAAGGTAGAAAGGCCCTTATGAGTCATATTATTCAATTATAGCTCATATTAATAAATAAACTCTGCTCTAGAAAATAGCAGTGATTTGTTAGAGCAAATTAGTAGCAACTCACTGGCAAAGATGAAAATGGATTCCAATGCACAGCTTCTAGCACTTCTTAGTATATTTCTACTTGAGAGTTGGCTGGATGTTATTGGGAAGCAGCTAAAGCCCATTTTAGTTGTTTTAAAAACTTTGCAACACTTTTCAATAGCAGTAAACACCACAGGATATTTCAAAACCTGAGCTAAAATCATGTGGCAATGGTTTCACACTTACCAGATCATTTACATTACCATTCATTTCATTTGGTATTACAAAGAGCCTAGGAATAGTAAATTTCACCATCTTTTAAAAATTAGTAAGGAAGCTGGTTTCCACCATTAAAAACTGAAAATGAAACAACCCAATTAAACAAGTGTTTCCAATGAAAAGGTTTATACTTTCCTGTCCTTTAGAAAACACTTCATATGAAGAATGCCTTTGTTCTCCGTGGTTTAAAATTCAGTTTATCAAAATTAAACAAACACACCAACTGAACATCTATTATGTGCTATAATCAAATGGATAAATTTTAAATGGAAAGAAAACTTCTTAGAAAAATATTTTCATTTATAAAACTGTTAAGGTAAAAATACTTTTATTAAATCTAGTACAACAGTCCAAGCATTTAATTTTAAAAACTCACAAAATTGTCTGTCATTCAAATGATATCATTCATGTATCATTCTTGTTTTTTTTAGTTTTCATCTTGTTTTAATACTTTCACTTAAATGTATATAACATCACATTCAGTAATTCAGAGAATACTGTAGCCAGAAAAATTTAAATATTTTCAGAAAGTTTACATTGGCAGATTTAAAGACCAAAACTCAAGTTTGCTCATAGCTGAATACACTTGGCCTTCAGTAGTTTCTTACTAATGGTATTTATATTCTCTTTGGTTATGTAGGATGACAGGAAAAAAATGACATGTAGTAAAGTTACCTTACTTTACAGTATGAAATACGCACTTGAACATAATACATAATGAAAAATCAACTTGCATTATATTATGGCTTTCAAAATCAGGAGAACTGGCTTTAAAATTTTTTTCCCATTATTTTTATAGGGTAATGGCCAAAACTACATCAGAATTAAAAGCACACAGAGTAATGGGTACAAACCACATTTGGATCACCACAGAAACCTTGAAAAATGACAAATCTAAAACTCTAAAGTTATTCACAAAGTACCCAACAGGTGGAATTCATTAATGACCTAATGATAGGCAAACAAAATCCATCCACAGCAGTGATTTTAAAAGCAGAAGTCCCAGTTGCCAGCACTACTTGAGGGCACTTTTACCAAATAGGTCAGTGATGATAATGTGACATGCCACTAAGTTGCATTTACAGGGCAGGAGAACAAGAAGAGAGCAGAGAAAACTTATCGGTCAGCTGTTCCTGGCTCCCCTTCTAATACTGTGGCATTAATTGGTATGAAAATAGCAAGCTCCCTCAATACCCTTTTCTGCTCCTGATATGGCTCTGTTTTAGATTGAAGCAGCACTCCTGTTTAAGAAAGCTAAGTCACTTATTCAAAGACCAATTTAAAATTGTTTCAGTAAATGGTAGAAGTTTACCTTATATCTAAGTGTTTTAATTAAAACCTTCCAAAAAGTATATTAATTATTCTACAGGTCCAGTGTTCCATCATTAACAATTATCTTATTCTTTATGCTCTCTGTTGAAAGTTAGTTAAAAGATCGAAATCAATTTTTGTTTAAAAGTTTTCCCTTAACTGTTTTATACAAATGAAGTGTTTCATTTTACTTTACTCAATTCCATTCGTTTTTCAGCTTGGAGATCCATAATTTTAGATCTGTACCAATAATATACCCAGGTGATGCTGATAGTATAAAGATCTTACTTTGAGAACTCTGATCTAGCTTTTGTTTGAATACTTCCAATAACCTTGATATAACTAATTTTCATTTAGAAATTCTCATACAGAACACTGTGGAACCAGAAACTTCCATTTCTTACAATTAATTTTTCCATCTAAAACAAGTACAGAATAATTCTATTCCTTCTTACACATGGCAGTTACTCAAGTATTTGAAGAACATTCCCTCTTTAAACTTGTCTTCTCCAAAATTACCAGTGTCTTTGACTGCGTCCCACTCTCCACAGTTCTCAGGCTTTCCATCATTCTGGTTGCCTCCCTATGAACACTATAGTTCATATGCCCCTCTTAATATGTGGTACTTAAAATTTAACACAGCAATATAAATGTTTCAGACTGAGTATCAGAGTGCATGTGGTTTATTACATCCCCTAATCAGTAATAGTTTTATAACCACATTAGGTCTTTTAGCAACTTCTCAACTGCTAGTCTACAGACTGATACTACTCCTTGATGAAGTTTCAGTAATACAGAGTAAATGTCAAAAGAACATTGTAGTAGTTTTTCCCATCAACTTATTCAAGTTTATAACTCTCTTATTATGAGTTTATGTCCTTCCTAAATATTGGTGGGGGAGAAGGGGAGAAGAGGAAGAGCAGGCAAGTCTTAAATAAAGTAATGGTAATGGAAGATGGTAGTTATTTTTCCCAGGTCTTTACATAGCAAAATTAAGTTTCACATTTCACGGTCTCTCTTGAATTACTGGTCTACTGTCTTGGAATACTAAGGTTAAAAATTCATCTGATTCACCCTCTACTACCATCTAGGTAGCCAAGTGCTTAGAATAATTTATATAATTTGCAACAATCAATCAGAAACTCCACTTATCACTTTTGATTAATTTACATCAGCAAAGCAAACCTCCCAGTGGTCTCCAGCAAATAAAAGGGTGTTTTAACACAAGTCCCTAAGAGTTCCTAGTTTCTTTCATCCACTCCCCACTTATCTTTATAATCCTAAATAACACTCAACTGAGCCAACTAGACTACATTAAATTAAGAAAGGGTTAGGATGGTAGAAACTTACAACCATTTGTTGAAGTTTACATTAATAGCCAATAACTTGAACTACAAGTGACCTACCCCATGTAAGACAGGGAAAGAGCAAACTATGACCTATGGACCAAAGAAAGCTCACCACCTTGTGTGAAACACAGCCACACTCGCTCATTTATTTACACATTTGTCTATGATGCATCTATGGATGCTTCTGTGCTACAATGGCAAAGACAAACAGCTGGGACAGGCCTGTAAAACCCAAAATATTTACTATCTGGGCCTTTACACAAAACATTTGCCAACCTCTCATCTAGGGTAATGAACTATTTGCTACCAAAGAAAAACTTGAGATTTGCAACAATAACCAGTAACTAACTCAGGACACCTACCATCCACATTGGAATATAGAAACAGTGGAGTATCTGAATAGTCCTTCATCCTGTTCCTGAAAAGTTGTTGCCAGCTCAAGATAGAGCATTTACTTACCTGTTCACTGAGTTAATCTTTAACATACATTTGTCAAGGACTCACTAGTGGAATAGTGAACGAAGAATCCATGAATACACTGCTCTGTGCAAACAATCTAAGATTCAAAAAAGTTACTACAAATAAATGTGTGTAATAAAGAAGAAACTGTACAATACTACATAATAATTTCCTTTACATTTCAGATTTCAAATACAAAATATTTTTAAAGGCACTTAAAGTAGAAAAGCTTACGTTCAACAATTCAGGTAATATTAACTGCATTAAATAATGCAGATTAGTTTCCCTTTTGTGTCAAAAAGAGTTTCATTTACACATATGTAAAGTTGAAATCAAAAGATAATGCTTCTAATTCAATCATCTAAAGTGACACCAGAATCTCTAAAGAGTGAAGTCACAACACTAAAGTATTTTGAAACTGGAGAGTCCTTAAGAGTTCACCTCCAAATTTTACAGATAAGAAAGTTTCAATACAACATGAAATATTTATGGTAAGAGAACTAATCAGTAGCAGAAACAGACTAGACCCCAACACTCAACTATGAGTTTGAAACTCTTTCTACTTTATGACTGAGTATGAAAGATATGCTCATAGTCTAGGAAAAGGTAGAATGATGAAATATTCTAGAATTTTAAATGTACAGTGAACATATTCATTAGGGCTACAGCCCATTCAACCTAAGCAACCCTCTTCTGTTTTTTATTAATCAATAAACTATAAAATTATAAAGGAAAAAAAAAGATTCATTTTAAAGCCACTCTTATTAGAATATCAAAAGAACAACCAATTATTTGCTTAACAAATTGTCAAAGATTAGGAAAGATAATAATCAACAGTGGAGAAGGGGCAGAATGCTGAGTACTCATACATTGCTAATTTGGTACAATCTTTCTGAAGGGTAATTGGCCACATTTTTAAAGACGCAAAACAGTTTCACCATCTAAACCAATTATCCCACTCCCATGATTTTTTCCAAAAGAACTAGTCTACTATAGAGTTCAAATTTCACATACAAAGATGTCCATCCCACTATTATTTATAATTGTGAAACATTAGAAACAATCTAGTATCCAAAGAGAGAACTGATTCAATTATGGTATATTCACACAATAGAATATTAGGCAGCCAGTTTTTAAAAATCACATTTTCAAAGACATGGGGAAGTTCTTATGATATGATGTTGTTATAAAAAGTACGGTATACAACTATACGGTCAGTATAATCTCAATTTTGTTATTATGCGCACACACACTCATACATATAAGTAGCATAAACAAAGACTGAGAGGAAATACAAAAAATATTAACAGTGTTATCTCTGGTGAGACTGCAGATAATTTCTCTTTATACTTTCAGTATTTTCTAAATTTTCTATAATAATCATGTTATTAGTTTTATACTCAGAAAACATTAAAAAGTCACCAATTTTGAAATTTTTATAGTCTATATAATAAATAAGGAATAAATATAGTACTCAAAAGCATATCTAAATGATGAGAAATAAATCATTAATATGTAAGAACATAATTTCCACACATGTAGAGGTGGGTAATTTTGAATCCAAAGGGTAACATTATTTTATCTCAATTCTTGAGTATAGAAAGTTGACATTTAATAAATAAGAAAAGCTAATCTTTAAATAAAATTGGTGCAAGGCATCTAAAAATTGTGCTATTCTGGCATAACACTGAAGATATAAACATTCTCCAATGTAACATAGATACCCAGCGTTAGATTAAAATTGGTAAAATCTAGTACACACATGGTGGCCAATATTAAAGTAACTAATTGAATTACATATTTTCCCCCAAATGACTAGAATGGGTCTATGCTATAGGAAGAAATACAACACCATACCATTATTTTAGTTGGAAGAGCCGCACCAAAAATCATAACAAAAATTGTAGAACAACAGGCTTTTTGGTTATTGTTGTTATTATTAATGATTTCTTACTAAAAATTCAAGTAAGAGAGTCAAATTGCTTAAAGCACTAAAAAAGGCATAGCAGCAGTGTATGGTCTGCAATGATTTGAAAAACACAAACACTCTTCAATGTTTCCTCATTTGCAGACTACTGCCTATCAAACACAATCTTTGAAGTAAAAGACTACATGTATGTTCTTTCATCAATCTTGAATTTATATTCTACTACAATATAGTAATGACACAAAGTGATGTCACACACAAAAAGGCAAACTATGTAATTTTAAAAGATAACTTGAAAATATGGTTCTAATATCTGTGATTAATAAATCACATACGTAAAATATAAAATACATCCTAACATATTTTTACATAGGAGCTGAAGTTTTACCACTTTTAACTAAAAATTCTGAGATGGAATTAATAAAAAAACAATTTTCATATATACCACAGAGCAATAAGTTTAAATCAGACTATTTTGATTTGTGTAGCCCTTTATTAGCAACTAAAATAGAAGGTATCTGTTGTACAACATGGGTAGTAATTGACTATAACTGGAGATTTATTATATTCTAATACAGATCATTTATAAATGCAATTTCTTTATTAAAAAGCTTCCACCCTTTTGTTTGTGTACAATTTGCAAAACTATTCTGAAAGCGGAATATATGTGCACAAGTCTGCAAAGAGTGCAAATTTAGGATATGGTAAATGCTTTACAAGTTACTTTCAAAAAACTGTCTGCCACAACTGGGCCTTTACATTGCCACGGTGTTTGATCACATATTTTGATGCCAGCCTTCCTTCCACTGCCTAAACTATAAAGCATTTTTTAATGAGTTGAAATTAAGGAAGGACTACACCTACTAGAAAAGAAGAAAGTTCTATTAGTTTGAGGTTTCAGAATCCCCCCAAACCAGGACCAGTATCTTGGTAAGGGCTAGGCTGGGACCCCAGACAGAGTATAAGTGTGTGCAGGCGGTATCCCTGAGGACTCAGAGCTTCAGTGGACTGTGAGTGCTCCAGCTGCGTAACTCACTGAACTGTCTTGCCAGTTTCTACACTGGCTTGACTGGGCATAATTCAAAAAAGAAAAGGTCATATTCATTCCATTCTTCTGGAGTTCTGTGATAGCCTAGAAAAAGAAAAATTTGATTATTGCAAACATATAAAAAAGTGAGCACTCTTTCAAAGTGTTGGTGGCTTAACTTTGTCCACTTCACAGCTGAAGCCTTGATCTTTGTTTCTTGAATTTGTCACCTTACATTAAATAGGAAAAAGAGAATTCCTTATTTCATTCTCTCAAAGAATTTCTTTTAATCTAGCTTCTTGATAAACATCAGTCATCTTCCACTCAGTATTTAATAAATTACTTAATAATAATTTTTAAAATAACAACAGAAGAAACTATAGTATCTTTCCTCTAATCTCTCAACCAAATTGTGACCACTTCTATTTTGAAATGTTGGAGTCTTTTCTTTGTCTGACTTTGACTAAATTTGAAATGCATATAAATTAAGTTCTAGGTATAAGGAGCATACTGGAATTTTTACTTTACTTGGGAATTGGTTCATCATTTACTTGTTAAAATTTTGTTTGATCCAATTCAGACTTCAGAAAACAAGTGTACCTTATTCTAGTTTAAATTTCAGAAATCAGTTTAAGCCCTTAATAGGCTTTTCTTCCAGTCAATGAACATTGCTTAAGAAAAAATCCTTCCTAAAAATGTACAATTTGCTATCTTTCAAATCACATTAAACTAACACTGGACTTCATGTTCCTACACTCGACCATTCTCCATTATTTCTCTGCCTCTCCAAACAATGAGCCCATTACTTCTTCTTCCTATTCCTAAGTGTACACTTTCTTCTTTCTTAAAGAGTCTCTCTCATTTACTTCCAAGAAATCCATACTGTTTTATTAGAGGAAAAAATACAATCTCTTTCAAAAACTCCAGCTAACCAAAATTCTGCCTCTTATCATTCTTTAAATGAAGTATTATTTTGTTGTAAAGAGAAAAACATGAAATCTGTCTTGCATTGTTAAATTATGAGTATCTAAAATTCAAGAGCAAAATCTTCCATTTATTTTCATAGGGTCTAGACACTAAATATTTAAAACCAAAATATTAGCAAGGTTACTTATTGGAAGTCTCTTGGAAGGTTACTTCATCTATATTTGTACAAAACATATAGGAATCAGCCAAGAGAGAAAGAAGGTTTCTATTCTAAATAACTTTCTGTATTTAAAAGAAAGCACTGGCCTGCTTTCCAGTGATAACTTTATTAAAGTAACCAAAACAATGGACATACATATTATCTTAAGGTACTAGAAAGAAACTTGACCATATGTACCTAAAACTAATGCTAATAAGGTATCACAGATAGCAACAAGATATTCTGAACCATCAAATAAAATGTTTTTATCAACACTTCCTAAGGATACTCACATTTAGTAACACCCCAATGGGATGTCTTCCACATATAGTATTATGGTACTTCTTCAAGTAATTGCTAAAAGATACGGGGTCTAATTGTTCTATAATACTCATACCCTAAAAGAAAGAAGAGAAAAAGAAAATGAAAGAAAGAGAAAAAAAGGATACAATTTATTATTTCCTAATTAATTTTTTAATTGTTACTTAGACCTAAACATAATTTTTCAATAAAGTAGAAGAGAATATATTAAATAAGCCTTGTGAAATATCAAACTCATTCATCAAAGGTACTCTCATTATAGTCAACTCTCAACAATATATACACTTTATTAGCAGAAAACTTTATCCCTAGTTTAGTTTTCTCTCACCTCCTAGTATGTTTCTACACCAACTTCACCATTATCACTTAGCTCACAATCTTCAAACATTTCATGATTTTGTAATCATAAGAAATCTAAAATTAGATTTGATAAATGGCTGTTTTTCCCCACCCATTTCTCCTACCATTGACATAAATAATCAAGAACTGTTGTAATTTATGTCTATACCATACACTTACATATCCACTATGACTGGGACTCTTGTTTACACTAAATTCCATACTCCGCAAATGCATTTAAATAATGTGTCCATAATACACTAATACAGAGCAACTTTAATTCATCAGAATCAGGCAAATAATGATTCTAACTCATTTGTTCACTAATTACCTTACCTTGTTTTCTTATTCAGATAAAATAGATTTGTGTTCAATAAACTGGTTTACTATCCTTTGGGAGACATGTAAATGGTGGTTTAACTAGGGTATGAACATATATTTTGTGTGGTTTTTAAAATTAAATTTCAACATGTTTTAACCAAACAAGCACGTGCAAAAGTAACTAAAGTAATCAGATACACACTCATCTGAAAAATGAGAATAATCAGCAGGTAACATAAAAATATTGCAGTAGCAGTATCAAAATTTTATTTTACAAAGAATCCCTTTTCATAATATTCAGTCCTCTCCAAGTGTTATCACATTTCTCTACAAGTATATCTGAAAGATAGGCACACGTGTGTATAATCAACTTTCAACTGCTTGCACATCTGTTAGCCACTCTCCAATTTAGCCATAAGTGCTCAGTGCTAAGTTGGTTTTCCCCTGTCAACTACATCAACAGTCTCCGCTGACATTTGGTGTGAGCTCAGAGAAATATGAACTAACTTAAAAGTAAAATCTAAGATAAACAATTACTAGCATAACTCTGTTGGAAAGAAAACCACACAGTGTATTTCTAAACCAAGTAGTAATGCAGAGATAAGAATTACAAATCTCTTTCATAAATAGGGATAATCAAGATATAATTGCTTGAGGATTAAGAAACTGAGGCATAAAATAGGTTAAAAGCTTGCCTCTGAAGTTCTAATCCTAGTCTTTCTCATTGACTACTCTGCTTCATACAGTATAACAAGAGATATACTAACAATTCCTTAAATACTCTCACATAGCTACAATTGGTATTCATATTATAAGAGAACTTTTAATGCTCCTGGAAGAAGTCTAGGACAGCTTACCTTAAATAGGACTCCACTCATTAATAAATTATGTGACACTGAGGTTACAATGTATGTCTTAAATTAAAATCTCAAAGCACATTTGAACAAACATCACATATACTTATATACCAACATAGGAAATTCAAATAGAAGAATACTAACAATCACATTTGTAGAAGACAAAGAATTCAAAATAATTGGCCAAGAATTTCATATGAAGATATAAAATTATAAATGTAGAGAAGACACTATTAAATAAAGTACTCAAAATGAACATATAATGGTTAAATTAGAACAGGGAAAATTAAAAATTGAGATGACAGAAGTTAAGGGATTAAATTAAAATTTTTAATGCCCTAATGTATGTTATGTACCCGCTAGGGCAAGAATAATTCCAATATACTCAATTCAGTTAACAGGTATGCCTTTTTATAAAGAAGGAATAGAAAACGTTCTCAAAAGTGAACCTCTCCAGCTGGAAAATTCATGAAGTATGCAAGCAACATCAATAAAGATTATAAAACTGTAAAACAGGACAACATTTAACTAGTATAGAACATTGGCAAATACGTTTTTGTATATATTTACATTTTTTATGATAACAATTTGGAAACTACTATTACCAAAATTCCAAGAAGATAAAAGACAAAGTGCTTCTCAAATATGCCTAATTAACTTTTCTATTCCTTTGAATACTAGAATATATGATCAGTGAATCTGAAGTTCAGGTGATAGAAAGCTTACCTAGGACCTAGTATACTGAGAGTTTGTTCACATGAAGTTTACTTAATATGAATCAGTGAAGTGGATCACTACATAATCAGCTCAAGATATAAAACAGACATTATGAACACCAAAAAGCCCATCCACCATGATTAGGGAGGGTTTCTGATGAATTTAGCAGCTTCAGCAAGAAATCCTCAGACTGAAACTAATTCCCTACCTTAGGGGGGCAAGGGTGGAGGGAATCTAGCATTGTGCTGACTCTCCAAGTAATGGATGAAAGCTTGGAATGTCAAACCTAAAGTGGCAATCCTAAACTGAATAGGCATTTTTAACTGACAGAGCTGCAAATTCAGGACTTTGATAAAACAAAAATCTTCTCTTTTAAAAAACTTTTATCTATATATAATAAAAGATCTAACTTTAAATACTATAACCCAGAAGTAATCTCCCTCTAAAATAACAAACAAAAAAAAGAACTTTTAAAAATCATGTCTCTTATTTATGAACACATAATTATTTGCCATAGTATCAAATCATTAGGACTGTGACCTCATTTTTTTTAAGTATCATTGATATGCAATTTTATGTTGGCTTCAAATATACAACACAGTGGTTCAACAGTTACCCACATTACTAAATCCTCTCTCCCTCTAGTGTGGTCATTATCTATCGACATAGTATGTTACCTCATTTTTTTAAAGTAAAGATATGTAATTGTGTTAGAGAGATGGGAACACATACAGGGAAGTAAAGTGGGGCAAGGAAAATTTCTGGTTTCTTTAAGAGGCATCAAGATGGAATTTTATAGTGAAAGAAATTTTATGGAAAAAAAAATCACCCTAAACTTAACAGTGTTAAGAAGCAACATACTAATAATAAATAGCTAACTTAAAGATGAGCTTATAAAACTGATTAAAGACTACTAAAGAAACTACTGACCTAAGTTCAAAAGAAAGAAGCATGAATAAACAAATATGAACAATTTCACTTTCAAAAGAGTAGAAAGAAAAGAAGAAAAGTCATTGAAGGTGAAATTAAGTGAGTGACTACTAATAAATTTGGAAGGAAACAAGTTATAACAATGACTACAATGACATTTTCAGATTCTCTCTGTCCAATCATAAATAACTTGCCAATGCCCAGAATGTCCATAAAGAAACACTGGTCTATGCCAAAAGCAGTACAGAAAAAATAACATGATCACATAATATATAAAATATGTATTAAGTATACCTAAGGTTTCAAGTAAAAATTTTACAAAAATAAATATCTTTAAATATGTTCTGTTTTGGTCACTGTAATTACTGAAATTGCATAGTAGTAATTACCAAAAAAAAAATGGTCAGGGGCTGATAATAACACAAGAATTTCAGAATCTACATCTCCTGTAACTAGTTACTTATTTTTGTCCCAACTACAACATTTGGATGATCCAGTTTCTTTTCCTACATTTTTTTCTTTACTTATGTGCTTTTCCATATGAGTAATTTCTAAAATATTCAAATACTGGAGATATAAACATTTTGCAATAAGAAGAGCTATTTTTCTTTTGCTTTTGGAATCTCTAAAGGTTTTTTTTAGCATTTATTTTCTAGCATTTAATAAGACTGTTTTGATAACAGAAAAACCAAAATTTAATTAACACACTAATTTTAACAGATTAAATCTAAAATTCTGTACTTAAAAATAATCTTTTCATTCTATTAAACTTTCAAAATGTATAATTATTAAAATTAAGAATACCTAACATTTTTGTATACTTATATAAAGAACCATCCAAATATGTTTGCTCTGAAAGGACTGCATATAGAAACTAAGATATTGGTTCTTGAATGAAATTATTTAGAACATAAAGTAACACTTTAGAAAAGGAATATAGAGAAGGATATTCACCATTTGGTTATATAAATCAATTAAGAAAACATATTATGTAAGAGTCTGCCTTACAGTGAGTGTACATGTATACATATATGTATAAAAAATAGGTACATGAGTTTACATACAGAGATAACCATTCTTATCAATTTATTCTAACTCCAATAGGCATTTAACTCAAATTAACAGAATACTAATAAAAGAACAGACCATACAGAAGCCATTTAAAAATCCTAACTGTAAATAAAAATGTTTCAATAAATGGACCACAAAAATAAAACTCTAAGCTAAATGTTATATTAAATTTTAAATTCAAACATTAATATGAAACAAATACTCAATATTTATTCAGAAATTGTATTCCAGGTTATTTAAATACAATTTTTAAAGTTATGCTCTGGCAATTTTGCACATCTAAAGTAAGGTAAATCAGATGCAGATCTTGAAGTCAACCTATAGCTTACTAGGTTTACTTACACTTTTTGAACAAAAGTATCTAGTTTCAAAGACAGAAATTAAAAGCTAACAGAAAGACCACAAATTCAGAAGTATGAGAATCATACCAATGGGTAAATGATACTCTTTCTGCTCTGCCTCCAAGAAATCAAGGTCTAGCTATCTAAATGATAACATGCATCAAGAAGGATAAATATAGCTAGTTTTCTTAATATAAGCTAACAATCATGACAGAGTAAGAAGAAAACCTTTTAAGAATTGTTAAGTATCGATGTTTATATATAACAAATATGCAAAGTAACAAATAATATCAAAGTATTTAAATGTGACCACAGTTCTACAGAGTTCCAAAGGATGCTATTATGTTCAGTAACTTCAAAGCACAACGTTTGGGGGGAAAACATCTCCTTTGTACTGAAAGTATCAATTCACTGATTTACAAATTCTTACATTTGCAAAATTAAATGTTGCCTGATTAAAGTTAGAAAATGATTTAAATTGAATAGAATACAAGGGAAGAAAAGATGAACAGGAAATTTTGTTCTACTTCAACATATCAGGGGCCATTGTAGGCCAGTTCAAATTCTACAAACCTAATTTAGGAATAAAGATGTTGGGACTCTTTCCATAGTACTAACAGGGAATCTCCCAGGACGGGTATGGACAAGTCTATTTTGAAAAAGTTCCACAGATGTTTTCAGTTGTAAAGACATCATTTACTATTATAGACAGAATTATTACAGTCAACAATCTCATCCTTGCCCTAGCTTTAATTACCATCTACATGTTGACAACTCCCAAACTTAAACCAGACCTTTTCTCTGAGCTATAAACCAATATAGTACATCTATTAGCAAAGCCCTGCTAATTGTTGACTATTTCTCAAAGAGATGTCAAATCTATCAACTTCTTTCCATCTCCACCAATACCACCCCAGTCCAAGTTATTATCATCCTCCCCTAAACCAGTGCCAATGCTTATTGTTGCTACTCCTGACCCTTCTGTAGAATCTACTCTCTGCTCAAACACCAGAGTGACCTTTAAAATAATGCAAATTACATCATTTCACTTCCCATTACTTACATATATTTCTTAACCTGGAATATAAAGCCCTACATAACCTAATCCCTGCCTACCTCTCTTACCACAGTTTGTATCACTCTTACCCTATCTACTATATTCCTGCAACACTGGCTTTTTTTCTTTTCTTCTAACACACCAGCCCTTTCCCATCTTAAAGTCTTTGCACTGGCAGTTCCTGCTGTCTAGAATGCTCTTCACTCTGATCTTTACTTGGTTTGTTCCCTTCATACCATTTACATCTCAGTTTAACATTTCACCCCAGTGAAGTCTTTATCCAATTGCTCAATCTAAAGCAGCCTCAAATCATTTATTTCAAAATATTTTTCCCAAGAATGGACTAACAGTTACCAAAGGAGAAGGGACTGGGGAAGATGGGTGGGAAGGGAGGGATTGGGGGGAAAAAGGGCTATTACAATTAGCGCACATAATGTAGCGGGTGTGGGGGTGGGGTGGGGGGATACGGGGAAGGCAGTATAACACAGAGAAGACAAGTAGTGATTCTATAACATCCTTCTACGCTGATGGACAGTGACTGCAATGGGGTATGTGGTGGGGACTTGATAATAGGGGGAGTCTAGTAACCATAATGTTGCTCATGTAATTGTATATTAATAATAGCAAAATAAATAAATAAAAATAAATATTTTTAATATTGTCTGTACAATATACATCACTATTGGAAACCAATTTATATATACCCTTACCTTTAAGGGGAAAAAAAAAGTGTATCTCCTCCTTTCCTCCTGTTAAGAGTAAAGCTTCTGTGAAAGCAAGTCTGCTTGTTGACTGCCTTACATCCACTAGCGCCTAGGATTATAAATGCACTCAAAAATAACTGGCAAAATGAAAATGCATGTGCTTACTTGATTGACATCTCCATTTAGATGTCTTAAAGGCAACAGCAAATATGAAATCCCTAAAAGGATTTTTATGACCTCCCTACTTCCTAAAAACTTTGGTCCTATGTTCTTGTTCTTCCCATCTAAGTGAAGAGTACAAACACCCAACCAGAAGCATAAGCCACTAAGTAACAGACATCTTCAAACATCCTTCCCTGTGAAGTTCAATCGATCTCCAAGTTCTATCATCAGTTTGTCTTTTAAATATACTGAATATATCCACTCTGTCCCATCACCATTCCATCCACTATCTAAACTACCGTGTCTCAGATGGATTACCAAACTAACCTATTTATTTCTCCTCAGGCCTCCCTCCAATCCATTTGCTACAATGCAGCTATATGATCTATTTAAATACAATCTGATATAATCAAATACAATCATTTTCCTATTTCATATCCTTTAAACAGCCTGTCCTAAATTCTCTAGCTTCATTCCTCAACATTCTCCCATGCATTCATTGATTCATTCAATAAAGATGAGTACTCACTAAAAGACTGATACAAAATGGACAAAGGTCCTGATCTCACAAAGTTTATAATCTAGTAAGTGAGGTTACACCAAACAAATCAACAAATAAGTCACACAGTATTAAGTACTAAGGAAAAAAAATAATAAAGAAGGGTAAAGCTGTAGAGTAACAGTTCACCCTAGGGGCATAATGGAAAATTGTGGGCACATTTTTGGGTTGTCCCAAAAATTAGAGGATGCTATTAGGGATTTAGTGGGTGGGGTCCAGGGATACTGACTGTCCTTTAATACTGGACAGTACCACAAACAAAGAACTGTTCTCATCCCCTAACACTGTCACATGTCCATGTGGGTGAAAAACCTGCTTATAATTAGCTACACCCTGACTCCATTTTACGTACAAAGAAGTTTCATATGATTTTAATATACAGTAGATTGCCCAGGAATGAGAGAGAACACTACTTTGTTTAGTTTACAACTTCACTAAGAATTTTTCACCATTTTAGAAAATCAAGTCACCCAGTAATGCAACTTAGTAATGTGAGTCAGAAATATAAAATAATTGTTTAAATTTGTATTTGTAGCTTTTATATTAATGATATTATGTGTAACCATCTACTTCATTGTGCCTTCTAATATAATTGATGTAATATAATTGATGCCTGGGGCATTTACATTTTTAAATATATATTTATTTATTATAAAGTATTTCATTTTATTTCTTTCTCAAGTTATAGTTACAGTATTTATTTGATTTATGTATGTAGGAAGAGTATATTCACTAATTCATTTATTTGGAAAATATTTATTGAGCATCTACTTACATTCTAATCACTATACTAAGCACTTTGGATATACCAGTGAATAGAACAAATATCCTGACAAAGAGTAATAAATAAATAAAATATTTAGTTTGTTAGAAGAAAAGTGGAGAAGGGTAAAGTGGATTAGGAATACTAAAAAGGTGGATGCAGAATGCAAAATTAAATAGGGTGATCAGTAGGCTTCATTGGAGAGGTGAATGCTGAGAAAAGCCATAAGGTTAAGTGAGATAGTCAAGTGCAAAACAGGTAAAATCCGTAGGCCAAGAACATATATGGCATTATCAAGGACAGGTTAGGAGTCCAGTGTGTCCATACTTCCTTCTAAAAACCTATTACATCTTTATATGGTGATAGATTTTCTAAGTCTCTCCAATAACTAAATTGTAAGTTCCATTAAGTCAGAGACCATGTTTTCTCTTCTTAATATTTTCAATACTTCGCACAGTATCAAACACACAGAAGATCCATTAATCATTTGCTTTATGAGGACAATATATTATGACAGAATGAGAAATGTTTTCTGAGGCAACTGAGAACTAAATCTCAGAAAAATAAGATTAAAATTAAAAGCCAAAAAAGAATGAAATGACAACATCATAAAGCGAAAAGAAAAGTCAGTAGATTAAAATCCAAACAAAATTCCAAAGGTAAAAATATTAGGCCATGAGTGGATTGAAAGTAAGAAGATAAACTTAAATATGATAAAATCTCCAAGCTACTGAATTATCATTCATTCCATTTGGCTTTTAATAAAATATATTATGCAATATAGTCTACCTATATTTTCAGATCCAGATTCCTTACTGAAATGTTTCATCTGCTTTAGACTAAATATTCTTGTACTAAAACATATACATAAAGCTTTTCACACAGTGGTAAAGTTGATTATAACAGATCACAGACTTCAAGACTGACAGAGTTAAAGGACAATTTAGAGACCATCTATCCCAAGTCTCTCATCTTGGAAATGACTAATTGAGTGTGAGAGAACTGAAATGATCTGTCGAAGGTCAGAGCAAGTTAATAAGGTATCTGCTAGATTTACTATTCTGTTTATGAGCAGATATCAAAATTATTTGTATAACTATTTAAATATTAAAACTATGACTACAATACTACTTCAAGGATAATGACAGCAGAATCAACGTCTAAATATACTACTGGGCTAGGTCAGAATACAATCGTATTGTTAAAATTATATATTTAAAACAACAAATTGAAATTCCACTTAAGAAAATCCAGATAGCAAAAAAATAGAATTAAATAAAATAAACCAAGAATTTGATATAGTTCTTTCTGCTTAACAGTAAATAATGGCATTAGTATCCTGTTGCCTCTCAAACTAAGATACTCCCCAAAACAGTATCTAAAATCTGTATCTAATTGTGCTTAGTCTCATTAATCAAATAAAGATGAAGGAACTTTCTACTAATAGAACAGGGATTATGTTTATAATCAATATTTATGTGATAAACTATATTTTGCACATATAGTTAAAGATAGGGAATGAATTATTAGTCCATTATATACTTCAACATGTTAAATGAAATATGTTGAATCACTAATCTGAAATTAAAGAAAATAACCTTACAGCATTAAAATCCCACACCTGAAAGACTTACCATTTTATCTAGATGTTCAATGGATCTATAAATCTCCCCCTGGGATTCATCATAGTAACTGTAACGGAACCTTTGACCTTGAAACAAATATCATGTACAAAATAAAATAGGGAAAAATTAGAAGCTAAAAAGAAAGCAAGTGCTTACCAAATAATTTCAGTTCTCACGGAAGGCAAAGCACAGCTTAAGCCTCTGAGAGAATCATTCCCAAGAGCCCTTGTACATGAAAATAAAAGGCATATTTGGGAAGGTAATAAAGAAATGATATATCATCAGTGTTTTATGATGTTAAGAACTATTTCAAATTGTAGAACCTTAAAGTCACAAGCATTACAAAAGACTAAGGAAACAAAACAGCTTAAAAGTTAGAAGCATTGTTAAACATATAATAATCAGTCTATAATAGAAAGTAAACCTGAAGAATATGATTCAAGAAAATGTGGTTTAAGAAAACTACCTCAATGTAACAAATCAATGAAAGCTTAGCCTTTGCTGCACAAATGCAAAGATTTGATCTCTATTGTTTTATCTCAGAAAAAAATGTGTTGGTCAGAGATAGATGTGGCTTGCATAATTTTCATGATCTTGATTTAAAAAATTAATCTCAATTTTGCAAAACTATCTACTTGGAAAGGATCAGTACAAGTGCCTTAAAATAGGAAGCACAAAGGATAAATATAATAAATGTCCTACTCTGACAATGAAATCTCAGTAAGGTACAAGTAAGAACATTCAGTGTTTAGCTGTTCTCCAAAGAACAGAAAGGGCAAAATGGAAGAAGCTTAAAAAGAAGACAGAAAACAAAAGGCTCAGGAAAATTTTGCTTCCTACTATAACCATATGAAAACTATTGTGAATTATCATTCAGCTGATAATGTTTTATTTCAGATACATCTAAACCATATTTCAACAATGACTTTATTTCCAAGAACTCATTACTTCTATATTTCCTTAATTTTAAAGATTCACCAAAATGCATTTCTAAATGTATTAGAGTACACCAATTATGTAAGCACACACTATGTGTCTTGGGCCCCTTTTTGTGGAGCAAAGTTTACATATCCAATTATTATTCTCACACCTGAGGAGATGGGTTTCTTTTGGCTAGATAATTATGATTTTTAAGTTTTCTGTTTTTCTGACTTAAAAAAAATCACTTATAAATAATGAGTAGTGCAAATTTGTAAAACCCTTTCAATTTCCTTCTTTGGAAAAAACACAAATCACAGTTCTTAACACTTCATTTACTTGCTAATCATCTTTAATGGTCACCTTTCTAAAATACACCATATTTCCTTAACTTCACATTTTAACTTTTCGCATACATTTTATGAACAATTACTCAATGTTACAGTTCTTATTTTCCCCAAAGTGCCATTACTAAATCAATATTACTTCTTAAAATTCATGATATTCTAGACAAGCTAAGATTCTGAGGCAATTATCTGCTTTCTGAATATAACAATCTTTTTTTTTGTAAATACTGAAGATTACTGCATGTTGTCATTATTATAAGATCTATTACAGTCCTTGCACTAAAAAAAATTCTTAAATAGTGACAATTCCGCACTCAATGCCCCTATATTAAATAATTCATCAGACAGTTCTTTAAAAGTTTAGAGTTAGGTATGGCTTTGTTTTCTTTAAAGAATGTATGTACTTCCTCCTATCTAATAATGAGCACTATACAATGACACTATTTTTCCTCTTTGCCAGGTGGCTCTCAGAAGGCTCAAAGCCTATCTAAAATTTGTCACAGTAACTTACTGACTCAATTCATTGCTCCTAAATTTCTACTTCTATTTCAAAGTTCTTTTGATAAGCTGACCAAAGTCTTTTGTGAAATGACTGAACAATTAAATGAATAATCTTAAATAAGAAAACTCTGACTCACTGTCACTGTAGTAAGAGCAATAATATCCTCGGAAGAAATAAAGATGAATATTCTTTGAACCTGAACTGCTTCAGATTTATACTAATGCACACTCTCTTTCTTACTTCTGAACATAGCTGTTAGTTTTAGCTGTTAATAGCCCTGTGGCTGGAATATAACTGTCTTATCTGAAAACTGCTACTCTCAGGTGCAGAGAAAAATGCATTGTACTTTGTGACAGCCATGTGCTACTCAAAAGTCTTTTCTGCATATTTCCAAGTCCAGAGCTGCTGTTTCAAATGGTTGAGTTGTTCAAACCTGCCTAATCTTAAGTGAAAAGTATAACTGTATTTTAGAATGCTGTCTGGACCATGGACCATTTTCAAAGTAACTTTCACTTAAAAACTACTTCTAAAGCATGAGAAAAGTAAATAAAATGTTTGAAATACTTTAAAATACTAAATTAACATGATCTAATAAGAATGAAAAAATACACAGAAAATCAATGATCAAATGTTTAATATTCTGTTATCTACCTTTGCTATTCTTAAGTACCACCTCACAGGTAGTAGCTAAAGAACTGAGAAGAAATATTTCATGAGCTCTATGGAATATATGAATTAAGAAGCTAAATCTATCCTACATATAGCTACTACACTGAAAAAATATCTTAACCTGTAACAGATCAAACTGTCTCATGATATTTAATTATACAAATATTTAAAAATTACTTGGGTAATTCATTGTCAATATACATACAGAAATATACATACAATATACATACAGATTAGAAGCATCTAATCTGAAGTAAGTAGTTGCCATCATCCTAGCCTATAGGTATGTATGTTATATATGTATGCGCACACGCACACACAGAACTTTAGTAAAACACCTCTTGGAATTTGAGTTCAAAAACATCTCTTCTTGTTTCTAACTATTTAAAAGAAAAGGTTTGCCATGATTTTAATTAATAAGAAATAGAAGAAATGACAACACTAGTACAATATGCTGACCATAAATGTGCCTTTAATGTTTATTGTTGATTTAAAATATATTATCATTTCATGTACCTTATGAGCAGATGTGTTTTGCTTCATAATATTTCTAAATTCAGTAAAGCTTATGCATCTAAACTGATCAAATACAGTTTGCTATGTACCTGGAGAATTGGACTTGTGTACTTTTATAAGTATGAATAAAGCATATCACATAGTAAGAGAAAATTACTTACCTGAAACTTATCCTTTCAGAAGGTACACTGGGAAAATGGATTCTTTGAGCCCCTGTTTCAACTCCAAGTATGAGCTTTCTAGCTTTAAGAGCCATTGACACTGCCCCTAGGGGCAGTACAAGCTTTGGAACTCCCCTAGTGAGTATGTCAGTAGTTTCTTCAGGTGCCTTCCCTCAGTTCTTTTCAAATTCAAAAGATGAGAGGAAAAATAACCCAAGAAAAAAAATCCTGTAAAGCAGAAACCTTACTCTTTGAGGGAAGGAGGGTAGCTCATTTGTGAATCCATTCCAGAGCACGCTTTCTGAGAAAAAGAAATACAGGTAAGTAATTTTCCCATCTCCAAAGGTGACTGGTGATTAATGAGTGGATTCACAGAGTGTGGAGAATAAGCTCCAGGGATGTCTGTTTAACACACAACAATCAACTAATGAGGACAAACATAACAATGAATGGTACAAGAACCAACACTACTTTTTAAGTACCTCAAAACAAAAAGTAAAAAATATTAAACACCTCAACATTAAACTATATACTGTATTGCAGAAATAAACAATGAGCTTGTAAAGTTGATCTGTAAAGTCCCCAAAAGATCAGTCAATAAGACAGACTTTCAGACGTATGTCTAGTAAAAATAGAACTGTTATACATTCTCTTAATCACTTTGTTTTATATTAAAACGTTTTCAAATATTTGAGTTAAAACTCACAACCACCTGTGAGATGAATTAATAGGCCATTTTATTCTAAGGACCTAAAGTGGGAATATTCATAATTGAAATCACTACCAAAGCAAAAATGTACTTCATAAAGGAAATATTACCTAAGTCGCATCAAATAATCATTTTTATAAGCAAAATACTATAATCTTTTCATTCTGAAGTCTTCATTATAATGTAAAAGTATCAGCCTTCTCTCAAACTTGAAAAAGATCAAAATCTAAATATGTGAAATCAGTATGTACAAATATTTGAGAAGACAAATATGAAAGCTTGGATAAGATGTATTTCAAGAATTAGCTAACTTATACTCGAACTGATATAAATATTTAGAAAAGAGTAATACGCTAGTACCCAAGAGAGTAACAACAGAAAGGGAGATGAATATGCATGAATAATCACTTGTTAATAATTTTTACTAGATTACAGCTAATGATAAACTAGTTAATAGTAAACTAGAAATCCAAGTAAAGATACAAATTTCATAAGTATTTAGGGGAAAGCCATTGCTAATAAGTGGCACATATTTATGAAAAAAAAATTATGTGAAGCTAGACAAATATAAGTTTATAGATAAAAATCCAAAATTGCTGAAGTGACTACAGTAAACTTTGTATTTTAACAAAATAATTTATCATCAAGATATACTGAATAAATTTATTGAAACTGATTTGTACTTCAAGCCACCAGAAAAGGAAAATTAAATGGAAGCATGAATTAACTTTTAAAGAATCAATTTCTGTTAGATCTAGTCTCAGACACTTCTTAGATCACTGAAAATTAAATTATTTCAGTTAATGAAAGCTATCAATTTTCTAAATTTGGAAATATAAATTTCAGGAGGTCAGGAAAACACAAATATTAACAGTATATATGGAGAAGAATAAAAATGAAATTTAGGAAAATAGGATGAAAATTTTACTAATTAGAAAAACTAAAATAGGTTGAGACAAAACTCCCTTATTTGGAGCCATCTTATGGATGTTGGAATTTGATAAATATACAAAATAAAGGGACAACATTACCTAATCATAGTAAAAATAAAACACTAGCAGCAAATGTTCTTTTATTCATACTGATAGTAGCCAAGGAAGGGTTATTGTGTTACCAGGGAAACATCATCTTATTGGGCTGACTAATGCATTGTCATAAGATAAGACTATGGATAAAATACAAATTAAAACACATGGTTTTGGGAAGGAATTTATAAAAGGGGAGAGAAAAAGGAGGCATAATAGAGCGTACATTTCCCAATTCTCCCTTGCTTGTCTCACCAAAAAAGAAAACTGGCAAGTATTGTATTCTTTCTACTTTTTATCTCTGTCTCTTTCAAGTCTAAATTAAAGTTAAATGGGATCTGAAAGATGAACATCTTTAAAGCAAGATTTTTAAAAAGTCATTCTTGTAATGTACATTGGCTAACAAATAAGGTCAACCAGGCAAAATCCTCCGAATTACATGTAAGTCTCCGAATGTCTCTATCACCAACGTTCTCATTTTGTTTTTCACAGAGGCTGGACAAAATATAAAGAGAAACAGGGCTAGAAATTAAAAATGTAGTCACTGCCAATACTCTAATATATTATACAATAAAACGAGAATAAAATTCTATTGTATGTATCTGAGTAATCTGTCAACTATACCATAATCAATTAAGTGATTTTTCTTCAAAAATCAGCTATTTAGAAATGTGGAGTGTGTTAAGAACCTAACTCAATGAAACCTTTAAGGTCTCTGAGTACTCGAGAAATGAAATCCTATCCTTTCTGTGAAATGATTCAGTGCTATCACTACTTTAGTATAGTAAAATCAATCTGTATAGTATCTTTAAAAAAAGGAAGATGAGGAAAAAAAACACTAAGGATTATCTTCATGAGAAAAACCTAGATTTCTGAGATGGGAATATAGCAATCATTAATTTAAGAAAGATGGCCAGTGCCACTAGAGCATAACTTTGAGAAATATGAAACTTTATTTCTAAGTAAAGACATTTTAACCCATAACTAGTCATTGATTCATATTACTTCATTCAACAGGCATGTAAAATGAATCTACTTAACAAGAATGACAGTTACTATAGTAGAAGGGAGATTTCTAAAATAGTATCCATGGTATCCATGTCAACACCATCCACTTACCCCCAACCTACATCAAATTTCCTAATAAGAACTAGTGAAGTGCTTTCCACAAGAACAAAACAAGTACTTAATGGTATTGTCAGTAATAGTGATACTAAAAAAAATAAACACTTAGAAAAGTTCTATTAACCACCAAATGTAAATATAAATATGCTTAGTTTCTGGATTATTACCCTAGGTAACATTTATCAACCTTTGCAAATTTTGAGCCTTTTTTTGTAACTATTACCAGGAAATCCTATCTTACAATTTAAACATCACAATCTCCCAGAAATTAGGATATCAAATGGCCTAAATAATTTTCTGAGAATCAAGATAGAAAATAAAACTAATAAAATTCATTTTTCTCTCTAAACATTGTATTGAAATATAGTAATGGACTAGGGTTTGTTTATTTTAGAATATATTAATGAGGTAAAAAGGATGGTTCCACAGAAAACAGCAATATTAAAGTATCTACCAATGTTTTATGTGGACTTATGATGTGGTTACTCATAATGCCAACCTAGTGAGAGAGCCTATACTCTGAAGAACAATATCAGCGGAACTAATTAAACCATAAAGTGATTTAAAGTGATTCATAAGAGCCTTATGTGAAGAGATAGAAGACATGCTGCAAGAATTTTTAATTTCTAAAACATACAGACATGCTCTACTACCAACAAGAATACACAATACTAAAAAAATAGCCCAGTTTCGATAATGATCCTAGTTTTTAAGATCAACTACTACTAAACTTCAAATTTCCCAAGAGCTTTTTCTACATAACCTAGCACTCAGATCTAAGTAACATACTTACAGCCACAAAAAATAACTTCTGCCAAAGGCACCCAACTAGCCAACAGAATTCCTTATTGAAGAACCGTGAGCTCCTCCTAAGGAGTTTGGAGAGTAGCACAGCTATCTGTATACCCTTAACTTGACCTCCCAACCTCAGCAATACTGACACAGTGGGTAGGGTAATTCTTTGATGTGGGGGGCTGTCCTGTGCATAGGATGTTGATTTAGTAGCTCCCCTGGACTATACTCACTAGAGGCCAACAGCATTCCCCACCTTGCACCTCATCCCACCTCAGTTGTGATGACCAAAAATGTCTCCAAGCATTTCCAAATGCCCTCTGGGAGGACGATTGCCCCACGTGAGAAATGAATGCCTTAAACAAAAATACTATGCTATTAGGAAGGATAGTTATCCTGAACTGAAATCTCAAGGCCACTCATAACAAGAGGTAAGAGAAGAAGATACCAGCCTAATGAAGCTGGGTAAATACTGAATCAACTCTGGCAATCAATGTGGAAGACATGAAAAGCCACAGCTGGCTATATCTCAGTGAGGATGTTTTTCGGGCCATGCTAGCACTCTATCTTAAAATTAATGGTCTTGTGCTTTATGTTGTCCTTAAAATCAAAGAAATAACAAGAATGAACAGATATTCACAATGAATAAATAAGTCAAAGAGATGTCCCAAAAGGAATAAGATATTCAGAAATACTCTAGAATAAGTAATGAATAAATAAGAGCAAACTGTATCCAAAGAAATCAGAAATAACAAAATTCCCTAAAAGAGGCTCCACAAATGTCTCATTTATTTTTACTATTCACTATTTCTTTTACTATTCACTGTGAAGCTTCCTTTTTCTTTTATTTCACAGTAATAACAGAAATCGCTTACAGGTCCTTACCCTTATAAACCATTACCAGGAAAGACCACAGTGCTAATAGCCTACATGTCATAGTCTTTGGCGGGTAGGTCTAAACTCTTGGCAACTATGGACAAAAATTAAGAACCAAAGGAAAAATAGAAAGAGAAAAAGACTAATTACAAAAAAAAAGAAATGTGCAAAAGGATTGGCATAGCACACAGTGTTCTTCTACATTCTAAAGAAGAGCATATTTCATTTACCAAAACTAACTTCAGAAAATCTAACACACAACTCAACCTGGAAATGGGGTTAAAAGATCTTAACTCCCACTACCATAAGTGTCTAAGCAAGGATGCCCTCACAGTGTGAATCCAGTTATACCAGTCGCCTTTGGAAATGTATCCATAATCCACTAATATAATCTGATCCTTTTTAAATGACCAGAAGACTTTTTTATTCACTTTTTAACATTGCTGCTAAAAGTAAAACTTTCCAAGGAAAGTGATAAAGAACTGAAAATCAGAAATCAGAGCTAGGAATGAAAAGATACCTTTAACGACAAGTATACAGTATCTACCATGATATGTTAAAATCTAGAACTTACCCCAATGGCAGAAATCAGAAGAAACCACAAAGAGATTACTAGGATCCGCTAGATATTTACTGAAGAGTTTTCCGAATTCCTGTTCTTTTGACTCACTCAGAGCTCCAACCAGTACAGGAATAATGGTAAACTCATCCTTATGGCTTAAAGAAAACAGAAAAAAAAAAAGTCATTTAGGAAGTACAAAAATAAAAATAATTTTCCAATGTGTTGGCACTAAAAAGTGGAACATTTATTAATAGTGGTAAGGATAATATACATAATAACTGTTGAATTCTTAAAATCTATAAATTGTTTAAAGAAGACCATTTTTAAAAAGATGAGAAGTATAGAGTACTAAAAATATCTATTTAAATTATAGAAATGTACAATACTTCTTTAGGTAAACAAGGCTCTTTTACTACCAGGTATAATAATATCTTCAAAAATAAAAATAAGCCCATCAGACCATCACCAAGTCAAGTCTTCTCAACTACCCATCAAAGCGTCAACCATCTACCCAATCCTCCAATTTTAAAAGAGCATTAAACTCTTTCTCACCTATTAATCCTATTCTATTATAAATACCACCATTTCTGGCACTTGTTTTATGAACCTGCCAAGTGAGACCTACAAAACTTAATCTTGGCTCCCGTAGAGTCACCAACTGCACCTTACACCTATACTAATAAACAGATACAGGACAGTCTGAAGATACAACTCAAATTTCACTGGTGGACATAGAATTCAAGGAAGTAGGTATTAATTTCTAGCAGCAAGAAAAAGACAACATGCCCACCCACAATGTTTATGGCATATCCACAAGTCCCTTTTTCATTCTACAGATTGACAGATTTATGGAAAAGGAACAGAGCAGATTAAATAAAGAATAACTACGGCAGGCTACAGAAACAGATGTTTATCCAAAACCTTTAAAAACTTTCATTGTAGTGAAATTTTACTTACATATATTCAATATTATTTATATTCTAAATGATCCCAGATTTGGAATTTTAGAAGCATGAATCATGTTTGTCTGACTTGTTCTGAACAGGACTTAAAAAAAAAAATCACCATTATAATAAATGCTTTTTAATATGATAGTCTGACACTTAACTGATGTAGGGCAAACAGAATTCATAAAAGGGTTTTTTAAAATACTAAATTTAAGTATTCCCAAAATAAATGATAGCCCAGCTTGATAAAGCTAAATTCAGGGCACCCAAGCGCCTCCCCCATAAAGGCCCCCTTACCCTTGTCAATTGCGAAATAAACAGATCATACAGATCTCCAGTCCCTCTGCAATGCAGGGGCTTCTTGGGCAGAATCTGCATCTATGGAGTAAGAAAAAAAGAGGAAGCTGGCAGAGGAAGCTGCCATGGGATATTTCTTTCTCTGACTCTTACCAGTTTGCTTAACAACTGCATGAATGAATAGGGGCTCTTCAATAAGTTAAGAGTCACTGTCATTGAAAGAAAAGAATTTGAGGTCTAGTAAAAATTCCAGAAGATTGTTATGAATTGTTCTAATTTCAAGTACTACCTACATAAATAAATACACTAAGATCATAAAAGACTCTGCGAGTGGTTATGACATGATAGAGAAGCAGTTACACAGAGCATGAAAAACAAGAAGTCAGAAGAAATGGGCTCAGTGCATCTCTGTCACATACAAATGTTGAAAACATGGGTCCCTAACCTAAAAATGTATTTCCTTATCTGTAAGATGATCACAATTACAATACCTATTTTGTAAAACTGTTGCAAAATGAGGAATACCATATGAAAGTATTTTGTCAGCAATAGCTGGTGCACTCTGAAGAAGCATCATGTCTGCTCTCCACAAGACCCACGGAACCATTTAAGCAACCTCAGTTTAAGCCTGCAAGTTTGTCTATGTATGCAGAGTAAGTCCCATGCTACTTAGAAATGTAAGCTTTGAATCAATATTCATCCATTCATCTCTTCATCATTTCTCTTTTTAAAAAATTACCTGTTGTTCTTTATCCCATAAAGCATGAATTAGAGAAAAGAGCATTTCACTTTGAAATGTAATATCCTAGGTTTTAGAATCCAAGTTGTGAAGCTGGTGTTCTCCAGTGAAGGAGTACAAAATCTTGCCCTCAAACAATTATAAAACTGAACACATCTGTCAAAAACAACCACTTTATGCTCTAGAAATCAACCAAAGGCAAAAAACACAGTGAGAAGACTATTCACGAAAAATAACTGAACTTCTTGAAAAGAACTGTGGAAATCTGGCATCTTACCAGGAGCTGTCTCTATCCCCCTCCCCAACTCCACCAACAGGGTAGTTTCAGCAAGGTGAGGTTGACTGTGAAAACCAGCTGAAGGTAGCTGACTTTGATTTGGAGCAGAGAGCAGAAAAGTCACACACCCAGAAGGAAACACAAACTCCTGCGGCTCTTGTAGCCTGAGTTGCACCATTTGAGGAAAACCACAAACCTGAGGAATACCTAGATATTTAACAGGGAGACCTTGGAAAGAAAGGAGAGTCACAGAGGGACTTGGTAAATTCACGTATTCTGAGGAGAGGACTAATGCACTCCATACAATCCTGACTAGAAGGCAGTACATATGTGCAGAGGAGACCAATAAGAAACCAAGGTCCCCCCAAACGCCAGCTGAGAGGGTGATGGCACACGAAAGGGAAAGTGGAGACCTGGGAGTGACCATGCTCTCACATATCCCCGGCTGACTGGAATTCTGCAGGCACACACAGGAAGATCAGAGAAGACCCAACAGGAAGTGAAGGAGGCAGGCTTGAAAACAGCCTGATCTTTGAATGTGTTCTCCAGCACACTTACAATCTACCAGCAAAGGGTGAAAGCTTTATTTATTGGCTTGAGTTGTTCAAGCACAACCTCCTAGCTAAGCACTAATCAATGCAGACACAGGGACAGATTCGAGAAAGCCAAGGTAAAAAATATAAACAAGATTTTTTTTAAAAGCTGAGGAGATACACCAGTAGCCAGACACTGTAGGAAAGACAGATTCTGCAGATAGTGTCCATGAAAGTTACTTTTTTAAAAAAAGAAGAAACCACCAACACCACATCACTACCACCTTCAAGAAAGTAAAATCAGAACTGAGTTGCTATAATATACTATGTAAAAAGTCCAGTTTCAAGAAAAAGTCATGAGACAAAGACACAGGAATGTGTGACCCAGCCTCAGGAAAAAAATACAAGTATTCAAGTGGGACCACATATTGGATTTAGCAGACCAAGACTTCAAAACAGTTATTATAAATGTGTTGAAAGGAAACTATGCTTAAAGAAGTTTTATTATATATATATATAGATGTATATATATTTATATTTACAAATAGTTACATATAAATATATATAATACATGTATGTATATACACATATGTATATGTGTATGTATATATATATATGATGACCTTTACTAAACGAATGGTAAATATAAACAAAGAAATGCAAACTTTAAAAAGAACCAAATGGAAATTTTAGAGTTGAAAAGTATAAAAAATGAAATACAAAATGTAGATGGTCTGAAAACCAGATGCAATATTACATAAAGAGGCAGTGATATTAAAGATAAATTATCCAATCTGAAGAACAGAGAAAAAAGAAGTTTAAGAAAAATATACAGAGCATTGGAGACTTATAGACAACATCAAACATACCTAGATGCATACAATGGAGTCCCAGAAAGGGTACAGTGAAAGTATTTGAAGAATTGATGGGTGAAAACTTTCCAAATTTTATGAAAAACAAGCTACAGATCCAAGAAACTCAACAACCCAAAGTATGTTATGCATAAAGAAACCTTTACCTAAATGTGGCATAATGAAACTGATAAAAACCAGAGACAAGAGAAAATCTTGAAAGCACTAAAAGGAATATGACTCATTACTTCCAGGATAGTATTTTCAATAAACAGTGCTGGAATAATTGCATATCCATGTGAAAAAAAGTGAACTTAGACTTCTGCCTCATACCATGCACAAAAATTAACTCAAACTAGATCATAGACATAGCTATAAGAGCTAAAATTGTAACATGTCTAAAAAAGGAGTCAGCTAACATCTTTGGAAGGGGGCCATAAAGTAAATATTTCAGGTTTTCTGGGCCATACAATCTCTGTAGCAACTATTCAACTGTCCTGTAAAGAGAAAGCAGCTATAGACAATATGCAAATGAATAGTTGCAGCTATGTTCCAATAAAAGATGTACAGTCACAAGTGAGCCAGATGTGGTTTGTAAGCTGTAGTTTGCTGATTCTTGTTCAAGAAGACAAAATCTCTGTGACCCTGGATTAGACAAAAATTCCTTAAATATGATACCAAAAGAAGACTTCATATAGAAAAAAATGATAAACTGAATTCATCAAAAACTTTTGCACTTCAATGACACAATTAATAAAATGAAAAGACAAGTCATACAATGGAAGAAAATCATTGCAAATCATATATATGAATAAAGAAATTGTATCCAGAATATATAAAATTTCTTATGACTCAGCAAAAAGACAAATTATCAAATTAAAACTAGGGCAGATATATGGAATCTCATTTACCAAAAGAAGATACAAATGACTAATAATAACACTGGAAAAAGGCTCAACATCATGAGTCATTGGAGAGATGTAAATCAACACCACAATGAGGTTACACTACGCATCTATCAGAATGGTTATATAAAAAAGATTGATAATAAGATGGATTGGCCAGAATGTGGAGATACTAGAACCCTCATGCATTGCTCCTGAAGTATAAAATGGTGCTGTCACTTTGGAAAACTTTGTAGCAGTTTCTGAAAGAATTAAGACAAAGACTTATCACATGACTCAGCAATTCCATTCCAAAGTACCTATTTAAAAGAAATGAAAATGTATATTCACATAAAGACTTGTACAAGAATGTTTATAATATTTTTCCTAATAGCCAAAATTGGAAATGATCCAAATGTCCACCAACTGTGAATGAATAAAAAAATGTGGTATATTCATATAATGGAATAACTATTTGGCAATAAAAAGGAACCACCGATACATGCTACAACATGGATACAACTCAAAATAGTATGCTAAGCAAAAAAGGACAGACACAAAAGACTACATTTTGTATGATTCCACTTATACGAAATTGCCGGAAAATTCATACCTACAGAGATAGAAAGCAGGTAAACGGTTGCCTGAGGTTGAGAGTGGGAACAAGAACTGCCCGCAAATGGAAATAAGGTTTCTTTTTTTGGGTGATGAAAATGTTCTATTAACTAGATCATAAGAATGGTTAAAAACTTTATAAATGTACTAAAAATCACTGAGGTGTACTCATGCAGGTAAATGTTATACACTATAAATCATACTTTAATAAAACTGTTATAAGACTAAGAGAAAGAAATCAATCTTTACCACTTGCAAGCTATGCTACTTGCAGCATGTTACTTAAAACTATCCTAACCCTCAATTTTGTCACCAGTAAAACTAGAGCTAATAATAATTAACCTTACAAGGCTTCTGTGAGCAGTTTAGTAATGGAAAGTTTTATACCTTCTTTTTCTGTTCTATACCTTAAACCATGAAGCAGAAAGTAATATATTCAAAAGTGTAACAGATGAAAAAATTTTAAATCCCAAAACCAATAATGGAGCACTCACTTTAAAAACAAACTATATACTATATCACCAATACTGTTAATGGCACTTTTAATTGTCAAAATTCTAATAAAAAAATTGAATTCTACAGTTAACATGGTGCCATAATTAATTCTACAGTTAATATTGTATTGCATAGTTGAAAGTTGCTAAGAGAAAATCTTAGAAGTTCTCACTACAAGAAAAAAATGAATTCTAATATTAATCTTCTAAAATATAAGAAAATTTAATTGGCAGTGTTTTTACTTAATTAGTGGTACATAAATAATTAAAATCTTAAAAATGATGACATTTTAAACTAGATGAAATACTATATACAAATAATTATGTGCTTACTCTTCCTCTGGCATTAATTTGGTTATATCTCCCCTGAACAACATCGATGAAAATGAGAATTTTTCTTTTCTATACAAGTTCTTCCAATTTCTCAAAGGTTTTAGAAGCATTCCAGAGCTTCTCACGGTGAGAATTAAACAAATCATAACTAATCCAATGAGAAGAAAAATTATCCTTATCCTTAAGGCTGTTGCTACAATACCACTACATGATTATCCTCTCCTCTTTCAGAAAGAAAATATTCATGAAAAAAAGAGAACAAAACATATGTAGACAAATACAAAAAACTTTGATAAAAATAAAGTATATTCCGATCTTCTCAAATGTCTTACACTACCTCGTCATCCTTTTCATGGTCATAGGAACTGACATTGTCCCATTACAACCAAAAAAGAATTTTTATCTATTATTTCAGAGTTCCTCCATGTTCTATAATTCTAAAAACTGGTCTGATGTACAGGTAAGACTCAAGGGGAATCAAAGTTCATGAAAAAGTAAACTGAGAAACATATAAAAACAACATTTGCTCCAAAGTCTCAATAAATGACAACAAAAAAGACTGAACCGCAAAACATGAAGAAATACAAGTAGCCATTGGTATGAAAGTCACAGAATAAGAACACATTTGAAAATGGCACTGCTCTTGTGGGCTGTCATTTAAGCTGGACAGAGGTAGAAAATCTCAGGCTTCTTTATATTCAGAGACAAGCCATCCCACTCTGTTAAAGACTATACAAGAGCAAATCTTACCATTTTTCTCATTCTATCATATATAGTATTTGAAGACCTTGATTGAAGCCACAAGCAGTAAGGGAAAGCAAAACTTTAAGGATTAGTACAAACCTAAGGTATTATAAGGGTTAAGATGGCATTTAAGTGAGTCAATCAAAAATTCAGAGAGTTGGAATGGCAATACAGCAGCCTGGACCTGGAAAAGAGAAATGGGAATTCTGCAGGACAGTTAATATAGCAGGTCTTTCGCTGCAATTTTTAAAAGTGCCTGCTTGTAAAGACTGGCCCTTCACTAACATCTAGAAACTTAGCTTTTACAGTGTTCCTTTATGTTGATGAAGGCTGTTTTACCCACTTGGGACACTGTACCAGCTTGCCTAGATTGTTCATAAACAATGTGATTATGGCAAACACCTGCTTTCCTTCTGGAAGTCTGGAATTTCAGTAGCTGTGGCTAGTTACCCAGGCAGAGAGTGCCTACAGGACCAGCCCCCATTAAAAATAAAATTCCTAGATTTTCTATCTTAAAGCAAGTTTTCCTGGCCAGAAACATTGCACATACCAAAGGAAGCACATCTTGTTCAGCCCACCCATAGAAGCCTACAACTGGATTCCTCCAGATTCTGCCTGATGTGTCTTTTTCTCTTGCTGTTCCTGTTGTGTATTATAACCTTTATAATAAACCATAGTCATGAATACAACCGTGAGTCCTAGTGAGTCTTCAAATGTGAGTATGGTTGTGAAACCCTCAAAACAAGTGATAAAAGCAAAGTGACATAAAGGAATCATAACCGCCATTTTTTACGGGCCTCATAAGAAAGATTTTCTCTCAGCTTTTCCTCTTGATCAAATGCACCTTTGGACCACAGGGACATACATACAAACTTCATACAAAATACCCTGATTCATTATGAGAAAGAACAAACTATAAACATCTAGAAAACACCAAGCAGAGGCAAAGAACTTGAGGAGGGGTAAGAGAGAGGGAAAAGGGGGAAGATGGTGAGCTAGCTGTCAATGACAATTAAAATTAACAGTAAGTCTATTAAATTTTTACTATCTAATCAGTTTAAGTGAATCTAATGGGATTATCAAAATTAATTTCAAAGGGTATATCTTAATTTTCATTCAAGTAAAATTAAAGAGAAATTCCAGTATTTTGTTCGAAACAAATCAACATTTCCATGTTCTATATTCCCTTAAACTTATACCTATTTTTGGCTTTACCCTCTCAGATAATGACATACTATTAGGCATTAAACTTTTGTGTTATCTTAAAATCATCTTGCTCCGTCACACAGAAACATCTACCAAATTCTGTTGATTCTAATCTTTAAATGTCTCCCATAATCTGCTCAGTTTGCAACCCCATCCTCCACTACCTTAGTTCAAAGCCCCCATGATTCCTTACTAAAAAATGTCCAGCTCTAATCTATCCTTCACAGTACCATCACCATCAAGTTCTTATAGTCAAGTTTGAATCATTTCCCTCCTTTGCTGGGGAACTTTTACTAGTTCTTTACCAATAAAATACAATATTTTGTCATAATAAAAAAAAATACAAATATCTTAAAATTACATTCAATGTCCTCCATAATCTGGTCCCAACTGACTGTTTCAACTTCCTAATCTTGTCCCTCTTACTGTATATCTCCAAAGGTCATCTACTTAAATGTCTCCAGTCCCAGGTTCATATCACATGTGAGTGTAAGTGAATACGTTATAAGATAACCAGAAGTAGTAGGACCAATACCCAACTAAAAACACTTATATATATGAAAAAACTTTTTCTCATTATGCAAATCAAACAAAAGCAACTACAGCAGGCCTCTGTTACTAGCCGAGACTTTTGCAACTCCCACAAGATAAGTCAATTAGTATTCTGTTCTTAAAGTAAGGGCTGGGCTTCCTACTCCTGTTTTATTCACAGAACTCCCTTTCCCATAAAAACCTTCTGCTCCATTCTGTGAAATTACAGCCATCTTCAAAGTCTACTCAAATGCCACCTCTACAATGAGGCCTTCTCTGTCCTCCACTAACTCAACTATTATCTATTATATTGCCCACACCCCCATTTCTACTCCCATAAACTCTTCAGTTATACCTAGTACATTCAGAATATTACATTTATTTATGTAACATTTCTTATCTCTCCTACCAGGCTCTATGCTGAGGAAATATACAATGTTTGCTTATTTTTGTATTCCTCATGATTTGCTGGACATAGACTAGTATAATTAGGTAGCTCTATAACATTTGAAAAATCTGTATTAACCAAAATTTTTTAATTTTGAGGGTAAATGTCACCTTAAAAACAAATTTTTTACATAAATTAACTAATAAAACTTAGGGGGGAAAAAATTACCATTTGGGGGCCAAAGTGAATTTTGCTTATTAGTATACTAATTAGTCCCCAAATACAAAATACATTATTCTTAATTTGTAATTTAAAATAATGTCAGAAAAGGAGTGTCTTGTGTATTCCTGAGAAGGTAGTAAAGGGAAAAGAATTACTTTTCCAACTCAAAATAGCAAGTTTTAAATAATAAAATCAGAGTTATAAACTGGTCAAAAATTCGCCAGAGAGAAGGAAAATGATATAGGTCAGAAACTCAGATCTACATAAAAAAGGAAGCACATGAGAGGTGGTATAAATAAAGATAAAAAAAAAATCTTCAGTTCATTTTATTTTTCTCATTCTTACCTGATCTAGCAGATAACAATTTATTCAAAGTAATAACAGCAACAATATTTTAGGTAATTATAGCTTATTAATGAAAAATGTTATAAGGGACAGGAAAGAGAAATGGGGGATACTTTTTTATAAGGTGCTTGCACCATTGTATAGCAGTATAGTATTATTTGAAAGTGCACTTGAATTAGTTGCAAATGTATGTTGCAAACTTTAGGGCAAACACTAAAAAAGGGGGAAAAAATATAATTGCTGTTAGGAGGGGGAAAAATGGAATAATAAAAAACTCAATTAAAAACATGGAAGACAGTAAAAGAGGAGAAGACAAAAAGGGAATTAAGAACAAGGTGAATAAATAGAAAACAGTAACAAATATGGTAAGTATTAATCCAGCAATATCAATATCCTTTAATAGGGAAATAGGTAAACTGTGATAAACCACAAAATGGAATATTACTCAGAAAAAAAGAGAAATAAGTTCTTGAGAAAAAAAAGACTAGAGGAATCTTAAAATTACTAAATTAAGAAGCCAATCTGAAAAGGCTACATATTATATGATTCCAGTTATATAACATTCCAGAAACTATATGACTATGGAGACAGTGAAAAGATCAATGGTTACCAGGGAATAGGTAGGCATGAAGTTGGGGGAGAGGATGAATAGGTAGAATAACAGGGGAGTTTTAAGGCAGTCAAATTATTCTGCAAGGTACTAAAATGGTAGATACATATTAGGCATTTGGCAAAACCCATATACTATATAACACAGAAGGAACCCTTATTAAACTATAGACTTAGGTTAACAATAATGTATCAGTATTTTTTCAATTGTAACAAATGTACCATACTAATGCAAGGTATTAAGAACAGGAAAAACCGTTCAGTTAATAGTATCTAACACCATAGAAAGATATCTGATAGTAGTGTTCTCACTCAGGAAACTCAAAAATATAATCAGTATGGATAAACATAATAATTACAAGACTTAGGCTTAACCGTCTGGGTAAAGTATGCAAAATCAAGATTTTGTTTTTCTTAAGTAACAGTCTAAGTACTCCAAGAACAACCAAATCTTAACCACTCTGAATTTTTAAGATTGGCTAGAACCTAAACGAGAAGATGGAATAGATTTCAATACAATGTCCTATGTTTTCAAGTTGTTTATGTTTCAAAATATTGGCAATAATAAAAAGTATTATATGGCTAAGAAGTTAATGATGATATATTTACAGTGAACAGGAACAGTTTACAGCACTTTCAAAGTAACTAAAGCATCCTATTTACTCTGAACACTTTTCTGAAAAAAAAGCAGTGAAATTGGGGGAGGGGAATTGTTCTATATCTTTACTGTGGTGGACATACATGATAGCACATTTGTCAGTACTCACAGAATTTTATGACATAATACATTTTACTGTATGTATATTACAAAAAATTAATTAAAAATTTTAACTGCAGACAAACAGTGATTGGGGATGATACAGAGGAAGGAGTAAAAGGGGAGGAAGGAAGAGGAAGTTAAGAGAACAGAGTAACATGCTAAAAATAAGAAGTTGGGATCCAAAGCTGTTATTTTTAAGAGCTAACTAGTTTTTTTCAAAATAGATGATTTTTACATACCCCAATTTAATTCTCACAAACAAAATCATATGCAATAATAAAAATTATTCTTAATTTCAATAGGAAAGACAACATATAGAAAAAAGAACCAGAATAAAGTACATATGATCTCTTATTTATGTTTTAATTTATACAAATAAACACATGTATGTATAAATCTTCCATATGTACACAAACATATATAGGAGAAGCAGAGAGACTTTGCTCGTTTTGTACTTCTTGATGCTGTTTACATTTTCAAAACATGTAACTGCATTTTTTTGACATCAATAGGACTAGTTGAGCAGAGATTATGAGTCACTTTATGTTTTCTCCTTTATCCTACTTTTTTTAACTTTAATGAATATCATTTTGTAAATCTGTATAAGATAACACACAGAATTATAAATACCTTAGATATTTTTTTTAACCTGTCATGATTATTTAAAATAGTGAAAAAATTAAGTGGACAACTGATTAAAGTATTACACAGACATGTATTAAAAAGTCCTATGTATACCCAATAAAGAGAAAAAAATAACATAGAAATACGTTCATGATATGAAAAACAGTTAATAAAAAGAACATTTTGACCTCATTTTTGGAAAATTTAATAAAAATATTGACAACTTAATAAAAGTATTGAAAAATTGAAAGATTATTATTAATTGATTAAAAACAGTCAATTACTGAATTCCTTTTATGTCAGGGTAACGATCTGAGCACAGAGGACATGGAGAGGACGGGCTGCCCTGAGGCAGGGAAAAGATTTGGTAACTACCAGGAGAGGGGGACTTATCCGTAAGTGATCACCCAAAGAGCTATCCAAGTGCAGGGGTACCACAGAAGGCTATCTACAAGTACAGTCACCAAAAATTCCTCCCACCTCTGAATGCTTATGCCACTCCTCCCATCAAAAAAATTAATAAAAGTCTATTGCTCCCTCCCCTTGACCCTAGTCTTGCAGTCTGCTCTGAGAAGTAGAATGTGGCCTAAATAATATTGTGCCAATTTCAAGCCTAGATATTAAAAGGCTTGGAAGTTTGTACTTCAGCTTTCTTGCTACCTGAAAGGCCATGTACTTTATGATAGTCCAAAACAACCCTGCAGGAGATAGACACCAAGTGAAGAGAGAAGCCCTATGGGGTGAGTGACAACAGGTGGAGGCAGAGAGTGCAAAGGTAAGAACTAAGGTGCCTCAGGAGCCAACCAGTATCACAGCCCCACACAGGAAGTAAGGGCATCTTGGAGCCTTCACCTTAAGACAACATGCCTCCAATGGTAGCAAATGAAACAGAGATGAGTTGTCACCAGTCACCCTTGACCAAATTTCTAGCCCATAGAATCATATGCAAGAAAAAGGCACTTTGAGGTGATTTGTTTGCTGCAATAATAACGAGACAAAAAATGGTACTTGGAAAGGGTGGTCCTGTAACACTAAAACATTCAATACTGGCTTTTAGGACAGAGGGGCAAACAGAAGCTGAAAGGGTAAGAAGGCAACTGGAATAGCAGTAAGGACACTGCTATAGGAGGCTAGGGTGACCCATATTATATACTGGCAGAATAATTAGCATAGTATCACACGAAGTAACTTAGAATATTAAAAATAAACCTTGTGAACCTCTAGATCTAGCTAAGAACATTTCCTGGCAAAGTATTCAAAGTGTCAGTGGCTTCTTTATCGCCAAATATGAGAAGGTACACAAAGAAAAACATAAGCTAAAGAATTACAAGCAGTATTTAAAGGACATATTTCTAACCAGGAGTTGCTTAGCTGGAAAATAACTGTTTCTCATCACTAGCTTCTATAGATAGCAAAAGTTGTCAAAGCAACAACATGAGGACAAAGATCAAATCCACAGTGCTCCCAATAAAACATGGGCTCACAATCATTAAATTAAAAATACATTTCTGTGATCTTTGTTAAGACCTGCAAAAGACTTAATAAGACAGTCCTTGTATATTCTCAGACAGGCAAGAGGGCTTCTAAGAAACTTACAGGACCCTAACTTGGGATCCAAAGTAGAGAGTCCTGTCTTAGAAAAAAATGTGGATATGACTTTGTCTAATGGAATGCACTTAGAAAATTCAGTGTTCAATAGAATTCTATCAGTTTGGACTAAACAAAAACAAAAAACAAAACACTGTTTGAAATGGAAAAAGGCCTTTAAGCCTTTAAACTGCCACATACATAGACTTAAGCTGCTCTATAGAAGCAAACAAGACCCATTTCCTATGGAAAAGTAAAAACAACTCAGAGAATAGAGCCAAGAGCCCAAGGGACCCAGCCAAGACCTGTGGAAAATAGTGAATTATGAAGCCACTACCAGAAAACAGAACCAAGACATAATCAAAGAGCACTCTCTATTCCCTGATTAGGTTTCAGAATTGCTTTGGTCCAAAGGCTGCTATAAGCTTCCTATTGTTTCACTCTCCAATGGGAGTACCTACTGTGGTTAACTGTCCTGTCTCAAAATTGTATATTGTATGTGTGTGTGTCTGTGTGTATTGAAGGGGGTTGGGGGAGGGGTGTTTTAACTTCTCTTACTTCCCAGGTTTTCAAATCGAGAGGAGCTGTACCCAAGGAGCCTCATTAACATACCAACCAAAAACAATTATAAGATACTGGACCTTGAACCTGAGGTCATAACTGGATGAGATTTCTGGGCACCTTAGGAGGACTGAGTGTGTACTGCAGGTTGGAGAGATGTCAACTCTCCAGAGGAGAGTTGTGGTAGTCTATCTGCAGAAATGGCTGCCAACAATTCCTCCTATTGCTGTACACATATACTACTCCTTCCATCTAATTCTCCTTCCCTTAAATCGTGGCAGACACTGTGTTCTGCTTTGAAAAACAGAGTTGGTAGAAATGAATGCTATGTAGTTTACAGGCCTAGCCGTTAATAAGCCAAGAAACTTGTTTTTGTTCTCTTGCTAGCTTGATTCCCATGTAAAGAAATTCAGGCTATCTTTCTAGAGAGAGAGGCCAGGAAGAGAGGAAAGCCCTGGTTGATGAGCAAACAGGTCACGTAGAGAACAAATGAGGTGTCTTAACTAAAGCCAGCAATAAGGCCACCTTGGATCCTCTAGCCTCATTCCAGCCACCTCAGTCAACATCTTGGGGACAACATCAAGGTATTCCCTACCCAAACTCCTGACTCCAAAATTGTGAGAAGTAAAATAGTTGTAATTTTAAGCCACTGGCTTTTGGGGCAATTTGTTACTCAGGAATGGATAACTGATAAAGGTAATGAGTACAACAAAGGCTACATAGGAAAAGTGCAGAGTACTTTCTAAGAGTCAGTAATAGGAATCCTACTATAATCTGGGACTTAAGGAAGGTTTTCTTGAGAAGTGATATTTTAACAGTGGCTAACACTATTTAATACAGGGGGAATTATGAACAGGAATTTTGTTTGTTTCTTTTAAGTTTGTTTTCCTAAATTTTCCATATTGTACGTTTTAGTTTTCAAATAACAACACAAATGTTATTTTGTTAAAACCTCCTGAAGGATATTGTTGGCAATTTATACTGCTTCTACTGCATTTAAATTTATTAAGTGTAAAATATATTTCCTCATGACAATATATGCAAACATTTTAGCAAATAACAAAAGTTTTCTATTATCCTATCTAGTTGAAGAATGATATATTCTGATTATATTAACATTCCAAGAAATAAACAGCACACATTGGCTTAACAATTTCTGAAGAATGAGAATGTATTAAAACACAATTAAACTAAAATTATACTGCTTGTAATTTAATATCATACTTATTTTAGAAAAGGTTTATATAATTCCTCAGTTTTTGCAAATAGATGTGGATAACATAAGATGGTGAGAATTAAGTAATACTATAGTAGGATTCAGAGTGGAAATAACCCAAAAAGACTACAATAATGGACTGAAACCAACAAGAAAAATTTAAACAGAAGTAATTGAGAAGACATACATACTTAGGGTTAAAAATAAATAAACCACAAAAGTACAAGAGAAGAAAATGATCCACCTTAACATAATGAAAAGCTTTGGGTTTTAGCAGATCACAGTATATTAGCCAATAGTAAGAAAGCCACATCAGCATAAAAAATGTTAATGTAATCTCAGACTTCATTAACGCATTTAATTAAAAATATTTACTGAGAACCTATAATACACCAAGTACTTTATTAAGAGAATACAGTGCCAAGATTCAGGAAAGGAATAATTTTACCTTATTTAGAATTAGTCAAACTATTTTTGGAATATTAAGTCCATATAAAAGAAATGGTTGAAAAAAATTAGAGAAATATGAACTATAAAAGAAGACTCTCTAATTTGAATACTGCCCTAAAAGAAGAAAGAAAGCTCTTTAAACAATTCTTTCATTTTGCCAAAATAAATTAATGACTACTATGTGATGAGTATTGTGCTAGGCACAGGGATATTACAAGAAGAATAAAATAAATTAGTGCCCTCACTCTATGTAATGGTCTAGTGAGCACTAATAGCAGGTACCAAATAATCTGTCAAGCATATTAAAAGAAATTCATGAACTTTACGTAAAGCTGAAATAAATTAACTCCAATGTTACTTCCAAATCTAAAATTTCAGGATTACTTACTTACATTAGTAAGTAATAATGTAAAATATTACCATAAAATAATGTAATTGTGATTCTGAGATAAGTAAATGTCTAATAAGTAAAATAACAGGCAAACAACATACAACACATATATACACACATGAGTTTTTATATTTCCACCTAATAAAATAACATGTCAATTCATTTGTTCAGCTTTCAAAGGCAAACTACACAAAACCAACTTCAATCCACGTTAGGAAAATCCAATTTCAAATTTTTATTTCATTTCAAATGTCAAAAATGTTAAAAATATCCTTATCCGAATGATTATCTTACTCTGGTTAAAAGAATTCCAAAGAAATTAGTACCTATGATTTCTCTGGGATGTCTTATATTAATTAATATACCTTTCCATGGCTTTAGCTGTATAAGGCAAATGCATTTCAATACTGTGTTCATCTTCATCTGTCTGCAGAGACATGCGTTCAAACATTCCTGTCTTCCACAGTTCTCCGTAAACTAAAGAGATTTCAAAATATAATAAAACAAATATATTAATGTATATCCTTATCCTGTGAGACTCCACCCAGTAACACAAAACACCTACATGCTTTGGCAAGAGACAAAGCACCACATAATATTCTCCTTCATTGTTAATTTTTAAAAGGAAGAAAAAGCTAATTTTTTACATACCAGCAAAAACAAACAAAAATACATGTAATGATTTACTGAGCATTTTCTTACATTATATAGTTATATAAAAAATATATGTATATTAGTTATATAAAAAATAGTAACTTAAAACTTTCATCAGTTCCTTTCATTATATCTAAAATCAGCTCTGGACCTAAGCTTTTCCTTGACTTTAGTCAGCATATGCTAGCAAGAACATAGTTGATTAGAACTCCTACTAAAATCTGGAAAAACCACTGTACTGCTTATTCATGAGGTTAATAATATAGTTTCTGAGTTTTTTTTAATAATATATATGAAATTTATTCTGCCACCTCAGGATCCTGGCATAGTAAGGACAGAAAATTCCCATTAAAAATATTATTTCCCTCAAAGTTAAATATTAAGTTTGTGGAATTGACCAGTACATAAATTCACCACAGTGCCATGCTGTAAATGATACTAAAATGATCTAGCAATTCAGACCCTTCTGATGAACTTAAAACTGGATATTATATAAAAAAAAGAAAATTAATATATAAAAAAAGAGATATAAGACAGTTTTTAGAGAGATACAGAACAGAACCAACATTTTTATAACTACACCCTTCAATGGGTTCCCCAATACCAAAGAAAGAAAGAAAGTGTTATGACTTTTTTCTACAAAATTACACCTGATTAAAAATCATCCATTCTTTCAGGCTATCCAAAAGCAAAATTTTCTGAATGTCCTAACAATGTTTTAAAAATAAAGTGTGTCCCCTAAAACTATCCCAGAAATAAGGCTAGTTATACTCCATTAATATATAACTTCATTAATAAGATATATATTCTAACAACAAATTGCTAATCCTCAATGATACTTAAAACCCTATATTATTAAAACATAAGTCTAAAAATTAAAAGAGGTGCTTATTTCCTTTGCAAACGACTGCTTTCATTCTACAGAGAATTTGTTGCAAAATTTCTTGAAACAATAAGTACCCAACATACTTAAAATATACAGTTGACCCTTGAACAACATGGGATTGAACTGCGTGGGTCCACCTATGAGATTATTTTTCAAAAATATAATAGAAAATTTGTTGGAGAGTTGCATCAGCATGAAAAAACTTTTCTCTAGCTTACTTTAAAACTACAATATATAATACATATACCATACAAAATAAGTGTTAATCAACTATTTGTTATTGGTAAGGCTTCCAGTCAACAGTAGGCTATTAGTAGTTAAGTTTTGGGAGTTTAGTTTTGGGGGAGTCAGAAGTGTCATGCAGAGTTTCAACTGCACAGGGGTTGCCACAGCTAACTCCCACATTGTTCAAGGTAAACTGATGAGCTGGAAGGATACATACCAAGTTCATGAAGGTGGTTACAATGTAAATTGAGTTTAATGAGGGGAAAATTCTGAGTCAGTTGTAGATAAGTACATGAGTATTGGTTACACTATTCTCTGTACTGTTCTATATTTTTAAAATTATGCTCCCCCACTCATCCAAAAATATTATCATAAAGTCAAAAGGTTTTACTTTACATATTCAATGCATAAGATGAAACACAACTGTATGAAAAAAAAAGTGTATTTTGGAATCCTATGGAAAAAATAAATCAAAATAATAGACATATTTTAAAAATAAAGTACACTTAAGATTTATGTAGTACCTTTCTTTCAGTTTCACAACTACTGTCTTATTTTTTTCCCATAAACATCATTTGAGAGGAAATAAAGGTATTATCACCATTATCTATTTATAAGGAGGAAAGTGATATACAAAAGAGGTAGACTACCATGCCCAGAATTTTTCATCAAGTTGTTGTGGGTACTAATTTCTTGTCTCACGGTACAATGAATACATGGCATTTCCCTGAATATAAATGCACTACAGTCTGGAGACTAGTGGTTCTGACAGATTTTTGTGAGTGGCAGAAAAACCATTTTCTTTGTTTTTATTTTCTGCAGATTAGTTACAACAATCTCTAATTTTAATTTGGAGATATTACTTATGATATTTATATTTTTTATTTTTAATTAGCATAACTCTTATTTCTAAAAAACCTTTAGCTGTTTAAAATCTGAAGATTTCTATATACTTACTCTTTTGGTCAATACGAAGGTCATAAAGAGGTGTCCTATATATATCCACACTGGAAAGTGCACATCGAGAGAGGGGCACGTGATGAGAAGGCCCAAGGATGAAAATTCTCCGGCTAGTAGACATACAACAAAACACAAAGAACAATTGCACTTCTACACAAAACTTACTAAATAAAAGGGACCAAAAAATATAATTTAAAAAAATTACATGTGGTACTGTTTTCCTTCTTCACTGATTTCATCAACCACTACTGTGGGCTAAACTGAGTTCCCCCTAAAATTTATATATTCAAATCCCACCCCCAGTACCTCAGAATGTAATGTATTTGGAGATAAGGTCTTTAGAGAAGTGATTAAGTTAAAATGAGGCCAGTAGGGTGAGGCTTGAATCTAGCATGACTGGTGTCCTTGTAAAAAAAGGAAGACACACCAGAATCACACATACACAGAGAGGCAACATAAAGAAGCATCAAGAGGACAGCCATTTGCAAGCCAAGGAGAGAAGCCACAGGAGAAACCAACCCTGCCAGCACCTTTGATCTTGGACTTCCAGCCTCCAGAACCATGAGAAAATAAATTTGTTTTTTTCAGACACTTACAAACTAATATACCTACTAATGATGTGTTCCTAATTTTAATTAGGTTCAATTCCTTATCTCTGTGTTTTGTTGGAAAGCCTTTAAAAGAACCATGTTCAACACCTGGAAATACCAGTTGCTAATTATCTACAGTAAATCAATCTTCTATGCTTAAAATCATCTCTGTATTCACAATGGCTAGGATACAGAAAGTTTTCAATAGCTATATTAATTGAATTTTGAACATTTCAGCTATTAAGTAAAATTTCAAAATTCTAACACATTCTGAACTCACCTTCTAAGATCTACCACAATTTTAATAGAAATACGTAATAGTATAAATTCTAGAAATCCATACAAAATATCACTACAAAGAAGCTTTTTGATAAAGATACTTCCACATTTCTTCCATGGCAAAGAAGAACAGCATCTTGTTGAGAAGAATTCTGTATAATAAACTTCCTCTGTTCCCATTCAAGTAGCAGTCACTCTCCAACACAGAGAAACTTGATTATGTGTTATTTGCACCGTAGGCTAAAGAAAAGAACTGGGCTGAACTGCAGCTTAAATTGGTACAATCCCTTTATCCCAACATCAAGAGTAAAATTAAGTTCCTCTCATTTTATCTCAAACATCCCTACAATCTAAATTCCAAAACTATCCAGATTCATAGGAACAGAACTTCCCCCACCACACACACACACAAACACACACAAAGCTACAGACCCAAAACAACCAAAACTATGACAAAGAAGGGAATATATGATAGTTTATGTGCCTTAGAATATTAAGCACTACTTAATCACTCTTCAATTAATGTGCAAAAGACTGAGAAATGAGCTAGTTCTTTCATATCGAAAATTTGCAGGACAAAAACTGTTAGCAATACTTATTTTGATAAAATTCTATTACAGCTAAGACAATTAACCTATGGTCTGATATATGTTATTTGTAATGGGAAGGTGGGTGCGGGGTGATAAGGAAAAAGCAATTCTCAGTTTAGAGTCCCAAAACTTCCTCGAGATGTCACTCATAGCAACACAGCACAAACACAGGACTTTATCTCCAGACCATTTCTAGTCAGAAACACCACCTCTTTCTCCCCCTCCCTCCACTGCTAATACTCCTTCTTGACATCATTTCTATGATCAACCCAAAAACCATTTCAGAAAAAAAAAGATAAAATCTGTAGATTCCTAAATGAACAAAAGAGGTACCATTATGTTCTATCTTAACATATAAATACTATCACAATTTTAAAAATTAAAGTCTAATGTGGGACATAGATAATGGTAACTCTGTTTAGGTGACTTGCCTAAAGACAAGTAAAATCAAGTATGAAAAAAAGGCAGTTTTATGATTGAGGAATGCATTTCTATGAAAAGAAAGTGGGATAGAATATTTAAAATCAGAACATTCCTGGGCAATCTAGGATATATAATTAAAATATGAAATGACTTCTAAAATATCAATTTAAACTTAAGGCATAGACACCTTTCATAGTAAGTGTAGTAAGATTCTAACACTGGCCAAAAGATGAGCACTACTCCAGAAATAAACACTGTACATGGACTTGGGAAGCTTAACTGCCTCCTCCAATGCCTAGTTACCTTACGTGCCTTTTTGTCAGACACGACTTAAATGAAAAGATTAAGAGTTGGTGGGGAAAAGAGCTCCTACCAGTGTGACTTAACCAACTGTGTACCCAATAGATTCTTTCTGTTTGGCAGAAACTTACCATTAGCAAGACAATGAAGTTCCACATTTGGATAAAAGAAATCACAGGAAAAAAGCAGTTTAGGTCCCATCAATACAAAACCCTTGAAAGTGATGCACCCAAAACAAACCAAAAAAGGCTAGGTATCATTGAAAAAAAGGAGTAAAATATCACATTAAACCAGTAGTAATCTCAAAATGGTTTTCTTTGTTCCATTCTAACAAAAAGAAAATTAACAGTGTAAATAAAAGATATGCATTGTCTTTTTTTGCTTGATTGCTGGATCCATAAACACCAAGGCCATAGGAGTATTTTGGAGAGGAATAAGTAATACAGGCATTGGGAGCAATGCCACTTTGTCCTTTCAACTAACTGCAAGGTGCTTTGTCTTTAAAGGAGTAACTTTTAAATATTAGCATATCTTAACTTTTGCCACACATGTAAAACCTTTAATTTGAAAAAGCAATCAGTAGGCATTCTCTTAGAAATAAATGTAGTTCACATACAATACGCAAGAGAATTGACATTTGTGGATTTACTGACTATAATGGGTATAGTCTGGTGTAGTCTGTGTGCCTAATAAATAAGTTATCCGATTGTCTGCACTCATAAATATTCAACTACTTATTCTAAATAATGGTACACAAGTAATTTTTTCAAGATGTTTCATAGCAAGTGGAGATATTTTAAATAAAGAATAAAATATCATGTTGCTCCAAAGAAGGTTCCTTTTTACTTTCTTTTTCTGCACTGACAGGCTTTCTGAAAGATCAAGTTTCTAGCTAAGTACATCCTGAGTTCCAGGCTTTCAATTAAGTTTTAGTAATAGAAAAGATTTTGCAACTACAAATAGGGAAAAGAACTTAATTAAATGTATTGTTTTTTAAATTACTTAAACAGCCAGAGTGCTCCATTTGAAATAAATCAGATCATATCACTCCCCTACTTAAGGCTTTTCATGGTCAGAAGATAACATCCAAAATCTTTAAAATGGATTCTACCATCTCAAATCAACCAGCCCCTTCTTGTATTACTCTTCCCCACTGATCACAATTCTTTTTGTACACACGAACAACTGTGCCTTCTTCAAAGCGTTCAAACTATTACTCCTTTTGCCTGGCTTAAAAATCAGTCCTTCAGAGATGCCTTCCCCAACACCTTATCCACAACCTAAATCCAGTCACCCTGTGTCACAGCAGTTCTTAGAGTGTGAACTATGGATTCCTCAGGACCCTTTTAAGGAGTCCACAAAATCAAAACTATTTACAGAATAATACAAGGAAGTTATTTATCTTTTTCATGGTATTGACATTCACACTTATAGTACAAAAATGAGGCTAAGTAAACCACTGCCAAATTAGAACTATCGTCAAGGTAATGGAATCAAAACATTACCGTCATTATTCTTCACCTTCACCCACACCAAGTTTTTTTCTTTTTTAAAGCCAATTTCACTTACTTCATTAATTCTTGAACTTGGAGTACAGTTTTATAGAAATACTCTGTATGACAACAAAATAGATTCAATTTATGGTGATAAATAAATAAGCATTTTGCTGCATACTGAAGTACGGCTTGTAAAGCATTTGTGTGATTTAGAGTTATGAGCTAGACTAATCTCTTTTCTCATGGAATACAATTTTTACTACAAAAAATGATAGTAGACAAATTATTAATCCAATTTAGCTATTTGGCAGAAATTTTCTAGAAAATAAACAAAATGAGTCTGTCATGTCAAAAAAAAACATTGCCAGTGATAAAACTGAAACTTTTAAGTGAAAATTAGACTTTTGCCAAACTTTTATCACTATAAGAGGGATAGCTTCCCAATTATTAAAGATTTTTCTGATGAAATTAGTGGTAATATTAACAAATGAGATTTTTTTTGACATTTTATGATGAAATGTCAACATTTGAAAGATCTGTATAACTCAATGAACAAATATTCTCCAATGATCCATGCAAGATGTCATGAAATCATACAAAGGTAAAGATCCATCAAATGCAAGACAGTACAAAAGATAACCCTAGTTGATATGTAGAGAAGGGATTAGTGTGGACGGTGAGAATGGAAGCTAATCGTACAGAATTTAACCTTCTCTCTAGGACTGTTATTTTTCCCTACACTCTATAGCTCCCAAAATTCAAAAGGATGCTCTTTCTCTATTTCCTCAAAGGATTCTAAAACACTGCAGATCTCAGGTATGGCCACTTACAGGAAAATACAACTATGATTGTCGATCATTATTTTTAACACTCAGATATTCAAATTTATTTATTCAGAATTCAATTATTAGACACTAACTACAAAAATAAACTGATCATATTATCATGCATCAATTGCCTCTCTTTTTGCTGATCTCCTTTATCATCATCTTCTTAGTCCCTGGCTCATTTCCCTTTAAATTCTTCTTCCTTCTACTCTCACTTTCCATAACCTTATTTAACATACACTTTCCACTTCTACCAATATAGGTTCTGTACCTCACTATATATACCTAGGCCACATTTACTTCAGGAGTACTCTTTCAACACATAACATCATCAATAAAAATTCTGTCAAATACACCTCTGCTCTCCTACGGCACCCAACCTCAAGTTAGGGCCTAAGCAGCTCCAGAAAACTGAAGCTTCTGCACACTAGTAGATACAACACAGAAATATGAAACATCAAAAGAAGATGGTTCAGACCAAAATCTCACAAACCACAGAAAAAGGGCCAAATTAAACTGAACTCGCCAATCTTCCTAAAACAGACTTCAAAATAAAAATTATAAACATGCTTATGGAGGTACAGAAAAATATTCAAGAACTCAGGAACAAATTTAAGTAGGAGACTCAATCATTAAGAAATTCCATATTTGAAATGAAACATACAATGGAGGGATTTAAAAGGAGATTAGATGTAGTAGAAGAGACAGTAAATGGAATAGAAATTAGAGAAGAGGAATACAAAGAAGCTGAGGCAAAGAGAGAAAAAAGAATCCCTAAGAATAAAAGAATATTAAGAAAACTGTGTGACCAATCCAAATGGAACAAAATTCGCATTATAGGGGTACCAGAAGAAGAAGAGAGACAAAAAGGGATAGGAAATGTCATTGAGGAAAATAATTGCGGAAAACTTCCCCAGTCTGGGGAAGGAGATAGTCTCTCAAGCCAAGGAGGTGTGCAGATCTCCCAACACAAGGGACCCAAGGAAGACCACATCAAGACATATAATAATTAAAATGGCAAAGATCAAGGATAAAGACAGACTTTTAAAAGCAGCTAGAGACAGAAAAAAGACCACATACAAAGGAAAACCCATCAGGCTATCATCAGACTTCTAAACAGAAACCTTGCAGGCCAGAAGGGAGTGGCATGATTGAATGCAATGAAGCAGAAGAGGCTTGAACCAAGAATACGCTATCGCTATCCCCCAAGGTTATCATTTAAATTTGAATGAGGGATTAAACAAATTTCAGATAAGCAAAAGCTGAGAGAATTTACTTCCCACAAACCATATCTACACTGCATTTTGGAGGGACTCCTATAGATGGAAGAATACCTAAGGTTAAATAGATGTCACCCAAGGATTAGACAAAGGTACAGAACATGATTCATAACAAACAAAGAACAGAGGAGGAAGAAAAAGGAGGAAAAAAAGAAGTTTTAGGTTGTGTTTGTAATAGCATACGAAGTAAGCTAACTTAGACTGGTAGATAGTAAGAGAATTACCCTAGAACCTTTGGTAACCACGAAACTAAAGTCTGCAATGGCAGTAAGTACATACCTACCGATAATAACCCTAAATGTAAATGGTCTGAATGCACCAATCAAAAGACAGAGTTACTGACTGGATAAAAAAACAAGACCCATCTATATGCTGCCTACAAGAGACTCACTTCAAACTCAAAGACATACACAGAATGAAAGTAAAGGGATAGAGTGTCGGTGACTTCCGGGAAGATGGCGACGTGAACAGACTAGCAGAAAAATTCCTCCGAACATTATATTTATTCACGAAAACACAGCAAATACAACTATCCCTAAAAGAGAGACCAGAATACACAGGAAAGTGCACAGTGTACAGAGAGAACCCGGCAGCCGGTGGGGAAGATAAGATACAGAGCCGCGACGCGGCGGGACTGAGCGCTCCTCCCCCCCAGAACTCCGGCGGTCAGACACACCGGAGAGAGGACTCGGAACCCGGCGAGGCGGGTAACATACGAAGCCGCGATTCAGCGAGACCCGAGTGCTCCTCCACGCCAGCACTCTGGCGGGAGTCCCAGCGAGGCGGGTAAGATAAAAGCCGGTACCCGGCGGACCGAGCGCTCCTCCCCCCCAGCGCTACAGCGGGAGGAGAGGATTCAGAGCCGGGAGGGAGTGGAAGTCCGGGCCAGGAGCAGCCGACTGGAGAGACAGAGGGCACAGGGTCCCAGCCCGGAACCTGCAAGTTGCCCGCGGCAGGCTCCGTGAAGGAAAAAGAAAGGAAAAAAAAGGGAAGAAAAGCGCGCGTTCTTTCTCAGCGGTCTTAAAGAGACAGGAGCTCAGTAGAGGGGCTGGATAGCCCTGCAAACTGAGCCCAGCAGGCTGGGAGTCCTGGGGAGCTTTGGACCCCTTAGCTGGCGACTGGGAAAGGGTGGCTGCTCTTAAGACCCCCACAGAGATCAACAGCTTCCAATTCGTTCCCAATTCGGCCAGAATAGTGGAGCAACAGCGCCACCTACAGCATTCACACAAAACCCACTCTCAGTGGCGTCTGTTTTTTTTTGTTTGTTTTTGTTGTTTTCTTGTTATTGTTTTTTCTCCCCTTTCTTTTCCTTTTTTTCTATCCCTTTCTATCCATTATTATTTCCTGTCTTTTTTTCTTTTCTCCTTCTTTTTTTTTCCTTGCTCCTTTTTAAAGTCATAAACAAAAAAGGAGAAAAGCGCGCGCTTTGTTTCTCAGTGGTCTTAAAGAGAAAGGAGTCCAGCAGAGAACCTCATCGCAGTGGCACACTCAACCCAGCAGGCTGGGAGTCCTGGGGAACCTCGGACCACATAGTGAGCGACTGGGAAAGGGTAGCCATATTTAGGACTCCCACAGAGCTCAACAGCCTCCCATTCATTCTCACCCCGGCCACAGCTTTAAAGGGCCATGTGGAGCGACCTGGCCATGGCCCTGGAATAGTGAAGCAATAGCGCCACCTACAGCATTCACACAGAAACCACCCCCGGTGGGATTTTGTTTTTGTTTTTGTTTTTTACGAGTTGCTGCTTTTTCTTTTTCTTTCCTTTCTTTTCCTTTTTCTCTCTCTCTTTTTACTTTCTTTTATTAGTAGTAGTATTTTTTTTTCTCTTTGTTTTCTTTTTTCTTTTCTCTCCTTTCTTCTCTTTCCTTTTTGAAGTCATAAAGAGCACAGCGGACATACGTGACAACTACCAACAACTAATTCTATAGTCATGAGAAGACAAAAGAATATGATACAGACAAAGCTTCAGACAAACACCACTCCAAAGAGAGAATCTGAAGGAATAGACATGCATAGTCTTCCGGAAAAAGAATTCAGAATAAAAGTCATAGCCATGCTGACGGATCTACAGAAAAATGTGCAAGAGCTGAGGAAGTGAGGAAAGTGAGGAAAGACAATGCAGAAATGAGACAAGCCACTGACGGGCTCAACAGCAGATTGAATCAGGTTTAAGACACAATCAAGGAATTACAAGACAGGGAACAGGAACACAAAGAAGCTGAGGCAGAGAGAGATAAAAGGATCTCTAAGAATGAAAGAATATTAAGAGAACTGTGTGACCAATCGAAACGGAGCAATATTCGCATTATAGGAGTACCAGAGGAAGAAGAGAGAGAAAAAGGGATAGAAAGTGTCTTTGAAGAAATAATTGCTGAAAACTTCCCCACACTGGGGAAGGAAAAGTCTCACAGTCCACGGAAGCCCACAAATCTCCCAACAAAAGGGACCCAAGGAAGACAACACCAAGACACATAATAATCAAGATGGCAAAGATCAAAGATAAAGACAGAGTATTAAAGGCAGCTAGAGAGAGAAAAAAGATCATCTACAAAGGAAAACCCATCAGACTGTCATCAGACTTCTCAACAGAAACCTTGCAGGCCCGAAGAGAATGGCATGATATATTTAACATAATGAAACAGAAAGGCCTCGAACTAAGAATATTGTATCCAGCACGATTATCATTTAAATATGATGGAGGGATTAAACAATTTCAAGACAAAAGAAAGTTGAGAGAGTTTGCCTTCCATAAGCCACCACTACAGGATATCTTAAACAGACTGCTCTAGAGGGAAACACCCCTAAGGCTAAAAAGATGACACCAGAGAAAATAAAATCATAGCAAAGAAAGCAGACCATCCAAATACTAACTAAAGGCAAAGAATAAAACACCTAATATATAAAGAAAGGAGGAGGAAGAATAGGAAGGGAGAGATAAAGAAACATCAGACGGCATTCACAATAACTTAACAAGAAAGTTAAAGTTAGAGTCTCAGATATTAAAGAAGCAACCCTTGAACCTTTGGTAACCACGAATCTAAAGCCAGCAATGGCAATAAGTACATATCTATCAATAATCACCCTAAATGTAAATGGACTGAAGGCACCAATCAAAAGACACAGAGTAACAGAGTGGATAAAAAAGCAAGACCCATCTATATGCTGCTTACAAGACACTCACCTCAAACCCAAAGATATACACAGACTAAAAGTGAAGGGATAGAAAAAAATATTTCAAGCAAACAACAAAGAGAAAAAAGCAGGTGTTGCAGTACTTGTGTCAGATAAAATAGACTTCAAAACGAAGAAAGTGGCAAGAGATAAAGACGGACATTACATAATGATAAAGGGGTCAGTCCTACAAGAAGATATAACCATTATAAATATATATGCACCCAACACAGGAGCATCAGCATATGTGAAACAAATACTAACAGAAGTGAAGGAGGAAATAGACAGCAATGCAATTATTTTAGGAGACTTTAACACGCCACTCACTCCAAAGGATAGATCTACCAGGCAGAGGATAAGTAAAGACACAGAGGCACTGAACAAGACACTAGAACAGATGGACCTAACAGATATCTACAGAACTCTGCACCCAAAAGCAGCAGGATACACATTCTTCTCAAGTGCACATGGAACATTTTCCAGAATAGACCACATACTAGGCCACAAAAAGAACCTCAGTAAATTCAAAAATATTGAAATCTTACCAACCAACTTCTCAGATCACAAAGGTATAAAATTAGAAATAAATTTCAGAAAGAAATAAAAAAGGCTCACAAACACATGGAGACTCAACAACATTCTCCTAATGAATCAATGGGTTAACGACCAAATCAAAACAGAAATCAAAGAATATATGGAGACTAATGACAACAACAACACAAAGCCATAACTTCTGTGGGACGCAGCGAAGTCAGTTTTAAGAGGAAAGTACATTGCAATCCAGGCCTATTTAAAGAAGGAAGAACATTCCCAAATGAACAGTCTAAAGACACAATTATTGAAATCGGAAAAAGAAGAACAAATGAGGCCCAAAGTTACCAGAAGGAGAGACATAATAAAGATCAGAGAAGAAATAAATAAAATTGAGAAGAATAAAACAATAGAAAAAAATCAAAGAAACCAAGAGCTGGTTCTTTGAAAAAATAAACAAAATAGATAAACCCCTAGCCAGACTCATTAAGAGAAAAAGAGAATCTACACACATAAACAGAATCACAAATGAGAAAGGAAAAATAACGACGGACCCCACAGAAATACAAAGAATAAGAGAATATGACAAGCATCTATATGCTAACAAGCTGCAAAACCTAGAAGAAATGGACAACTTCTTAGAAAAATACAGCCTTCCAAGACTCAACAAGCAGGAAACAGAAAAACTAAACAGACCAATCACCAGCAACGAAATTGAATCGGTAATCAAAAAACTACCCAAGAACAAAAGCCCCGGACCTGATGGATTCACCTCTGAATTCTACCAGATATATAGAGAAGAAATAACACCCATTCTCCTTAAAGTTTTCCAAAAAACAGAAGAGGAGGGAATACTTCCAAACTCTTTCTATGAAGCCAGCATCACTCTAATACCAAAACCGGGCAAAGACCTCACCAAAAAGAAAATTACAGACCAATATCCCTGATGAACGTAGATGCAAAAATACTCAACAAAATATTAGCAAACCGAATTCAAAAATACATCAAGAGGATCATACAAGACGATCAAGTGGGATTCATCCCAGGGATGCAAGGATGGTACAACATTCGAAAATCCATCAACATCATCCATCACATCAATAAAAAGAACAAAAACCATATGATCATCTCCATAGATGCGGAAAAAGCATTTGACAAAATTCAGCATCCATTTTTGATTAAAACTCTCAACAGAATGGGTACAGATGGCAAGTACCTCAACATCATAAAGGCTATATATGACAAACCCACAGCTAACATCATACTTAATAGCGAGAAGCTGAAAGCTTTTCATCTAAGATCGGGAACAAGACAGGGGTGCCCACTCTCTCCACTGTTATTCAACGTAGTACTGGAGGTCCTAGCCATGCCAATCAGACAAAGCAAAGACATACAGGGAATCCAGATTGGTAAAGAAGAAGTCAAATTGTCACTATTTGCAGATGACATGATACTGTACATAAAAAACCCTAAAGACTCCACTCCAAAACTACTAGAACTAATATCTGAATTCAGCAAACTTGCAGGATACAAAATTAACACACAGAAATCTGTTGCTTTCCTATACACTAACGATGAACCAACAGAAAGAGAAATCAGAAAAACAATTCCATTCACAATTGCATCAAAAAGAATAAAATACCTAGGAATAAACCTAACAAAGGAAGTGAAAGACCTGTACTCTGAAAACTACAAGACACTCCTAGGAGAAATTAAAGAGGACACTAACAAATGGAAATGCATCCCATGCTCTTGGCTAGGAAGAACAAATATTGTCAAAATGGCTATACTACCTAAAGCAATCAACAGATTCAATGCAATCCCTATCAAACTACCAACAGCTTTCTTCAATGAACTGGAACAAATAATTCTAAAATTCACATGGAACCAGAAAAGACCCCGAATAGCCAAAGCAATCCTGAGAACGAGGAATCAAACAGGGGGAATTACGCTCCCTGACTTCAAGCTCTACTACAAAGCCACAGTAATCAAGACAATTTGGTACTGGCACAAAAACAGACCCACAGACCAGTGGAACAGAATAGAAAATCCAAACATTAACCCAAACACCTACAGTCAATTAGTATTTGATAAAGGAGCCTTGGATATACAATGGGGAGATGACAGCCTCTTCAGCAGCTGGTGTTGGAAAAACTGGACAGCTACATCTAAGAGAATGAAACTGGACTACTGCCTAACCCCATACACAAAGGTAAGCTCAAGGTGGATCAAAGACCTGAATGTAAGTCATGAAACCATAAAACTCTTAGAAAAAAACATAGGCAAAAATCTCTTGGACATAAACATGAGCGAATTCTTCATGAACATATCCCCCTGGGTAAGGGAAACAAAAGCAAAAATGAACAAATGGGACTATATCAAGCTGAAAAGCTTCTGTACAGCAAAGGACACCATCAGTAGAACAAAAAGACATCCTACAATATGGGAAAATATATTCATAAATGATGTATCTGATAAGGGGTTGACATCCAAAATATACAAAGAACTCACACACCTTAACAAACAAAAAGCAAATAATCCAATTAAGAAATGGGCACAGGACATGAATAGACACTTCTCTAAAGAAGAAATTCAGATGGCCAACAGGCACATGAAAAGATGCTCCACATCGCTAATCATCAGAGAAATGCAGATTAAAACCACAATGAGATATCACCTCACACCAGTGAGGATGGCCAACATCCAAAACACAAACAACAACAAATGTTGGCGAGGATGTGGAGAGAGGGGAACCCTCCTACACTGCTGGTGGGAATGCAAATTGGTTCAACCATTGTGGAAAGCAGTATGGAGGTTCCTCAAAAAATTCAAAATAGAAATCACATTTGACTCAGGAATCCCACTCCTAGGAATTTACCCCAAGAATGCAGCCGCCCAGTTTCAAAAAGACAGATGCACCCCTATGTTTATCGCAGCACTATTTACAATAGCCAAGAAATGGAAGCAACCTATGTGCCCATCCGAGATGAATGGATTAAGAAGATGTGGTAAATATACACAATGGAATATTACTCAGCCATAAGAAAAAAACAAATCCTACCATTTGCAACAACATGGATGGAGCTGTAGGGTATTATGCTCAGTGAAATAAGCCAGGCCGAAAAAGACAAGTATCAAATGATCTCACTCATATGTGGAGTATAAGAACAAAGAAAAAAAAAACTGAAGGAACAAAACAGCAGCAGACTCACAGAATGCAAGAACGGCCTAATAATTACCAAAGGGTAAGGGACTGGGGAAGAAGGGCAGGAAGGGAGGGATAAGAGGGTAAAAGGGGCATTACAATTAGCAGACATAGGGTGGGGGGGCATGGGGAGGACTGTACAGCTCAGAGAAGACAAGTAGTGACTCTCCTCTCACTACACTGATGGACAGTGACTGTAATAGTGTTGGTGGGGGGGACCTGAGGAAGGGGGTAGTTTAATCATCACAATATTGCTCATGTAATTGTAGGTTAATGATACTCAAATAAAATAAATTGTAAAAAAAAAAAAAAAGAAAGTAAAGGGATAGAAAAAGATATTTCATGCAACTAATAGGGAGAAAAAAGCAGGAGTTTTAGTACTTGTATCAGGCAAAATAGGCTTCAAAACAAAGAAAGTCACAAGAGACAAAGAAGGACATTACATAATGATAAACGGGTCAGTACAACAAGAGGATATAGCTATTATAAATATCTATACACCCAACACAGGATCACCTACACATGCAAAACAAATATTAACAGAATTAAAGGGGGAAATAGCATGCAATGCATTCATTTTAGGAAAATTCAGCACACCACTCACTCCAAAGGACAGATCAACCAGACAGAAAATAAGTAAGGAGACAGAGGCACTGAGCAACATATTAGAACAGATGGACTTAATAGACATCTACAGAACACTCCATCCAAAAGGAACAAGATACACATTCTTCTCAAGTGCACATGGAACATTTTCAAGAATACATCATACACTAGGCCACAAAAAGAACCTCAGTAAATTCAAAAAGATTGAAATAGTACCAACCAGCTTCTCAGATCACAAAGGCATGAAACTAGAAGTAAATTACACTAAGAAATTAAAAAGCCCACAAATACATGGAGGCTTACTAACATGCTCCTAAATAATCAATGGATCAATGACCAAATAAAAACAGAGATCAAGCAATACATGGAGACAAATGACAACAATAATTAAACACCACAAAATCTGTGGGACACAGTGAAGGCCGTGCTAAAAGGGAAATATACTGCAATACAGGCCTACCTCAGGAAAGAAGAAAAATCCCAAATGAACAGTCTAAACACACAATTAATGAAACTAGAAAAGGAAGAACAAATGACACCCAAAGTCAGTAGAAGGGAGGACATAATAAAGATTAGAGTATCAATAAATAAAATTGAGAAGAATAAAACAGTAGAAAGAGTCAATGAAAGCAGAAGCTGGTTCTTCAAGAAAATAAACAAAATAGATAAACCCCTAGCCAGACTTATCAAGAAAAAAAAAAGACTCTACACACATAAACAGCATCAGAAATGAGAAAGGAAAAACCACTACGGACACCACAGAAATACAAAGAGTTATGAGAGAATACTATGAAAAATTATATGGTAACAAACTGGATAACCTAGAAGAAATGGACAACTTTCTAGAAAAATACGACCTTCCAAGGCTCACCCAAGAAGAAACAGAAAATCTGAATAGAACAATTACCAGTAAAGAAAGTGAATTGGTAATCAAAAAACTACCTAAGAACAAAACCTCTGGACCAGATGGTTTCACTGCTGAATTTTATCAAACATTTAGTGAAGACCTAACACCCATCTTCCTTAAAGTTTTCCAAAAAGTAGAAAAGGAGGGAATACTCCCAAACTCATCCTACGAGGCCAACATCACTCTAATACCAAAACCAGGCAAAGACACCACAAAAAAATCACATCAACATCAAACATCACATAAACAAAAAGAAAAACAAAAACCACATGATCATCTCCATAGATGCTGAAAAAGCATTCGACAAAATTCAACATCCATTCATGATAACAACTCTCAACAAATGGGTATAGAGGGCAAGACCACAACATAATAAAGGCCATATATGACAAACCCACAGTCAACATGATACTTAACAGTGAGCAGTTGGAAGCTTTTCATTTAAGATCGGGAACAAGACAAGGATGTCCACTCTCCCCTCTTTTATTCAACATAGTTCTGGAGATCCTAGCCACGGCAATCAGACAACACAAAGAAATAAAAGGCGTCCAGATTGGCAAGGAAGAAGTTAAACTATCCCTGTTTGCAGATGACATGATACTGTACATAAAAAACCCTAAAGAATCCACTCCAAAACTACTAAATCTAATATCTGAATTCAGCCAATTTGCGGGATACAAAATGAATACACAGAAATCTGCTGCATTTCTATACACTAACACTGAGCTAGTAGAAAGAGAAATCAGGAAAACAATTCCATTCACAATTGCATCAAAAAGAATAAAATACCTAGGAATAAACCTAACCAAGGAAGTGAAAGACCTATACTCTGAAAACTACAAAACACTCTTAAGAGAAATTAAAGAGGACACTAATAAATGGAAATTCTTTCCATGCTCTTGGCTAGGAAGAATTAATATTGCCAAAATGGCCATCCTGCCTAAAGCAATTTACAGATTCAATGCAATCCCTAGCATTCTTCAACAAACTAGAGCAAATAGCTCTAAAATTCATATGGAACCACAAAGAACCCCAAATAGCAATCCTGAGAAGGAAGAATGAAGCAGGGGGAATTATGGTCCCTGACTTTGAGCTGTACTACAAAGCCACAGTAATCAAGACAATTTGGTATTGACACAAGAACAGACTCACAGACCAGTGGAACAGAATAGAAAGCCAAGATATAAAACCAATCATATATGGTCAATTAATATATGATAAAGGAGCCATGGATATACAATGGGGAAATGATAGCCTCTTCAACAGCAGGTGTTGGCTGGACAGCTACATGTAAGAGAATGAAACTGGATTACTGTCTAACTCCATACACAAAAGTAAACTCAAAATGGATCAAAGACCTGAATGTAAGTCATGAAACCATCAAACTCTTAGAAAAAATATAGGCAAAAATCTCTTGGACATAAACATGAGCAACTTCTTCAAGAACATATCTTCCTGGGCAAGGGAAACAAAAGCAAAAATGAACAAGTGGGACTATATCAAACTAAAAAGCTTCTGTACAGCAAAAGATACCATTGGTAGAACAAAAAGACATCCTACAGTGTGGGAGAATATATTCATAAATGACATATCCGATAAGGGGTTGACATCCAAATTATATAAAGAGCTCACACACCTCAATAAACAAAAAGCAAATAAGCCAATTAAAAAATGGGCAGAGGAGCTGAACAGACACTTCTCCAAAGAAGAAATTCAGATGGCCAACAGGCACATGAAAAGATCCCCCACATCGCTTATCATCAGAGAAATGCAAATTAATCCCACAATGAGATATCACCTAACACCAGTTAGGATGGCTGCCATCCAAAACACAAACAACAGCAAATGTTGGCAAGGATGTGGAAAAGGGGAACCTTCCTACACTGCTGTTGGGAATTTAAATCAGTTCAATCATTGTGGAAAGCAGTATGGAGGTTCCTCAAGAAAACTCAAAATAGAAATACCATTTGACCCAGGAATTCCACTCCTAGGAATTTACCCTAAGAATGCAGCAGCCCAGTTTGAAAAAGAGATGCGCACCCCTATGTTTATTGCAGCCCTATTTATAATAGCCAAGAAATGGAAGCAACCTAGGTATCCATCAGTAGATGAATGGATAAAGAAGATGTGGTATATATACACAATGGAATATTATTCAGCCATGAGAAGAAAATAAATCCTACCATTTGCAACAACATGGATGGAGCTAGAGGGTATTATGCTCAGTGAAATAAGCCAGGCAGAGAAAGACAAGTATCAAATGATTTCCCTCATATGTGGATTATAAAAACAAAGAAAAAAACTGAAGGAAAAAAAAGAGCAGCAGACTCATAGAACCCAAGAATGGACTAACAGTTACCAAAGGGAAAGGGACTGGGGAAGGTGAGTGGGAAGGGAGGGATTAGGGGGGAAAAAGGGCTATTATAATTAGCACACATATTGTAGTGGGGTTGGGGGTGGAGGGATATGGGGAAGGCAGTATAACACACAGAAGACAAGTAGGGATCCTATAACATCTTACTACATTGATGGACAGTGACTGCAATGGGGTATATGGTGGGGACTTGATAATAGGGGGAGTCTAGTAACCATATTGTTGCTCATGTAAGTGTACATTAATAACAGCAAAATAAAAAAAAATATGTAAACATTAAAAAAAAATTCTGTCAAATAGAAAAAGGTTTGGAAAACACTGTTATATAAACTAACCTTGATTATAGCTCATTTATAGAACCAGGATCAAATGATGAAAGCTTCTGAAAATCTTTCCAATTTTTATTTGCTCTTATTTATAAAACATATTAGTTAAAATTGTATATTAAGTATGTATCAAGAGATGTGTTAAAAAGACTCCTCAAAGCATTGTAAATGAGGCAGGACTAAAACCTTACCAAGTCATCATTTTATTATTAAAAATTTATTAAGAATGATTTTCAAAAAAGAACTTTTTTCTGTTTTAAAAATTTGAAAAAATCGTTCAAAGGCAAAGGAGTAAACTGGGGGTCAGACTTTCTTTTTAAATTCATGAGTTGTGAATTTATTCTGCTAAGAGTCACTTCTTTTGATGATTATGCTTCATCTTTACAGGTACAGATCTAAGCTAATAATAAATATTTGGCCGAATTAAGATGATCCATTTTACTTACTCACATAGTGTGTATACAACTGGCAAGGAGCCTGATACTGGTTCACATATAATGAATTAACTATTTAAGTAAAACGTTGGTCAGCAAATTAATAATGTGGGTGGCTATTCCTAGCAGAAATTTTTGAAAGTTCTACAAATACCTTATTTTCTAGAGTAGTATACTACTTAATCAGTCCCAATTGGCCAGGAAGATTTTTCTTACAGCTAATTTCAGGGCGGTCACTGAATTATTGAAGAGTTAATATAGTACTTAATTTACTGACAGATTGTTTAAAAAATCGATTATCTTATCTTATCAGTGAGAAATTATTTTCTTTTATTAACCACAACTTAACAAGTTTTACATTACAAATTTATTAAAACAGGACAAAGAACTTTGCATTTTCCTTTAAATTGTTCATCTCCAGGTTTTCAAGGAAAAATTTAAAAACCAAAATATTTAACCTTCTAACATTTCGAGAACTAAACATTTACCTACCAAAGGAAAGGTAAAAACTAAACGTTTAGGCAATAGAAAATAGTATTAAAGATTTCATAACCTGTAAATGGTATAATCAAATACATAAAAAGTCAAATTCCTAATGAAATCAAGTTTATAATAACAATAAGTATGCAAAACAAACTACTGTGACAAGTGATTATGATGTAATTCCCAACCTTCTCCCATTTAAACAGAACTATAACTATATTACTTACGTAATAGATGGATCCACTTGTTTGTAAGCATGAGCAGCACAAGACCCACAATATGTGTATCCTGCATGGCTACAAAACAAAATATTTTTAGACTTAATCATCAGAATAAAAATCAAGATATTCTAGGGGAAAAAAACTTGAAAGAATATAGTAACTATAGTAAATATAACAGAATTGAGTGTATAGATTAAAAAGCAGTGTAGCTAATGATGTAACCTCCAGAAAATAACAGAACACACAATTGTTCTGTATTCTAATTTTAAATTTTAAAAACTATTTGTAATTTTTTTCATCCAAAGGACAATTAAATCCTAAGATATTTCAAAGCCTACTTGAAGTTGCTAATATAACACTAATAATATATGTTTTTTAACATTCCTTTTCAGTACCATCAGCAGATTATCACTTAACAGTAAGACCAACAGCAAGTCAAATCAGACCAAAACAAACACCCTACAACTAGCAACTCACTTCTGTGTCTTCAGGGGCAAAATAATTAACATGGTTTTTTGTGCATTAGGCCTTTCATGTTCTTTCCCTGTTACTTTTCTTTTTTATCCTCTGGTCTAAGCATCAGATTGCTTCACTTACCACCTATAGGGTAAATTTGTTTCCTGACATAATTTTTCTTTCTTGACTCATTCAAGTTACATGCGCTTACTTATTAGTGTGTGGTCAGTGTTACACTGGTAAATGTTTAACAGCTGGCTCTGCAGAAAAAAATAATGTATGCATATGTACATAAAGGTATGTATAACACAATTTACAAATGATGAAAAAATATATAATACTCTTTACTGCAATTTACATGGTCAATACCCATGACCAACTGATTGTCACAGAATGCTTTTACTGATTTTGCTCAGCTCTTATATGCATAGTCAGTCAATGGTTGCAATTTCAAGAGTGGAACAATTAAGATATATGCCTAAACTTCACTCATTCAACACTGACTTTAAGTGACTTCTTTACTGATTACAGTTTTCAGGTACTAGGAAGAATATTTCTTTCCTCATTTTTTTGTGCTATTCACAATGTAAAGGCTACAGACATAACGTAGTTTTAGCATTATTAACATTTTCCCCATAATTTAAGTTAGACAACCAACAAACAGTAAATAAAGCCCTGATTTACAGCGATTTGCCAATTAATATGGAGTAAATCATTGCCACCACAGCCAATTTCAAGATGCACTGTAAATTGAAAAGACAAAACACAGACTGGGAGAAAATATTTGTAAAGAACATATCTGATAAAGGATTTATCTCAGAATATATAAAGCAATTTCAAAATAAACCCAATACTTAAAAAAAAAAGAAATAGGTAACTTTATAAGACGGAGTTCTGAAGATTACTTGCATAACAATGTTACTGTCTTAACTCTACTGAACTGTATAAGTGGTTAAAGGTGGTTAAGAAGGCAAATTTTATGTTATGTATACTTTACCACAGTTTTCTTTTAATCGGAAAAGATACCAACAGATTTTTCATCACAGAATACAAAGGGATAGCAAATAAGCACACAAAAGAATAACATCATTTAGTCATTAAGGAAAGGCAAATTAAAACTACAGTAAGCTACCACTAAACACCCACTAAAATGGTTACAGCTTAAAAAGTACCCATACCAAGTGAGGTAATGATATCAAATTGAAACTCAAGCTATGCTTGCGGAAATGTAAAATGGTTCAAATACTTTGAAAAACAGTTGGCAATTTCTTATAAACATACTCCTACCATATGACCCAGTCATTTAACTCCTAAGGAAAATGAAAAAGTACTATGTCCAGACAAAGACTGTACACAAATGTTCATCCCAGCTTTTATCTGAAATAGCCCAAAACTGGAAACATCCAAATATCCCTCAAAAGGGTAAATGAATAAACTAATTGAGGTTTATCCATACAATGGAATACTCTTAAGGAATAGAAAGGAGCAAACTATTGGCACACTCAAAATAACTGTGCTAAAAAAAATGGTAAAAAAAATACACAAAGAAATATGCTGAGAGAAGCCAGACAAAAAGGTCATACTGTATGATTCCATTTAAATAATTTTCTTTATTTTAATTGTGGTAATAGTTTCACAGGAGCGTACATATTTCAAACTTATCAAATAGGACACTCTAAATATATGCGCCATGTGCTAATCATAGCACAATAAAGCTCTATTTTGAAATGGTTCTCATCTGAACAAACTTGAGATAGGAACTGAGAAAGAGAGATTCACATATGTCAATCACAGCAACACAAGATAAGTAGTTTGCTAATCAGGAGTTAAGTAATGTATAGGACATATATTTAAGCACACTGAAATCACTGAAGGCTTTACTCGTTAGATTAGTGTTACTCACTTTATCCTTATATCTTTGGCAAGGGAGCCTGTCAAGTTGTCTCAGTATAGCAAGTCTTACAACCCAGTTCTAATCTTAGCCCAAAGGAAATACAGGTGCTCTATATGCTCAGCACATTCAATTTTGCTGCCATCCTACACTGATCTGGATACTCTAGCCTAACCAGGGGCTCTATTTCTTCTGGTTGTATCACCAATACTCCAGTACTCAAGACCCCAATACTGAATGCTTCAGATTCCTAGTCAATTCAGAAATATGCTATCTTGCCTGGCTATGTGGACCTTAAAAACATGTGATCCATATGGATCTGCCCTGATCTCTCTCAAACCAGAATGACATCTCAGATTTTTGACACAGCTTTGTTCTCTCGGTAGTCACTCATATTCCATCCCTCCATTTCCCAATTCTTATACTTAAACTGGTCCATCTTAGATCTGCTTTTCAGATTTTAGTTCCTATTTGCCATTCTTGAATTTAAAGGTCCTTACCCCCGTCCACACTCTATTCTCTAAATCAACCTTTCTTTCTAGTCTGTAAGTCTCCCCCAGTTTTATCAATCCTAGTTCTACTTCCAAGCTCAGGTCTGAAAAGACAGAAAGCCTTCTTAAAAATACTGGATTCTGGAAGTATGAACAGGACAGAAATAGTAAGAGTAGAAGGGTAATAAGGGCATGAAAGAAGGGCATAAAAGTTGAAGAAAGAACATGAGGAAATGTCCAAGTATATGATGTAGATGAGAAAATATGAGACTACCCTGAATGTAACAAGAGAAAAATGCTAAGCCACAGTCAATCTGAGGAGTCTAGGCTTGATAAAACAAGTTACTAAAAAACTGCTGTATGCTCTTGAGCAGAGGAGTGGCAATATGAAACTGTTATTAGCCTAATACTGAACGACATGAGCACAAAGGACAGATTAGAGGTAGGAGGTGTTAAATGAGGCTCTCTTGGAAATTGTGGCATGAGGTAATAATGTCATGATCTAGAATGGTATCAGTGGGAAATGAGAAATGAATGCTCTAGAGTTGAAAAAGAAAAACTGAGATAGTCTAGTGACAAAGTAAGTATATGCAGAAGAGGACAATTGTGATAATGGGTATAACTAACATTTACTAAGAGCTTACTATGTGTAAGGCACTCATCTGTGCAATACAGAGCCTTAACTCATTTGATCCTCACACAAACCCTATGAGATAAGAATTATTATTTTTCTCATTTTTTGGATGAAGAAACTAAAGTAGAAAGGTTAAGAAACTTGTTCAAGGTCATGCCAGGATTTAAAGCCCGCAGTAGAGCTCCAGAACCCATTCTTAATCACCACAGGAGAACTTTACACATTTGAAGGAAGACAGGAAGGAGTAGGAAAAGCAACAACCCTAAAAGCTGGAAAAATCCTTATAGAATCATATATCCTGTAAGACTGCAGAGAAGGGTAATAGTTTCAAAAACATGATTAACTGAGATAAATTAAGTATGTTGTATAATACAACTCAATTATCATGGTTTCAGGTCTTTCTGAAGTTGACAGCTTAAAAGCCTGCTTGAAGTAAAGGTAAAGTAGTTGCAAAAAGAAAGGGAGAGTGTTGACTTGGATAGAGAATAGCAGAGTATCTTTTGAAATAATCATTAAATGTACCATCCCTCTTCACTCCTGTCATGAGAAACTAGTTCATATAAGGACAATGACCATAGTCAAAGAAGAGAATTTCTAATACTTTCCATTACGCTGGCCCAGATACATGGTAATGAAAAAAGCCAGAATAATGATCAACAAATATCACTACTCATCTCTGACCTCTGTTCCTACACCCTTCTCTTGCTAAAAGAATGATTCTACATGTATGTGAAAACACAGTTTCATCAAGGGATTACTCATAATAAAGGAGGCTTTATTAAGTGAACATCTAAGGATTTTTTCTTTTGTGCATAACTGAACAATGAAAATTTGAGCTCTATAGATATTTAAATATGCATCATAATATGTGTATCCCAGTTATTTTCCTAAAAGCTCTTAAAATTCTTAATGCAAAGTCATTCCTGCTAGCTTTTCCAGGTCACTCTGATTCCCAATGTAACTTCTCATGAAGGTAAAGGCAAAATTACCCTTTAATATCTGTTATTTGTCATTAGCTGCAACCATGCCTCTAAATACTGATCCTTCTTTTAACAGAGTACCTTTGTTTCTCCTTTTATGCTACATAGTAAACTCCTTACATCAGCAGGTCCAGCTCCTAACCCTCCAGAATTTCTGTGCCCCACACAGAGCTGCAATCAAATAAGGAGGCAAGGCAACTGTCTATGATCATTCACTGGTTAAGTGACAACTTCCTACATAGCAACCTTGCAGAGTAGGTATAATTTAAATTCCTAGGTCAGGAAAATTGCCAATTACTATATGACATGGACTTTCACTTGTTCATTCTGAGCCCTTCAAGGTTATACGTGAATAGTATAAACTGTGAATGCCAAAAGTCTACCACACATTCTAGGAAAGGCTTTTCATCAAAGAGGATAAGAAAACAACAAAAGAACATTTACTTGGATTCAACAAAGTCTGGCTCCCCTGTCCTAGTTCTACTTAATAGCAGCAAAAATGCAAAATAAAAAGATTGGACAAGATGAAACAAGATGTCCTGCAGCAATAAAAAAAAGATCTACTTAAGCTAAGATATGATCTAGAAAGCTAGAAACTAAATTTTAAAATACCTCTGAACATATAGGATAAACTTTAATGACAATTGACCCTAAATAGTTTGCAGAAGTGTAAGCCACACTGCCTCTCTCAATTTTATTTTTCTGCACCTAGCCTTTTATTCTTTTCTCTCAAATGCACCCTCAATGATTCTCAAGATTCCTGCTTCAATAAAAATATGAGATGATTATATCCAAAAATATGTCCAGGTTATTACATAGTCATTATTCAGAATATTTTATTTTTACAAAATGTAATCTCACAAATACTAAATAACAATACTATGAGCTAAGGAAAGTTACTAATGTTACTCAAGTCAAATAAGAATAAACTAACCACAGTGTTGAATATCTTGATACTTTTAATGGCAAAATATATAAGATCTGGGATAATGCCATGAATAGCCAACTGCTTAATGTAAAAAAAGGATCAGAAATAAACAAGTTACACATCTCCAATAACTTAACTATCATTTATGAAGATTCATTATCTCATGATATACACTTGTACAGCTCTATAGGTACACTTCACTATATATAAACTGGTATTGTCTATAAACGTTTCTTAACTTTTAAAATTTATAGTTTTTATATTAAAATAATACATGTACACAGTAGAAAAGTCAAACAATAAAGAATCACAGTGAAAAGTTAAAGTATCCTTTACTCCCTACTATGCCTACAAGATTAGTGCTAACAAATCAAACTATTTTAGATGTATGAGAGGGGCTTTAATATTCATAGTATCTGCTTTAGAGTAAATAATTATTTTATCATAACAATTTTGGTATCAAGATATCTGACAGTCATGGTAGGAAGGTTTTTGGAATTCCTAATTCATGAAATCATTTCAGTATATATCCTGGTGCTGCTGGGGATATATATCATTTCAATATATATCCTCCAATCTGCTGTACCTCAAGAGAAATAAGGTAGTTCCATATTCAACCACAAGGATATTTTTAATCAAACTAAATTATTTTGAATCTCCCAAATGTGCCTGCCTATGTAATATAGATTAGAATTCATTTAGAGTGATCAATAGTTGGGCTGATGAGTCAATATTTATTCTTCAATGCCATCATTCTATTTAATCTACATCAATATGAAAACAAGCAATCTGTACAAGCACTTTAAAAAGTGCTATGTAGATTCTGAGTTTGTTTTTTTAAGGTTTCTCCTTATGTGATTTACTCCTATGAGGGCAACATCTAAGAAAAGCTGGTCCCAAAGAGCTAGAATTTATAAAATAAAGTATGTTTTTGGTAGACTTGAAATAAATTTGGTAAACTTTATTTGAAATAAAAATAGAAATTTGGAATTTTTAAGTTTTCTAATTACTAGATAAGCATGTTCTTACAATGACCTTTTTGCGCTTATGTAACAGTATTATTTGTTGTTGCATTTCTACTTCAAAAAAAAGGTAACACTGAAAAGAAAAATAATTACTTCTGGAAACTATAATAAGATAAACTTGACTGTATTCAAAGTTTTCATATGTTAACAAAATGGAAATGACCTATATGCATAAACACAATTTCAAAGTCAGTATATAACAGAAACGTACGCACCACAGCCAAAACTATTTTCAAAAATCCATTTTAAAATCTAAAGTAACTTGGGAATCTTTTACAAATCAATGTATTTATAACTTAGACTCAAACATTTCACTTTCCAGGCCACTGCCAACGATTTTAATTTAAAACTAACTACAAGAAAGAACAAGTCAAACTACATTTTCATGAGAACTAACCTCAACTTAATTATATGTTGATACAGCTCAGCTCCTACATTTAGAACAAGTTTTAACTAGGAAGGAAGCATACCATGATAGCCAAATATATCAGCAAAGTAATGGGAATGAGAAAAGAACCTATATCAGGAGTTACTCTAAAGAGATGATTATTAATCCATTGTTTCTCATCCAATCAAGGATCTCACTTATGCAAACTTCCCCTCTTCCCCAAAAATCCCTACATTGTTTTTCTTTCTCCATTGGATCAACATTATAAATAACATCTCCCACCTTAAATAAAAATCCTCCCAACACCATGTTCCCATTGCCCTATTTCCTTGATTTATAGCAAAGTCTCTCAAAAAAAAGAAAAAAAATAGCCACACTCACTGTTATCATTGCCCTCTACGATTCTTTCTTGAACCCAGTGCAATCGCGTTTTCATCCCCATGTTGCTCTTATCAAGATCACAAGTGAGCCCCACATTGCAAAATCCAATTGCCAATTCTCAATCCTCATCTTATTAAACATACTAGCAGAATTTTACACAGATGATTAATTTTTTACTGACATATTTGTCATCCTTTTGCCTCCCAGATAACACTCACTTTGGTTTTCCTGCTTCCTTTCTGGTCTGCCTTCATTATCTTCTTGGGAAATGCTTGTCTTCATCCTGACCTCTAAAGTTGGCTTGCCTAAGGGCTTAGTCCTGGAACGTTTTATGTTCATCTTTATTGTATTCCCTAGGCAATAACAGCCTGTTTAGAATCGAAGTGTGATATATACACCAGCACTGCCTGGTCTTTCTTTCCTGTACCCCAGATTCACATATCTAGCTGTCCATTTGAAATATTCACTTGGGCAGCTAATAGGAATCTCAACATTAACATGGTCAAAATAAAATCCTAGATCTACATATACATTTCAAAATCTACTCGCTACCTCCAGCTTGTCCACCCCTTACCAGTATGAAAGCAACTCCATCTTCCAATTTCCCATGCCAAAAACTTGAGTCATTCTTGACTATTCACCTATTTTATTGGTCCTACCTTTGAAATATATCCAGAATACACTGCTTCTCACAACCTCCACCACTAGCTGCCAGTCAAAGTCACTACATCACCTCTCTTTTTAGCATAATTATTAATAAGCCTCCTAAACTGTACTACCTGTTCCCACAAAACAGAACACCCATACAGAAGCAAGAATAATCCTTTTCAAACCTAAGTCAGATCAAGTCACTTTTCTGCTCAAAACTTCTCATGACTTGCCATATTCATTTGGAATAAAAACCAGTTTTAGTAATGGTCTACAAAGCCTCTCCATGATCTAGCTCCTGCTACCTACCTCATCCACTACTCTTTCCCTACACATTCATGCCACTCCAGCTACACTGTGCTCTTTGTTTTCCTCAAACTCACTAAGGATATCCTGGCCCAGAGTCTTTGTGCTTGCTGTTCAACCTGAAGCCCTCTTTCCCTGGGTATCTGCTGCACATCTGGAGGCTATAAGGTTCTCAGGCAATGTTAAGCCAGGGGATATCATCTTTGTACTCTCCCTCAGCCTCACTACAGGTCACTGGTACCTCCCAGGAAGGAGATCATAGACTCATCCGAAGTCCCAATTTTTGTAACTGTTACCCAAAGGACACTTTCAGATTGCCTGGGCAGGACTACCACAGGACTGCATATTTTAAAAGCTGTTATCTGAGCTGCTACTCAGCCTGAAACCAGGTGCTGACTGATCCCTCCCTCTGGGACAGACAGGTCTTGACACATCCTCAATAACTGGGACCTATCAAGAATAAATCAGGGTACCCAGACAATCAGAAGAGTTCATGAGACAACCAAGAACCAGGGAAGGTTGAAAGATAAGGTTCATCCACCCAAGGCCACTCCTTCAAGATTAGGAAAGGTGGCTGCTTCACCTGATACAAAGAAAAAACAAAGACAGTCAAGCAAGATGAGCAACAAAGGAATATCTTCCAAATGAAAGATCAAGATAAAACCTCAGAAAAAAACTTAATGAAACAAGCAGTACTAAGAACCTGGCCGTTAGCCTGGTACACAGCCTGAGTGACTAATAAATGCTAGTAAGGCATTGTGCTAAAAGGTTTTATAAATATTAGTTCATTTAATCATGAAAAAAATTGTATGGAGGTACTATTATTATTCCAATTTTACCACTGAGACAAAGGCATAAGAGATTAAATAACTTGTATGTTACACAGCTTTTAAGAGGTACAGTCATCCTCCTGTAACTATTGAATGAGATTGTTAGATCACACAAATGGAGTATTTAACAAAATGTTTGCATATAAAATTTCTAACATTGATGGAATACTTATTATGTGTCAAACATTAATGCAGGTTCTTTATATGTATTTACTCATTTAATTCACACATTAAGTTGTTGCCATTATTTCTTTTTAATTGGAATATAGTTGATATAAAATATTATATTGGCTTCACATTACAACACAGTGATTTGATAATTATACACATTATTAAATACTCACCATAGTTAAGTATAGTTATCCCATTACCATACCAAGATATTACAATATCACTGGTTATATTTTCTATTCTGTACTTCCATTCCAGTGATTAATTTGTAATTTGAAGTTTGTACCTCTTATATCCCCATTCACCTATTATATCCATCTTCCCAACTCCCTCCCCTATGGTAACCAATAGTCTATTGTCAGTACTTATGGGTCTATTCCTTTTTACTTGTTTGTTTTGTTTTTTAGATGCCACATATAAATGAAATCATATGGTATTTATCTTTCTCTGTCTCACTCATTTCACTTAGCATGAGACCCTCTAAGGCATGCACATTATTGCAAATGGCAAGGTTTCCTTCTTTTTTACAGCTGAGTAATGTTCCATTGTGTATATGTACTACATCTTCTTTATCCATTCATTTATCAATGGGCACTAAGGTTGCTTCCATATCTTGACTACTGTAAATAATGCTGCAATAAACATAGGTGTGTGTAGATCTTCTGTCACTATTATTTTCACTATTATTTATCAGAACACCAAAAATAACAGTTACATAAAATATGCTGCTGAGAGATAAACAACACAAACTCCAACATTTACTCTTCTCAGAAAAGTGTTAACATGTGTCTTAAAACAATGTGTTTTGAAGATTAGAACTGGAAACCAAATCAAAGTTAGCTGAATTCATATCAGATACAGACATGTCATTAACTGTGTGTTTGCTATCTTGTAGTTCTAAAAATCCCTCTAACATTCAAAGACAAAATAGTCACAGATTTTCTTTATTAAAAAAAATCAACCCCTCCCCCAAAAATCTGGTTGCTACTCCATATTGCACCGTATTCTGCTTAATGCATTTTTTTCATAAGTAAAAAATTGTCTGGATCAAAATAGATCTATTTAATGTTTAAAATAGAACTTATTCATTTACACCAATCTGAAATCACTATGTTTACATACTGTAAACAACCGTCTGCTTTAAAAGTCAGTTTTATTAACAAAAATAAATTTTTAAATCACTGCATCTAAGAAAACAAAGTAGCCAGTTCCTTTATCCTTGAGTTAAAGTGAAAGCCACAGGAATTCTGAAAAATTGCTTCATATAATTTCTTTGGCTCAACATAGCATTTGGTTTTTAACTTTGAGTTCAAATTGTAGATACCCATTTCTTTATTAATAATTATCATATAAAAGATTCTGGGTAAAGACCCTTAAAACTTACGGTGCAATAATGGCTCTAGCGGGTCTTTTTGTAGACTGTACTTGTGAAAGCCAACCTTCTAGCTGTGCGTTCAGCTGCGGTCCTATAAAAAGAGAAGAGGGAAATTGGAGTCAGCAAAGCAACGTACTATAGATAACCATATGTGATACAAAGTCCTTACTGAACCTATTTGGAACTAAAATAGCTTACTGGGCAATGGGATCATCAGTTTGGATGTTAATGTTTGGAACCTAACCAACTACTAAGCAAGTCAAATGATCAGACCAAGTACTTATTAAATAAAATTTGCTTTTATCCATTTATTTATTTACAATAGTCTTCATTTCAGAACACAATCTACAATTTGAGGCACTGCCTAAAAAAACTAAAACGAGAAGCAAAAGACCATTAGTATATGCAAAGAATCAAGTGAATATTTTTTAGAGCATCAAACCTGCTTTAATCACTAAAATCACATCCACAGTGATCGCTCCCACATCCAGTGACTTTTTCTTCCATCCACTCCAGCTCCCTACTACCATGATCATATCAATAACCAGTAATGACACCACCTCAAAAATTTCTATTTCAAGCATCTCACTCTCTTCACTTTGTTTCTTTCCAGTTCGCTCCTAGAAATCTGTTGACGCCAACAGATTTGGAATCACTTTTACCACTGTCCTTCATCCTCTCTTCTTCCCTTCATATCCGGCCTGAGACTTGATCTGTCACTATAAGCACCCCTTTGCCTGTGGCCTCACTTCTTTGCTCCTCTCTTCCTCCATCACAACCAAGTCACAGTTAAAGCCAATCTTCCACTTAACCCAGTACCTCTCCCTGAACAGCTGAATAAGACTAAGAAGAAACGTAATCACACTAACTTTGAAATTATACCCATAACTTTCAGCAGACACTTAGCAAAGTTAAGAAATCATACCACATTAATCTAGTGAATGTGCTCTCCCATCTTTAAGAACAGTATGCTATACAGCTTCTCTCTTCAGCTTAAACCTTCATCTCCTTCTCTCTCTCAGAAGATGATCATGCTTTTCATTTTGTTAAGGAAAAACAATTAGAAGTAGGATGACCAACCATCTGGTTTCCTAGATTTTCCCAGTTTTAACACTGGAAGTACTGCATCCTGGAAAACCTCTCAGCCCCAGGCAATTTTGAATGATTGTCACCCTTAATTCAGAGAAGTACTTCCTCCTTCCCATCACTTATTCTGCTTTCCCTCCTGTGTAAACAAATTGTCCTTGCTCCTGTCAAAAGCCAAGGAAATTACTTACAAACTGACTCCCCCTGATTTTCTTACTCAAGGACTCTGCTCCTACAACTGTCTCAGTCTCCTACACTAACTTGTCCCATTTTACTAGATCATCAGCATGCAAATAAATGATACTGGCTGACTGATTTCACCTCAACTACCAGCCCATTTTTCTGGCCCCCTTTTTCTCTAGCTCTCTTTTTAAACTTTTAATCATAAAATACTTAAATATTACAAAAGAATCTAGATAATAATATAACACCCATGCATCCACTGTCCAAATAAATTAAAACTTAACATTCTCTTATTTACTTAAGATTTTCCTCTATTAAGAAATAAAATATTAAAGCCACAGTTGAATCTCTTGCTAATTCCATATATACCTCCCTCCTTAGAGGTAAACACTTTCTGATTTTGGTATTTTTTTGGCAAACGCTTTCACTAATATATGTATCCATAAATGATATGTGGTATTGTTCTGCATTTTTAATGTTATATAAATATACTATACATATTATTCTGCAACGTCGTTTAGTCACTCAATATCGTTTAACAATTATATGTGTTGATATATATATAGCTCTAATTAATTCACTTCCAATGCTGTATAGTATTGTACTGTATGACAAAATTTGTCAATTCATTCTCTTATTCACAGACATTTTAGTTGTTTTCATTGTTTTGCTATTAATATAAAAGGCTACAAGTCTCTTATAAACGTGTGTTAAGAGTTTCTCTGGGATTTATCTAGAAATAAAAGTACTGGATCATAGGGTATGCACATCTTCAACTATATTAGAACCCTGCTAAACTGCCCACTTAGCAGACAGATCAATTTACCAATCAGTGTAAGGGCAAATAAAAATAAGAGGTTTGATTCTCTCTGTTAAAAATAAGGCAAGAGACACCCTGCACACACACTTTTCTTACAGCATTTTCTCTAGAAAACTTGTAAATTCTTTCTCTTTCCCTTTGAAATGTGTGAAAAACCTTTAGAAGCTAAATAAGCCTTTACCCAGCAAGCCAGGACCGTCTCTCTCAAGGACCTGGTAGGCATCTCTTTGAAACGGGATCATCAAGGGAAACAGGGCTCCTTTCTGCCAGTTTCTGTGGGAAGACAGGAGCCTAACTTCAGCTGGCCATCTAGCTCCAAGTTGCAAAATTAACTCCTGTCATAAAGATATAAGGGTTTTTTGAGCCAATTAGCTAATACATACAATTACCCCAATTACCAAGTGAATTTAGGATGAACTATGTGTGGCAAATGTTGTTAACAAGTCCTCTTGAGAACAACTTACAGTTTATCTTGAGAACATGTATGTAACGGGTTGTTATATGCTTGGCTGTAAAAAAGGGTAAGTTCTTTTTAGTTCTTTGCAATCTATTAGCAGATTGCCTATGATGTTGTGGGTAAAACTGTAATATTTTCAGAATATCTTGCCTGGCTTTGGTGCATATGCATATCAACAGGCATTCCTCAGGGGTGAAGAAGCGGAGTTCGTCTCCATATCAGTGGGTAATTACCTGGGCAACGGAGGGCTTATCTGAACCTGAGAGGTTAGGGGGAGCTCTTGCTTGCTTCTGCCAGAACAGGAAAGAGACGGCTCTGGACTGCAGTTTGTAAGCAATAAATGGGTTTTAAATTTTATTTCTCCCTTTGACTGATTTCAAAGGTATTTTGCCCCAGGATTTCCTTTCCTCATAGTTACAGACGTGCATTGCATTCTGGCTTAATACTTACTTAAAAATAAAATTGTACTGTCTTACCATTGAACTGAGGCTTTCTGAGATGGACGGAGGTTTTAGTTTAAATTATAGTTCTCCAAAATCAGCAATGATTAAAATTCCCATTTCCCTTCATCTTTGCCAAAATTTGTACTGTCTGAATTATTAGTTTTTTGTCACTTAATAGGTATTAAATGGTATCCCTTTATTTCTTCTAATTTGTATTTCCGTAGTAGTCATTGAGATTAAGCATCTACCGATTTAGAAATCCCCCTGTATATATTTAGGACTACACACATAAGCAAGTTTATAATGAACAGTCCATCTGTAAATTACTAAAGTACAAAAAAGCCTGACTCAGCAATCAATCAAATGATGTAATTTATTTTAAAAACTTAAATTTAAGAACAATTTCCAAAAAAACTTATATCACATAATCTCATTAACTCAATGAAAAACAGTTCCTATTTCCAAAGTAAATTTTTTTAGTGCTTAATTAACTTCATATTAAATTAAGTATTGTTCTAAATATTTCAACATTACAGGAAGTTTACAGAAAATTGAGTAACAGATAAAAGCAAAGAAAATAATATCTCCAATTCAGCCACCCTACTGCCAAGAACTTTTAAGTACTAAACCAAGCTTTCTTATCAGAGCTTCTACAACAAAAAGGCCAATTTCTTCAGACGGATCCTAAGGTAAAAAGCCAAACTTTAAGTTTCTTACTTATTTTTGAGTAAGATTGAGTGTAATCCACCTATTACATATGGTTGCTTTATTGATGATCTATAAACTGTCAAGTAAAAAAATGAATTTGTGTTCTTCCACAGAGGCTAATTTATACTTGGTAATATGGTATCCTTAATATATGAAGTTGACATAGAATATACGCTTTGTATTTCAAATACCACCGGATAAGGCACAATGACGAATGGAAAAATCTAAAGCATTAAATCCTAGCAAAACTACTTAATGGCTGTGCACTCTTGCCCTGAAAGGGATAAACAGGCATTTACTTCTTTGGTAAAATAGTCAAACTAGATTCCCAAAGGATCATTGCTAAGGTATTTCCCTAAGAAACAGACAATAAAGAATGTCCTACAGGTCAATTCAGTAACACTTCTGTTTGAATCCTTAAATCAAACAAGATTTCACTTGGTGACAAAACCAGAGAGATATTAAACACACATACACACAGCCCTGCTTTTCAGAAATTTCTATGCAACTAATTAATAAAACCATTCTAAGATATGGTAATTAAGTAAGCCAATTTGGTTTTCTACACTTCCTGTTTGCCTGCTCCTCCTATTCCTCTTTGCAACAAAAAATTTCAATGGCCTCCTCATTCAGAACACAAGTCATGGGTTCTATAAACTTCTCTCAAAACAGTGTTACAATGAACACCCAAGGATCTTATTAAAAGGTTAATTCCGATTCTGTAGCACAGCCTGGAGTAAGGCCTGGGATCCTGCTTCTTGAATGGACTCCCCAGGTGATAGCAATGTTTGCTGACCTATAGATAACTTTCCTGGAGCAAGTCTAGATCAATGGTTGCCAACCAAAGAGCCTTAGACTCCTAGGACTCCACAAACCTATATGCTCACCAAGCTTTACTCAGAGAAAAATATAAGATCAATATGGTAAGAAATATGCACTCATTTAAAAGTGTTAATGAAATTTTCCCTCTCTTTTTAAAATTTATACTTTCTCAATCATCATCTAATAAAGAACTACTGTCATACAGGAAATTTTGTACTTTCTGGTATGATGTGGGTTCCTAAAAGAAAAGGAGGGAGAATACATTGTGAAAAGTCTAAGGACCACTGTATCACATTCTAGACCTATCATTTATCTTTACTAAATGTATATGAACTGTGCAGCCTTATTTACTATGAGCTATTTAATAAATTATCACATCTTAAGGTTAACTATGACCAATAATGTTTTAATGTCACAAATAACATTGTCTTCATTTACTAATTGAACATATATTTATGAAATAGCTATTTATGTGCCAGGAAGTGGGATGGATACTGTAATTATAGCAATAAAAGAGACAAATGTAATACCTGCCTTCATGGAGCTTATAATTGTCAATGTCTTAAATCCAAAGAATGGGTGAAAGATGAAAATTTCAGACACCAGGCCAAGCTAGTAGGAGAGACATTTTTGGTTAGGGGAGGAGTCTTCCAGTATTGCTCAAACAATTCCACATAAAAAGGTAAAGAATGACCAATTGCCACAACTTTTTTACCATTCTTCTTAAGTGGTAACTTCCTATTAACACTGTAAACTTAATTCCACAGGATTTGTTAAAGTACAAGAGACAAAACAGAAGCAGTAATTACAACACCAAACAAAAGACTGGGCTGACAGCACCTAGTGTCTTGTTATTAATTATTTTGTGAAATCTCTTCAACAAAATTAAAAAAATAAACTCTGAACTGTGGTGAAAAAATCCACAAGTAATATGATTAATATATTAGACTTGTTATAACAGTGGCTCCTGGATCTCTGAATTTCATGGACTAATAAAATTTCAAAAAAATTTGGGGGACCAACACTGCATTGCCAATTTTTTTATTTTATGGAAAAAGGACATTTAAAACACATCAGCCATTTATCTATGATCATCATGATTTCAGAAAATAAATACCCTAACACCAAAAAGTTTAAGAAGGATACAGTTTTAAAATAATCTAAGTCCCTTACATTGAATAAATTAATCACATCCATTGACTCCAAGATAACATCAGTATTAAGGTGCATCATTATTTTACATACTATTAAAAAACAAAGAAAAAACCCTCTGAATTAAACTATGACATATAGTTTCTGATCACTTAGGATTTTTTATCGATTTGTTGAAAAAGCTCTTTTAAACTTAGACATAAATTATCATAACACCCTGTGCTTATACAAAAGAACAAAAGCAAAATAAATTCAAAATATTTTAAAGTTTTTCTTCACATTCACAATCTGATATTACTTTTTAATCACTTTTTAACTCAAGAGTCATTGGTAATCTTCTTTTTCTATAGTATCATCCTAGGTAACATTTAGAGAATTAATGATGCAATATTTATCTTAAAAGTCTTCCTCTAATGCCTCTAGGACTCTCATACAAGCAACTGACACACACTGTCCAAGCCTCAATGCCATACCTTTCCTGGTCCTACTAAAAGGTACTATGAGGAGATGTAACTCAAAGGTTTCAAAAGACAACCCAGAAATGGTAATCTCTGAAATGTCAATGGGATGCAGTTGTCCAGTCATACCAGCAGGATAGATTATTAAATTCACATACATATAAACAGCGAGAACTATTATAAAACGGACAATGATTTTAAGATGTCACTGAATATAAAACACATCTTTATTTCAGAAATGTTAAAATGTGGGAAAACGTACATCTTAAAAATCAATGAAACATACTAGCAGTATGAAAACCACACTCACTACAATGTTCTTATATTTTTTATTTCAATGCAGAACAGCAAAAAATTCAAAGAACAGCATTTGGGAACTATTGCTTCTCACACAATGAAAAGTTTCTGAGAAGCCATATCAACTACAATAATCTCATTATTTTAAAAATAAATAACATTCCGGCAGTCCTCCCCAAATTCTTTCTCTAATTACTGACATCCTACTATGTTCACATACTTAATACTTATTGTTGTGCTCCTGTTAAATAACAAAAATTCAACTGGGTTAAGTTCAAATACCTAATTGGCTTTATTAATCGATTCAAAAATGGGGTAACATTCCATCTATCTAGTAGAGGGGAATACCACTGAACTGCAGAGAAGGAAAGGTTTTTAAAGGCAGAAGTAGAGGAGAAAGGAAATTATCAGCAGAGTGGTCACTGTTTTAGGCAAGGTCACCCTCCTAAGGGGAAACAAAAGGGTTTATCATTAAATTTCCTGCTACTGATGAAGAAATTCCATATTGACTAGTTAAAGTTACACAGGGTGGGGGGTGGGGAACTGTGAAACAACAGATTAGGAATTAATTATTGGTTTGGTGACCTAGACAAACATGAGTGACTCCACCTTTAGGCCTCTGGTTTTCTTCTTAACACAGTTTGCAAAACTTAGTATCTTATTTTTTGATACATCTCAAGGGATATTGTTTGTTTTTACATATCTATGATAGGGCTCCTCACCCAGAAAAAAAAATAAGCCCTTGGGAACATAAGAACCGTCACACTCAATCTGACATAAAACCCATCCAGAGCAGCACTGTATCAAATCAAAAAATAAATTCTTGCTGTAAATAACATTAATTGTTCTCCTTGATATAAACCTCAAAGATTAGGCCAAATCCAAGTATCTTGAATTTCTTATTATCCACTAATGTGTTTAAACATTGTAAGAATTTACTTACATTTTTAGCTAACTCTGTAACTCAGAATACAATTCCATAGGGGCAACTAACCATCTAAATGAACAATCTTTCTTTTGGTGTGCACCAACCAACTCTTGTGTTTGGCAACTGAAAACCACTTTTCTAGTAACTCATACAAAGACTCAAATTTTTCATATACTTAGTACCAATTCCGTTAGCATTTCATATCTAAAAGGGCTATAATCACAGTATAATTTTCCCTCCAGGCCATTTACAAAACTGCAATCTGAAAATAGGTTTAGCATTATCAACAATCTGTAAATTGGAATTCTCTATTCTTAATCCTATTTATACAAATTGCAGATCCCTCACTAGAGGATTAAAGACTGAGGCGTGAGAGGTGAAAAAGAAACCTACTCCCAAAACCAAATATAATATGGAAATATAGCAAATACATCAAATCCTGAAAAAGCAACAGGAAAGAAGGCTGTGGCAGACTGTCTACACCTGGGGAAACCAGCAGAACTCAAAGAAAAGAGTAAACTACCAAAGCCGTGATCCAGAAGGTCCCAAGCCATTCCACCACCCAGCTTATCAGAGGGAGGAAGAGAAACAGAGCCAGGAAGGGGTGGCGGCCTAGGACAAATGGAACACCCAACCCTGGATATCTGCTCTGTGAGCACGAAACTACATTACATGGTGCTCTGGAGATTAGCAGGGCTGGAAAGCTAAAACAGGGAGACTACTTGGAGAGACTGAGATTCCAGTCGCTTGTGGAAAATGGGGATCACCATCCGGCCGCTCTGGGACAAAAGAAAGATAGGCAATCTTAGAGACTTCCTAACAACAAGAGAGCTGCTAAAGGGGCAAGGATTGCACAAAGCTTGCTGCTCAGGAGAAAAGACAGGTGGGTAAAATTGGGCACATTCTACACAGCATATTGGGAACTTTTAGGAGCTAACAGCACTCCATCCCCTAGGCTGGCTACGCAGCTCCAAGGCCCCCCAACCATATGCAGCCTGCTGCACCTTCCTCCTGGTCAGCATCGGTTTGCAAACCGGCTTCCCGCGCAATGGCGCAAGGCCAGCCAGGGGGCAGCCCTGCCCACTTGTGCTACGAGTGCAAAGCATACAGACTTCTCCCTTCATGCTCAGTCCAAGGGCTCTTGCAGTGGAGACAGGCACTGCACTCAGGAAGCAGGACAAACATCTTTCCTCCCGACAGGCACCAGCGCCGCTCCTCTGCTATCACCACCATCCTGCCAGAGGATGAGCATCTCCAAAGAGTACAGATTCTGGGCACTAGAGGTCACCACACCAAAATCCCACAAACACAGGAAAGAGAGCCAAGTGAAACTGAACTCATCAATCTTCCTGAGAGATTTCAAAATACAAATCATTAACATGTTCACAGGGCTACAGAAAAATATTCGAGAACTCAGAGAGGAATGAGATACAAATGTTCAAAAATACAGAATCTAACATGAAACATACAACGGAGGGATTTAAAAGCAGATTAGGTGAAGTAGAGGAGACAGTGAATGAAATAGAATTAGATAACAGGAATACAAAGAAGCTAAGGCACAGAGAGAGAAAAAAAGGATCCCTAGGTATGGAAGAATATTGAGAGAACTGTGTGACTAATCCAAACAAAACAATATTCATATTAGAAGGGCACGAGAAGAAGAAGAGAGAAAAAAAGGAATAGAAAGTGTCCTTGCGGAGATAATTGCTGAAAACTTCCCCAGTCTGAAGAAGGAAATAGTCTCTCAGGCCATGGAGGTGCCCAGATCTCCCAACACAAGGGAAGCCAAGGAAAACAACACCAAGACATATAATAATTAAAATGGCAAAGTTCAAAGACAAGGACAGAGGATTAAAGCAGCTAGAGACAGAAAAAAGATCACCTACAAAGGAAAACCCATTAGGCTATCATAAGACTTCTCAACAGAAACCTTACAGGCTAGAAGGCAGTGGCATGATATATTTAATGCTATGAAGCAGAAGGTCCTGAAGCAAGAATACTCTACCCAGCAAGATTTTTTAACTTGAAGGAGGGATTAAACAATTTCCAGATACGTAAAAGCTGAGAGAATTTACCTCCCACAAGCATTCAATACAATCTATTTCAGACGGACTGCTTTAGATGGAAGTGTTCTTAAGACTAAACAGCTATCACCAGAAGAAATAAAACCATACTAAAGAAAGTAGACCAACTAATTTCTAAGCAGATGCAAAAATGAAATCAAACACCCCTAAAGTCAGTCAGGGGATAGGAAAAGAGTACAGAACACGATTCCTAATACATAAAGAATGGAGGAGGCAGAAAAAGGAGGAAGAAAAGAAAAGAACCTTTAGATTGTGTTTATAGTAGCATATTAAGTGAGCTAAGTTAGACCCTTAGATAATAAGGAAGTTAACCTTGAACCTTTGGTAACCACGAATCTAAACCCTGTAATAAGTACATACCTATCGATAATCACCCTAAATGTAAATGGACTGAATGCACCAATCAAAGACGTAGAGTAACTGAAGGATAAAAAAATAAGACCCATCTATATGCTGCCTTCAAGAGTCTCATGTCAAACCCAAAGATATACACAGACTAAAAGTGAAGAGATGGAAAAAGATATTTCATGCAACTAATAGGGAGAAAAAAGCAGGAGTTGCAGCACTTGTACCAGACAAAATAGACTTCAAAACAAAGAAAGTCACAAGAGACAAAGAAGGACATTATATAATGATAAAGGGGTCAGTACAACAAGAGGATATAACTATTATAAATATCTATGCATGCAACACAGGATCACCTACATATGCGAAACAAATATTAACAGAATTAAAGGGGGAAATAGAATGCGATGCATTTATTTTAGGAAAATTCAGCACACCACTCACTTCAAAGTACAGATCAACCAGACAGAAAATAAGTAAGGAGACAGAGGCACTGAACAACACATTAGAACAGATGGACCTAACAGACATCTACAGAACTCTACACCCAAAAGCAGCAGAATACATATCCTTCTCAAGTGCACATGGAACATTTCCAAGAATAGATCATACACTAGGCCACAAAAAGAGCCTCAGTAAATTCAAAAGACTGAAATGGTACCAACCAGTTTCTCAGACCACAAAAGTATGAAACTAGAAATAAATTATGCAAAGAAAATGAAAAATCCCACAAACACATGGAGGCTTCACAACATGCTCCTAAATAACCAATGGATCAATGACCAAATAAAAACAGAGATCAAGCAATATATGGAGACAAATGACAACAATAATTCAACACCACAAAATCTGTGGGACGCAGCAAAGACCTCACTAAGAGGAAAGTATATTGCAATACAGGCCCACCTCAGGAAAGAAGAACACTCCCATATGAGCAGTCTAAACTCACAATTAATGAAACTAGAAAAAGAAGAACAAATGAGGCCCAAAGTCAGTAGAAGGAGGGACACAATAAAGATTAGAGCATAAATAAATAAAATCAAGAAGAATAAAACAATAGAATCAATGAAAGCAAGAGCTGGTTCTTTGAGAAAATAAACAAAATAGATAAACCCCTAGCCAGACTTATCAAGAAAAAAAGAGTCTACTCACATAAACAGAATCAGAAATGGGAAAGGAAAAATCACTATGGACAGCACAGAAATACAAAGAATTATGAGAGAATACCATGAAAAATGACATGCTAACAAACTGGATAACCTAGAAGAAATGGACAACTTTCTAGAAATATACAACCTTCCAAGGCTGACAGACCAATTACCAGCAACGAAATTGAACTGGTAATCAAAAACCTACCTAAGAACAAAACCCCTCGTTCAGATGGCTTCACCACTGAATTTTATCAAACATTTAGTGAAGACCTAATACCTATCCTCCTTAAAGTTTTCCAAAGAGTAGAAGAAAAGGGAATACTTCCAGTGTCATTCTATGAGGCCAGCATCACTCTAATGCCAAAACTAGACAGAGACATCACAAAAAAAGAAAATTACAGAACACTATCTCTGATGAACATAGACGCAAAAATATTCAACAAAATACTAGCAAGTCAAATTTAAAAATACATCAAAAACATAATCCATCATGATCAAGAAGGATTTATTTCAGGGATGCAAATATGGTAGAATATTTCAAAAATCCATCAACATCATACATCACATAAACAAAAAGAAGGACAAAAACCACATGATCATCTCCACAGATGCTGAAAAAGCATTTGACAAAATTTAACATCCATTCATGATAAAAACTCTCAACAAAATGGGTATAGAGGGCAAGTACCTTAACATAATAAAGGCCATATATGACAAACCCACAGCCAACATCATACTTAAGAGCGAGAAGCTGAAAGCTTTTCCTTTAAGATCAGGAACAAGACAAGGATGCCCACTCTCCCCACTTTTATTGAACATAGTTCTGGAGATCCTAGCCATGGCAATCAGATAATACAAAGAAATAAAAGGCATCCAGACAGGTAAAGAAGAAGTCAAACTGTCCCTGTTTGCATATTACATAATAGTGTACATAAAAAACCCTAAAGAATCCACTCCAAAACTACTAGATCTAATATCTGAATTCAGCAAAGTCACAGGATACAAAATGAATACACAGGAATCTGTTGCATTCCTATACACTAACAATGAACTAGCAGAAAGAGCAATACAGAAAATAATTCCATTCATAATTGCATTAAAAAGAATAAAAAGCTAGGAATAAACCCAACCGAGGAGGTGAAAGACCTATACGCTGAAAACTGCAAGACCTTCATGAGAGAAATTAAAGAAGATAGCCATAAATGGAAACACATCCCATGCTCATGTATAGGAAGAATTAATATTGTTAAAATGGCCATCCTGCCTAAAGCAATCCACAGATTCAATGCAATTTCTATCAAAAAATCAATGGCATTCTTCAACCAACTAGAGCAAATAGTTCTAAAATTCATATGGAACCACAAAAAGACCCCGAAAAGCCAAAGCAATCCTGAGAAGAATAAAGCTGGCGGGATTACTCCCCAACTTCAAGCTCTATTACAAAGCCACAGTAATCAAGACAATTTGGTACTGGCACGAGAAAAGACCCAGAGATCAATGGAACAGAATAGAGAGCCAAGATATAAACCCAAGTATATGTGGTCAATTAATATACGATAAAGGAGCCATGGATATACAGTGCGGAAATGACAGCCTCTTCAACAACTGGTGTTGGCAAAACTGGACACCCATATGTAAGGGGATGAAACTCAATTATTGTTTGACTCCATACACAAAAGTTAACACAAAATGGATCAAAGACTTGATGTAAGTCATGAAACCATAAAACTCTTAGCAAAAATCTCTTGAATACAAACATGAGCAACATTTTCATGAACTCATCTCGTTGGGCAAGCGAAACAAAAGCAGAAATGAACAAATGGAACTACCTCATGCTAAAAAGCTTCTGTACAGCAAAGGACTCCATCAATAGAACAAAAAGGCATCCTACAATATGGGACAATATATTTGTATATGACATATCCGACAAGGGATTAACATCCAAAATACATAAAGAGCTCACACGCCTCAACACCCATAAAGCAAATAACCTGCTTAAAAAATGAGCAGACGATATGAACAGACACTTCTCCAAAGAAGAAAATCAGATGGCCAACAGGCACATGAAAAAATGCTCCACATCGCTAATTATCAGGGAAATGCAAATTAAAACCACAATGAGAAATCCCTTCACGCCAGTTAGTATGGCCAACATCGAAAAGACTAGGAACAAGAAATGCTGGCAAGGATGCGGAGAAAGGGGAACCCTCCTACACTGCTGGTGCAATGTAAACTAGTTCAATCCTTGTGGAAAGTAGTATGGAGGTTCCTCAAAACGCTAAAAATAGAAATACCATTTGACCCAGGTATTCCACCCCTAGGAATTTAGCCAAAGAAAACAAGTTCTCAGATTTAAAAAGACATATGCACCTGTGTTTACTGTAGCACTATTTACAATAGCCAACATATGGAAGCAACTTAAGTGTCCATCAGGAGATGAATGGAAAAAGAAGATGTGGTACTTATACACAATGGAATACTATTCAACCAAAGAAAGGAACAAATGCTACCATTTGCAACAACATGGATGGAGGTAGAGTTATTATGCTCCGTGAAATAAGACAGGCAGAGAAAGACAAATACCAAATGATTTTCTTCATCTGTGGAGTATAACAGCAAAGCAAAACTGAAGGAACAAAATAGGCGCAGACTCACAGACTCCAAGAAGGACTAGTGGTTACCAAAAGGTAGGGGTGTGGGACGGCAGGTGGGGAGCGACGGAGAAGGGGATTGTGGGGTATCATGATTGGTGCATATGGTGTGTGTAGGGTCACAGGGAAGAGTCTAGCTCAGAGAAGACAAATAGGGACTCTGGGGCATCTTACTATACCGATGGACAGTGACAGCAATGGGTCATGGGGGCCGACTTGATAATAAGGGTGAATGTAATAACCACATTGTTTTTCATGTGAAATCTTCATAGGAGTGTATATGAGGGACTATATCAAGCTGAAAAGCTTCTGTACAGCAAAGGACACCATCAGTAGAACAAAAAGACATCCTACAGTATTGGAGAATATATTCATGAATGATGTTTCCAATAACGGGTTGACTTCCAAAATATATAAAGAACTCACACACCTCAACAAACAAAAACCAAATAATCCAATTAAGAAATAGGCAGAGGACATGAATAGACACTTCTCCAAAGAAGAAACTCAGATGGCCAACAGACACATGAAAAGATGCTCCACATCGCTAATCATCAGAGAAATGCAGATTAAAACCACAATGAGATGTCATCTCACATCAGTGACAATGGCCAAGACCCAAAACACAAACAACAACAAATGTTGGGAGGATGTGGAGAAAAGGGAACCCTCCTACACAGGTGGTGGGAATGCAAATTAGTTCAAACATTGTGCAAAGCAGTATGGAGATTCCTCAAAAAACTCAAAATAGAAATACCATTTGACCCAGGAATTCCACTCCTAGGAATTTACCCTAAGAATGCAGCAGCCCAATTTGAAAAAGACAGATGCACCCCTATGGTTATCGCAGCACTATTTACAATACCCAAGAAATGGAAGCAACCTAAGTGTCCATCAGTAGATGAATGGATTAAGAAGATGTCATACAACAGAACTCTGCACCCAAAAGCAGCAGGATACACATTCTTCTCAAGTGAACATGGAACATTTTCCAGAATAGACCACATTCTAGGCCACAAAAAGAACCTCAGTAAATTCAAAAATATTGAAATCTTACCAACCAACTTCTCAGATCACAAAGGTATAAAA
>JAQQAC010020896.1:25393070-25433299 GCA_029783875.1 Phataginus tricuspis
CCCAAACATTTACAGTCACTTAATATTTGATAAAGGAGCCTTGGATATACAATGGGGAGATGTCAGTCTCTTCAGCAGCTGGTGTTGGAAAAACTGGACAGCTACATGTAAGAGAATGAAACTGGACTACTGTCTAGCCCCATACACAAAGGTAAACTCAAGGTGGATCAAAGACCTGAATGTAAGTCATGAAACCATAAAACTCTTAGAAAAAAACATAGGCAAAAATCTCTTGAACATAAACATGAGCGACTTCTTCATGAACATATCCCCACAGGCAAGGGAAACAAAAGCAAAAATGAACAAGTGGGACTATATCAAATTGAAAAGTTTCTGTACAGCAAAGGACACCATTAGTAGAACAAAAAGACATCCTACAGTATGGGAAAATATATTCATAAATGATGTATCTGATAAGGGGTTGACATCCAAAATATATAAAGAACCCACACACCTTAACAAACAAAAAGCAAATAATCCAATTAAGACATGGGCAGAGGACATGAATAGACAATTCTCTAAAGAAGAAATTCAGATGGCCAATAGGCACATGGAAAGATGCTCCACATCGCTAATCATCAGAGAAATGCAGATTAAAACCACAATGAGATATCACCTCACACTAGTGAAGATGGCCAACATCCAAAATACAAACAACAACAAATGTTGGCGAGGATGTGGAGAAAAGGGGTCCCTCCTACACTGCTGGTGGGAATGCAAATTAGTTCAACCATTGTGGAAAGCAGTATGGAGGTTCCTCAAAAAACTCAAAATAGAAATACCATTTGACCCAGGAATCCCACTACTAGGAATTTATCCTAAGAATGCAGCAGCCCAGTTTCAAAAAGACAGATGTACCCCTATGTTTATCGCAGCACTATTTACAATAGCCAAGAAATGGAAGCAACCTAAGTGTCCATCAGTAGATGAATGGATTAAGAAGATGTGGTACATATACACAATGGAGTATTATTCAGCCATAAGAAGAAAACAAATCCTACCATTTGCAACAACATGGACGGAGCCAGAGGGTATTATGCTCAGTGAAATAAGCCAAGCCGAAAAAGACAAGTATCAAATGATTTCACTCATATGTGGAGTATAAGAACAAAGACAATAACTGAAGGAACAAAACAGCAGCAGACTCACAGAACCCAAGAACGGACTAATAGTTACCAAAGGGAAAGGGACTGGGGAAGATGGGTGGGAAGGGAGGGATAAGAGGGTAAAAGGGGTATTACGATTAGCAGACATAAGGTGGGGGGGCACGGGGAGGGCAGTACAACTCAGCGAAGACAAATAGTGATTCTATAGCATCTCACTGCACTGATGGACAGCGACTGTAATGGGGTTGGTGGGGGGGACCTAATGAAGGGGGTAGTTTAATCACCATAATATTGCACATGTAATTGTAGGTTAATGATACCAAAATAAATTGTAAAAAAAAAAAGGAAAAAAAAGAAAAAGAGATTAGGACACATACATGTACAGAGGGAAGACTATGTTAGGAGATAGGGAGAAGATGGCCATCTGCAAGCCAAGGAGAGGGTCCTTAGAGAAACGAATACCACTGATGTCTTGATCTCATATTTCCAGACTCCAGAACTGTGAGAAAATAAATTGTCTTGTTTACGTCAAAAAAAAAAAAAAAAAAGAACAAAGAAAAAAACTGAACAAAACAGCAGCAGACTCACAGAACCCAAGAACGGACTAATAGTTACCAAAGGGAAAGGGACTGGGGAAGATGGGTGGGAAAGGAGGGATAAGGGGGAAAAAGGGCCATTACGATTAGTAGATGTAATGTTGGGTGAGCACAGGGAGGAGGACTGTACAACTCAGAGAAGACAAGTAGTGATTCTATAGCATCTCACTACACTGATGGACAGTGACTGTAATGGGGTTGGTGGGGGAGACCTGATGAAGGAGGTAGTTTAATAACCATAGTATTTCACATGTAATTGTAGATTAATGATACAAAAATTTAAAAAAAACACATGAGATAAAGGAGTATTATCCAAAACATACAAAGAACTCTTAAATATCAACAATAAGAAAATGAATGCGATTTAATAAAATGAGCCAAAGACCTGAACAGACACATTACCAAAGAAGATAAACATAGGACAAGTAAGCATATGAAAGGATGTTCAGCATCATGTCATTAGAGAATTGCAAGTTACAACAATGAGATACCATTACACACCTATTAGAATGACCAAAATCCAAACTATTGATGACATCAAATGCTGGTGAGGACGTGGAACAACACAGTCTCATTTGTCATTGCTGGGGATGCAGAATGGTACAGCCACTTCAGAAGACAGTTTGGCAGTGTTTTACAAAACTAAATGTGTTCTTACCATATGACCCAACAGTCATGCCCCTTGGTATCTACCTGAAGGAACTGAAAACTTATGTTCATACAAAACCCTGCACATGGATGTTTATAACTGCTTTATTATAGTTTTCAAAAGTTGGATGCAACCAAGATGTCCTTCACTAGGTGAGTGGATAAGTAAAACGTGGTACATTCAGACAATGAAATATTATTTAGCACTAAAAAGAAATGAGTTATCAGCCTTAAAAAGATGTGAAGAACCTTAAATGCATATTACTAAGTGAAAGAAACCAATCTGAAAAGGCTACATACTGTGTGATTCCAACTACATAGCTTTTCTGGACGAGGTAAAACTATGGAGACAATAAAAAGACTAGTGGTTGACAGGGGCCACGGAGGCAGGGGTAGGGACAAATAGGTGGAGCACAAAGGACTTTTCGGGCAGCGAAACTCTTCGGTATGATACTACAGTGGTCGATACACGTCGTTATACATCTGTCAAAGCTCACAGAATGTACAGCATCAAGAGTGAAGCCTAATGTAAACCATGGACTTGGGGTCATAATGATCAGTCAGTGGAGGCTCATCAGTTGTAATAAACGAACCCCTCTGGTGCAGGATGGGGGCAGAATGGGAAACTGTGCCTGTGTGGGGACATGGGGTAGTACGCTGGAAACTCTCTGTCCTTTCCGATCAATTTTGCTATGAACTAAAACTGCTCTAAAAAAAAAAAGTGTATATCAATGATACCTTATTAAGAAAAATCAAAAGAAAGAAATACATGTTTCAGATGACCACATATATGTTTCCCAGGTATATTTGGTCTTCATCTACACTTACTAAAAATACTGCAGAACCTTTGAGGTGAAAAAGCTGTCTTGTCATGTTAATAAGAGACCAAGGGCAGGGGCTGAAGGTTGAATCAGCAGCCAATGGCTAATGAGTTAGTCAAGCATGAGTATGTAATAAAGCCCTCACAAAAACCCTGAGAAGGGCATATCATTCTCTTGGATCCTGCTTTTCTGTTGAAGAGAAAGCTTCCACGCTTTAGGAACCAGAAAGCTTGCATGCCACTGTGCCAGACTCTAACCTCCACAATGATAGAAGATCCTTTATTTTGGGACCTAGCCCTATGTATCTCTTCATCTGGCTGTTAACTTGCATCCTTTATCGTATCCTTTATTATACTGTTAAATGTGTTTTCCTGACTTCTATGAGCCACTCTAGCAAATTAATTAAACCTAAGGAGGTCTTTGGGACCTCCAATCTATAACTGGTTGGTCAGAAGCAGAGAAAACAGCCTGGGCTTGCCACCAGTGCCTGTAGTGGAGGGGTGAAGAGCAGTCTTGAAGGACAGTGCCCTTAACCTGGGGAATCTGGTGCTGTCCTCAAGCAGATTGTATCAGAATTGAGTTGATTTCTCCAACACCCTGCTGGTGTTCTAGAATTGCTTGGTGTTGTGTGTGGGAAGACCCACTCTGTCTCTCACATACAAATACACACACACACACACACACACACACACAAACGCATTGGAATCAGGTCTGGGAACATGAAAGTTGTATTACTGCTGTGTATATTATTGCTGTATACTAATATGTATAAAAAAACACAGGCATGATTTTCCATCCTTTTAGAAACCATAATTCTTTCTCCTATAATGGTCAAAAGTGGTCTACAGGCCAGAATCATCTGATGTTTATTTAAGAAAGAGATTTCTAGGTCTTACCCAGGGCTATGTCATCACAATCTCTGGGGATGACAACTAGTAGCTTGTAACAAGCTCTCCAGGTGATTCTGATACACATTAAAATGTAAGGCCACCAAGAAAAAAATATGTAATGCCACTGACATAAAGGAATTTATTGACACATGCTAAATGAATGGATGCAGCACAGGGTCCCCTGGAAGGGTTACAACTGAAACTTTTCATTACCATAAATAAATCCCATAATCTATAAATTAGCAATATATAAATGCATGAACTTTTACTTCCAAACAACTTTGAAGCTATAGGTGACCTCACTGTTTCTTAAAATTTACATAAATGTATTTTTAATAGTGTCTCTAGACTATGATCAATGCCTCTTTAGCCTTTTCACTCAAATAACCCTGATGACAAAGGAAAATGAACTCAGATTCTTACAAATAGATACACACATCCAAATTATCTTTTAAACACTCTGTTTTAGTCTAAAAATCCATGAAAATATAGTAGACTGACAATACAAAAACCATAGTAATTTCAAAACTCATTCTCCTGTTTGCAATTTAAATGGAGGCTTCAAGATACACCATTTGTATCCACTAATACTCTAGTGTCAGGAAAATACGAACCTGGATCATAAAAGGCAACCAGCTTTTAAAGTGACACAAATGCTTGAAGTTGGGTACACAGTATTTCCTGAACAAGTATCTAACCAAAAATCATCATTCTCTTCCAACTGCAGTTAGCATGTTTCTTTTTCCTTTAATGTTTCTTTGGGTTACAACCAGCCAGTTGATACCAGTGAATCTAGATAATTTGGTATCAAATCCAAAACATACTCTGTGGAAAAATAAAACAAATCTGCCTTATTGAAAACAACCAGGGCAAGGATAACACTTCCTACACAAGGTAACACTTTTCAGGCAACTGCTTAAAAAAAGTTTTAAAATAAAGGTAAAGTTAGAATTTTCACTGTTCATACATTTCTACCACAAACAGATTTGTAGACATTATCACATTCTCACCCTATTCTGTTTAATTCGTATTTCCTTCTCTGAGAGTATTCACATTTAGAGTTTGATCAGAAAAAGTGAATCAAGCCTAGCAGACTACACCAAGTGAAGTGTACAATATGACTGCATATATGTGAACTAATAGAACACAGGATCTGAAACAATCTAAGTATATACCCAAAAAAGGACAGGTCAAATAAATTATGGTAGATCCATAAAATTCAAAGTTAAACAACTGGAAAACAATGAGGTAAAATTATGAAAGATCTCTTAATTGAGGAAGAAAAGAAAGCATGACACAGAACAGAAAGTACGTTGCCATTTTTGTATGTGCATATGTATCATATATATTTATGAACTGGTTTGTATTTATGTATAATATCTCAGGATGTCTATAAAAGAAGTGGATAAAGTGATTACATCCTGACAAGGGAACTAGGAAGAGAGGGAAACTTTACTTTTCACTGTGCACCCTATTGTATCTTTTGTATTTTGCACTATGTACGTGTACTACCTAATCAAAAATTAAGTATAAAAGAACATGGTGCAGTCATATAACACAGTACCCTGAAGTCACTATTAACAAGGATGCCACAGAAGTATGTTTAGTGACATGGACAAAAGCCTATAAATGCTAAACCTAATTAACAAAGAATCATTGTTAGACCTAAAACAATATCAATATTAATAACCTAGGCTAAAATAAATAAAACCAACTGTTGAAAATTGCAATATTTGAACAATACAAAAATACATTAAAGCATTAGGACATATGGACCCAATCTGACAAGATTTCCCTATTAGCAAGAAGGAATATCCCCCTTTTACTTCACTTCTGTAAGTGTGATGTCCATCACTGAATTTCTGGTAGATAAAATGGGAGAACAAGAAAACACCCTAGAAAAGAATGGCCTAGAAAAGAGGACATTAAACACATTTTTTATAAGAATATTATAAGAATATACTTTTATAATTCTTCTCCAATGAATAAAATGTAATAGTCTCAACAGTTTTTTTGTCTAGCAAAGGCTTGAGTTATTCTCCATTGACGTTTTCAGCATTTATCAGATAATCTAAACAAATAAAGTAACTTTTTGAAGTAATTAACTATAATCTACCTAAATTTTTGTTTTTACCTTTTGTTGTGGCATGCATGAGGACTATTTTCTTCTTTCACTAAGCACTGGTGCTGCATGTACCAAGTCATCCACCTAAAGAATTATGTTTCTGATTTTGCGACCATAAGAAACAAAGAATTTCAGCAAGTTCTTCCTTGATAACTAGCCAAGAAAACACCTAATGTGGACATACAGAAAAGAGAAAGTGTCTGGCATAACAGCCATTAAGATAAAGGGCTTTCCAAGGAGTTCTAAGATGGATGATTTAGGGAGAAACTACTTTTGGAAATTAAGGGACATAATTAAACATGGAAACTGAGCTGTATGTGTGCATCCACTCTGCCAAACCCTTTCCATATCCCTTTAGGACTGTTTTAACTGAACTGCCAATCCTGAAGCAAACGTTAATTAAAAGCTGCCCAAACTGAAGAATATATGAGTTTAAACCAACTAGGACCCCTTTCCCATTACCACAAGATCATACCAGAAAATCTTTGAGAGCCTCAGCTATACTCAAGTACTAACACATTTAAGAGGCCTTAAACAGGGTCAGTAGCACCTTGTCTTAAGCCACTGCCACCACAACAATTCTATTTAAGAAATAAAATTCCTTCTCAAACTCCTCTATACTTAGGCCAATTTGTATATAGACAGATAGAGATATCCACTCAACCAACCTGAAGTCTGTAATTCAGCATTTCCCAAACTGTGTTAAGCAAGATTAAAATTACTAGAACTTTGTAGCTAAATAAACTGGAGGGGGTGATTGAAAGAATCAATGATGGCTACAATAGATGAATGATAGTACCAGTATTAATGACAGATTAAGGAATACCATGAAGTTTGTTCTAAGATGAACACTTAGACTTGGACATACTGAAAGTTTTAGGAGACAATAAAGCAACCAAGTAAAGTTGCCTAACTGGTAAAAAGTAAGAGCTTAAATGCAGAAAAGGAATCAAGGACAGAAACATAGATTTCAGAGTCTTTAATTAAGGGGGTGAAAGACAAGAGAATGGGTAAGAGCCATCTGAGTGTGTACAGACTGATGATAACAGCACAAATGTTTAAAATGTGAGTCTTGGTCTTACTTGGAAATATAAGCAAGAAGCTGAGCCAAGGAAGGCAGAAAAGAGGTGCAGCTCAAGAGACAGAGGGAGAGACAGTACTAGGGAGGCAAAGAGCTAAGATCTTCAATAGTGATAGAAAGTGATGCTCTGTAATGAATGAGCACAGTAAGAACAAAGAAAATGCCACTCAATGTATCTGGAGATTACTCAGTAACCTTGGAATAGTTTTCAGTGGTTGGGGGTAAAAAGTAAGTTTACAAGTAGTTACAGACAAGATAATGGAGAAAGCAAATGAAAGCCACTCCAAGAAGAACTGAAAGCAGCTATCATTTCCTCTTTTTTCATTGTCTTTACGTAAGTCTCCCAACTTGAAGCCTCCAACACCTCAACTTATGAACCATTATGTTAGGCATTAGTAATCATATTTTTATACCTCTCAACAAAGAAAGTCATCTATTAGTGTCTTAAGAAAGTTAACACTCAGGTATGCAATTGGAATTTTATCCAAATAAAGAGCAAACAACCTAAATCTGAGAGTATAATTTTTGGAAGACAGTTTCTAAGATTTTCTCAACATTCACATTAAACATGTATTACAGGTCAACAATCCTGCAGCTGCTCTATAGAACTCAAATCAGTATTTTATGTTAAAAAAGAGAGAGCTAATTAAAAATACTAGCATTTGGGTATAAAGGGGCACAAAGATTCTCAATCATAATATATGTTAAAAAAGAGAGAGCTAATTAAAAATACTAGCATTTGGGTATAAAGGGGCACAAATATTATCAATCATAATATATGCTGGTCATGGGGATAGCAGCACAGCATGGAGAATATAGTCAATGATTCTGCAACATCTTCCTATGTTGACAGATAGTTAACTGCTCTACAGGGGATAAGGATTTAATAATAGGGTAACTGCTGAATCACTGTGTTCTATATCTAAAACCAATATAAGAATGTGTATCAATGATACTTCAATTTAAAAAAGGGAAAAAAAAGTACTAGCATTTGGTATTGGTAGCATTACTTTCATCTAAGGACATCGAAGCAACTTTTAAACATCTATTAATTATGATGTTTAAACTATCCTGTTTGCTGCAGCAGAATATAAGCATGAACATGATTCCATTCTACCCTGATGACATAAAATGTAATTTAAAACATCTGTGATTAATATTCAATAATTATAACAGAGATACAAGTTATTTTGTATAAAGTACTTCAGAATGAAAAGTAAGATCTATTCAATTTGAACTTCAGTAACTGTCATCCAAACAAGTTCAGAAAAGAACCAGACTAAATTTTTTTATTCTATTTAAGAAAAAATTTGTTGAGCAAATACTATGAACAAGGTAACAAATGCAACAAAAGTGTACTGTTTTCAGCTACTTTAGATATACTTGATGTTTTGATTCAAAAAGGAGGTAAAATATGGCAGAAGGAACTGCAGACTGGGAGGGCAGCAATAAGCAGAATTTACAGTGTACTTACAATGTGACAGGCACAGTACTGGGTTCCTTAGAATGTTATTCTTGGTTAAATGCCACAGTAATTCTATGATACACTATTATCTCTGGCTTACAAATAAACAAAAAGCCAGTTTCCTCAAGTTCATACAGGTAGTTTGTGGCAATGCCAAGATTTTGAGCCTCACTGGTCTGTCTCTGAACTGCAGGGTTACTTACTACACAGCACACTGCCTACTCTGAAAGGCGAGATACAGGTTATATAATTTCTCACAGATGTGGGCCTCAACTTCCTCTTCTGTAAAAAAAAGAGGGTAAACTCAGTTATGTCTGTAATTATAGTCTAGTGTAATATACTAACAGGTAGAATTATTTAGGTTGATGGTTAAAGAAGATAAATTATCAATCATTTGTATGTGTTTTACTAGGTATGACTGATTATTAGATAAGACTTTTATTCTTCTGTGTTTTATCAGAAACAAAGATCAACATTAAGAGTTGATATAGCAAATACCAATAACCTTTTTTCCAAAAATGAGAAGTAAGAATATTAGGTATTACATAAAACATTTTAATGACTCTTAAGAAATTATCTTTCTTTATAAAAATCCTCATATAAAACCTTTTAAAGTAAGCTTTGAAAATTAGGAATCTCAATATATCTTTGCCATCAAAAGACTCACCAGAGGATATTAATTAATTGCCAACATTATCAAGAAGACTTTGACAGTTGGATTTTGTTTAAGTGAGTAAAGATCAGGGCTCCTTGGAAAAATAGTGGATTCCACCCACATCTGGGGCAGGAAATGTAAAATGAGCCCAGAACATCTTATACCAGATGCAAAGGTTAAGTTTATATGCCACTTTCACTGAGTTATGGCATGCCCAGAGAGTCAAATGTTATTCTGGGTGTGTCTATGAGGGTGTTTCAGATAAATTTCAGTAATTTCAGGATGAAATTAACATCTGAATCTGTAGACTGAGTAAGCAAACTGACTTCCCTAAAATGGATGAACTCCATCCAATCAGTTGCATGGGTTTCTTCAAAAACAATGAAACAAAATTGCAAGGAATAAAACAGAGACAGTGAGTAAGATAGAGGGGGAATATGTAGGTTTAAAGATTTAACATCAGGAACAAAACAAGAATGTCCATTTCTCATCACAGTTTCTCTATGAAACCATAAACCCTAGCTAACACACAAAAAAGGAAATAAAGGCATAAAGATAGGATTAAAGACTCAAAACTGTCCATCTAAGCAAATGCCATGATCATCTATGCATAAAATTCAAAAGACCTAACAAAAAAATTAAATTCTTAGAATAAATGAGTATAGCAATGTTGCAGGATACAGAATAAAAAACAAAAATCAATCACTTTTCTATATACCAGCAATGAACAAGTAAAATTTCAAATTAAAACACAACAGGATTTACATCAGCACACAAAAAAATGAGATCATTACAGTGTAACAAAATATGTATAAAATCTCTATGAGGAAAATTATAAAATTCTGATGAATGAAATCAAAGAACTGGAAAGAAATTCCATATTCAAGGATAGGAAGAATCAATATTGTCTTTTTAAAAAAAGAAAAATAAAGAATTATGACAATCAGGAAGAATGTGAACATTAACTGCATATGAAGTAATGGGTTTTTCTAACAGTAAAAGTATGGCTTAAAATTTTTTTTAATAGTTTACTTTAGAGCTATATACTGAAATGTTTACAGATAAAATGATATCCTGGGATCTCTGTCAAAGTAATGTGGTGGGGGGAAACAGTGTTGGGCACACAACTGTAAGAGGATAAGATGAAAGAAGTCAGCAATGGGCTAATAATCTTGTAGTTCTCTAAGGGATAAATGAGAATTCCTTATATTATTATCTCCATGTGAGTAAAATCACAGATTTTAGACTTGGAAAGAACTTTAGAGATCAGATCATGGTAAACATAAGGGAAAGAAAGGAAGACAAAGCCAGAAATATTGGAGTGTGTGACTTGAACAAAAATCCTTGAATTTCAGTTTCTTCATCTATAAAAAAATAAGGATAAAACACCTTATATGGGGTGGTTTAGCATTAAATGGAGTAACTTGTAAAAACATGTTTCCTAAAAGCCAACTCCTTCACCCATTCTAAAATACTAAACAAACACTAGCTCAGTTAGTTTATTCTTATTTTAAAACTAAATAAAATCCTCAAAAGTCTACATGCAGTTAGCTCCTTTTTCCTAACACCATCTCTTCATTCCCAGTTTACAGAGAAGATACTCTGTGTACTCCCCATGCTTAAATGGACACTTATTTTAGAAGTAACAAATTTTACAAAGTTGCCAACTGCCAGTCATCTGCCCACTGTTACTTATTACTAATGGTTATTTGGGTGATTTATCATTACAGTTCTAAATAGACACACTTCTTTTGAAAAAGGTAAGGTATTTATAACTGTTTCCTCTGTTAACTGTTTGCCATTAAAACTAGGCCTGATATTCATATCCCAGAGAATGCTAAACCACTTGATGCTGGCTCTCCATGCATTTCGAGGATCCACATACACTCTTTTAGTTAAAATTTATTAAAAATTAAAAATTTAAGCTAAAAATCTTAGAATATTGTATTTAGGCAAAAATAACCTCACATAAATGTTGCCACATTTGTAAATGGTATAAAACCAATATTAGTACAATGGTTATTTTTGGGTGTCAAATTATGTATTCTTATTTTGGTCATCCCTATAGCTTCTAATTTTTCTATAGTAATGAAGTATTTTTATGATGGCAAAGAAGCTTTGTATAAATATAGAGTAAAACAGGACTTCCTTACATAAAGGAAGACAGATACAATAATGAATACTAAATTGTTTTGTAGTTATTGACATAATTTCATTAAATGAAAATTGCTATAAAAGACATGTTAGAACATCCCCTCCATACAAAAAAATAAACTCAAAATGGATCAAAGACTTAAATAAGTCATGAAACCATAAAACTCTTAGAAGAAAACATAGGCAAAACTCTCTTCAATATAAACATGAGCAACATTTTCACGAACATATCTCCTCAGGCAAGGGAAACAAAAGCAAAAATGAACAAATGGGACTACATCAAACTAAAAAAAAAAGCTTCTGTACAGCAAAGGACACCATCAGTAGAACAAAAAGGCATTCTACAGTATGGGACAATAAATTCATAAATGACATATCCATAAGGGGTTAACATCGAAAAATATATAAAGAGCTCACATGCCTCAACACCCAAAAAGCAAATAACCTGATTAAAAAATGGGCAGAGGATATGAACAGACACTTCTCCAAAGAAGAAATTCAGATGGCCAACAGTCACATGAAAAGATGCTCCACATCGCTAATCAGGGAAATGCAAATTAAAACCACAATGAGATATCACCTCACACCAGTTAGGATGGTCAACATCCAAAAGACAGGCAAAAACAAATGCTGGCGAGGATGTGGAGAAAGGGGAATCCCCCTACACTGTTAGTGGGAATGTAAATTAGTTCAACCATTACAGAAACCAATATGGAGGTTCCTCAAAAAACTAAAAATAGAAATACCATTTGACCCAGGAATTTCACCTAGGAATTTACCTGAAGAAAACACAAGATCCCAGATTCAAAAAGACATATGCACTCCTGTGTTTGTCGCAGCACTATTTACAATAGCCAAGAAATGGAAGCAACCTAAGTGTCCATCAGTAGATGAATGGATAAAGAAGAGGTGGTACATATACACAATGGAATACTATTCAGACATAAGAAGAAATTAAAATCCTACCATTTACAACAACATGGATAGAGGTAGAGTTATTATGCTCAGTGAAATAAGCCAGGCAGAGAAAGACAAATATCAAATGATTTCACTCATCTGTGGAGTATAACAAAGCAAAAACTGAAGGAACAAAAGCAGCAGACTCACAGAAGCCAGGAATGGACTAGTGGTTACCAAAGAGAAGTGGTTAGGGAGGGTGGGTGGGAAGGAAGGGAGAAGGGGATAAAGGGGTATTATGAATAGCACACATAATATAGAGGGGGGCACGAGGAAGGCAGTATAGCACAGAGAAGATAAGTAGTGACTCATATAGCATCTTACTATGCTGATGGACAGTGACTGCAATGGTGGGGGGGGGACTTCGATAGTATGGATGACTGTTGTAACCACAATGTTGGTCATGTAAAACCTTCATAAGATTGTATATCAATGATACCTTTATAAAAAAAAGTTACCTAGGTAGTTCTAATGTAAAAAAATAAAATAAGATGTTAGTAAGCCCCAATCATTTGGCAGTCAGTCAATAGTAACTTTTTTTATTCTTTTTTTTATAATTTATTTTGGTATCATTAATCTACAATTACAATAGTAACTATTTTTAAAAGAAGTATAATTCCTTAATAAAACTTTGTATTTTTTTTAATGTGTGTGTTTGTTTAGTGGAAGGTTTTAAATTTGAGTTGATGTTTATACAGTTAAAGAGTTCTGAAAGTAGTCACCATGATATTACTGTTCTGACCTCTATTCTCAAATATTATCTTGGGAGAGCCACCTGAAACCTCAAAAAAATTAGGGACTGACCAGAATATTTAGACAATCATCATCAAAACTCACTACTGCCAACCAAGAATCAGGAGTCCTCCTGTGTCTCTCATTCTGTGGTTCAAGACCACATTCAAGAAACTGCTGGTGTGCTTTTAAAAAAATCCAATCTTTCCCCACCCCGCCCCACACCAAACCCTAACCCAGAAAGACTGAAACAGAGTATGTATCAAGCCAGGACCTCGCACATAAAGCACTTCATTGAAGATTTTTAAATTTTCTTCCAATAAGCCTTAAATACCTTCCTCCAGCCAACCCATGAAACCATCTCACATCATTTAAAGTTCCAAGTATATGCCATCTTGTGAAGTGATCTTAGTACTGATTCTGCCTCACTTGGCAATAACATACATCTGCAGACCTGAGCTACTTCTGGCTTCAATTAAAACCACAGGGCCCAGGTCTGCCTACACCCAAGGCAGAGCTGACTGCAAATAGTCACCCTGGAATCACCAACTCTGCTTAGCTGTCATGATAATCTGATATGGAAGTCTCTGAATCCTGCACTGCCTGCTACTCCTAACAATATTAGCAGGTTTCCATCTCCTGGTAGCAAACTTTACAGTTATTAGATAGCCTCTGTTCTATTAGTGACCCAATTGCAGAGGGATAAATCCTCCAAGTGCTTCAGATTAATTACAAAGGAGGTCTCTCCTTCCTTCTCACTTTTTTATCTTCTTGATTAAAAAACTACCCTCCATTTCATATCCTTGCATTCCAAACACCATGCTTCCCCTCAAAATTCCTGACATACATACTAAGTGTTTTGTTTTACAATTCAACGTCTATTTGTGCTTTTTGTTTTCATCCTAAATGCACTGTCAGTGTTGTCCATTTAGATAGTAAATATGTTCTCTCTCTAAACAGGACATTTCTATTCCAAGTGTTTAACCCTTTCTCATAATCTAGAAATACCAAAGTCCTTTCTCAGTCTACAGCATATTTGAAACAACAAATTTTGAAGTTTAAACTTAAAAAAAAGGTACTACTAAAAAATTTAAATGCCAAACCATTTGATTTGATCTTATGTGCATAATACATTTTTATTCTTACTAATGATTATATTTGGATAATGTTATAAACAATTTAATACTTATTTCTTGCATAGAAAAAGCTAGTTACTACATCCAGTTAGCCATTTAAGACTGTATTAATTTCACAGGAAATTTTCTGGCAGGATGCCTAATCCCCAATATTTCAACCAAAAGTTCCACATGCTAGACTTAGGGATAAGTGAATTCAGCAGGCTACAATGCTGTGTGTGTGTGTGTGTGTTTGTGTGTGTAAAATCATACCATTTTTATACAAAGGCATTAAAAAGTAAGAAAAGTTATTTTAGGATCACAGTTTATTTCAGAAACTTTATATTTATCTATATTTTACAAGTTTTCTATAATGTACCTGAATTACTTTTGTAATAAAATTAACACAAGTTTTTCTTTTTTATAATTTTCAACAGCCATTTCTCCAAAAAAAGGAACAAGTCTGTTTCTGGGCTCTCTCAACAGTTTTACATATAATATGTAATCCTATTATTGTATTTGAATTTTTTGTAGTGTATTTTAAAGAGCTGGTTTTAGTTTAGTTGATCTCAGCCTCTTTTATATTTCAGACCACTACTCAAGCAGTTTTAAAGTTTGTTTTTATTGATTCATCCATTTAACCAAACATTTATTAAGTACCTATTCAGTGCTAGACATTTCACACAGCCTGGCTTTGGCTTCCTAATCAATCTTGGGGTACTATCTGTTAACATCTTTCTTGACCAAACAGCTTCGTTCCCATTTACACTTAGAAAGTACTGTCATTCACACTGGGAACAAGTAAAAAAAAAAAATGGCACTTTCATTCCCACTGGGATTCAGTAAGCAAAACACTTTTCATTAGCACTGCTGACTGCTTTGTCCCATCTGAAACAATACTGCAGGTTGAAAGTTATTTCATATAGTCACCCATTATTTAGACTAGAAAAGCTTAACTCACTCCACACCTCATTTAAAAATTTTCCCTTTTTTACATCTTTGGGTTCTTAATTTACACATTGGTAGATTCTTATGGATGCTAATAACATATCCTACAAGTAAAGAGAGCATTCTGTTAAATTATAAAGATGGTAGGCAGACCTTTCTTTCTTGAGTATAAACATCAGACAGGCATATTTATGCAAAAAGAAATGTTACAAAGTATAAACTTTTTATTTTAAAGTACAACTAAAACCAAGCACAGGGAATATGCAATAATTATGCCACAAGATCCAGACAGGTACAAATTAGTATAGCGCTACACAAAATTAGGTGTGTAATATAATTTTTGTTAGTAATCTTTTACTCAAATGTTTATCTAACTGATGTAGCTTGGATGTGGTCTGGATGTCTGATAAACTTAACTATTTGAACTAATGCACAGTAAAACCAGTACACAGCCCCTTCTGGATGTCGTACTTCTTTGTTTCCAATTCCTCTAACTTTTGAAGTACATGAAACACACTGGGCTGTGTCAGAAACATAACAATTCAAGAAATAATTCAACAAGAAAAAACTTAAAGGTCTATTAAAAACCAATTTAAAAGAGGTTAATGACATTACAGAAATGAAACAGATCATAAGAGAATACTATGAACAACTGCATACCAACAAACTAAATAGCTTGGATGAAATGGACAAATTACTAGAAACACAAATTTCAGAACTGACTCAAGAATAGAAAACCTGAACATATGTATAACAAGATATTGGGTCAGTAATCAAAACCTCCCAACAAAGAATGAATTCTACCAAACATATAAAGAATTAATGCCAATCCTTCTCAAACTCTTCCAAAAAACAGAAGAGTAGAAAACACATCCTAACTCATTCTGAGGTTTGCATTACCCTGATAACAAAGCCAGATGTAGATGTCACAAGAAAACTACATCAGTATCCCCTATGATACAGATGCAGAAGTCCTCAACAAAACACTACAAACTAGATCCAACAATATATTAAAAGGATTATACACTACAACCAAGTGGGATTTATCCCAAAAATGCAAGGGTAGTTAAATATATGAAAATAAAACAATGTAGTAGACCACATTAGTAAAATTAAAGGAAAAAAACAGGATCATCTCAACTGATGCAGAAAAAGCATTTCACAAAACCCAACACTAGGATTTAAAATAGACTTGAAATAGAAGGAAACTTCCTTGACCTAATAAAGGGGAATTTATGAAAACACCCACAGCTAACATCATAACTCAATGGTGAAAAACTGAAAGCATTCCCCCCAAAATTAGGAGTAAGACAAGAAAGCCTACTTACTTCTATTCAATATTGTACTTACAGTTCTAGCCAGAGAAATGAGGCAAGAAAAAGAAAGACAAGGCATCCAAATAGAAAAGAAAGATGTAAAACTCTCTATTCACAAATGACATGATGTGATGTTACATACAAAAAAAATACTAAAGAATCTAATTAAAACTATCAGAGATAATAACATAATTCTGTAGTGCTGTAGGATATAAGATCAACAAACAAAAATCTGTTGTATTTCTGTTCACTAGCAATGAACAATTCAAAAAGGAAATTAAGAAAATTTGATTTATGATAGAATCAAAAAGAATACTTAGCAATAAATTTAATAAAGGATGTGAAAGACATGTATACTATGAACATTACTGAAATAAAGAAAATTTAGATAAATGAAAAGACATCCAGTACCTATGAATTGAAAGACTTAATACTGTTAAAATGGGCAATACTTTCCAAAGAAATCTACAGATCCAATGCAATCTCTATTAAAATTTCAAGGCTTTTTTGTGGAAATGGAAAAGCTGATCCTCAAATTCACATGGAATTTCAAAGGGCCCTAAATGGCCAAAATAATCTCAAAAAAGAACAAAGGTGGAAGACTCTCATTTCCAGATTTCAAAACTTACTACAAGTTACTGTGAACAAAACAGTGTGGTACTCGCATAAGAATAGGCATATACACCAATAGAATAGAATTAGGAGTCCAGCAATAAGCCAAACATCTATGGCCAAATGATTTGAACACACAGTGGGGAAAGAAGAGTCTCTTCAACAACTGTACATCCACATAAACTTGGACCCTCACATGATCCCATATGCAAAACTTATCTCAAAATGGATCAATAACCTAAATGTAAGAGCTAAAACTGTAAAACTCTCAAAAAATATATATAGGGGCAAATCTTCATGACCCTGAATTTGCCAATGGTTTCTTACATACAACATCAAAGGCATGAACAACAAAAGAAAAAATTGATAAAATCAGACTTCATCAAAATTAAAACTTTCGTACATAAAAGAATATTGTCAAGAAAGTGAAAAAACAACCTCCAGAATGGGGAAAAATGCAGCAATTCCTGTATCTGACAAAGAATTAATAAAAAGAATACACACAGAACTCTAACAGCTTAACAACAAAAAGACAAACAACCCAATTTAAAAATGTGCAGAAGACCTGAATAAACATTTTTCCAAGTAAGATATGTAAGTGGCCAATAATCATATGAAAAAGTGCTCAACATCATTAATGATTAGGAAATGCAAATCAAACCCCAATGAGATACCACTCAGACTCATTAGGATTGCTATTTTTAAAATATCAACAATAACAAGTAATGGAGAGGATGTGGAGAAACTAGAATCCTCATGCTTTGTTGATAAGGAATATAAAATAGGGCAGCCACTGTAGAAAACAGTTTGGCAATTCCCAAGGAAATTAAATGCAGAATTACCATATGACCCAGCAATTCTACTCCTAAGTAAATACCCAGAACTGAAAACAGGCATTCAAAAGATTCTTCCATACAAATATTCATAATAGTACTATTTACAAATGCCAAAAGATGAAAACAACTCAAGTTTATCAACAGATGAACAGATAAACAAAATATAGTATTACATTCAACAGAATATTATTCAACCACAAAAAGAATTGAAGTAGTGATACATGCTACACTGTGGATGAACCTCAAAAACAGCATATTAAGTGAAAGGAGCCATATGAAAAGGTCACATATTGTATGGTTCCAATTATATGAAATAGCCCCAATAGGTAAATCTATAGAGACAGAAAGGACATTGGTGGTTGATAGGGGCTGGAAGTAGGCAGGGATGGGGAATAACTGATTAATAGGTATGGGGTTTTTTATTTTGAAGTTATGAGAATGTTTTGGAACTTGATATAGGGAAAGGTTACATAACATTGTGAATGTATTAAATGCCAATGAAATGTACACTTCAAAAAGCTAATTAAAAAAAATAGCTAATTTTATATAATCTGAATTTCACCTAACAAACAAAAAAGACAACTTAGACAAATCTTCAGTGTGAGGAAGTTCATAAAGATGATATAAATGAAAATCATAAAATCAAAAACTGCTAATTCTCTCTCCCCCTCTCCCTCCAATCTTTTGTATCTGCTTAATATCATGGACATCCACAAAAGATACTAACTTGTTCTGTAATACTAAAATAGGGACACTTACTTACTCAACTATGTTTTTGCTTGATACTCAACAAAGAAGCTAAGTCACTTTATCATATCATTTGCAGTTAACAATTTAAATAGATGAAAGTTAATAACGATTAACATAATATTGGTTGGAAAAATCACACTTCTAGGTTTACATTCAAAACATGATTGTTTTAAAAAACCACATTACATATACCTAACAAGATGATTTATGTAATGGATACTTAAGATGACTATGTAATGGATATTTTTTTAATGACTCAAACTGGCTTCTCAGTAAAACTTAAAACATGCATATGCATACAGTTTGTTTTCTCATGGCTTCAACATCTCCGGAAATACAGCATTTCAAACAACAAAACACCAGTAGACTTATGAAAATCTATGGACTACAGACAGATACCGAGTAACGAAATCTAAATCAATCTATCTTGTAACCGCATGCCACACACACACAAAAATAAAACAATGGTCATAAATAATAAAAATAAGTAATGAAATCATAGAAGTTATAAGGGGCACACTAATTTTTCTTAAGCAGAAGAGGAATACCATAAAAAAATAAGGTTTCTCCCATTTAAACACTGCAGTAGGGAAGTCAAGCTAATGTAAAATAATTAAAATGTTAAAAAAAATAAATACCAGTTTGGTGAGTATAATGACACCATAATTATGCATTCTCCTAAGACAAAGCTCCTTTAACTAGCCAAATTCTCTCTCCGGATCTGTGTGACAGAGAGAAGTCAGCACGCAATGTATGTATTTACAGTAGGGCCTTAATGGCCTCAGTTAGGTGAAAGTCTACACTCCTCCTCAACCCATGCTCTACCACCTAGACACAGGGAAGATGCCAGATCTCAAGAGTACTTAGCTTATACATCCTTTAGTGGAGTATCTAGAAAGAGGCAGTTTCCTAGTTTGATTTCTTCCCCATAGCTTATATGGGCTGAGTACTAAATACAAAGAGTCTTTGCCTAGAAATAAAGTGTCTCTAGAAACAGTCTGTCTCTAGAGACTGAAAGGAAAGGAAAAGAAGCAAGTACACAGAAATGCTGAGCTGAGAAAGGACTCTAGGCTCTAAAACATTTTAACTGGCAAAAATGTAAAATGCTGAAAATATCAAAATATATACTTTAGAATGACATAGCCTTAGTGGTCACTAACAGGCCACATTTCTAAAACATTCTAAAAATATATACTACTCATATATTAAAAAACATAAAGAGATGCCATTTGCAACAACATGAATGGACCTAGAGGGTATTACACTAATGAAATAATCCAAGCAGAGAAAGATAAATTCCATACGATTTCATGTATTTGTGAAATATAAAAACAAAACAAAACCAACAAAACAGCAGTAGACACAGACACTGAGAAGTGACTGGTGGTTACCATGGGGGAGGGGCTGCAGTAGGGAGAGGGATAAAGGGGAAGAAATTTTTCATATTGTAATATAAATTGGTCACGGGGATTGCAGTACAGCATGGAAAATATAGCCAATGGTTCTGTAACATCTTATGGTGACAGATAGTAACTGCACTGGTGAGGGTGAAGATTTAATAATATGGGTAATTGTTGAACCACTTGGTTGTATATCTAAAACCAATGTAAGATTGTGTATCAATGATACTTCAATAAAAACATAAAGATACAATAAAAAAAGAACTCATAATGTCTAGAAAGTTGTACTGCACATACTAACCAGTTTTTCTTCAAATGGTCCATAAACTGTGAACGTAAGTTTAAGTTCCATCTAGACTGTTAATATAACTAATATTTCAATTACTTGTAATAAACATTTCTCCTGAAATTAGTGCTCCTCAACTAAACACTGAATAAAGTGACAAAAGAAGCAAATTCTGACAGTTTATAGTTTTTAAACATTGAAGAACACTAATGAACAGTGCAAACAAGCTAAACTTAAAAGCTTACCCCATGAACATTCCAAATTTAGAAAGAAATATGCTAAACTATAAGGAATATATTTTCAAAACCAGTGTAAGGCATTCAAGGAAACTGCCCTGAAGTATAGATAGTTAAATATATCAAATGTCAAGGGAATATCCATTTTCTATTATGATCATATTCTTGCTATTTATAGAGATTAACATAAAACACAGTTTTCCCTTTTTAGAGCTCCAACTTTTTACATCCTAATTAAATTAAACACCAAAATTTTCCACAAGAATATAAATTTTCAGATTACAAATTTTCAGATTTATATTGAGACAGGATGAACAAAATGAAATGCTGACTTTAAAACATTACTGACATTGCATGTGTAGCTTTTTATCCTCTTTTTCACTAGCAAGCAATTTTTGAGCAACTTGTGTATTTAAGACATCAACTACAAAAAGGTATCAATGACAGCCATTTCCATTGGGAGGTTTATCTAGCTGGGGAAACAACTAAATAAAACAAGGCAGGACATATACACAATGCTTAATGAGGGATTTGAGTTCAGAAAAAGGAAAAATGCTGGGAAGAAAAATGACTTAAATTAACTTAGGTCTTAGAGTAGAGTCAGAGGAGGAGAAAATGGCAGGGTATTTGCAAACAAAAGCACAAAAAGTGGAAATGACAATTCCAATAGCATGAAACAAAAGCCTGCATACTTGAGAAGGGGAGATCTACAATGACCCCTTAAAGTACACGTTAAGAAATTTGCTAGTTTTCCACATAGACAGAAAAAAGGGAGCCACGTTCTTATGCGTGAAAATGTTTTAATTACAAAACAACACATAGAAACGTGCACTGTATGGTTTATACAATATGCATGGCTAAAAACTAACTTTACATATTTGGAAATTTTTTTAAGATTATCTTGCTTTTATTGATATTACACTATGAAAGCCCACAAAATAAAATATTTTACAAGTTGAGTGATTACTTAACACTTTATTTTCAAATAAACATGCACATTTAATAATCTAGGACATTAACTTATTAAAACTTTTGTATGGGAAGCAATATGAAACAACGGTTAAGAGCTCCAGCCCTAGAGTCCCTATGGTTGAACACCAGTGTCAACTTCATGACCTTGAACAACCCAAGCCTCAGCTTCTTTGTGTGGTTTTTGTAATTAAAAGAGAAATGCAATTGCAAGTGCCTGACATATAGTAAGGACACAGTAAATGTTGGCTATACCATTAAATAGAATTCAGAAGCCCTTCCACTAGATGTTGGCTCATCTGAACTTTGGTGAGGGTTCGTTTGTACTTATCTTCTACTTCCCAAAATTCTTAGTGAAACACTACCACGTATTAAGTAAACTCTTCCTGATTAACTGATGTTTAGAAACCAACCACTTATTACTGTATCAAGATGGACAAACTGATAAACAGTATCCAAGTCCAAACACAAAATGTCTTTTAACTGAGTTATTCAAACCCAACACTTTGAAATTTTAAAAGAATTTAAAACTGATGATTAACTGATATTAATGTTAAAACTCACATTAGCAAAGTAATTTTTAAACATTTTAAGAACTTTTTGATTTTCAAATCACTACTGTTCATTTAATGTTTATTATAAACATTTTAATGCCTGATCAAAATTATTTCTGAGTTCTTTCATTTCACATGGCTTCCCATTATAATTAGAATAAAACCCAAACCATTTTACCAGCCCTACAAGATTCTGTATGATGTAGTCCTAGCCTCCACCGCCAATGTTCTTCACTGTATTTCAGCCACATATTCCCTCTAACTAGAAATCAATCTCCCCAAGAACTCCACAGCATTTGGAATGTCAGTTTAATTTTTGCCTCCACAGACAGGCTCCTCTAACCACTATTAAATACTAATTTCTCCCCTAGTCACTTCTGTATTACATCTTCACCACAGTCAAATGCAAAGACAAGTAATACCAAGTATAGTAATATAAGTCCATATGACCTTTCCAATCTGGTCACAGCTGACTAGATCAGGAATGCAGGGATGGGGGACTGAACCCAAGAAAAGCCAATCTGCAGGCTGGCCAACAGCCAATGAGGTATCCTCAGGAGTCAAAGAATTTTACACAAAGCACAGAGACTAGCTAAATTAAACAGCTCCCTCCCTTCTACTTCTCAGTTTAAGTTAGTCAATGCCACCATTTCAGAAGATGCAGACCCTGAATCTCCAAATGGCAAAGCACTAGGGCAAAAATGTTCATCAGAAACACCTGTACAACTTTAAACACATACACACAGAGGCCAGAATCCACATTCCTAGAAGACTCTGACTCAACAGATCAATTTGGTATGCATCTACGAACAAAAGTTCCTTTGTGGGAGCTTTGGGATCCAGCGCTTTATGCCAACAGACCTGGGAGGACTCTCACTCACCCATGTATAGAGTAATAGGCAAACAGACCTTGATTCTGGTTCTAGACCCTGCAGTGGCCTGTAAGGAAGCTTCAGCCTCTCTGGGCCCATAGTTTGGGAGCCCCTAGAGAACACTGTCTTACATAATCATCCACAAATGAGAACCTTTGTGCAAATCTAGGAGTCTGGTGAAGTTCCAGCACACCACTGGAGCAAAAAAAAGAATTACGTGTTTAAATGCACTAGAGAAGGTAAGAGAACAATTTGACTTTACCCATGTCACTTGGACCCAAGGCACAGCTCAGTGCCAAGAGAGACCTTCTCTGCCCATAATTTCTCCCATGAGGCAAAAATGAAAGGATGCATGTGAGCACCTGGCTTCCCCAGTTGTGTAGGACAGCTTCCAGAGAAGCCCATTTCTCCATTGCTGCATTATTCATAATAGCCAAGATATGGAAACAACCTAAGTGTCCATCAACAGATGAATGAATATAGAAAACATGATACCACTGCACACACACACAATGGAATATTATTTAGCAATTAAAAAGGAAATCCTCCCATTTGCAAGAACATGGATGGAACTTGAGGTCATTATGCTAAGTGAAACAAGTCAGACAAAGAAACAAATAATGTATGATGTTACTTACATGTGGAATCTAAAAACATCATACCCTTAGAGACAAGAGTAGAATAATGGTTACCAGGGGCTGTGAGGTGGGGGAATTGGGGAAAGGTTGGTCAAAAGGTAAAAACTAACAATTACAAGTAACTTCTGGGGATCTGATGCACAGCATGGTGACTATAGTTAACAATAGTGTACTGTATACTTGAAATTTGCTGAGAGTAAATCTTATATGTTCTCACCACAAAAAGGAAATGGTAATTATGTGAAGTGATGAAAGTATTAACTAACCCTTCTATGGTAATCATTATCATTTCTCAATAAGGGTACCAAATCAACACATTGCACATCTTAAACTCACACAATGTTATATGTCAACTGTACCTCAATAAAGCTGATAAAAGGAGGTAAGTGTATTTTTGAAAACAGAAGATATGCCACATATTTCCAAATCCCTAAAATATAAGCTATAATGCTGAAAGTGGTAATATATCTAAAATACTTAATCCAAAATGACTTCTTGGATAGTCATAAATAGCAAAGGTTTTAGCTTATTGATTTACATGCTTATTTCCCATCAGAAATTACTATTGCTGTCCCTTTTATTTGTCTGAACAACTGTTTAGAATCATACTTTTCAATTATAAATAGAGAAATGTCTATTCCACAGGCAATCTCATAAACTAGAAACCCTAATCTGTGTATGATGGTTAACTTAATAATCTAGTAGAACAAAGTTACTCATGTAAAGTCCTTAATTATTAATAAAAATAACTGTTACCTTTAAGATATTACTGAGAAAAATAATCATTTTCTTCCATATATTCTTTTTACTCACTTATTCATCTATTTATTTAATAAAGTTTACAAAATGCCTAGACTGTTTCTGGTACTAAGAAACAATACTAAAGAAGACAGGCAGACCTATGTTCTCATGGAACATATATTCTAGAGAAGGGAGGCAGACAGCAAATAAGTAAACAAAAGTAACCTCAAATTGTGATCAATGCTATAAATTACACTGAACTATTGATTCCACAGCCACTCTATGGGCAGTAAAGAGAGGGAAAGAGGGATGAAGGAAGGAAGACAGGAAAAGCACCTGAAGTGTATGACAAGTGAATTGAGACCTGAAGAAAAAGAAGAAAGAACCAAGAAAAGAGCTTAGGGAAAAGATTTCTAGAGAGACTAACAAGCATACTACACCTCAGTAGAGCCCTGAGGTAAGCAGCTTAGCAAGTTAGAGGAACCAGGGAGGAAATATTACCAGTTTCATGAATATAATGAACAAGGAAGGGGAGATAACAAAAAATGAGGTAGGATATGCAGGTATAAGCCACATCATGTAAGCAATTTATAATCAGAAGCCTAAATATAACAGAAAATCATTAAAGCAGTAATCATTAAGCAGTACAGTCAATATTATGTTTACTTTTTTAAGTTCTAAACATACACTTGTAAGCACACTTTAAAATATAATTAATACATAATGTGAAGCTAACCCAGTCATCATATATTTGGCAAACTGGTGTCATACAAATAACATAATAATTTAGTCAGATTATTCATTCAATCATTCATAAAGTATTTAGTGAGCTCCTGCTCTGTGCCAGATACTGTTTTGGGTGCTAGAAATACAAAGATGATAGAGGTGATGTCACCTTCCGCTCTGAGCAGTAAATACAAAACTGATAATTATAATATCATCTTTTATTCTAAGCAACCCAGTTTCCTTCCAAAAGTTTCAAAGCAGTGGTTCTCTATGCTGTATGTAAGAACCACCTACGATATATGGTAAAATGCAGACACCTGGGTCCCACCTAGCAGCAATCCTAATTCAGTGGGTTTCCAACAGTTCCTCACCACACTTTAACAAACATAAGTGAAGGAAGTAGTATATCAAAACACCTTATGATTTATAATTAAAGCTCCCCATGGTCCTGTTGAGAACATTGCCAAAATGAGCCACTATAATTAATGGAAGGAGAATACAGTATACTCACTAGGGGTGTGTCTGTATGTGTTCCATGTATGGAGAGAGCTGATAACTACTACAATGGAAAATTCTTGGTTTTTGTTTTTGCTTTTGTTTTGGGGGAGGAGGTGGTATTATTATTACCATAATTGCCAAGGAAGAAGTAAGAATGTCTACAAACCAGAGGTTCTCAAAGTAACATGCAGAGTTCTGGGGACTTCCTTGTTTTGGAAGATAATGATTTTCATTAAAAATGTTATCAATGTTAACATGCAATGGTGCAATGGGTGTATTATTGTTATTTTCAAACAAATTAAAAATATTAAAAATGTCTCCGTTTTAGTTTCTGTTTTGATAGAAACTAAACATAACATAACAAAAGCTCTTTAGGGTAATCGATCATTTTGAAAAGTGCAAAGGGATTCAGAGACTAAAACGTCTGAGAACAAATGTTGGAGATCTAATGATATTTTATTTAGCTATTCAACTCTGGATCACCTTACTGAATATATCATAAGTATCTTCCTTTGAAGAACCAGAATAAGCAATGACTAAAAATAGGTGTGATAACTAGAAAATGACTCTATAATGTGAAAAGATCTTCAAGTATTAAATTTGTTAAGCATAAAAAAGTATAAAACAATTACACAATTTACTACCATTTGCTTCTGAAAGAAGAGAGAAAATGATAATGTATTCATATGTGCTTGTATGTACATAAAGAAACACTGGACAGACACTCATTAATTGAAGCAACTGCCTATAAGGGAAGGGAAATATGGAATACACAGGGATGGTATATGAATGAGACTGTTCAATGAATACCTTTAATTATTAAAACATGAATGTAGTCAAAAAAAATTTTTTTAATTTATAATTTAACTTAATGGAAAATAATCCTAAACCAATATTAAACCATAATCCAATTTTCAATTTCTAGATTGTTCTAATCTCAGAAAAACAAAGAAATCTTACTCTTTTTATCAATTCTGAGGAAAAACAGTATTGCTTACAAAAATAAGCATTGGTCAGTTTGATTCCTAGGACATGAAAAGGTAAATTTTTTAAGACTATAAATAAATCTATCATATGAAAAAAAATAAAACAGTAATGAATAAAGGAATTAATAAGAAAATACTCAGGTGAAACCAGCAGTTATTTTATTAACATTTTTTTAATTAAAAGGTGTCACTGGTGGGATTAAAAGCAAAATTAGATATTGCAACAATAACAAAAATCAGTGACCTTGAAAACAAAGCAAAAGAAGTTATCAAAACAGAGAGAAAAAAATGAAAATAATTCTCAGTGAATTGTGGCACAGAATTAAGCTTTCTAACATACTTTTAATTGGAGTCTAGAATACAAAAGAGATGAAAAAAAATATTTGAAGTAAGAGTGAAAATGTTGAATATTTTCCAAATTTGCTGTAAATTATAACCTACAAAACCAAGAAAATAGGCAAATCCCAAACAGGATAAATTCAAAGTAAATTATTCAAAGGCACATGATAATAAAATAGCAGAAAAATGGTAATAAGTGAAAAAAAATCTTAAAGCAACTAGAGAAACAAAGACACTACTCAGAGAAAGAGTTTTTTTTTTAATCACAGAATCTCAGAAGCTGTGCAAGCCAAAATACAAAAGAATATTTATAAAGTGCTAAAAGAAGTAATGTCAGGAAAACAATTCCATTCACAATTGCATCAAAAAGAATTAAATACCTAGGAATAAACCTAACCAAGGAAGTGGAAGACTTACACTCTAAAAATTACAAGACACTCATGAGAGAAATTAAAGAAGATACCCATAAATGGAAACACATCCCATGCTCGTGGATAGGAAGAATTAATATTGTCATAATGGCCAACCTGCCTAAAGCAATCTACAGATTCAACTCAATCCCTACCAAAATACCAACAGCATTCTTCAACAAACTAGAGCAAATAGTTCTAAAATTCATATGGAACCACAAAAGACCATGAATAGTCAAAGCAATCTTGAGAAGGAAGAATAAAGCAGGGGGGATTATGCTCCCTGACTTCAAGCTCTACTACAAAGCCTCAGTAATCAAGAAAATTTGGTACTGGAACAAGAACAGACCCATAGACCAATGGAACAGACTAGAGAGCCCAGATATAAACCCAAGCATATATGGTCAATTAATATACGATAAAGGAGCCATAGATATACAACAGGGAAATGATAGCCTCTTCAACAGCTGGTATTGGCAAAACTGGACAGCTACATGTAAGAGAATGAAACTGGATCATTGTCTAACCCCATACACAAAACTAAACTCAAAATGGATCAAAGACCTGAATGTAAGTCATGAAACCATAAAACTCTTAGAAAAAAACATACGGAAAACTCTCTTAAACATAAACATGAGCAACTTTTTCCTGAACACATCTCCTCGGGCAAGGGAAACAAAATAAAAAATGAACAAATGGGACTACCTCATGCTAAAAAGCTTCTGTACAACAAAGGACACCATCAACAGAACAAAAAGACATCCACCAGTATGGGAGAATATATTTGTAAATGACATATCCAACAAGGGGTTAACATCCAAAATATATAAAGAACTCACACACCTCAACACCCAAAAAGCAAATAACCCGATTAAAAAATGGGCCAAGGATATGAACAGACACTTCTCCAAAGAAGAAATTCAGATGGCCAACAGGCACATGAAAAGATGCTCCACATTGCTAATTATCAGGGAAATGCAAACTAAAACCACAAAGATTATCACTTCATACCAGTTAGGATGGCCAACATCAAAAAGACTAGGAACAACAAATGTTGATGAGGATGAAGAGAAAGGGGAACCCTCCTACACTGCTGGTGGGAATGTAAATTAGTTCAACCATTGTGGAAAGCAGTATGGAGGTTCCTCAAAAAACTCAAAATAGAAATACCATTTGACCCAGGAATTCCACTCCTAGGAATTTACCTGAAGAAAACAAGATCCCAGATTCAAAAAGACATATGCACCCCTATGTTTACTGCAGCACTATTTACAATAACCAAGACATGGAAGCATCCTAAGTGTCCACCAGTAGATGAATGGATAAAGAAGATGTGGTACATATACACAATGGAATATTATTCAGCCATACGAAGAAAACAAATCCTACCATTTGCAACAACATGGATGGAGCTAGAGAGTATTACACTCATGAAATAAGCCAGGTGGAGAAATACAAGTACCAAATGATTTCACTCATCTGTGGAGCATAAGAACAAAGGAAAAACTGAAGGAACAAAACAGCAGCAGACTCACAGAACCCAAGAATGGACTAACAGTTACCAAAGGGAAAGGGACTGGTGAGGGGGTGTGGGTAGGGAGGGAGAAGGGGAATAAGGGGCATTATGATTAGCACACATAATGTAGGGGTGGGGCACAGGGAAGGCAGTATAGCACAGAGAAGACAAGTAGTGACTCTATGGCATCTTTCTACGCTGATGGACAGTGACTGCAATGGGATATGTGGTGGGGACTTGATAATGGGGGGAATCTAGTAACCACAATGTTGCTCATGTGATTGTATATTAATGATACCAAAACAAAAGAGTTGCAGATGACTTTAAAAATGCATACCTATCTGTAATTTTAAACTTTTCTCCAATAAACATATATTATTGTTAAAATTAAAAAAAAAGAAGTAATGTCAACATACTCAATGAACTCGACACCTATAAAACTACCTTTAAAAAATGAAAAGCTAAAGTAATCAAAACAATGTGGTAAATGGCATAGGATGGACAGATATGTAGACACAATGGAATAGAAGAGGAAGTCCAGGAATAAACCCAAACATTCATAGCCAGTGGATTCGAACATTCAATGGAGAAAGAGAGTCTTTTCAACAAATGATGCTGAGGAAGGTGAATACCCACGTGCAAAAGAATGCAGCTGGAACCCAACCCACCCCCATATACAAAACCTAACTCAAAGTGGATCAATAACCTAAATGTAAGAGCTAGAACTATAAAACTCTAACATAGAGGCAAATCTTGGATTTGCCAATTGTTTCTTAAATATAACACCAAAGCAGTAACAAAAGAAAAATATAGGTAAAATTGAATTTCATCAAAATTAAAACTTTTGTGCATGAGAGGGTATCACCAAGAAAGTAAAAAAAAATCTCAAGAATAGGACAAAATACTTGCAGTTTATATATCTGATAAAGGATTAATTTCCAGAATATACAAAGAACTCTTATAACTCAGTAACAAAAAAGCAAATGACCCAATTCAAACAAAAATGGAAAAGAACCTGAATAGACATTTCTCCAAAGATGATATACAAATGGCCAATAAGCACATGAAAAAATGTTCAACATCACTAGTCATTAGAAATACAAATCCAAACCATAATGTACAACTTCACATTCATTGGGATGGCTATTATTTTTTTTAAAAAAGGAAAATAAGTGTTGACAAGTATGTGAAGAAAATGGAACCCTCATGCGCTGGTGGTAGGAATGTAAACTAGTACAGCTGCTATGGACATTGGTTTGGCAGTTCCTCAAAAAGTCAAACATGGAATTATTCTATGACCCAGCAATTCCACTCCCAAATACCCAAAAGAACTGAAAGCAGGAACTCAAGCATATACACCAAACCAACGTTCATAGATAGCAGTATTTGTGAATTCATAGATAGCAGTATTATTCACAAAAAACTAAAGGTGGATACAACCCAACAGTCCATCAACAGAAGAATTAATGAACAAAATATGGTACCTACATACATTCAGTCTTAAAAAGGAATAAAATTCTGATATATGCTACAACCTGGATAAACTTTGAAAACATACTAACTAAAACAGGCCAGACTAAAAGGGAAAATACTTTAAGAGTCCACTTAAATGAAGCATCTAGAATACACAAATTCATAGATAAAGAAAGTAGAATGACGGTTGCCAGGGGCTGGGGAGAGTCAACAGGGAGTTAGTATTTAATGAGTACAGACTGATAGTTGGGGAAGATGAAATGTTGGTTACAGTTGCAATATGATGATGGTGCAAATTTTATGAATGTAGTTAATGACACTGAACTTAGTTGCAAATTTTATGAATGTAGTTAATGACACTTAGAAATTGGTAAGATAGTAAATATTATTATGTCATGTATATTTTAGCACACTTTGTTTTAAAAAGTGTCTTTGTACACCTGGGGCCTCATCACATACTTTATGCTAACAATGTGACTCATACTGAACTCCTGTTTCTGTCTGGCACCTACTGTACCACTGTTACTTGTGCAGGACAGAAGAGGGCTGGAGACTGAACAGCTAATGTCAGTCACAGGGGTGCTCCATGCCTACATGACTGACCCCCAATAAAAACCCTGGATGCCAAGGCCTAGGATGAGCTTCCCTTGTTGGCAATATGTCACACTTGATATCACACACCATTAATGGAAGAATTAAGCACTGTATGAGCAACTCCACTGAGAGAAGACAGCTGGACATTCATGCCTGGTTTCTCCTGGACTCCAGTTTACGCATCTTTTCCTTTTCGTGATCTCAATCTGTATCCTTTCTCTGTAATAAATTGTATGTAATAAAAAATATAACAGCTTTTCTGAGTTCTGTGAGTCACAACAAATCATCAACCCTGAAGGTGGTCTTGGTGACTCCTGACACAGACAGAAAAGCATGTGCCATATAAACATTAACCATGAGAAAGTTGGATTGGCTTTACCAATATAAAACAAGAACACTTCAAAACTAGAAACATTACCTGATATAAAGAGGGACATACATAATGATAGAGTCAATTCATCAAGAAAATAAAATCCCAAACATGTACATCAAATAATATATTCAAATACATAAAACAAATCAACAAAACTAAAAGAAAATAAGCAAATCCATAATTATGGTTGAAAATTACAACACTGCACTCAGGAATTGACAGAACTAATTTTTAAAAGGAAAGTCAATAGTAATATAAAAGATTTAAATAAAATAACACAATTTAACCTAATTAACAATAGACAGCATTCCAACCCACAACTACAGAAAACTTACATTATTTTCAAACAAACATGGAGCACTTACCAAGACAAACCACAAGCCATAAAACAAGTCTATTGTTGGTAATCTGGGCCCACACAAGAAAGACATCCAACATTTCCTAAACTTATTTGAAAATAAAACCTTTCTTGTAAAGTCATCTCCAGGACTACTATTTCTCAGAACACTGTGAGAAAAGCTAGCCCACCCATTTTCAATACTTCTTCCAATTTCTTCTCTGACCTGTCACTAACCAAACAAAAAGGAGAATCAATAAAAATATCCTTTCCTTGACTACCTAGCTAGGATTAGTCAATCTTATGAAGTACATGGAAAATCCTAAAGCAGAAATAAATTTAACGTATTTGGGGTGGGCTAAGGAGACCAGAAGAGCTGGAGCGGTACAAAGGGTAAGTGGTAGGAGATGAAATCAGAATGTTAAGCAGAGGTCATGGCATGTAAGACCTTCTAAGCCTTGGTAAGGATTTTGAAAGTGGTTCTAAGTATGATGGGAGGATTTTGAGGAAAGAATATTATCTTATTTACATTTTTAGAAGATCACTCAGGCTGCTGTATAAAGAACAGAATGGAAACCACATTAGGTTAGGAAGCTCTGATAGTAGTATAAGAGGTAGCTAAGACCAGAGTGGCTTATAATTAGGTTAGGAAGCTCTGATAGTAGTGTAAGAGGTGGCTAAGACCAGAGTGGCTTATAATTAGGTTAGGAAGCTCTGATAGTAGTATAAGAGGTGGCTAAAACCAGAGTGGCTTATACCAGACTTAAAAGTGTATGTCAAAGAAAAAATGTCCAGGCAAATCCACATAAATTGTGTTGAGATGCCTTATTTTCTTTGACTCCCAAGACATTTCATTCTCCTCCTCTTGAGATGCTTCATCTGTCTTCCTTATGTGATCTCTCTTGTCCCCAACCTTTTCAAGTAGGAAATGTTCTAAGGCTAAGTCAACCTCTTTTTTCTAGCTACTCTCATTCTTATGGTAATTTCACCCTGACACTGGGTTTTACATATCATCTGTATAATTATAATTTGCAATTATACTTCTCCAGTCTGGAACTCTCCCCTGAACTCCAGACTCATGTATTCACCTGACTATATTGTAAACAATTCAAACTTAACAAACCAAAATGGAGCTTCTAACCACCCCCCTCCAAATTTATTTCTCTTAAATCATCCCTGTCTCAGATAATAGCAACTCCATTATTGCAATTGCTCCTCTCTTTCTCTCTTTTCCTCTTTCCCTGACACCCCACTTCAAGTATGCTGACAAATCCTTTCAGCTCTACCTTCAAAGAATATTCAAGTAACCAAACACTTGTTACCAACCTTCACTGCTATTACTCAATCCAAGCTGCCACCATCTCACTCTGGGATTACTGCTTTCCTCTTATAAGGGTCTTCCTGGTTCTGCCCTTGCAATGGCCTTCACCAACTGAGATCAGGTCATCATCTGCCAAAACCTTCCAATGGCTATCTCACTCAAGTAAAAGTCCTTGTAGTGGTCTTCAAGACCTAATGTCATCTGGCTACAACACTTCTGTGCCCCTGCTCCAGCCATTTACCTAGTAACTTCGTATCAGGCTATTGTATCCCAGGTTACTTCATTCCAGTTGCAACGGCCTGCTTGCTGTTCCTCAAACACTCCAAGACCCAGCTAAAGCAGAGGCCTACACGATTTACTGCCAAAACAGAGTGGAGCACGAGAAGCGGGTTCCAGCACAAGCCAAGAAATTTGCGCCTTCATAAGCAGCAACCTTGTGGCATCATAAAAAGGAAGGGATTGGTTTGGCAAGAGCTTGTTTACACATTTTTGCAAATCTAACTTTGCTCTGTACCATGCTAGTCGCTAGGGGAGGGAGGGCGGCCATTTTCATCTGCCGCTGGCACACGGCTCTGGACTTGCTGATCGCCCGCCCGGTGTTTCCTACAGGATCTCTTTTGTATTTTTCATTGTTATGTAAAACTTGCTTTTATTTTAATATTGATGTCAGTATTTCAACTGCTGTAAAAATATAAACTTTTACTGGCCACGTCCCCTGGAGCACCTTCCCTTGCTCGTGGGTGCAGAAATGAAATGCTGGCTGACTCTGGACCCAAGGATCCTAAGCAACACAACCCAGGTTCTGCAGAGGGAGGACAGATGCGGGAGGAGGGCTGGGCCGGCTCAGGTTGCACAGCCACCGAGGGAGTGCGCTGAGCAGCCGGCATCAAGCATGCCTGCTCCAGCCTCAGGATGTTTGAACCTGCTATACCCTTGCCTAAAATTATCTAGCCCCTAAATAATCTACAATTCAAAGTTTGTTATTTCACCTACTTCAAGTCTTCACTAAAATGTCATCCCAGTGATGATGTCTTCACTTTCCATGCTTTTTAAATTGCAAACTTCTCTCCAATCCTTTAACATTTCTTATGTGCCCACTCTGCTTTATTTGCTTTATAATTCTCCATAGTACTTTCCTCTAACATATTTTACTTATATATCTTACTTACTGTCTATCTCCTTCAAACAGAATATACACTCTAGGGACTTTTTTTATTGTTTCATCTCCTGCTATAGACCTAGTCCCTAGAGCAGCACCTTTCACACAATATCAGTTTGTTCAACACTGAATCACTGAATGTTAAATAAAGCCTCTCTGTACCAAGTTTTCTAAGGCCCAATACAAATCCTGGGAATAGCCTAATTTAAGTAAGCCAATTCCTTTATCAGTATTTATACCCTGTGAATTATATTCACTATTCATAAGTTTTTGGTTATGCTTTTATCATTTTATAATCTAAAATATTTACCTGACAATCATAGAGATGTTTACTGTTTCCAAATAGTTCAACTTCTTTCTTACTCTGGCATTACTATAAATAGGAAAAACAGTAGGCTTCATCCAGAAGTCCTACATTCAAATCCTAGCTCCACCATTTACTAGTAGTACGACTCAGGCAATTTAGCCTCCTCTAAGTCTTAGTTTCTCTTCAATAAAACAGCTAAGAAAGGGTGGATTAAAGATCTGCCTGCCTTACCTATCCTATACCTAATAATAGGATTACTGTGAAAATCAAAACATAGAAGAAAATGCTTTGTAAACTATAAATGATATACAAGAGTGAGTTAAATAACCATACTGTAGTTTATGAAAAACCTGAAATGCAACAGAAAAGTTCAGTGTTTGAGGCAGCGTATCTCACTATACATCCCAATCCCTAACACTAAACTCTAGGTAAGGAGTCAAACTGGCTCATCCACTTACTTATTGTACCTTAAACAATAAGTTTCTCAACCTCTCTTAGTCATTGTTTCCACATCCATAAATGGAGATAATACCAACCTTGTAGCGTCCTTTGGAGAATTGAAGATTATATACAGATATGTGTAATGTACCAATGGAATACACATAATGCACCTTTTTATTTGTTGTCTTCTTGATCTTCTTTCAAATGGACAGAACCCAAAAGCATATAATACAAACTACACCATGGAGGCAAGGAAGACGATAATTTTGACTTGGAAATTGCATGTGAAAGGACAAGGAAGAAAATGAGAAAGAGCTAGAGGTAATCACACAATAATGAGCAGTTTGCTTATTAAATTTCTTTCCTTCTTGCCTTTCTCCAAGATAAACTAATAGACATGCAAAGAAAAATCAGCATACACAACATCATATTTAATAACCTAAAAAAGTTAATTTCAAAACTAATACAGTCTTTTCTCCTTAAAGAAGAATATATTTTCAGTTTTTCAATTTCTCACATACTAATTTTGACACTCTAGAACTCAAGGTACATGACAAAAAAACAAAACAGTTGTTTTCCAACTACAGTACACCGATTTTACTAACTTTAAGCAATTATCATTACTGTGCATTTATTATGTAATTATTATCAAGATTATTTTATTATGTTTAGAAATACGGCAAAATGAATGAAACAAACTTAGAAAAACTGCGATTTTTTTCTTCAAAGGACATTTGGAAAATGTCCTTTAAAGTCCTTAGACTTTGATACAGTTCCTCAATTCTTTGACACCAGTAATTATAAGATACAGCAATACAGCAACCACTTTCTAGGGGGGGAAAAAACCCACATTAAGTATATACACTTACATACACCAATTTGGGAAAACATTAAAATGTAACGTATCCCTGTGAGATGCCGAAAATGTACTATTGATCTAAGGGGCTGGTTACATAGAATATATTATAATTGTGGATATTCATCAAAGTGTATACTTTATTTGTATACTTTTTCTATATGTATGTTTATTTAAACAACAAATAAAATTATGTAATGTACCACTACTTCATACATATGCAGCTATAAACAAGATGAATTCTGATCTAAATATGAACAGTAAAAAGATAAAGCTTTTAAAAGAAAACATAAGAAAGAAACTTCAGGACACTGAGGAAGGTAGTGATTTCATAAATGGAAACAAAAAGAGCCAACTGATAAACTACACCTCTTTAAAATTAATTACTTTGATTCACAAAAACACTAAGATCATGAAAGGGTGTTAGCTACAAAGTAGAAGATACCTGTAATACATGTATCTAGCATAACTGTACCCAGAATATATGTAGAACTACAAATCATTATGAAAAAAGTAAACAGCTTAATAGAAAAACTGCAGAAGACAACACACATTTCACAAAAACAGAAATTCAAGTGGTCAATAAACACAGAGTCACTAACATGAAAAACTAATCAACTTCATTAGTCATCAGGTAAATAAAAACTACAATGTAATACCACTACACACCACTCCAGAATATCTAAAAATAAAAAAACTGACAATACCAAGGGTTGACAATGATGTGGAACAACTGGAATCTCATACACTCATGGTGGGAGTATAAATTCATAAAACCACTTTAGATAAATGTGTCGACATATGCACAGGATACTAGGGAAATAAAAAGGTGCATCCAAAACAGCTGGGGGAGACAAGGCAATAAGGGTAGGCTTTCTTGGAGGTGTTAACACCTGAGTCTTTCAAAGATGAGTAGGAGTTACCCAGTCCAACAGAAGAAACAGCTTGAGTAAAAGTACAGTGATAAGAAACAGCACAGTGTATTTACAGAAATGATTAAGAATTGGTGTGGGGTGTGGAGAAGTGGCAAAAGAGATAGGAAGATGCCAAGTCATGATGGAACCTAGACCTTATCCAACAGGCAAGATGGGTCTGTGAGTTTTATGCAAAGAAATTATGTGGTCAGAGAGATTACTCAGGGAGCTATGTAGAAGATGGATTTAAGGAAGGGATAAGGCTGTCAGAAAGGCCAGTAGGAGGGAGTTATAACTGTCCAGAAGATAATAAGGGACCTGAAATAAAATAAAAACTGTAACAAATGTGGAGAAAAAGTATAGATACATTACACTACTGGTCTAGAGATCACATTTTGAGAATCATTACATTACACTACAACTTTTTCCTCTAAAGGGCCAAAGAGTAAATATTTTAGGCTTTATGGGCCACAAAAGGTCTCTACTGAATTTCTTGGGTTTTGTTTGTTTTTTAATCCCTTTAAAAATTAAAATCCATTCTTAGCTAGTGGGTTCTACCAAAAAAAAGGCCACAGGATAGATTTAGGCTGTGGGCGTAGTTAGTTTACTGATCCCTGCTGTACACCAGTAAAGAAGTGAGGATTAACCTTCCTATGAGATTAATTTTCCTAAAATGCTACTTGCATGAGTTCCCTACTCAGAAATTTCTCCTTTGGTCCTGACTGCCTACTGAATAAGTCAAAACCCTATGAAGTATAGCATTCACAGGCTTCCCTACTCTAGCTCCAACCTACTACTTCAGGCTGATGGAAGTACATCCCTGCATGAACCTTCCACTCCCATTAAATTGACCTACTGATATTTACCTGTCTCTGTATCTTTGCAGCATCCCCAATTTTCTTCCCTCCTCTCCAAACCTACCCAAATACCCTTCCTTCAAAGCACAATTCAAATCCTACTTTGAAGTGATCCCACCCACCTCAGGACTCTGAAAAGTACATCTCAACTTTTGATACTTATTTGCTGTCTTGAGTTATTATTTACTTCAAATAAACTATAAATTCCTCAGGGGCAGGGAATATTTTATACTTCTATCATTGGATCTAGCATATAACAAGGAGTAAATAGAAAATGAAGATATATGGGTGCATACATATGTGTGTATACATACATAAACGCCTTTTTTCTGAATTAGCTATTTAACTGAAGCAAACGAGATTTCACCCTTACTTGTATCAGTTAACTGTATACTTTATTTCTTTGGACACAATCTCAATGCTGTAGATACTACAGAATGATAATCTACAATACATCTGTCTCTCCTATTACATTTTTAGGACTGGTTTACTAGGAAAACAACACAAGTGGAATTTTTTCACTGGTCAACATTATCAATATAGGATAATGGGATAATATTAACTAAGTTACTAGCAGTTCACTTCTTTTTAAAATGCATATTAAGCTTTTACAACACAACTGTTTTAAATTCAACCTGAACTAAGTTAAAGTCAGACATACACAAGCCTCACGCTAATTTTTTTTTTAAACGGTAAGGTTCTCTATGACAACTCACATTATCAAAATGGCATTATTGACTTAATTGAGAATTTGGGGAAATAAGGAGCTATTTAAAATTTTAAAGAAATAGTCCATTTTACTTCACTATTGACAAACAGCTATAACACAGAATGCTTAGAGCTGGATTAAAGAATTCTTATATTTGAGAATATTACCAAAGAAGTCTTTTCAAGTCCAAAGTGTGCCTTATTTTACTACCCAAAAAATGCTCAAGAATCTATAACAATTCCTCCAGAATCGTTTGCCCCCATTTCAATGCAAACTACAAAAAAAGTTTCAAACATTATAGAAAGGTATAGAAAAAAAGCAACAGAAATAAACTAAAAGATGGCCATGACAGTGAACCAAGACATTTTAATTCTTCCAAACACACTGAAGAAAAAAGCTTAGCGACTTTTAATCCTGGTAAGACTTTTATTAATTGATGACCTTAATATTAATAGTACACTGATTGGAGGACAAATACAGGAGCCAGGACTGCCATTTCTCAGATTCCTTTCTGCCACTGACCGGTACAGAGTCTTGGGTACATCCCAATATGTTGAACAAGAAAAGCTTAACTGACATTCTCAGGTTGTGAGTATTGATTAAATGTTTATGAAGTACTTTAGAACCTTGAAGGGAAGCCACTGCAACCATTAAGTGTCATTTGCTTAATACAAAATTGCAACTACCTGTAAGGCTTGCAAATCCAGTCATCACTATTACTTTGTGTCTCAACACAGCAAACCATCAGTGAGTCAGTATAGTGCATGTATTTAATGAGCTAGTTTAGCAACCTCACAAAAAATGAATTTTCTTCCAAATCTTTGTTTTCTCACAAACCATGTCACTATCCAATCCAACTATTTGCAAAGAGAAACATGATACGATTCTGATTTAAATTAGGTCTAGTTAGTGATAAGCCAATACCAAATGACTGAAAACTATTAGAAATCACAGTGGAACTTTCTTTGTAAACTTACAGAAATGTGATTCCTGAAAGTAATTCCAGAAAACAGTCGTTCTAACATGAGCTTTATTAAGGGGAAATTCCTTACACTTTCTTACATAAAGAATTCTGAAGTGTTTTAGACAGTGTTGAAAGAAGGCTAAAGTCACTCAAAACCTAGTCTAATTCATTGGGTAGTTCCAGCACCTGCTGGGTGTTGAGCGACTAGACACTGGCGAGGCTGCTCAGGGAAGTGCTGATGCCAGCCAGCTCCAGCTGCCCCCTTCGTGAATGACAGTAACAATAAAAACGCCGACAAAAGAGCTGGGAGGCCACCCCAAGCCTCTGCTCAGCAGTACTTCTACCCTACCCCCAACCTACGGAACTGCAAATCCCAGGAAGGGGCCTCCTCTTGGAGATTTCACATGCGGAGTCCTGGTCTCTGGTCTGGCAACGTGAAAAAGTACTACCCTTCACTCCTTTCAAGAGGCTGGGCACCTTAAAGGTGAAGGGGGAAGTGCTGCCTCGTTCTAAACTGCCAGAGAAAAAGGAGAAGACTTCCTGCCAGGAGACGGGTGAGCAGAACCGGCGTGCACACTGACACTGAGAGCACTCGCAGCGTCGGGCGCCCGCGCACCGCCCGCGGGGAGGAAAGGGAAGCGCGTCCCTCGCTTGGCAGGAGAGCGGAGGGTCTCGCGGCTCCAGAGCCGGGCAAACCGTCCTCCCGGGGTGGCAGCGGTCGGCCGCCCGCTTCCCGGGAGCCGGAAGAGGCGACAAGCAAGCTCGGGTCCGGGAGCACATTCTTTCCTCACGCCTGGTCCCGAGGGAGGGCACGGGCTGCCTAGGCGGCAACTCTCCCCTTCGCCCAACTCCGGGGTGAGCGTGAGGGCGGCCGGCCCGGGCGGCCCGGCGGGATGCGCCCGGGTGGGGGAGGCGGCGAGGCCGGCCTCCCTCCCGCTCCCTCCCC
>JAQQAC010020896.1:25433699-25532744 GCA_029783875.1 Phataginus tricuspis
CCGACCTCGGCCGGCCGGGCGCGGGGCCAGGTGGCGGCGGCGGCGGGCGGGCCGGCCGGCCTGGGGCCCTACCTGAGGCTGTGTACCAGCTCCCGGCGTGACTGGCTTCCCGGCAGACCACTCGGTTGGACATCTTGGTGCCTGTGCCGCCTATGGTGCACGAGGATGAATGAGGAGGCGGCGGCGGCGGCGGCAGGAGCGGCTCCGCGAGGGGACGAAACACCGCGGGCCCAGCCCAGGAGGAGGCGGCAGCGGGGAGGGGATCTGCCCGGCCCAGGAGGAGGAGGAAGAGGAGGAGGCGGCGGCGGCCCAGGAGGAGGAGATGGCAGCCGGGGCGGTGGCGGCGGCAGCAACAATCACCACAAACTCCGGCGACCGCCGGAAGATGGGGCCCGCGGCGGCCTCCCCGAAGCCCGGAAAGCCCTGGCCCCGGCCCCCGGAGTCGCCGCTGCTCCGCAGCCGGGGCTGGTTCCGCCGAGCAGCCCCCACGGCCCCCTCCTCGCCCGGTCGGCCTCCCCAAGCCACCGCCGGTGACCCCACCCCCGTGACACCGCGCCCGCTCCCTCCCCCCACCCCCCGCGGGACTCCCCGCACCCACCCCACCCCCGGCAGGGCCCTCCTGCCTGCCCGGCCACCGGCCCGCGGGCCCCGGCCCCGCCCCTCCCCTCCTCCAGCCGCACGGCGAGGTTAACGGCGGAAACCGGACAGGCCAGACGGCCTCTGGGGCCGAGCGGCCCCGCGAGGAGGCAGCGGCGGCTGCAGCCCGGCGCTCACAAAAGCCCAGGGCCGGGGCCTGAACCGGGGAAGGCAGACCGGAGAGGAGCCAATGCTTCCTTACTCGCCACTCTTAACGGGTCCTGCCCACTGAGCATGCCCAGCAGCCACTGTCAGGCCCGCCGAGGAATCTCAACATGCAGGCTCCACTCTCCAGGGTTTAGCGGCAGCAGCGGCTAGAAGCGGGAGGGCGCGGGGAGCAGGACGCAGCCGCAGGGCAAGCCCCCCGACCCCAGCCAACTTCCTTAAATGTAGAGTGCCGAGGACGCTCAGATGCGGCTGTCCACGAGGATTATCCGGTTCGTTCCCCCATCACACCCGAGAGTCCTTAGTGGATTCGCACCGGTCTATGGCCACGTTGGGAAGTTTATTTGTAGAAACGGGCACATGGTAGTTAGTGTGCCTGTTGTCCTGCAAATGCTAGTTTTTGCTTCACAGGGCCACTCATACCACCTAGTTGTGGCTTGGACATTGAAAGCACTTAACCATGTTTCATGTTGTAGTAATGTAGGTGCATGTCTTAACTCCCTAACTAGACCGAAGAGTGATTATAGCTGGCCTCAGCTGTTCTCATCTGTAAAATGGAGACAACAGTACTCTAGCGTTGTCCCTAGGAATATGAGTTAATAAATATAAAAAGCCTAATAGAGTAGGCATACAACAAACATTACTTACAACCCCCCTCCCCGCCCGGCCTTAAAAATCCCAGTATTCCATATAAGTGTCAGGAACAAAGAATTCCTTTAAAAACAGAATCACAGCAAAGTAGGATATTTTGTACCTCTGAGGAAGTGTTATGAAGTAGACCATTCTAAAACTGGAAAGCGAGTAAGAGAAAGTTTCATGTCTTCAATGAAAGATTTGGGGTTAAAAATATAAAACTTATATTTGAGTTTCATACTAAATGGTTCCCTTGAAAAGTCCAAAGCAAACTGGCTGCCTAATATTCGTTTCCCTTGTGCCATAATACACATTTTTTTAAAGTACTGCCCTGTTCCCACCTCTCTTCCTTTTTCAACTTAAGTTTCAAGGCTCTGTGTGAGATCCCAATCCTAAAGCCTGATCAGTTACTGCAACTTTCATACTTTTTCTACAGTTATTAGGCTAAAAAAATCTCCACTGAATTTAGGTATTTTTTCATTCAAGTTTTAACCCTCTCATTCCACCACTAACCTGCCCAAGTATTAAGATATTATGCAGGAAGAAAAAAAAAAAACACATGCCAGGTAGTCAATTTAGGGTGGGAAAGCTGGAGCTCTGGTTCTATGGTACTCTTCCTGAAGTACCAAAACTCAACGGTAACTGATGAAACAGTAAACATTTCATTGTAAATTTCAAGAAAAGGAAACTGTTAATATGATTGATACTGGTATTGATGACGGATAGCTCTTGAAGTTAATTATTGCTGATTCTGATTCTATGGCCAAAAAGGGAGAGAAGGGACAATGAACTACCTGAGAAAGCTACATATTTCAGACATACCAAATTAGAAAGTCAGATTTCAGTCCTGGTTCGGTCATTCATCAGCTGTGAGATCATGGGCATTTAGTAATTTAATCTATTCAAGCCTGTTTTCCTCATCTGTCAAATGCAAACAGCAGTAATATCTAATACACAGGCTTGGTGTTACAATCATTAAGTAGATATGTAAAAATAATTTATAAGCTGTTGTTTTAAATCTAATTTAAAATTAAACTTCCTCCTCCCATTAAAATGCTCAGTTGGAGACTTCTTTTGTCAGATTTTCCTTACTGATCAAACACATCAAAGACCACAATGCCAACTGAAAATCATCTATTATCTCTAGAAAGCACTCAATATATCTCATCACTAGTCATCTTGTTCATCTTATTCTGGCTGCCTTATTCAAAAATAGAGTCATTAAAAAAATTAAATTGAAAATTTCACTTCACCACCTCCCCTAAATTAAGGAAAATCCATATAATGCAAAATACTCATTTCATATCCCCGGGGAAGCCTGTTTGGTACAACTGTACAAGTTCCATATTAAAAATTTCCATATATCCATCAGGGATTTGAGTTTGACACTCCATGAACATTCATAGTGAAGGGCAAAGAGGAAATCTTCATTAATAGAAAGTCTTAAGGACAGACTTCAATAAATAATGCACCAGTAGTCCCAGAATCCAACATAGCTTCTGAAACAGCACGTCACAAATTCATTGCATCAGTCTGTAATAGCAAATGACTAGAAACCACCACAATGTCCATCAATATGAGACTTGTTAAAATATGATACATCCATACATGTGCACCCATTAAAAAGAATGAGGTGGTGCTATATACTGGTATGGAAGGAACTCCCCCCAAAATAAGAAAAATAAACTGCACAACAGTGTATGAAGTATGCCACCATGTGAAAATGAGTACTTATTATTCTCATACACTTTTATATACACAGAATACTTCTAGAAGGAAACACAACAAACTGGTAACAGTAATTATTTGAGTGGCTGAGATAAAAGGATGGACAAAAGATTTAACCTTTTCAATGTACACCTTTGTGTATCTTTTGAATTGTGTGCCATATAAATATACTACCCAAACAAAAAGCTTAACTTGTTACATCTTTAGGCTCAATTTTTGTAATCTACATGGAAATATTAAGTTGACCATTTTCAGATTTTACTTATCCACAGCTGACATTTGAGTCCCCTAATTACTAAAAGCCCTATGTAAATATTCTGTAATAATACCACAAATCACTTGCTTTTGAACAAATCAAGGTTGAGACAAGAGTGTAACATAAAGATACACTTTTGATTTCCATTAACAGTGTACTCTAACCTAGCATCAGCCGACTTCCCCCTTCTTTTTTAGAAACCAAAGTTAATATGTAACACTAAAATTACTATGTACCCAACACAGGGCTCTGTATTTTACATACTTAATGATTCTTATACAATGTAAATGTGTTCACTTCCTTTTTTTTTTTTTGAATAAATTTTTACACATAAAGCTTTTTTTCAAGTTTATTGTTAGTGTTTTTTAAGATTCCAACAAATGAAATAATTGAGTCAAGAGATTTAAACTTTCTCTTAAAGGCTGACAAGTTTCTTGTTTTTTGTTTTTAAGAAAATCATTATTCATTACTGTCCCTTTTATCTCTGGTGACCAATTTTCGACTATTACATTATTTTCCTACCTACCTAATTTAAATCTAGAGATTTTTCAACAAGTGGATTCTCAGTGATACCATTTACACCTTTCATCTTTTGTCCCTCATTTCTACCATTTGTTATCTTTGAGGCCTCCAAGTTGTTAATGCCTTTTTGGAATCCAATCCAGGAAAATACCTGGCTACGCTATTTTATACTGTCTCTAAACAATTCTATCATGTTTCTTACAGGAAGTTATCAATCTTAAATTCCATCCTGCCTTCTCTTAAATGAGATTTAAACAAAGGTTCAATAACTCTTCTCAAAGGTTCATCAGAAATAGGTAGACAGTGTCCTATCCAAACTACAGTAACCCTTGAACAATGCTGGGCTCAGGGTTGCCAAACCCCTCCTTACAGTAAACAATTCACATGTAACTTTTGACTCTCTCAAAACTTAACTGCTAATGGCCTACTGTTGGCTAGAAGCCTTACTGATAATATAAAGTTAAGATATATGTATATAATACATATCTTGTATATGTACTATATACTGTTTACAATAAAATAAGCTAGAGAAAAGGGATTTTTCTAATTGTCACAAATATCCAAAAAATTATCCAACAATTTATCAAAAAAAAATCTGTGCACTTCAAACCTGTGCTGTTCAAGGGTCAACTGTACTTATCTATTTTTGAATTCAAGGTCTCTACTTCCTCTATGAGTCTATTCCCGATTTACTCTACTGGGCCTCCCACTAAACCACCTATTAACATAATTCAAGAATTCATTCTCTAAGATACAGTACTTTTTACTCTATTTATGTACTTGTTTACTAAGCAGTATCTTACCCATTAAGTGGTCAGAGTTGGAATTGCTTCTATAATATAGTGGTCAGCTACACATAAAATACCTCATCAAAGTATAAGTGGAGTGATTTCTATTTAACCAACTTACTGGAATAAGTGATGTTCTCCATTTCCAATAGTAAAATACACTAACAATGGCCACAAGCTTGGACTCTTGAAGCTGGTAGACTATTCTTTTTCGGTAAACTCTCACACTATTGCACTCTTCTCCCAGGTTTGTATATAAAACTACATGGGTCAATTGTGTTCTCCAACCTATTTATATCAGTTGTACTAGTACTGCCATTACATAACTTAATGAAATACTACATAAACTAATGAAATACAAGTAAGGCAAAAGATGTGTGTATAAAAATTAGGTGACTGCTTTGGAATGATTCAACAAAAACTGTCAGATTAGAAGCTGATGAGGTGATTGAAGGCTAGAAAAAAAATCAAGAACGAAGTGTAGAATTCTATAAATTACTTAAGTATCTAAAATCTTACTCTATTTTCCAAAAATCTGAAACTGAAATTTGTGGACCACACAATAGAGGAGTGGTTTGCAGAAGAAAAATGATACAGAATTTCAAATAACCCTTACCCAGAGAAAAAACTGAAATCAAAATATTATCAAGTTAATGTAGGTGTTTTTAAATTTTAAAAAGTATTCAGTGTCATTTATGATTCCCTACTAAGACTAACTTTGTTATCTACCAGCCAGGTAAAAGGGCTTCTACTGTACACACAGAAGGGCAACTGATTTTTTCCTCCCCCCAGAATTTTAAGCACAGGAGAGAGCAATATAGCAGTTAGCCATCTGCAACACATTGGTAGTACTGGGTTTGAATGCCCATTCAAGCACTTACCAGCAGTATGGTCCTGAGCAAGTCACTTAACCTCTCCAAATCTGTTTCTTCATCTGCAAAATGGGAATAGTAGTATCTATTTTGCGGGGTTGCTATATTAGAGATAATTTAAGTGTAACAGTACTGTGCCTGGCCCATAGAATTGCAATAAATGATAGCTATTACTGTATTATCACCATAAAAGTTGGTAGCATGGGAGGATATTTCACACTCTACAATGCTTTTATCAGTATTCCAAACTTTATTGTGCAATAGAATAATCAGTGATGTTTGTTAAAAGCTGAAGATGCCCAGATTGCACACTCTGAGAGATCCAGTAACAAGGCTGAGAAAAAGTAGCTGAGATTTTTTTATATTAAACTTGATTCTGGCATATTTTCAAACTGCAGCATTCTAAGATACAAGAAAGAAGCAATTCATGAAAACAACTGAATCATAAAATATCTGTCATATAGAACAAAAACTATTTTAAAATAATGACATTTTAACAGTTTATTTTGAAGATCATTTTAAAAAACAAAGTTAAGGACAATCTAAGAAAAAAATTGCACGGAAAACACTCATTAAATAAGTATGTGATTAAATCAAAATAAGGGTGATACGTTATCTTCTGCAATTCCAGAAATAAGTTCTGTTGTCCTCAAGGTTCTTATGCTTCCAAAAAGGCTGGGGTGGGGGGGTGGGGGAATCATGGCAATTAAAGCTGCCTCTTAATCACGTAAATCTACAGTAGAAACCAAATTTTCCTGTTCTTTCCAATAAGTCAGTTTCGATCTTCAAACTGTGCCTTGTTTTTTAAAAGATATGATGCTAGAAATTCAATGGGGTTTGGTGGTCTGTAAGGGAAAAAAAATCCAAAATTTAGAAATTTGTATTCTGGATGTGTTACTTTAAATGTATTATTTCAAAATGAAAATTCTCCTTTTTAACTTTTTCATTGTACACTCAAGGGCCATTTGTAGTAAACATAGTAAATGACATAAGAAAGCAAGTTAGCCAACAATGTAATATAAAGAGACTAAAAATTTTATATGGCTTAAACCTAGTAATGAACTCAATTCTCAAGTACAAGTTTCAAAAATGTACTGACAGTTGATTACCCAAGGGAAATAACAACTTGAAGGGTCACAGGGGAAGCTTCTGGGGTGCTGGCAGTGTTCAATTTCTTGATCTGGGTGCAAGTTACATGGATGTTTGGTTTCTGAAAATTCATCAAGCTATACATCTATGATAGGCATAATTTTATGTCTAAGTATTATCATTCCAGAAGAGTATAAAAACAATATAGGAAAACGGCTGTAACATCACTGAGACAAGAAGACGAACTCCTGAACTGACTAATCACAGGAAGCAGTACTCATCTGGACAAGTAAGTTCTGTTCTATTTCTTTTTTAAAAGTCACTTATATTTCTCTTCAAACATTTAAATCGATAATTATAATACTACCACTAAATAGGACACCTAAGAAGTGAAAACTAATTTTAAATTAGGAGTTGGGGGAAGGGGAATTTGAGGAAGGTGGTCAAAAGATACAAACTTCCAGTTATAAGATAAATAAGTACTAGGGATGTAATGTACAATATGATGACTATAGTTAACACTGCCACATGATATATAGGAAAGTTGTTAGAGAATGGATCCTAAGAACTCTTATAAGGAGAAAATTTCATTTTTTTCTTTTTATTGTACCTGTATGAAATGATGGCTGTTAACTAACCCTATGAGATAATCATTTCGCAATACATGTAAATGAAACCATCATGATGTACATATTACTTATACAGTGATTAATGTCAATTATTTCTCAATAAAACTGGAAAAATTTAATAAAGAGGTTTTATTTCATGTTTATCACTTTTACATAAATTATTCTTACTAAAAAAACAAGTCCAAAGATCAAAAGTTGGTGGTAACATCTACTTAAACCCTACAATGAAAAGGCATATTTAAAACTGATTTACAGTGATGTCAAAACATCCCCTTAGAACTTTAAAAAGCCTTTTGAACTTGCTAGACATAGACAGCATTTTTCACATACTATTTACTGTTAAGTTGATTATTTTGCCAGACCTTACTTTAAAATTGTACTTACTCTTACCATGTTACTTGGAACTTCAAATTTTTTCATCTGGCATTAGTACTTAGAATTTCTAACATATTAGCCTTCTTTAGAGAAATAACAACAACAAACAAAAAAAAAACATAAAAGATGCCCACATTTTAATTCTCAGTAGTAGAGCCAAGATGATCTTGCAGTCATAAACCCAGTTTTATAAATACATAATCTAAAACAATTACTTACTGTTTATTCACTTCATTTTTACACAAGCTAATTAATATACCTATTCTAAATCAGACATTGTAAGATGAGACATATTTCCATCAAGTTATTTATCAAGTTACGTTAGTTTGCTATAGTGTTCATCATTATTCTTTGAATAAAATGTAATTTACACCTAACAAATGTTGATTAATACTACGTTTTAAAAAATTCTTATTGGATTTGTTTTTACAAAAAGAATTTAGGTAGCATTATTGCGGGGGGGAACATGTACAAAAAAAAGAAAAACTGTAATCTCGCTAATAACAAAATGTAAATAAAAACAACTTGACAAAAAAGCTTGTAACACTAACTGCTGAAGCTATGATGACACTGGAAGAATTTTAAGGATAAAACTTTGGGCAGAAATATGATATCAAGTGTTAAACACATAACAGTCATGTCCTTTGAACTATGAAACCAACTCTTGGGAACTTTAATTAAATAAAAACAAGAGGCATGAAAACAAATAAACTTCTTGGTGACTGAGAAAACTGGACCTAAATGATCAACAATAAGAAAATGGCTAAGTTAACTGTGGCATTATTATAATTTAAATTATAATCACAAAGGCTATGTAGAGATATGGAAAAAGTTTTATGTTAATAAAAAGATACAAAATTACAGGTACACCATAATTACAAATCTTTACAAATATGCATATGATCTAAAACTAGTAGAAAAAAATGAAAGTGTCTGAATTGATATTATGGCTGACTTATTTCCAAAAAATGTTAATATCATAAATTCTGTATATAGTAAAAAATACTTATACATAACTAATATTATTTCCATTAGAGAAGTCCTCTTTTGACTTTCTCTCGTAACTCCATTTGCAGACACTAATATCTTACCTTTCCTTTGCAAGCACAGCAAGTCCCTGTAATAAGATAGGCACAACTGTCTGATCCAGGTAGGCACGAGTTGGCAAAGACTGGAGATCCACTTTCTGTTTTGATGACTTTTCTGCATTAATCTTCTCATTTTCTACTATCCTCTAGTGAATTCAAACACATGGATGAATATTACAAATAACTAGATTGTTCTAAGTGCGGAGCAAAAACTAATGGAAATTTAACACTAATAGAAGGTAAATCAATGACTAGAAAGCTGGTATTGAACTGCAAATCTTTCTGCCACAATAAAATCAGACCCATCTCTAAATTTCATTCAAAGTTCTTCTCTCGAAGGCATCATAATATAGGCATACCTCAGAGATATTGCAGGTTCAGTTCCAAACCACAGCAAATAAAACTAATATTGCAATAAAGTCAAACTGATTTTTTGTTTTCCCAATGCCAATAAAAGTTATCTTTACACTGTACTGTAGCCTACTAAAACTGCAATAGCAAAAAAAATGTATATACCTTAACTTAAAAATGTTTTATTGCTAAAAAGGCTAAAAGCTCATCACTTGAGCTTTCCACGAATTTTAGTATTTTTGCTGGTGGAGGGTCTTGCCTCAGTGTTTAGGGCTGCTGACTGATCAGGGCGGTGGCTGTTTAAGGTTAAGGTGGCTGTAGCTATTTCTTGGTGTGGCTGTGTTGATTGACTCTTCTTTCATAAGCAATTTTTTTTTCTCTGTAGTATGCGTTGGTGTTTGATAGCATTTTACACACAGCAGAACTTCTTTCAAAACTGGCGTCGATCCTCTCAAACCCTGCCACTGCTTCATCAACTAAATTTACATAATATTCTAAATCCTCTAATGTCATTTCAACAATACTCACAGTATCTTCTCCAGGAGTAGATTCCATCTCAAAAAAAACATTTTCTTTGCTCATCCATAGGAAGCAACTCCACAGGTGTTTAAGTTTTATCATGACATTGCAGCAATTCACTCACATCTTCAGGCTCTACTTTGAGGTCTCTTATTATTTCCACCACATCTGCAGTTACCTCCTCTACTGACATCTTAAACCCCTCAAAGTCATCCAAGAGAACGGGAACCAACTTCTTCAAAACGCCCATTAATACTGATATTTTGACCTCTTTCCACGAATCATGAACGTTCGTAACAGCACCTAGAATAGTTTATACTTTCCAGGAGACTTTCAATTTATGTGGCCGAGATTCATCAGAGGAATCACTATCTGTGGCATCTATAACCTTACAAAATGTATTTCTTAAGTACTGAAACTTGAAAGTCAAGATTACTCCTTGATCCATGGCTATAGAATGGATGTTGTGTTAGCAGGCATGAAAAAAACATTCATCTTATTGTACATCTCTATCAGAGCTCTTGGGCGACGAGATGCATTGTCGGTGAGAAGTAATATTGTGTAAGGAATCTTTTTTTCTGAGCATTATGTCCAAAAGTGGGCTCAAAATATTCAGTACAGGTTGTAAACATGTGCTGTCATCAGCCTTCCATTTATAGACCACAGGCAGAGTAGATTTGGCATGATTCTTAAGGGCCTCGGGCTTTCCAGAATGGTAAACGAGCATTAGTTTCTATGTAAAATCACCAGCTGCACTAACCCTTAATGAGTCAGCCTGTCCTTTGAGGCTCTGAAGTCACACATTGACTTCTATCCAGCTATGGAAGTCGTAAATGGCATCTTTCAATATGAAAGCTGTTTCATCTACAATGAAAGTGTGTTATTTACTGTAGCCACCTTCATGAACTATCTTAGCTAGATCTTCTGGATAACTTGCTGAAGCTTCTACATCAGCACTTGTGGCTTCATCTTGCATTTTTAGGTTATAGAGCGAGCTCCTTTCCTTAAACCTCATGAACCAACTAGATTCAGACTTTTCTTCTGCAGCTTCCTCGTCTCTCTCAGTCTTCACAGAATTGAAGAGAGTTAGGACCTTGCTTTGGGATTTGACTTTGGTTTAAGAAGTGTTATGGCTGGTTTCATCTTCTATACAGACCACTAAAACTTTCTCCATACCAGTAATAAGGCTGTTTCATTTATTATCATTCATGTGTTCACTGCAACAGCATTTGTAATTTTCTTCAAGACCCTTTTTTTTTGCATTTACAACTTAGCTGTTTGGCACAAGAAGCCTAGCTTTTTGCTTTCAACATGCCTACCTTACTAAGCTTAATCATTTCTAGCTTTTGAATTAAAGTGAGAGACATGACACTATTCCCTTCACTTGAACACTTAGAAGCCATTGCAGGGTTATTAACTGGCCTTATTTCAATATTGTGTATCGCATAATAGAGAGGCCAAGGAAAGGGAGAGAAATGGGGAATGGCCAGTTGATGAAACAGTCAGAACACACACATTTATTAAGTGCACTGTCTTACATGGGTGTGGTTCGTGGTGCCCCAAAACAATTACAAGAGCAACATCAAATATCACTAATCACAGATCACTGTAATAAATATAATAATGAAGAAGTTAAAACATTCCGAGAATTACCAAAATGTGACACAGAGACACAAAGTGAGCAAATGCTGCTGGAAAAATGGTGTCTATAGACTTTATCAATGCAGGGTTGCCACAAACCTTCAATTTGTTAAAAAAATGCAATCATCGGCAAAACCCAATAAAATAAAATGCAATAAAGTGAGGTATGCCTGTGTCTCATTCTTTTAATGTCATATTTCCAGATCCTACTCTTTCTCCCTCTCTTTCTGCCTTTTTTAGGAATTAATACAAGTCCTTTTTCTCTTTTATTGAGAACGCCTTCCTACAGTGTCCTTCAAAATATCTGGCTATGACCCTAAGTAGCACTGAATCACAGTGAGAAAGCTAGCCCTGTTTCAATTCTTTTAACATCAAGGAAAAAGTCTTGAGTTTGGTACTACTATGCCTTTAACTTTAACTTCTGTACCACTTGCTAAACTTTCTTAAGAGAGAGGATACTTCAGGCTCAGAGCCTTCTACTGGCAAAAGAATCTAGCTAAACCTTGTTACCATTGTTTTGTATTCACTATTTTCATTTTTATGGTTACCTTCTATCACAATGAGAATGCTTTTCCATTTATGTTATGTTTCTTTTTTAAAGAAATTTATCAGTGATTTTTAAAAGTGAAGAGATTCAGGAAAAAATACTAAGTAAACAATAGCCAAAAAACCGGAAATGACTACTATGAAAAGGATCATTGATGTGATATTTAAACAATGTTTAGGAAACAATGAATTATACTCTCTCCTCCTAAGAACTCTCAAATTTTGGGCTTTTCACATAGATTCAGCTGACATCCAGAGCATCAAAACTACTTCACTGAAACTTTGCTTTCTTATGCAAATCTACCACTTTAGAAATTTAGAAATAAGTGGTTATTAAAAGACAAAACACTATTAAGAGCACTTTCATTTAAATGAACTTCCACTTCAATCATACTCAAATTGATATAAATGAGTCAACAAGAACATTTTTCTAGACTTTATATTTTTACACTTAATTTTATTTTGTAGAAAGTGAGAAAAAAAATTGAATTACATACCTACATGGTTTTCAAAGACAATTCCCACATCTATGGCAGACAACTAATCTAGTTTTGCTTATGATTTTTCAACATAATTTTCTATACTTATTAATAAATAGCTATTTATTTGCCCATAGATTAAGAAACTTACTGTTTATCAATAAATTTTAACAGGTAATATCCATATATGGTAAAAACTAAGAAGTTATGTAACATTCTAATGCCTTTAATAAGAAACGGCAGTGCCTAAGGAACTCCTATAGATTTTATAACAAATTCCTTGATCAAATCCTGTCATTTATTTCATTCATTGACTATCTACTATGTGCCAATTTTAAATACTGAATTAGCCTAAATATATATATAGCCAAACTACCACCAAAAAAATAAATAAATAAAAATAAGCTGTTAACAATGTGTAACAGTGATCACAAAAATGGAAAAAAATAAAGCAGGTGCTATGATTGCTCCAGCTTCCTGCTTTCTGCTTGGAGAACTTGGAGGAGGTGATGCAGGGAGAGAGAACCCAAGCAGAAACCAGCAGCCTCCCTGAGTTGAGCAGAGGGAGATCAAGACAACTAGAATTTTCAGGGTACAGTACTGAAGAGGAGAGTTGCATGGAGAGGAAAGAGCTGCACAAGAAGAAACAAAAGAGACTGCCTTCCGGTCTTCAGGTGAGTATCAGTGCACGGGTGTGGGGCAACTATGCAAGGCTGAGGACAAAACTACCTGGAAGGAACAGGAAGCACAGTCCCTGAAGCTCACACAAGGCCAGAAATAGTTCATATTCGTGTGACCCAGAATGGGAAAACCTATAAAACATGAAGCACTGAGTAGAATACATGAGTGGAAGAAATTAGACCTAACCAAAAGGCTGGTCTGATCCCACGTAACAAAGCTAAACCTCAAATAGATCAAACTGTTTCCAAGTAACTTTATTGTGACCTAGGAAAAAAGCTTAAGAATGTTTGAAGGAATACAAAATAACCAGTATCCAACAAGGCAAAATTTACAATGCCACGCCTCCAGTAAAAAATTACTCGGTAGGCAAAAAAGCAGGAAAATACTATCCATAATGGGAAAAAAATCAATCCACAGAAACAGACCCAGAAATGATACAGATGACAGAATAGGCAACGCCACTGAACCATTTCTTATAATATATTCCCTATGTTCAAGAAGATAGAAGAAAGCACAATTAAGCTAACAAAATAACTACAAATATCTGAAGAAATAATGACTGAAATTTTACCAAATTTCATGAAAACTCTAAACCCACAGATCCAAGAAACTCAATGAATAGCAAGCACAAGAAACATAAAAATTAAAATAGCTACACCAAGACACATTATAATCAAGCTATTTAAAATGTGTAATAAAATCTTTAAAGCATGAAAAGACATTTAAGTATGGAGAAGGAAAAACAGGAATGATAGCAGATTTGACAGTGGAGCAAATTTATACCCAGAAAAAAATATCTCAACAAAAAACACAAAATAATGACTTTTTCAGACATTCAGAAGCTTAAGAATTTACCAACAGGTCTGCACTAGAAGAAATGTTGTAAGAAGCCCATGAGGTAGAAGAAAGATGATACAAGGTGGAAATTTGGATCTACATAAAATAATGAAAAGCCCAGAAATGGTAAATCTGTAGGTAGATAGGACATACTCCTTTCTCTTATTGTTTAAATCTCTTTAAAGATAATGGATTTTTTAAAAAAATAATAAAAACAATGAACTGCAGGGTTTACAACATATGCAGAAGTAAACCATATAACAATAGTTCAAGGGCCAGGAGAAAGGAAATGGAAGAATACTGCTGTGAGGTTCTCATACAATACATGTAAATATATATATATATATACCACTTGAAGGTAAATTGTGAAGTTAAACCTAAAACAACCACCTAAAAAAAACTTGTAAGGAGCCAATAAAAGAAATAAAATGGAATCATAAGAGAAAAAAGAAGCAACAGATGTAGAGTACTGGTTTCCAGACTTACAGATACCACAAACAAGTAAATTAGAGATAACACAATGTAACATAGGGTTGTTAACACTGTTTGCCAAGTAAAAACTTAAAAACAAACAAACATAATTATTATTTTACTATCACCATCAATTCATAAAAGAATGGGCATTTTAAAATTATAGACGCAGGAAGAACATTCACCAAGTAATGTGTCATTATCAAACTCCACTCTCATTTTTCTCACTTTCCTGTGGAAATTGGTTCGAGGGTTTGAGAAAAGGCATTTGTGTATCACTGTTCTACTGTAACAGCACTGCCTTTGTATACAAGCACCATCAAGAAAAGACTGTGCTGATGCCTAAAAAAAGTCTCTTAAATGAGAATACAAAGTGTATAGGGTAGATGCAGAGTGTCTTCACTTGATTCAGTGTATCAGTTCAGTTATAAACCGCACATTGAAGAGACAGATTCTCTTCTTAATATTGCTATCAAACTAATAAACATTTCTAGCAACTTAATAGGCACAGAGTAGTCATTCCACATCCCAGTGAATTCCAGGAATCGGTCAGGATGGGCAAGAGAATCGTATCACAAAAATGTCAACCTAAGTTTAATACACAGCTCTCCACTTACTTCCTGGTGACCTTAGACAAGTTACTCAACTTCTCTGAGCCTTAGAGGGCTTAAGACACATGCAAATTACTCAGGTGGGTGCCTGGCACATAGTAAAAATGTTAAAGAAAATTAGCAGCTATTACTATTATTAGTCTGCTTGGAAACGCTGCCCTCGTTTATGCAAACGTAATCACTGGTAATGTCTGTCTTTCCTTTTTAAAGATAAAACACACACATCTATTCCAGGAAGCCTTCATTATCTTACTGGAAATAAGAAATACTCTTATTTCTATTTACTTACATGAAAAAGTTCTATAGAAGAACTTTTATTCTTTTGTAAGTGTTACACACATACTCTCTGAATTAACCATGTAAGGCCATGTGTGTTATAGCTTACAATGGCCACCTGCTAATGAACTTGAAAATAAATCAACATTTACTAAATGCTGACTCCACCAGCACACTATTCGGCTACAAAGACAATAGGTTTCTTAAGTTTAATGTGCAATTTTTCCAAAGCAATATCCCAACAGATACATTAATAGCCAACAAGCAAAATGATTCTGACAATCTCCATAATGTGTGTTTCTTTGTATCACTTTCGGAAGTCCAATCCCTTGACTCAAAACCTATTTGCACTTCTGTATACCACGAAGTTTTAGTACCTCTAATACAACAAGCTATCCACAATTTGTAACTATTCGGTTCATATAAAGTTTCCCCTTGTGTAAAGCAACCTAGTAAAAATGGATCCCGAGTTTTCATAAAAGACGCACAGATACACACAAGAATTCGGCGAGTTACCTCAACGTTGTCTGTGAGACCATACTCAGCATGCGGATTTTCTGCAACCTAGAAAACAAAACACAGGTCACAGAGACATCAGCCACCCTTCCCGCTGCTTGCGCACCGCCACCCCGAATCCAGGGCCTCCTGGTACCTGCGTCTGTCCCTCCAGCATCTGCTCTGGCTCCATGGCGGACCCTGCAAGTCACAGTCCCCGAATACCAGTCTTGGAAAACAAGAAGAACCGTGAGTTACTCGGGAGATTTCAACCCTAAGACGCCAGGATGGAGTCCAGCCCAGCCCCCGACCCCTCCCCTCACCCCCACCTGGGCGCGGAGCACCCGGAGCAGTAGAGGAGCAGGGTGGGACAGTCCAAGACTGGGCGCCCGCATCAGGTCCGGATATTCCGCAGTAGTCCCAAGAACCTAGAAGAAGTGGGGAAACGGAAAAGGGAGCTGATTACCCGCGCCCAAGCCGTTCGTTCCTAAGAGCCCTGCACCGCGCCACCAACTCCCCGGACAAACGCTTCAGTCGTAAGTGACGGATGTCGCACACTGCTGCGCTTGCGCAGAACTCCCCAGTGGGCCTAAGGGTGGGGAGGGACCCAGCCGGATCCTGAGTCTGCGCTGCTGTCTGCGGTCTACCGAACCCTGGCCGAGGTCTCGCCCAGGGGGGCTACAGGAAAATTGTTCCTCAGCCTGCCTACCCAAAGCTAGGACGAGCCCAGCTCTTCCTCGCGGAACTGAAATCACTTACTCTCTCGGTGTTTCTTACTGGAAAAATCACAGGTCCAAGCTAGTCTACGAAAGAATGTCAGTGTTATAACTCAAAAGCCAAAGGTGGGGGGAAAGCAGTGTTTGGGGGTTTCCTGGTAAGCTTTTATCAAGTCTTTATATCTGTGAACGTGCTATGTTAATGCTACCTGACAATTATATCAAGAGTAGCAATATGCAAACTGGCTTTGCAAACTGTGATATTATTAACACTATTGTATTTGTAAAAAATATGAAGGATAATTTCCTTCCTACACACAATTTATATAGCAAAAATCGGATAGTTTCAATTCCAATAAATTCCATTTATTTTAATATAAGTGATATTAAAGATCTTGCCTTTGATTAAATAATCCCATTTGTAGTTGCACTTTGTAATATGAAAATTTGAAAACTTCGAATCAAATATTTGGAGACTAAACTATGGTATATCAATATGGAATATAAACCATTAAAAGTCATGACTCTAAAAGTAAGTATGATTATATAACATTGTTTTTACAAATGTAGAATACAACTTCATTTTGCTACTCTGTAAAAACTGCATGGATGAAGAGTAAATAAAATGTGTTTAGAGCTAGACTTGTGGGTACGTTTTTAAAGTTTTATGTTATAATGATAATTAATATATTGTGATTGGTAACTGCTACCATATGGCACTTTGAAGATTATTCTTGTAGGACTGATGAAAAGATGTATGTGCACAGGGTATAGAAATTGACTAATATGTATATTAATTGTATTTAATATTAAATGCTTTTCAGGAGTGGGAAATAACAGCAAGCAAGACCAGAGAAAAATTGGGAAAACTTAAGAGAATAGTTATGTGCATTGTTATAAGTCTTATATCCATACATTTCCCAATACATAGTAGGCACTGACTAAATATTTACAAACTCCAGAAAGTAACCGAGAGCTGCTAATTTACACTTTCTAAGTACTGACAGTTTTGGTAAAATAGAAAGCTAGACTGTGAGCTTCTTCAGGGCAGGGACCTTGTCTTATGTATCTTTGTACCTTGCACAGTACCTGGTACACTGTAGGTACACAGCATATACTCAGTTGATTCATAGTAAAAATTGGATAATAATATATGCACTGACATTTCTACAGACAAAAAAAGACAATATAGAAATGATTACTGAAGGGAGCAACACAGAACAAGTTAACTAGCCAGGTTTCTTTCAATCTAGAGAAGACTTAATAGTGTGGTTTTCAAAAAGCTTTCACTAAGAGCAGTAACAAATACCAGGGCTCTTAAAAAAAAAAAAAAGCTTTCACTAAAGTTTTTATATTTACAACTTACTAATTGAAAGATTCCGAGATCAAGCTATAGCAGCAGAGAGATGGGCAGAAAAAATGACAGCAAGAAATTATATAAAGGGATCAGCAAGAAAGTAATAGGAAACAAAGTTAATTGAAGGTACAGCAGAATGCTGTTTTGTTATGAGATTAAAGACTAAACAGGATGGCGATGGGAACTATGACTATGACACAAATTTGCAACAATATGTGCTGTCTACAGCAGGATAAATTAAAAGAATGGGAAGAACATGTAATTCATTTATACTTGTAGTACCAAACTTTGCTGAGGACTCCTCTCATCTGCTTCTGTTATGGCCTCCTATTATGGTACTTACCTCATTCTGCCTTATATATTGTTTATAGTTAAATACAATTAGATTTTTTAGTTCTTCAAAGGCAGAGATCTTATTATATTCATCTTTATTTGTTCCTTATATTCAGTAAATATTTTTTTCAAAAGAAGTGAATTTATAGGGAAAGCAAGGACTTGCACCACAGTACTACTGTCTAGATTTCCTGTCTTTCTTGGGCTTTAAGGAGCTAGTAGTTAAACATTCTAGAACTAGAATTCTAAAATCTAGAATAATAAAGAAAAACTACTGTGCTTCTTACAGGCGTGGTGCAAATTCTATTTATGAAACATTAACTTAGGCAATATCTATTTAGGAATATTATTTAGGAATAATACAATGTATAGTAGAGAAATACTTGATTTGAGATTAGAGGAATATTAAAACCTGGTTCCTTCACTTGTCTGCATGTGGAGTTAATCAGATATTTTAACTCTTCTGAGCTTCATGTATTTTCACATATAAATTAGGATAATAATTCTTACTTCATAAAGAGGATCAAATGAGGTAAGATAGATGCCTTGTAAACTGTGAAGTAACACAAATGTAAGTGAAACATTCTATTTTATCTGCACCTAACTACTTCATTATTATAATGCCCTACATTTTTGTTATTGTTTCTCTTCTTTTTTTCCTTTTAACTAATCTGCGGGAAAGTGCTCAGAGAAATAACATGATTCAGTGTATACACACACACACACACACACACACACACACACACAAGAAATCCATAGAATGTATTTAGGGCACATGAGCCCTCTGAGCACAGTTTTTGGGGAGGGACACCAACCACCTCTTAAGAAGTCCTAGAAATAAATATTCCAAATTTGGTAAATCTCTTTCAAGGCAGTGTCTTTCAGAGGCTAATATAGGAAGACAACTGCTGTACCCATAGCTCCCTTGTCCACTAGCAAACCCTAGGCCCAAGTTTCCTTAGCACCAATCCCATCTCAGAAATGTTGGTATATCAAGGAACATACCAAATGGGCTTTTTAAAAACATGAGTATAGTGTGTTCTTCTGATTTTTATAATACAGACATGATCTCAGCAATGACAGCAATAAAAATGAAGAAAACAGCTAAACCTAACATCATTTCCAATCACTAAATTGTCAATTATTTCAGCCATTTTTCATAAGAGGTTATTTTTTTTTCTAAAATTTCCTAAATGACAATTTTTAAACTTAATTTTATGCTTTGTGTTTTCTTTTTAGAATCCAAATAACTTAAATTTATGTTTACAAATTGGTCACAGGTTTTTAAGTAAATAAGTACAATATATAACTTTAATATCTTTCAACTTTAAGATACCCAGAGCCAGTCCATGTTAATTTATGTTGAAACCATTTTTCTTCTTAAAGACAAACTTGGGCAGTTAAATATATATTGATAGATATGCCACTTACTTTTAATATAATATTGTTTAATATGTTTTTCTCTATAATATCATTACCAGGATGCATTACAAGGAGAGAATGAGGGGAAAAAAATGAATTAGGAGTCCAACTTTGTTAAGGTACCCTGCAAAGTGATTTATTTATTACACCACATAATTCTCTAAAATCCTTCCTTGTAAGGTATGTATGATTATCCCTATAAAATAAGATAAAATAGAGTAAGAAAAATTCTGACATAATACATAAGTAACTATATGGCCAGTTGAAATTTCAACCCAGATCCATCAAATTCTAAAGGTTGTGTTCCTGGCTGTGTGTAAATAGAGAACAAATGAATCAGTTAGTATGTTTTTGGTATCCAGTAAGGGCAATCCTGCCTCAAATTTGTTAAACAATAAAGGAGACTTTGGCTAACAACTGAAAAGCCCAGTAGCAAGATGGGTATCAGGCAAGGTTTACTCATGGCTCTTACACTGTTTCTCTGTGATTTTCTCACCTTCATCTCTCCTCTATGTATCATCTTCATCCTCAGGTTCTTCTCATGGTTGGATGAGGATTCTAGGAGTATTCAGGGCTACATGCTTTCTTTTTCACATTCAGGGAAAGAAAACATCACTTATTACAGGTTTACCCATTGACCAAAAATGAACTTTCCTCTGACCTGTTCAACTTCAACCAGTTATTTTAATAAGGTGGATGCCATGTGTGACTAGCACAGACCTGAATTACTGCCCATCCTTGAACAATGACAAGGATGTTACCTGGTAGTAATTAATCCCACTTGAATTGGATGACTGCTATGTAATGGGAGAAGATTGGTTCCACAAGAGAAAACCTTAAAATGGCTAAGAAGGGGAAAGAAAGGGAATGGATTCTGAGTAGTGAGCCTAAAAATATTCATTACCGCATATTATATAAAGAATTCATGCTCAGTATGAGCTTACCATAAAAGGGATAAACAAAATGGAGTTTTCACTTTGACACAGCAATTCTACTTCTAGGACTTTATCCCATAGAAATACAAAAAAGTACAAAGATATAAAGACACTTGTATCAGTTTTTAAAGGAAAAGATTGGGAATAGGTTAAATTATGCTATCTCAATTCAGTGGACTACTGTGTAGCCACTGAAAAGAATGAGGTAGACTTACAGGTACTGACATAAAAAGACATTCACAACATAATTTTATATGAAAAATGCATATTGTAGGAAAATCCATGTAGTGAGTTCTATTTTTGCACATATATCAGTATATGCATAACAAAAAGCCTTGGCAAGATGTAAAACAATTAATAGTGGTTCCCTGTAGAGAGGGAAAATGGGGAGGTTAAGTATTTGCTTTGTAGAGACTTTTATACTGTTTGAAATTTTTTTTCACCAAAAGCATGAATTTGTTTCAGAATTAAGAGGGTAAAAATATTTAAACAAATTTTTCTTTAATTGTAAACTAAAATTTGTACATTTTATAAGTACGTTTAACACATGCAGTGATGGGAAAGAAATATTTATGTGAATAACGACTCTAACCTGTTGTATGATAGTATTAAAAGAAAAGATTTCCAGCCTGCTCTTCCCTTCATCCAAGTATTTATGGGTAGTGTACAGAAAAGTGTTAATGTAGTAGGCCTGAGACTGCTATCTTTAGAAAGGCTGTTTGCAAGATTGGCTGGTGTCTGGGAATTTGAATGATAAACAGTTCCCTTGCTGATATAAAACATTCTCTAAATGATGAGAGTGGCTCCATGTACCTAACTATTTGTGCAAAGTGATTTATGTTAAGCACCTGCTTTCCTTTAAGGCATCTGGAATTTTGGTATGTATTAGGCAGAAGGTGCCTACATGATCAACCCCAATAAAACCTAGAGTTTCTGATGAGACTCCTTGGTAGAAAACATTTCATACATGTTGTCAGAATTCATTGCTGGAGGATTTAAGTGCATCCTGTGTGACTCCACTGAGAGAAGACACTTGGAAGCTGGCACCTGGAGGGATCCAGACATTGCCCCATGTGCCTTTTCCCTTTGCTGATTTTGCTCTGTATCCTTTTGCTGTAATAAATCTTAGCTATGACTATGACTATGTTTTGAGTCCTGTGAGTCTGCCTTTTAAATCACCAAATCTAGAGGTAATCTTGGGAATCTTAAACTCTTGGGGAGTTTAAGGTAAATATAAATTATAGTGCCTGCCCTCATAAATTTGTATTCTAGTTCAACTTGATCCGACATATATGTGGTACATTTAAATGCCAATATAAGACAATAACTGATTAAAGGTTAAGATGAATGATATAGAGCATAAATTCTGAAGGACTTTAGATGAGGTTGAGAATAAATGTTAAGTAGGTATCTTTGGAGCAGTATTAAAGAATAAGCATTTAAGTAAAGCTGAGAGGAGCACAGAATGGGGACATAATATAAACTGAAACACTAACGAAGGGAGTAAATGGAGAACCTCAGGTATCCTTTAGCAGAATATAGGAATTCAGTTTATCTGACAAGATGGAGAGGAGAATCCCAAGGATAAAGAAGGCTTTCTGAAACCACTGCAGTTGGTCGCAACCACCCTTGAACAGACAACTCCTTTTATGTGCTCCAACATTCACATAGTGCTAACAATTCCAATTACTCTGTTTTTCATGTGGGCTAGGGTAAACACAACCTGCCCACCATAAATATAGAAATGTAATATGAAATTTATATACCCAAGTACTTTGTTTAGAGTCATGATTGAGCAATAGTCTCTGATATCTAGACTGCCATTCTAGGGCATTCATTTAAAATTCTGTTTAACTGACTTTGCTGCTTCCACAGCATCACAGCTTTAAAAATCAAGTTGAACAGGTTAGGCAACAACTTACACTCTTACGCCTACTACTATTTCAAAACCATTAGCTCAGTCACACTTTCACTAGTCACAACAAATCCTCTGTGAACTAGAGAATCTCAAAATGGTGTCTCAGTTTTGTTTCAGTTGGTTTGTTTTTAAATTTTGAGACAGTATCTGCTTAGGAAAGCAATAGATTTTCACATAATACTCAGAATTCAAATTTCTCCCAAAATGTTTAAAAAATCTGACAACAGTAGCCATATATTCCTGAAAGGCAAAAATCAACTGGAGCTGAGTAACATCTGTCCCATTTAATAAGGGGATGCTACTCTCTAGTTCCTTACAATCACTATATACATTTATGAATTCCACACCCACACATGGAACTCATATGTCTGATCACTGTTGCCATTTGCTATTTGAGCTTTTTTGCCATTCTATTAGACTGTTATTCCCTACCATAATCCTGGCATCTTATTCATTGCCTGGCATATTCTTAATACCTGTTTGTTGAAAAAAAAAAATGAATAGTATGTGCTACAATGTAATGATTGTCTACAATTATGTTGTTAACAAAGCTATAGGGTTATAATAACCTAATCATTACCCTACTCCTCCCATCCCTCAACTCCAACCATGTCTTTTAATTTGTTTCTCTTCTTTAGGTTTTCTGCCTTTTTTCAAAATAAACCATTTCTTCCCTTGGTTCTAGGTGTGCCATTTTATTACAATCTTTTTATTGAAAAGAGGTCCTTAATATCTGTAATTGGTCTCTTCAAATCCAGCATTTCTCAAGCTGAAGGTTTGGGGAGTTCCTTAGAAGAAAAGTAGAGCTAAAATACTCAAAAAACTATTTGGTGGTAGTCACTCTGTAAATAAATTAATAGGTTAAAGTGATAAAGTGCCCAAATGTCCTGGATTAGTTAGCACAGAACTCAGCTCCTCCTTTTTGTCCTGGTGAAACTGGCCCAGATTCCATTCAAGATTAAGTGTCCTACAAGTTCTTACCATTTGAAAACTGGGAGGCTGTCACACTGTGGGTTAAATGACTGAGGTTAGGATCTTTAGTCTAGGCAGGCCAGGGTAACATCTAGGCACTATTTTTCTTGATACAAATTTAGTAAGATGTTAACTGAGAAAATGTACTGGGATATAATTCCAAGAGGAAGAACATGTGGATTGAGACTACTAAAAATTGAGATCCCAGTAGCCTGAATACTGGAATGACATTAGAGGTATAAGAGACAAAAACAAAATTTATTGAGCCCTTTTATGTTGCAGGTATTATGCTGGAGGTTTTAGTTGTATTCTTTCATTTTGTAATTTAATTGTTATTCCACCTATTTCACAGAGGAGTTAACTAGTTAAAGAATTTGTACCATATCACACAAGTAATAACTGGCAGAACCATATCAATCCTTGCCTTTCTGACACTCAACCCCATATTTTTTTTGTTGTTATCTTTAGTCTACAATTACATGTGCAACATTATGGTTACTAGACTCCCCATACCATGAAGTCCCCCCCATATACCCCATTACAGTCACGGTTCGTCAGCGTAGTGAGATGGTATAGAATCACTACTTGTCTTCTCTGAGTTGTATAACCTTCCCCATGCCCCGCCCCACTACATTATGTCTGCTAATCGTAAACCCCCTTTTTCTCCCTTGTCCCTCCCTTCCCACCCATCCTCTCCAGTCCCTTTCCTTTTGGTATCTGTTAGTCCATTCTTGAGTTCTGTGAGCCTGCTGCTGGTTTGTTCCTTCAGTTTTTTTTATCTTTGTTCTTATACTCCACATATGAGTGAAATCATTTGATACTTGTCTTTTTCCGCTTGGCCTATTTCACTGAGCATAATACCCTCTAGCTCCATCCATGTTGTTGCAAATGGTAGGATTTGTTTTCTTCTTATGGCTGAGTATATTCCATTGTGTATATGTACCACCTCTTCTTTCTCCATTCATCTACTTATGGACACTTAGGTTGCTTCCATTTCTTGGCTATTGTAAATAGTGCTGCGATAAACATAGGGGTGCATATGTCTTTTTCAAACTGGGCTGCTGCATTCTTGGGGTAAATTCCTCAACCCCATATTTTTATCATACAAAAAAAATGGCAAAGATACAGAAAAGCACAATCTTAAGTACAACAGAATAGCAGAGACTTAGCAAGTGGGAGGCCAGAGGCCAGACACTTAACACCAGGATGCCCACTCCCACTCCAGTGACTAAAAATACACCTATTTCATAATTAATAAAATATAAACAAACTATGTAAAAACGTTTTTCTTTGGAAGCCTAGATTTTCACCTTAAGACCCTGAAGTAGTATGTGTTCATTAACTAATATGTAATTTTGAGACTTAGAACAGACTGTTAGAGCCTCAAATTCCCTGTTTTAAAAAACGGAGACAATAATGCTTAACTCAAATTGTGATGATTGAATAAGACAGTAAAAGTTAACTTGCTTAGCACAGAATATGGGTTCAACAAATGTTAGCTAATAGTAGCAGTTAGCACCATCCTTGGTGTTTATGTATGTTAATTTACCTCATGATCGAAACTAGGAGATTTTATCATTCAACAGAATGGTTTGGAAATGCTTTCTTAGATGAGCAACCCATTTAAGCTCCAATATGATCTTGTAAAAGGAAAGTCTATACATAATCACTATGGTAGATTACTTGTAAAGATGGCCACAATACTTCCCTCCAGCCAATGTGATGTGATTTTGCCACTCCTCCATCTTTGGAATCTCTTTTCCCATCTCTTACACTGGAATTGGCCTTGTGACTTGCTTTGACAACAGAATGCAACAGAAATGACACTGTGCAACTTTAGAGTTTAGGCTTCCAGAAGCCTTGCAGCTTCCACTCACATCCTTTTGGGAACCAGATACCACATAACAAAGTCTGGAATATCCTGCTGGAGACACATGGCTCAGCAGATAGCCACCATCAATAGCATCTGAGCATGTGAATGAGGATAGCTAGGCCACTCAGCCCCAGTGAAACCATCGGATGACTGCATACACATGAATGATGGCAGGCAAAGCCAGCAGAAGAACCACCAGATGAACCCAGCCCAAATTACTGATTCATAGAATTGTGAGTAAATAAATGGGTGTTATCTTAAGCCAGTAAGATTGGAGTTGTTAATTACACAGGAACAGATAACTACAACAGTAACCACATTTGACCTGGTTTTCAAATCATTAATATTTAGTAAGTGAGAACCATAAACAAGGCACCAGGCTAGGTGCACAAAGTGAGCCAAAATGTGTAACGTTAGGCCACTGTCTTTAAATAAGTTTATAATCTATACCCGGAGGTGACAAAGTATTTAAATAACTATCACACAATGCAATATATTAGAAGAGCCATAAAGCAAAACAACCATAGTGTCTAAAGAATTTTAAAAATAGGATCATATCTGCTGGAAGTAATAAGGGAAGGATTTATCAAGATTACATTAGAGCAAGTTTTGACGAATTTTGACAATAGAGGTAGGAGGAGAAGCGATTCTAAGGGAAAGAAAAATGGCCTGAGGATAACTGTGGTCTAGGAAAGAGCAAAGAATACTTAGAAACTTGACAGTTCATTTTAGTTGGATTATAGTATATATGTATATGGGAGAACAGTTCTTCATTCAACAAATATCAAACAGCAACTTCATTCCAGGCACTGCCTACTCCTCTGTTATTATGTAATAAATAGGAAGCTTAGCCACACTAGTCCAAGATCATTGAAAGTGGTGGAATAGGGATTTGAATGCAACCAGTCTGACTCCAGAATCAACTACTATTGGCATATGTCTTGGCCAAATTAAAAAGTTAGTTATGTTACCAAAGGGCAGGGGACTGGGGAGGGTCGGCGGGAATGAAGGGATAAGGGGATTATGGGGCATTATGATTAGCACACATAATGTTGGGGGGCATGGGAAAGGAAGTATAGCACAGAGAAGACAAATAGTGACTCTCCAGCATCTTACTATGCTGATGGACAGTGTCTGTAATGGGGTATGTGGTGGGGACTTTATAACGGGGGGAATCTAGTAATAAGTGTTGCTCGTGATTGTGTATCAGTGATACCTTAATAAAAAAATTCAAAGAAAAAAGTTAGTAACTTATAAAAACAAAAAGAACTAGCATGATACTAAATATCCATCAACAGTTAAATGGTAAAATTAATTTTGGTGAATTCATATAATAGAATACTATATAGCAGGGGAAATAAATGTACTATAGCTATACAAATCAACAAGGAAGAATCTTAGAAGTTAAATATTGAGCAGAAAAAGCTAATTGAGAATACATGCAGTATGATTACATTTGTATAGAGTTAACACCAGGCAAAACAGTAACATCTTGTTTAGAGATACATATATACATTGCAAAACTAAAATGAAAGGCAAAGAAATGATGAGCACAAAAATTAAGGATAATGGCTTCCTTTAGAAGGGGAGAAAAATTGAGATTAGGGAGGGGCTCTGGTTACATTAATTTTTCTTAAAACTGGATGCTGTTTATTATTTTTCATTAAATCATATATATTTTATATACATTTTGTTTACATGATATATGTATAATAGATTTCACATAAGTAAAAGTGCCATGGGGTTCAAAAAAAGACTTTTCAGGAATTTAGTTAGGAATTTAATCATGGGAAAGAGAGGACATTTCAGAATGAAGAACTCACCGAAGCACAGAGACTGGAAAAGGGATGGGTAGCAATAGGAGGGAAACAGGGAGTAGGTAATTTTTGCAGCAGCCTATATTTATAGGAGAGTGGTTATTGGGACAATTAGGTAAAGCTGTGCCCAAAATGTGGAGATTCGTGGAAGCTGGCATGAAACATTTGTAAACATCACACTGTAAACAATTTTATATCAGGATTCCTTCTTTCAGGCAACAAGAAACAATTATGGCCAACACAAGTAAAAAAAAGAGCAGAGAGAGAAAAGGAGATAAAGATGGAGAGAGAAAGAGAGGAGGGAAGGAGAAAGGGAGAGGGAGAAGAGAAGAGAAACGAGACAGACTGAATAGTTTATTGGATAGGTTACATTTTCAAGTGAACCTGGCTGCTCTGGGCATCTCAAAGACATGAACTGATTGACCAGCTCTTTGGAGCATTCAATTACTACTATACTATTCCTACAATTCTATCCCAGTGGGTCTCCATCCAAGATTCCAGTTCCTAGGAGAATATGATTAACCCGATATTTCTACATCTGTGCTACGGACAGGGTTCTGGGCTTGCTGCTCATTAGAGAACAGGCAGCAGAGGTGTAGTTTGCTGAAGGAAACGACGTTGAGTAAATTAGGAAGAAATAAAAATAAAAGGCTGGATTCCTCAACAAAATCTAAGAATTCCCTTATTCAAACAAAGTAATTCTTCTGATTGTACATCTAAACGTATACTAATTTAATTAAACCTCTGGAATCGTTGACTTCATTCCATTGAGCTAACATTCTCGTTTTGGGTGACCTTAAATTTGTACGTCTCTACAATCGTTTCCACCTCAAGTAACAATTCCCAGATTGGTACCCTTTACTTCTGAGATAGAACTGAGATCATTCTTTGCGGAAGATTGGCAGAAAATGCTGAAAGAAATAAAAGAAAACGATGACACTGAGAAATAAGAGCCCTGCGAACCAGCCGCGCCGCAGCTGTCTCCTCCTGTGAGCGGATGACCAAGGTACCCTGGTACAGAAGGCCCAGGGACTGCGAAGTCGACAGAACGACGGGCCACCGAGGACGACATAAGCCGAACTGCGCACTGGGAATTGTAGTTCCGTCTGGAAGGGCCCGAGCGGCGGGCGCCGCACACGCGCACTAGAAGCTCAGGGCAACAAAGACGGCAGCGTGCGCGCGCGCGCGCTTCAAGGAAAGACATAGTATGGCGTGCGCGTGCGCGCGCGCCTGCGACTCGGAGCTACGGGGCCGCTGAGAGGACGGAGAGAGGGAGGGGCAGGAGGCTCCGACCGCGGGGGAAGTAGAAGGGGTTGTGCTCTTGGCTGAACGAGGAGAAAGGGGCGGGGCCGGCAGGCATCGCGTGGAGGTGCCGAGCGCCTGGGACCAGCGGGCACGCGGGTGTCTGTGGCCTTCCCCGTCGCAGTGGCCGCCGCCGTCGCTTGGCCGCCGTCGGTCTGCGGGAGGCGGGTTATGGCGGCGGCGGCATTGGGCGCTGTGAATGAATTCTCCGGGTGGACGAGGGAAGAAGAAAGGCTCCCGCGGCCCCAGCAGCCCGGTGCCTCCCAGGCCTCCGCCCCCCTGCCTGGCCGCCGCCCGTCCCGCCCCCAGGCCGGCCCCTCCGCCCGAGTCGCCGCATAAGCGGAACCTGTACTACTTCTCCTACCCGCTGTTTGTGGGCTTCGCGCTGTTGCGTTTGGTTGCCTTCCACCTGGGGCTCCTCTTCGTGTGGCTTTGCCAGCGCTTCTCCCGCGCCCTCATGGCTGCCAAGAGGAGCTCCCGGGCCGCCCCGGCACCGGCCTCGGCCTCGCCGCCGGCGCCAGTGCCGGGCGGGGAGGCCGAGCGCGTCCGAGCCTTCCACAAACAGGCCTTCGAGTACATCTCCATTGCCCTGCGCATCGACGAGGACGAGAAAGGTACCGGGGGCTGGGAGGAGGGGGAGGCGGCGCCAGCAGAAAGCGGTGGGGTCGCCTAAGGAGGGCAACACCTGCGTCCCTTTCCTGCGGGAGCTGGTGGTGCACCCGGGAATTGATCCGCCCCGCGAGACTGCTTCCCGCAGTCAGACCCTCATCCTCTGCGAGTTTTAGTTAAACCTCTCCTCTTTCAGAGGACCTTCGCTATCGACTTTCAGACACCAGCTTTCCCCTACACTTTTGCATGATCCAAGTCTCTATGAGAGAGACGTGCTGGTGACAGTGACAGCTGTCCTGGAGTGACCACACGGATCCTTTCTAACACTGTAAACAGTGTGTGGCTTGCTTTGAGCCATGTTTCCAAAAGATGTTGATATCGAAGAGGTGCCGTGTTGTATAGGCTTTCAATGAAAAAAGTACTGTAGTGTCAGGAAAAAAAAGGACAAATATGACTTAATTTTGAAAGGAACAGCTGCATATGCTTATAGCTGAATTTGCGTTATGTTTAAGTTTCATGACATTTTATCAATGTAAAGACTCCTGTGTTTCTGTAAAGTTCGGTTTTAACATGAAACTTTTGACCCTGTTTGTTTGATTTTATCTAAGTCAATATTCCAAGATAGCCTCTAAGTTTCTAAATTGAAATGTTAGATGAATGAATAGCAGAAGCATATCATTTTATAGTTAAACTTCAGAGATTATGTTTCTGAATGGAAGCAAGGATACTACATCCTTCAGATACTAACGTTTTTTTCTTACTATGTACCAGGCACTATGCTCTGCATGTGTTATCTGTTTAATGCTCACAATTGCACTGTGAGGTGAAGGTATGTAAATATCAGCATTGTACAGATGAACAAACAGAGGCTCGAAAAATTAAAGCAGGTCGTTCTAAAGCAATGCTAATTGCTAATGAAGAAAATTTTTTATGGAACGTGATAGATGAAATTAGAAGGAGTCTTATAACATTTTGAAAATCCCTCCTTTTATTCCTACTTACAGTATGCTGAGGTCTTCTTTTCCCTTTAACTACAAAAGAACACTTGTCCACTAATCTTCAATTAGGTACTCAGTTGCAGGGTTCGTTAGTGAAATCAAAAGAGCTATCTGCAATTCATTTGTAGTCTCTCTGCACTACCAACTGCAGAAACTCTTCTGAAATTGCAGTTTTATTCAAATCTTACTTCCTTTGTGGGGCCTAGGAATGAGAAGTAGGATATAAGATAGTTTTAAAGTGTAAGGACAGAATAGAGGTTAAGAGAGTTCAATAATGGAGGCATGTCTGAGGAAAGAATATCATGTGTTTGTGGAAGGAAGATTTTTGTTAGCTGCTTCCTTCTTTACTCCACATGTTAGGAACATCCGAGGAACTCTTGGGAGAGGATGAAGAAGGGTACCATCATCCCTTTCTAGAGGAGCACTGTTTTATTACAGTATCCTATTACAATAGAATCCTCTGAAGTTTACTAATCTAGGTCAAAAGATGTTGTAGAATAGAGGGCATATGTTTGAGTGTAGAATAATTGTTGTACTTAGGAAGAGAGTGCCAGAAAATACAAGGAAATCTTAGGTAACCCAGGGTGATGGGAGCTGTGAGGTAGGATAAGACGAGAGGTCAAGGAAAACCTAGGTGTACGTATATATATATATACATATATATATATATATATGTATATATATTATAAAAACCCCATGCTCTTAGATGTAAGGAAAAATCAATTCCATATGAGGAATAAGTGAATTTAGACCTTGGGTTTCATGCTGATGACTTATCTTTGAGTATCACATATGTGCCTATATTATAGTTAAATACTCTTAAGATATTTTAAAGTATGTTTTCAGCAATCTACCACATATTCGCCCTCTTTCTACTGACAATGCTTCTATTAAAATTTTTTGCTTTATATTTCAGTTTCTAAAGTCAACATCAGAATGAGCTATGAAAATGCTTTAGTTTGAGTTCTAAAGCTGGTGCATATATGCCAAAATAAATTAAAGACAAAAAAATTATATATTCACTTTCTTTTAACAATGAAGTAAAACTAAGTTTGTATTGTCATGGTTCTCTTCTATCTCATATTTCCTTTAACGTATTGAAAATTTTTGTACTTTAGCCTTAATCCAGTGTTGGATTTAATAAAAGTATTAAATTATTAGTTTGTTCACCTAAACTGTTCCTTGTTTTGTTACTGTGATTTCACTTGTCAAGTTTCAGCTACTCCGTATATACAATGGATATCATAGGTTATGATATGAAGTCCATTTGACTCTCAGCCATCCTTGATAATCCTTAATTCCAAGAGTGCATCGTTCTCTTGCCCACTACATCAGATAGAAATGAATTGGATAGGCAGTCTTCAGAGGTTTCCTAGCCCTGTGGTACACCATTAAGGACGGGGTTAGTAATATTATGCATTGTCATTCCCTTAGCAATTTGACTTAGCTTTTAAAAAAATGTACTAAAAGCCACTTTATTTCATCAGATGAAGTAGGCTATTTCCGTCAGTAGTGGTGTCAGTTAATTGAAATATTTGGTGCCTTGAAACAATAAATGCCAAATTAAATCTTTTTTCAGTAGTGTATATATGTGGTTTATATGGTGACTATTTTGAATTTCATTCTTCCTAATGGCATACTCAGCTTTAATGTCAGATTTTAATAAAGGCCTAAATTTGTGTGAAACCAAACTGTTTTAAATAGAGAATACTAGCAAATTCTGTTTACCTCATGTGAGTATATGTGAGTCCTAGTAATTAAAGCAAACATTTATTGGATACCATTTAATTTGCATAGCCCTGCGTTCTAGATGTTACTTGAGAAAAACTCACTTCCTCTCCATTGAGATGTAAGATAATATTGTGATGTGATTAATGAATCTGTGTATATTTTCATATATATTATATATCCCTCATTTTAAATTATTTAAATAGTTTTGTGGGCATTTTAATTGTTAAACATTCTTGGAGTGCTAATAACCTATGATATCCATTGTATATACGGAGAAGCTGAAACTTGACGAGTGAAATCACAATAACAGAACCAGGAACAGTTTAGGTGAACAAACTAATAATTTAATACTTTTTGTTACATATTAAGCAGGTTCTGTGTTCTATAATGTTAGTACTGGACCCCTTGGAATACTTGGGAAACAGAGGAGGTTATAACAGTGGTTCTTTGGATTAGGCATAACTTGACCTAACATGTTTTGCATGGCTTCTGCGGGTAGACAAGCCTGAGATCTTCTGGGTAGTATAGTGGTACAGGTTCTCTGGGTGTGGTTCAATTATCTCAACTACATAGGACTTGGCGGTGAGGACCCAATATGTTGTACGGGAGAGAGCCAGTTTCTCAGGCTGTTGTAGGGCTGCAGAATCTGGCATGAAGAATATAAATTGTCTGAATGAAATCCTTTTCTATTTGTTCCTAGTCAGCTTATATTTTAAAAAGCCAATTTTTAAATTTGAGTATTATTGATATTCAATCTTACGAAGGTTTCACATGAACAGCCTTATGGTTTCAACAGTCACCCATACTCTCAAGTCCTCACCCCCCACCCATTGAAGTCACTGTTCATTAGCATTGTAAGATGCTATAGAGTCATTACTTGTCTTCTCCCTGCTGTACTTCCTCGTGACCTGCCTATATTGTGATTACTAATTATAGTGCCCCTTAATCCTCTTCTCCCTCCCTTCCCACCTACATTCCCTAATTCCTTCTCTTTGGTAACTGCTAGTCCCTTCTTAGAGTCTGTGAGTCTACTACTGTTTTGTTCCTTCAGTTTTGCTTTATTGTTATACCCACAAATGAGTGAAATCATTTGGTACTTGTCTTTCTCTGCCTGGCTTATTTCACTGAGCATAATACCCTCTAGCTCCATCCATGTTGTTGCAAATAGTAGGATTTCTTTTCTTTTTATGGCTGAATAATATTCCGTTTTTTATATGTACCACATCTTTGTCCATCTGTTGATGTACACTTAGGTTGTAAAAAGCAAGTTTTCAAAAAATTAATTGCCACTACAGTTTTATAATTCCATGTAATCCTACTTTGCACTTTATTCAGAACATACACAAAACTCTTGCCTATCCACATCGATTTTCAGAAGTTGAAGATAGAAACTTTGAGAGTCAGATTTTACTTTTAAAATTAAAATCTCTAACTCCTAAAAACATTTTGAAATGGTTTATTTCAGACAGTTTTCTTGGGCAGAGTCAATTATTCTGCTTTACAATTTCCATGATTAGAACAAGGAAAGAATTATTCTAATGGGTGGATATCAGAAAATGATATTCCTAAAGAATAACATTACAGTCTATTCAATACACAGTAAACATTTCACATTTCTCTTCAAGAATGTTTAGTGGTGGGCTTAACGATGGTGGCGTGAGACAGAAACCTCCTCCCAAAACCACATATAATATGAAAATATAGCAAATCCATCTAATCCTGAAAGAGCAACAGAAAAGAAGGCTGCAGAAGACTGTATACACCTGGGGAAAACAGCAGACCTCAAGGAAAAGGGTAAAGTACCAAAGCCATGATCCAGAGGGAACCAAGCCCTTTCCCCACCCCAGCTCACTGGAGGGAGGAAGAGAAATGGAGCGGGGAGGGGGTGGAGGCCTAGGACTGCTGAACACTACCCAGCCCTGGAGTTATACTCTGGGAGCTGGAAACTACATTACATGGTGCTCTGGAGATTAGTGGGGTTGGAAAGCTAAGACAGGTGGAATACTTGGAGAAACTGAGATTTAAGCCACTTGTGGAAAACAGTTATCCACAAATGGCCACTCTGGGACAAAAGAAAGGCGGGCAGTCAGAGACTTCTAACAGCGAGACAGCTGCTAATGGAGCAAGGATTACACAGAGCTTGCTGCTCAGGAGAAGGGACAGGTGGACAAAATATTCCAGGTGCACTCTGCCCACCAGGTTGGCAACTTTCAGAAGCTTCAGGTGTTCCAATTCCCTGGCTGGATAAGCAGCGACAAGACCCCCACTGCGATAAGCAGCCTGCTGCACCTTCCTCCCAGCCGGCACCAGCTCGTAAAACCGGCTGCCCCAGCCATTGTGCTGGGCCAGCCAGAAGGCCACCCCACCTATGGCAGCAAGTGCAAAGCACAGAGGCCTCTCTCTGCACGCTGGGCCTACTGGCCCTGACTCTGGAGACAGGCACAGCAGCCAAAAAGCAGAAAAGATTTTTTTCCTCCCGACAGGCACCAGCGCCGCTTGCCTGCAACCCCCGCCATCCCCCCTGGGCTGAGTAGCTCCAGAGAGTAGAGCTTCTGGCCACTAGAGGGAGCCACCTACAGATATATGAAATAGCAGAGGAACCTGGTTCAAATCAAAATACCACAAACACCAGAAAGAAGGCCAAGTGAAACTGAACTCATCAATCTTCCTGAAAGAGATTTCAAAATACAAATCATAACAATGCTTACGGAGACACAGAAAAATATTCAAGAGCTCAGGGAGGAATTCAGGTATGAGATACAAATGTTCAAGACTACAGTATCTGAAATGAAACATACAATGGAGGGATTTAAAAGCAGATTAGATGAAGTAGAGGAGACAGTAAATGAAATAGAAATGAAAGAACAGGAATACAAAGAAGCTGAGGAACAGAGGGAAAAAGAACCTCTAGGAATGAAAGAATATTGAGAGAGCCGTGTGACCAATCCAAACAGAACAATATTCATATTATAGGGCTACCAGAGGAAGAAGAGAGAAAAAGGGATAGAAAGTGTCTTTGATTAGGTAATTGCTGAAAACTTCGTCTGTCTGGGGAAGGAGATAGTCCCCAAAGCCATGGAGGTGCACAGATCTCCCAACACAATGGACCCAAGAAAGAACACACCAAGACATATAATAATTAAAATGGTAGAGATCAAGGATAAGGAGAGACTATTAAAAGCAGCCAGAGAGAGAAAAAAGATCACATACAAAGAAAAACCTATTAGGCTATCATCAGACTTCTCAACAGGAACCTTACAGGCCAGAAGGGAGTGGCATGATATATTTAATGCAATGAAACAGAAGGGCCTCAAACAAAGAATACTGTATCCAGCAAGATTATCATTTAAATATGAAGTAGGGATTAAACAATTTTCAGATAAGCAAAAGCTGAGAGAATTTACCTCCCACAAACCACCTCTACAGTGCATTTTGGAGGAACTGCTATAGATGGAAGTATTCCTAAGGCTAAATAGCTGTCACCAGAGAAAATAAAACCACAGTAAAGGAAGTAGAACAATTAATTACTAAGCAGAAGCAAAATCAAATCAACTACGCCAATGTCAGTCAAGGGATGATAGACAAAGACTACAGAATATGCAACCTAATATATAAGGAATGGAGGAGGAAAAAAAAAACCTTTAGATTGTGATTGTAATAGCATAGTAAGTGAGTTAAATTAGACTGTTAGATAGTAAGGAAGTTACCTTTGAACCTTTAGCAACTAGGAATCTAAGGCCTGCAATGGCAATAAGTACATACCTATCGATAATCCCCCTAAATGTAAATGGGCTGAATGCACCAATCAAAGACGTAGAGTAACTGAATGGATAAAAAAACAAGACCCATCTATATGCTGCCTACAAGACACTCACTTCAAACCCAAAGACATATACAGACCACAAGTGAATGGATGATAAACGTATTTCATGCAACTAATAGGGCGAAAAAAGCAAGAGTTGCAGTACATGTACCAGACAAAATAGACTTCAAAACAAAGTAACAGGAGACAAGGATATTGCATAATGATAAAGGGGGCAGTCCATCAACAGGATATAACCATTATAAATTTCTATGCACCCAAAACAGGAGCACCTACATATGTGAAACAAACACTAACAGAATTAAAGGGGAAATAGAATGCAATGCATTCATTTTAGGAGACTTCAACACACCACTCACTCCAAAGGATAGATCAACCAGACAGAAATTAAGTAAGGAGATGGAGACACAGAACAACACATAAGAACAGGTGGACCTAACACACATGTACAGAACACTCCACCCAAAAGCAGCAGGATATACATTCTTCTCAAGTGCACATGGAACATTTTAAGAATAGAGCATCCATTAAGTCATAAAATTAAAAAATATTGAAATTGTACCAACCAGCTTCTCATACAACAAAGGTATGAAACTAGAAATAAATTAAGCAAAGAAAACAAAAAAGCTGACAAACACTTGGAGGATTAACAACATGCTCCTAAATAATCAGTGGATCAATGACCAAATAAAAAGAGAGATCAAATAATATATGGAGACACATGACAACAATAACTCCACACCACAAAATCTGTGGGACACAATGAAGGCCGTGCTAAGAGGGAAGTATATTGCAATACAGGCTTACCTCAGGAAAGAAGAACAATCACTTAGGAACAGTCTAACCTCACTATTAAACTAGAAAAATAAGAACAAATGAGGCACAAAGTCAGTAAAAGGAGGAACATAATAAAGATTAGAGCAAAAATAAATAAATCGAGAAGAATAAAACAATAGAAAGAATCAATGAAAGCAGGAGCTGGTTCTTCAAGAAAATAAACAAAGCAGATAAGCCCCTAGCCAGACTTATCAAGAGAAAAGAGTCTACACACATAAACAGAATCAGAAATGAAAAAGGAAGAATCACTACGGACAACACGGAAATGCAAAGAATTATTAGAGAATACTGTGAAAAATTATATGCTATCAAACTGGATAACCTAGAAGAAATGGACAACTTTCTAGAAAAATACAACCTTCCAAGGCTGACCAAGGAAGAAACAAAATCTGAGCAGACCAATTACCAGCAACGAAATTGAATTGGTAATAAAAAAACTACCAAAGAACAAAACCTCTGGACCAGATGGCTTCACCACTGAATTTGTTTTATTATTTTTATTTTGGTATCAATTATGTACAGTTACATGAGCAACATTAAGGTTACCTGACTCCCCCCATTATCAAGTTCCCATTCACCACTGAATTTTATCAAATATTTAGTGAAGACCTAATATCCATCCTCCTTAAAGTTTTCCAGACACCACTCTAACACCAAAACCGGCAAAGACACCATAAAAAAGAAAATTACGGACCAATATCCCTGATGAACATAAATGCAAAAATACTCAACTAAATATTAGTAAGCCAAATTCAGAAATACATAAAAAAATCACCCATCATGATCAAGTAGGATTTATTCCAGGGATGCAAAGATGGTGCAATATTTGAAAATTCATCAACATCATACACCACATCAATAAAGGACAAAGACCACATGATCATCTCCATAGATGCTGAAAAAGCATTTGACAAAATTCAACATCCATTCATGATAAAATGTCTCAACAAAATGGGTATAGAGGGCATGTACCTCAACATAAGAAAGGCCATATATGACAAACCTACAGCCAACATCATACTTAACAGGGTGAAGGTGAAAGCTTTTCCTTTAAGATCGGGAATAATACAAGGATGCCCACTCTCTCTACTTGTATTCAACATAGTTCTGGAGGTCCTAGCCATGGTAATCAGACAACACAATGAAATAAAAGGCATCCAGATTGGTAAGGAAAAAGTTAAACTGTCCCTGTTTGCAGTTGACATGATGTTGTACATAACCCCAAAGAATCCACCCCAAAACTACTAGAACTAATAACTGAATTCAGCAAAGTTACAAGATACAAAATTAATACACCAAAATCTGTTGCATTCCTATATATATAATGATGAACTAGTAGAATTAGAAATCAGGAAAACAATTACATTCACAATTGCATTAAAAAGAATAAAATAACTAGGAATAAACCTAAAGAAGTAAGTGAAAGCCCTATACCCTGAAAACTACAAGACACTCATGAGAGAAATTAAAGAAGATACAAATAAGTGGATATGCTTCCCGTGCTCATGTATAGGAAGAATTAATATGGTCAGAATGGCCATCCTGCCTAAAATATTCAACAGATTCAATGCAATCCCTATCAGTATGCCCTCAGCATTCTTCAACAAACTAGAACAAATAGTTCTAAAATTCATATGGAACCACAAAAGACCCCTTATAGCCAAAACAATCCTGAGAAGGAAGAATAAAGCTGGGTGGACTGTGCTCCCTGACTTTTAACTCTACTACAAAGCCACAGTAATCAAGACAAGTTGGTACTGGCACAAGAACAGGCCCATAGATCAGAAAAGAATAGAGAGCCCAGATATAAACCTAAGCATATATGGTCAATTAATATAAAGTAGCCATGAATATACAACAGAGAAATGACAGCCTCTTCAATCACTGGTGTTGGGAACACTGGACAGCAACATGTAAGAGATTGAAACTGGATTATTGCCTAACTCCATACACAAAAGTAAACTCAAAATGGATCAAAGACCTGAATGTAAGTCATGAAACCATAAAACTCTTAGAAGAAAACATAGCGAAAAATCTCTTGAATATAAACATGGGCAACTTTTTCCTGAACACATCTCCTCGGGTAAGGGAAACAAAAGCAAAAATGAACAAGTGGGACTACATCAAGCTACAAAGCTTCTTTACAGCAAAGGACACCATCAGTAGAACAAAATGGCATCCTACAGAATGGGAGAATATATTTGTAAATGACATATCCGACAAGGGGTTAACACCCAAAATATATAAAGAACACACCTCAACACCCAAAGGCAAATAACTGTATTATAAAATGGGCGGAGGATATGAACAGACACTTCTCCAAAGAAGAAATTCAGATGGCTAACAGGCACACATAAAGATGCTCTACATCACTAATTATCAGGGAAATGCAAATGAGATATCACCTCACACCAGTTAGGATGACCAAGATAGAAAAGAGTAGGAACAACAAATACTGGTGAGGATGCAGGGAAAGGGGACCCTCCTGCACTGCTGGTGGGAATGTAAATTAGTTCAACCATTTTGGAAAACAATATGGAAGTTCCTCAAAAAACTAAAAATAGAAATACCATTTGACCCAGGAATTCCACCCCTAGGAATTTACCCAAAGGAAACAAGTTCTCAGATTGAAAAAGATGTATGCACCCCTATGTTTATCACTGCACTACTAACAATAACCAAGATATGGAAGCAACTTAAGTGTCCATCAGTAGATGAATGGATAAAGAAGAGGTGGTACACTAAACACAATGGAATATTATTCAGCCATGAGAAGAAAACAGATCCTCCCATTTGCAACAACATGCTTGGAGCTAGAGGATATTATGCTTAGTGAAATAAGCCAGGCAGAGAAAGACAAGTACCAAATGATTTCCCTTATTTGTGGAGTATAACAACGAAGGAATAAAACAGCAGCGCTCACAGACTCCAAGAAAGGACTAGCGGTTACCAGATGGGAGGGGTTGGAGAGGGTTGTGGGGGAGGAGGGAGAAAGGGATTGAGGGGTGTTATGGTTGGTACACATGGTGTGGTTGGGTGATGAGGAAGACAGTGTAGCACAGAGAACACAAGTAGTGACTCTGGCATCTTACCACACTAATGGACAGTGACTTTAATGGGGTATGGGGGGACTTGATAATATGGGTGAATGTAGTAACCACAATATTTTTCATGTGAAACCTTTATAAGAGTGTATATCAATGATACCTTAATAAAAATAAAATAAAATAAAGAATGTTTAATGGGACTTGCACTAAAGAGAAAATAATTTAGCCACTGGTACAAACTTTGCCCCTGGTTTATTTTTAGCTGTTTTTAAAATTGCAGTTTATATTTTTCCTAATGTAGAATACTGTTATACCCTATAAAACTCACCTGGTAACTAGATTTCTAAGATTACTGGTAGTCATCCAGATGATAAATATTAGATATTAAAATTTGTAGAACAGTCTTCTCTAACCCTTCCTGTCTCTTTGCCACTCATATCCCTATCTCCACCCAATAGTTGTTGGATTTTTTTTACTTCTGGCAGATTACAGATTCTTTACCTTTCTATCCATTTTCCTCCCTCTTGACCTATGTAATACCAGTACTAATTGCTTAAGTAACCTTTTTTTCTCATTTTGTGAATTGTTAACAGCTGCTCATGCTATACATTGTATAGAAGAAAAGATCTTGGAGTCCACTCATATCACAGCAGTTCATTCTGGTAAATGAATGAAGAAAAAGGTCAAAAAGTATGATTTTCTTGGAGAGTATTAAATGTTTAACCATTATATAGGTATAGCATAGATATGCTATACTTAGTCACATATCTTTTCTGCTCTTCTGCACATTCATGCTACAAAGAGGGAGAGAATTAACTGTTAAGTGCACTTTGTCCATGCCTTTCAGTTAGCCATCACAGGAACACATACCTGTGGTTAACAAGTGGGATTTATTATTTTAACCAGGGAGAGCACACACCATCGAGAACCCTAGTGCATCTCAGGAAAAGGGTGCTGGAAAGAACTTACTATAGGATTTTGGCTTGTATTCGATGATTTTGAAGAGGATTTAAGGAAGCAGGGTTTACTGTGGAGTGGATGCTGTCAGAAACTGGGAATAGTCGGTGATTAAGTATTTTAACAAATCTGATCTAGAGAGAGGGAGGACTAGTGAGGCTAAATGTATAATTGGTTAAGAAGCCTGAATAGGGGGATATTTGACATTTTGTGACTTGGACGGTGTTCGTGTTTTGTCTGTGTTTATAAATGATTATAGAGTGGTCTTGTTTTTGTCTTGATCCATCATGATCACGAGTGGCCTTTCTGGTTTGAAGTTCATGATCACGAGTGGCTTTCTGGTGTGAAGTTTTGTGAAATTGTTTATATTCAAGACAACACCAAGGCGTAACTATAATACCAGCCAGCTCCTACATGTCAGAGACTCTCTTTCTTAGGGTTGAGGGTCTAATTTTATCCTTTTTGAATTGTAGTGCCTCTTACCCAAATTGACATTTGAATTTTAACTTTTTAATAAGACCTTGGACAAGTTACTCGCTACACTGACACAATGTAAAATACTTAGTGCATGCTCCTGGTAGGTCCTTAGAAAATGGGAAATACTGTTATTAACTCAACAATCCTTTTAGATTACAATTCCTAAAGGTAATGTTAGAACATTGTTAATCCTTAATACCTAGTTTCTATTACCCTTCTTAGGATACAGCAGCAGCATAAATGAGATTTTGGGGAAAAGAACAATTAGCTAAAGAGAGATATAAAAATAGTCTTGCTTACCTTAGGTCAGAAAAAACAGGCAGAAGTTTCTTCCTAACCTGACAGTATCCTAGCTTTTTATTATGAAACAGATAAAATGAATATTTGTGTTCATATATGGATATAATGTAAGCTCTTGGTAGACAATTTGGAAAAATACAGAAAAGGCACAGAAGAAAATAAAAACTACCCACCACCCATAGTAAATATAAAAGATTTTAAAGAAGATAAGTTAATTGACATTCTTAAGGTTTAAAGAAAATGTACAAAACTGAAATGATTTCTTTATGTGGGATTCAAAACATTCCCAATTAGATGGGAAAATAAATCTTTAGTTCAGAAGTAAACCTTGAATTTTGAAAATGAAAGACAACGTCATCTTTTTGCTGAATAAAACAGAGTAGAAAGCATTCTTGTTACATACCCTATTTCATTTGAACTTTGTTACAACTCAGAATTAGATAGAAGAAATGTCATCTTGTTTTTAGGTAATGAGCCTGAAGCTTAGAGATTAACCGACTTGCCCAGTCATACAGCTATTAAATGATGGAGCAAGGATTTAAATCTCTGTCTTAAAACTCACATACTTGGGAACACACATCCTCTCTCTGTACTCCAAACTACTCTTGTTTTGACCCTTGTGGCAATCTGAGTATTGCTAATATATGAATAAAAAGATGTAGTAGATACTTCACAAATTAGTCCACTGTACTTATCTCTATGTCAAGATGGATATTATTAGTGTTTCTATTGCTTATACAGTAACACTCAAAAAATATTACATGAATCTTGAAAGTGAAAATCCTAAGGTAGTCTTTACCTGCAGGGAGATGATTACTGATAAATTTCTTGACTTTGTCTACTTCAATAAGCATAAATATTCATTAGAGGGAATAAAATACATGTACATACAAACTAATCTGTAACCTTTTTCATTTTATTTATTGGACTCTTTCCATTTCAGTGTATTTGATCTTCCTCTTTTTCTCAGTTTTTAAGTACACTTTTATTAAAATATATATACACTGTACAATTAGTGTATTAATGAATATTCAAACTGAGCACAGCAGTCTGAAACTCCAACGGGTCAAAAAATAGAATATTGCTCTAGCAGGCTGCCTTTCTCATGCTCCCTTACACTCACTTCTTTTCCTCACACTTGCGAAGTATCTGTAAATCCTAACTTCTAACACCATAAATCAATTTTTTGCCTCATCTTGAGCTTTTTAAATGAAATCATACAGTATATGTTGTTTTTGCTCAACATGTGCTTGTCAGATTAATCCATGACATTAGTTGTTGCAATAATTTGTTCATGTTTGCTGCTGTGTACCAGGGGTACAAATAGCATGTAATGAATGGGTCATTTAATCATTTTTTTTATTGTGGTAAAACATAGATAACATAACATTTTAAGTGTACAGTTCAGTGGCATTAAATAGTTTCACAGTACAACCATCACCATTATCCAGTTCTAGAACTTTTCATCATCCCAAACAGAAACTATACCCATTAAACAGTAACTCCCTGTTTCTCCTTCTTCATTCTCTCCTCTTCCTAGACCCTGGTAACTTCTGTTCTACTTTCTGACTATGAATTTGCCTGTTCGGTATCTCATATAACTGAAAACATACGGTATTTGTCCTTTTGTGTCTGACTTATTTCACTTAATATAACATTTTCAAGGATCATTTGCCATGTTATAGCATGTATCAGATTTCATCCCTTTTTAGGCTGAAAAATAATCCATTGTATTTGTATTCTACATTTCGCTTATCCATTCATCTATTGATGGACATATGGGTTGTTTACACCTACTGTGAATAATGCTGCTATAAACACTAGTACATAAACATCTGCTTGAGTCCTTACTTTTCATGCTTTTGAGTATCTACCTAAAGAGTAGGATTTCTGGATCATATGGTAATTCTGTGTTTAATTTTTTAAGTGATTGGGAAACTCTTTTCCACAGTACAGGTGCCATTTTTACATTCCCACCACCAGTGCACAAGGTTCCAAGTTTCCCCACATTTGTTCAGGTTTTTAAATAAAAGCCATCCTAATGAATGTGAAATGGTATCTCATCATGACTTTGATTTGCACTGCCCTGAGCATCTTTGCTTGTGCTTATTGATCATTTGTATATCTTCTTGGAAAAATGTATTTTCAAATATTTCTCCCACTTTTTGGTTGGGTTTTTGTTGAGTCATTTAGTGAATATTTTAAGCTCTCTGTCACAACTACTACTCATATAGTGGGTGTGATCCAGTAAAGCTTTATCTGACTGTATTTGACTCTTGGGGCCATTGTTTGCCCTAGATTATGTAGTTAACTTATAGTTCAAATTATTGGCTAATAATTTTTTTTTTTCTTTTTTGGTGAGGTCTTTGCCTGGTTTTGGTATTAGAGTGATGCTGGCTTCATAGAAAGAGTTTGGAAGTATTCCCTCCTCTTCTATTTTTTGGAAAACTTTAAGGACAATGGGTGTTATTTCTTCTCTATATGTCTGGTAGAATTCAGAGGTGAATCCATCAGGTCCAGGGGTTTTGTTCTTGGGTAGTTTTTTGATTACTGATTCAATTTCGTTGCTGGTGATTGGTCTGTTTAGTTTTTCTGTTTCTTGCTTGGTCAGTCTTGGAAGGTTGTATTTTTCTAAGAAGTTGTCCATTTCTTCTAGGTTTTGCAGCTTGTTAGCATACAGATGCTCATAATATTCTCTTATAATTCTTTGTATTTCTGTGGGGTCCGTCGTTATTTATCCTTTCTCATTTCTGATACTGTTTATGTGTGTAGATTCTCTTTTTCTCTTAATGAGTCTGGCTAGGGGTTTATCTATTTTGTTTATTTTTTCAAAGAACCAGCTCTTGGTTTCATTGATTTTTTCTATTGTTCTATTCTTCTCAATTTTATTTATTTCTTCTCTGATCTTTATTATGTCCCTCCTTCTGGTGACTTTGGGCCTCCTTTGTTCTTCTTTTTCCAATTTCAATAATTGTGTCTGTAGACTGTTCATTTGGGAATGCTCTTCCTTCTTTAAATAGGCCTGGATTGCAATATACTTTCCTCTTAGAACAGCCTTTGCTGCGTCCCACAGAAGCTGTGGCTTTGTGTTGTTGTTGTCATTAGTCTCCATATATTCTTTGATTTCTGTTTTGATTTGGTCGTTAACCCATTGATTCATTAGGAGAATGTTGTTAAGTCTCCATGTATTTGTGAGCCTTTTTGATTTCTTTCTAAAATTTATTTCCAGTTTTATACCTTTGTGATCTGAGAAGTTGGTTGGTAGGATTTCAATATTTTTGAAATTACTGAGGTTCTTTTTGTGGCCTAGTATGTGGTCTATTCTGGAAAATGTTCCATGTGCACTTGAGAAGAAAGTGTATCCTGTTGCTTTTGGGTGTAGAGTTCTGTAGATATCTGTTAGGTCCATCTGTTCTAGTGTGTTGTTCAGTGCCTCTGTGTCTTTACTTATTCTCTGTCTGGTTGATCTATCCTTTGGAGTGAGTGGTGTGTTGAAGTCTCCTAAAATGAATGCATTGTTGTCTATTTCCTCGTTCAATTCTGTTAGTATTTGTTTCACATATGTTGGCGCCCCTGTGTTGGGTGCATATATGTTTATAATGGTTATATCTTCTTGTTGGACTGACCCTTTATCATTATGTAATGTCCTTCCTTATCTCTTGCTACTTTCTTCGTTTTGAAGTCTATTTTGTCTGATACAAGTACTGCAACACCTGCTTTTTTATCTTTGTTGTTTGCATGAAATATCTTTTTCCATCCCTTCACTTTTAGTCTGTGTATATCTTTGGGTTTGAGGTGAGTCTCTTGTAAGCAGCATATAGATGGGTCTTGCTTTTTTATTAATGGCTAATAATTTCAACTACAAGTAATTGTAAGTTTCTGCCACCCCAGTCTTCTCTTGATTTGTAGTAGTCTGGCTGGTTGAGTTTGAGTGTTACTTGGGGCCATAGAGGTAAATGGGAAATGTGCAAGGGAAACTAGGAACTCTTTAGAATCTTGAGGGCCTTTTATGTGCTGGAGACCATTGGAACGTTTGATTTTTCTAACATAATTTAGTCAAAAGGGGTGATCAGTGAAGATTATGGGCTATAGTTTCCCCTTCCTCAAGGGACTGAAGTGATTTGAGTATGGGTTTCAGCCCTTGTGCAGACTGGTATAGTTTATAACTCTTGGGTGATGCTGGTCCAACTGAAATTCTCGATTCTTTGCCACTACTTCTCCTGGGCATGTCCTTCAATTAATTTTTTGTCAATTTAGTTCCATAAATCTGCTGAAAACCTGCCTAGTTTCTTGGCCACTTTTCTTTTAGAATTGGCAATAGCTTCAAGCAGAAAAGTACCCTAAATACCAGGCTCACCTTTGTTGTTTTTCTCCTTTCCAAATTTTGTTATTTTCACTATATAATCCCTTCTAATGGATGTTTTAAAAAATATTTTTCTTTTCTAATCTGATCTTACTCTCGTAATAAAAAACTTAGTTCTGGTATTAGAATTTAACATAATTGTGAATATCCTTATATATAAATATTGTAGTATTACCCTTCATAAAAATCAGATTTATTGAGGTATAGTTTACATACAGTAAAATTTTGCCCTTATTAGGGGTGTGAGTTTTGACACGGTTGGGTGACCATCACCACAGTCAATATATTGAATATTTTATCACCCTAAAACTCTCTTGTGCCCCTTTGTAATCAGTCTTCTTGTCTTCCCCTTAGCAATCACTGATATGACCTGTCTCTATAGTTTTGTCTTCACTGAGAGTCATATAAATGGAATCATATATTATATAGCCTTTTGTGTCTGTATTTCACTTAGCATGTTTTTGAGATTTATCAATGTTCCACATGTATCAGTAGTTCTTTTTTATTGCTGAGTAGTAGTCTGTGTATGGATGTACCACAATTTGTTAATCCATTCATTAAATGTGGGACATTTGGGTTTTCAGTTTTACTTTTATGAATAAAGCCGCTATAAACAGTCACATACAGGTCGTTGATATTTTTCTTTCTTTGGGTGTATACAAAGAAGTGATTGCTGGGTCATGTGGTAAATATTGTTAATGTTACAAGAAACTGCCAAACACTTCCACACAGTGGCTATACCATTCTGTATTCATACCTGCAAACATCTACAGGTTCCATTTTTACTTAGTCTTGTAGTTTTTTTTTCCATTCTAAATTAAGTGTATAGTGGTATCTTGTGGTTTTAATTTGTAGTTCCTGGATGTGGTTTTAATTTGTAATTCCTGCCCTTGTTGTTTGAAGGGCAGGAACTATCAATTTTAATGAAGTCTAGTTTATCAGTTTTTTTCCTTTTAAGGTTTGTGATTTTTATGTTTTAAAATGTTTCTGCCTAAACCAGGATCACAAAGAATATTGTCTATATTTTCTTCTATAAATTTTATATTTTTAGGTTTCACATTTAGGTCTGTGATCCATTTCAAGTTAATTTTTGTAAGTCATGTGAAGTTTTCTTTGCATGTGGATGTCCATTATTTCAGCATACTTTTTAAAAAAGACTTTTCCTTTTCCATTGAATTACCTTGTCATTTTTGTCAAAGTCAATCAATGGTGTATATCTGTGGGTCTATTTCTGGACTTTCTCTTTAGTTCTTTTGACCTATATGTCTATCTTTTCTTCAGTAGTCTGTACTTTCAGGTAAGAAATATTTATGCATTTTCTACTATCATACTAGTGAGATTGAAATAATGCAGTAGATCAACTGTCTGTAACCAAAGAATATCAGGTAATCAAGTAATTACTGAACATGTGAATTTATTTGTAATCAGTCATTCATTTGCCTATGGTAACGTACTGAAACTCCTTAAAACATTTTGTTCAGATGTTGCCAGTGAGAACTGTCATACATTGCTAAAAGTGTAAATCAGTACAAGTGCTCTCAAAAAGCAGCTGGTTGACTTCCCGTGAAAGGAGAGTATGTGATAAGCTGTGACTCATCAATTCTACTTCTTAGGCGTATGTCCTAGAGAAACTGGCATGTGTATGTACTTACAGGGATAGATACAAGAATGTTTATTGGAGCATTATTTGAAATAATTGCAAGACTGGAAACAACCTAAATACCTTTTAATAGGAAAATAGTGGAATAAATTATAGGATGATATAAGATACTATAAATAAGTCAAAATGAATAAATTAAATTTCTATATAGCAACATATATCTCAAAAGTCATGCAAATGTTAAAAATAAAACTACAAATAAAATAGGAGCAATAGAAAAACATGCTAGAAAGAGATGAACTGAATTCATAATAATGGTTTCTGGAAAGGAAAGGGGTATGGGAATGGGAAGAGGCACAAAAAAGGAAACTTCATTATACATTATATCTGTTAGATTATACTTTATTTAAAACATTTTAAAGCAAATGTGACATTCAATATTCCCATCACTCAAAGTGCAAATACTGTTTTCCTGTTATTTCCCCCATGTCAAAAAAAATACATGTAAACAGATATGTTCTTTTAAATAAAAAGGAATATAAATGTCCAAACAGTTGATTTACAACATATTTTTAATAATTTCTTCATGTATTATTATCAAGTGCTTACTAAGCACTTACTGTGGACTAGATACTGTGTAAAATACTAATGGGACTGTAATAAGTAATAAATTACCTTAAGAGACTGAATCTAGTTATCAGTATATATCAGGAATGAGGGAAAGGATAGGTAGTACACACTCATAAAGGGAACAGCATTTCTTAGTCGTTGTGGTATCGGTAACAAGACTTCATCTATTCTCTGTTATCAAAAGAATAATAATATTGTATTGATTTTGAAATATCAGATATTAAAGAATGACTTGGGAATTTTTGTTAAGGACATGAATTTTAAAAAAATGAAATACACACTTCTGTAGATGATTTCTGTAATAGCCACTATAGGCTTTGTAGATTCTAAGGACTAAGAAATTATTTTTCAAAAACAGTGAGATTTGCATGAATTATTATCACCTTACAGAAATACTCAACACACATTTTGATTATGCTGAATTTTTAAATCCTTTTTAAGCTTAACTTGAGCCAATAATTAATGTAAACTAGTTGTGTGTTTAAAAGAAAACAGAAACGTGTTACTAAATGCCACACTTGTAATCTCATATATCAATTCCTATCATGTAATCATTTGTATTAAAAAAAACCCTAGAAAAGGAGGCACCCAACAATGAACATATTACATCAGATTTGAATAGATTAAACAGTGCTTTTTTTTCTTTCTCACTTTTATTGAAATCATGTTTATATTTTCTAAAAACATATATTTTAAAAATCATTTATTTAAAATAATTTTCCTTAAGTAAAATTTCTCTTACTAGAACATATCAATACTTACAAGAATCAATAAGATGAGGTGATAAATAAAGAACTCATAGCCTTAAATTTTTGAGGAATGTTGAAGTCTATATTCCTCTCTTGGAGATTCACATGTACATTAAAATGCTAGAGGTATAAGAAGTCATATAGTAGTATTTCTCTGACTTATTTGATCATAACCCTCTTTTTCATGTATCACCTAATAGCATGCTTTGGAAAATGTTTAGAGTATTCTTCATACTTGTAATACATACAAATAATTACTTTTTCTTTAAAGCAGGACAAAAGGAGCAAGCTGTGGAATGGTATAAAAAAGGTATTGAAGAACTAGAAAGAGGAATAGCTGTCATAGTTACAGGACAAGGTAAAGTTATTATTATTTTTTTAAGTATTGTTGATACACGATTTTATATTGGTTTCAAATATACAACACAGTGGTTCAACAGTTACTCATATTGTTAAATCCTCACCCCTTCTAGTGCAGTTACTGTCAACATAGAAAGATGTTACAGAATCATTGACTATATACTCCATGCTATACTACCATCCCCATGACCAACTTACATTATGATTTTTCTGCTTCTTCATCTCCCTTATCCTCCCCACACACCCATCCCAACTTCTCCCCCATGGTAACCACTAGTGACTTCTCAGTGTCTGTGAGTCTACTGTTGTTTTGTTCATTCTATTTTGCTTTGTTTTTATATTCCACAAATAAGTGAAATAATATGGTATTTGTCTTTCTCCGCCTGGCTTATTTCACTGAGCATAATACCCTCTAGGCCATCCATGTTGCAAATGGCAGGATTGCTTTTCTTTTTATGGCTGAATAATATTCTGTTGTGTGTATATACCACATGTTTATTCTTTCATCTATTGATGGACACAGACACAGGTTGTTTCCATATCATGGCTACTGTAAATAATGTGGTGATAACATAGGAGTGCATATGTCTTTTTGAATCGGGGATTTTGTTTTCTTCAGGTAAATTCCTAGAAGTGAAATTACTGGGTCAAATGGTATTTCTATTTTTTGATTTTTTGAGGAACCTCCTACTGCTTTATAAAGTGGTTGTACCAGTTTACATTCCCACCAGCATGTGTAGGAGGATTCCCATTTCTCCACGTCCTTGTCAACACTTGTTATTTTTTGTCTTCTGGGTAGTGACCATTCTAACAGGTGTGAGATGATATCTTATTGTGGTTTTGATTTGCATTTCCCCGATGATTAACAATGTGGAGCATCTTTTCACGTGCCTGTTAGACATCCATATTTCTTTGGAGAAATGTCTGTTCAGGTTCCTCCACATTTTTTAATCAGGTTCATTGTGTTTTTGGTGTTGAGGATTATGAGCTCTTTACATATTTTGGATGTTACCCCCTTATCAAATAAATCATTTACAAATATATTCTCCCATAGTGTAGGTTGCCTTTTTGTTCTGCTGATGGTGTTCTGTGTTGTATAGAAGTTTTTAGCTTGACATAGTCCCACTTGTTCATTTTTTATTTTTTTTTCCTTGCCCAAGGAGATCTGTCCAGGAAAAAATTGCTTATGCTTATGTTTCGAGAGATTTTTGGTTTCATGTCTTACATTCACGTCTTTGATCCATTCAAATTTATTTTTGTGTATGGAGTTAGACAGTAATCCAATTTCACTCTCTTACCTGTAGCTGTCCAGTTTTTCCCTACACCAGTTATTAAAGAGGCTGTCTTTTACCCATTGTATATTCATGGCTCTTTTATCATATATTAATTGACCATATATGTGTGGGTTTCTATCTGGGCTCTTCTGTTCCATTGATCTATGGGTCTGTTCTTGTGCCAGTACCATACTGTTTTGATTAATGTAGCTTTGTAGTAGAGCTTGAAGTCAGGGAGGATAATTCCCCCAGCTTTGTTCTTTCTCTGGATTGCTTTGGCTATTTAGGGTCTTTTGTGGCTCCCTATGAATTTTAGAACTATTTGTTCTAATTCACTGAAGAAAGCTGTTGGTATTTAGATAGGGATTGCATTGAATCTGTAGATTGGTTTAGGCAGGATGGCTATTTTGACAATATTACTTCTTCCTAGCCAAGGTAAAGTTATATTTACATTTGTTTAGTAGCCACCCAAAATTATATCCAATGATTGCCCTGATATCAGATACATTTATCTTTTAAAAAGGTGTTCAACAGATTTTTAAATGTTATTGTTAATGTTCATAGATTTATAGTTAATACTTTATTACCTATGATAAAAATTAAGTTATAACCAGGTATGCTGAAATTTGATTACTTGTAGCAGTCAGGCAAAAACGAGTACATTTTTGGGTCCTTCTTGGACACAGTGTTGGTGATGCTTTTGCTCTGTTTTTAACCTATGTCTGAAACCTGGTCCTTTCCTCATTGTCGAGGCAGGGAAGGGGTTGTTAATCCACAGACTTCCCTTTGCACTTGTGGGTAATGCTTGACTGCATGTAAGAAGGTGAGCTGTAAATGTCTTAGTTTGATTTACACTTGGCTTTTTAAAACCAAGGTAATTATTTCTCATCTTTATTTTCCTATTATCTCAAATTAAAAGTTAGAGTCTAAAATTATCTTTGAATATATAGATAACATTTATTGTACACTTAATTTTGTGTCAAAGTATCATTGTATATCTCTTCATTTATCTCTCTTAATTTTCACAACAACCCCATACTTTGAGGCTGCAGTTTTTATCCTTATTTTCCAGTTGAGTAACCCTAAATACAAAGAAGTTAAGTATCTTGTCTGAGGTTTCAATGCAGGTGAGCAGTAGAGTCAAGATTCGAACCCAGGCAGGCTGACTTCAGAGCCTGAATTCTTAAATAGTATGCTGTAAATATTGTGTAGTTCCTGGATGGCACTACTGAATAAGTAAAGTACTTGGTTTATTATAGCTAAAATAAATTCAGAAGCATAAATTATAATATGTAGGCTAAGAATCTTTGCTTTATAGATCAATTCACCCAGTGGACATTTGTTGTCTGGCTGAAGTTAGTATTTACATCAGCTAATCTCCAATAATTACAATGTGTCCAATATTTACTATGTTTTTTTCTCTCCTTTTTATTTTGACTACTTATCTAGCTACTCATCTCCTGCATAAAAGAAAGCAGAATAGAATAAGTGAATATGGGAAGTTGGGCCCTTGAGACTTTCATGAGTTGATAAGCATGACTTTATGAATTATGTAGAAAATATATTTGCTATTCATTGTTAGGTGCATAGAAGAGTTTAAAGAAAGTGAGTTGATTGTAAGAAAAATAGCATTTCATTGAATCAAAAATGCCTTTGTTTTTACCACTAAGAGGAAAGACAATGTCAATTTAACTATGATGCATTCTCTTCTTATCACTTAGAATTTGTATTTTAACTTAATTGAATATGCTGTCTTAATCTTATTTAGACATAGTTGTAACAGCAGTATTAATATATTTGTATATGCACAGGCAAAGACAAACTGTGTTATGACTGCACTTTACTAAAAGCAGTAGTAAATTGGCACTGTTGTAAAACATCCCAATTTCAAAGACTTTAAAATGTAGGGGAAAAAATATGTCTGAACATTCATGATATACACATGAAATCCATGTAATACCATACACAGTAGGTCTGAAACCTTCAGAAGGAACTGTAACTGATTTCTTAAAGATAATATTTGAAAATAATATTAATGTTTTTTATAAAGACTGTGACTCCCCATGATATTAGTTGGGGTGATATTTTATCTTGAAGCAGTATTAGTAGGAAATGTAGATATTTTAATTCTGTTTTTTTTCCCTGTGTTTTCTTTCAGGTGAACAGTGTGAAAGAGCTAGACGCCTTCAAGCTAAAATGATGACTAATTTGGTTATGGCCAAGGACCGTTTACAACTTCTAGGTATCAATTAATGAATTGTATAATGGGAGTAAGATTTATTTGAAAATGTATGTTCAAAGGAACTGTGAATGTAGAATGAAACTCTAAATGTAGGTGGAAATAGATCACTGATCTTGAAAATGTGATCTAGGCTTTTTAACTTACAGAAATACCTAACATATACAGAATAGAAGAGTATAATGAAATTCTTATCCATCACTCAGCTTTAATAATTGTCAACTCATGGTCAGTCCTGATTTATCCATACCAGGGGTTGGCAAACTAAAGCCCTTGGGCTAAACCCAGTTCAGTATCTATTTTTGTAGGTTAGCACACAGCTTCTCTTATTCCTTTACATATTATCTGGTTGCTTTCATGCTGTAGTGACAGAATTGACTAGTTAATACAGAGATCATATAGCTCTCAAGGCCTTTTAACATACAGTCTTTTAAACTATTTTACTATTTACTATTTGGGTCTTTACAGAAAATTTTGCCAACCCTACTTATTATCCCAACCTACTTTCCCCTACTTCATATTATTTTGAAACAAATTCTTGACATCTTTTCATTTCATTTCTAAGTATTTCATAGTGTATCTGTAAAAGATAAAGATGCTTTAAAAATAAATTTGCCAAAATACCATTATCATACCAAAAATATTTAATATTAATCAAATGAGACCCAAAAAGGTCAGTGTCCAAATACAATCTATATATAATATAAATAATGTCCAGTTTCTCATAATTTAATATCTTACTATTTTTTTATAATTTAATTGAATAAGGATCTCAAGAAGATCCATGCACTATGTCTCTCTTAATATGCAAGTCCAACTTTGTTTGTTTCTCTTGTAATTTATTTGTTGATGAACTAGAATTTTGTCGTGTAGTCTCACTTAATGCTGCATGCATTTCCATGGTACGTTTTAATATTTTCTTCTGTTCTCCATGTAAATGGATAGTTGGATATAGAGCCTCAACTGGAGAGGGAGTTGGTTTTTTATTTTTTGATAAGACTACTTGTTAGGGGGTTATATATCTACCCATCAGCAGTTCCTACATCTTGTGATATTAGCAGCAGTTGATGAATGATATCTAGTGATATTATGATTTTGTCATTCTTTTTGTATTCATCAGCTGGAATAGGTCTATAAAGAGAAGCAACTTATCTTCTATTTGATGGGATAGATTTTAAAGATATATTCTTAAGGTAAATCTACCCCTAAAATAAAGGGAAACTAAAACCCACCATTTTTGGGTGGTTCTTCAATAGCTTGATATGAGAGAAACAGTAGATACTTGTTAAACAAGCAGGTCTTATTTATGTGTAGCTCTGTGGTTCGTGTTAAGTTATTTAGCATGCCTGAGCATATTTTTTTTCTAATTAAAGTATTATTGACATACAATTTTACATTGGTTTCAAATAAACAACACAGTGATTCAACAGTTACCCATATTATTAAATCCTCACCCTCTCTATTGTGGATACTATCTATCAACGTAGTAAGGTGTTACAGATGCATTGGTTGTATTCTCCATGCTGTACTACCATCCCTGCGACCATCTTATATTGTGATTGTAAATGCTTGTGCCCCTTTATCCCCTTCACCCTCCCCAACCACACACCCCAACCCCTCTCCCTTGGTAACCACTAGTCACTTTTCAGTGTTGGTGAGTCTACTGCTATTTTGTTCTTTCTGTTTTGCTTTGGTTTTATACTCCACAAATAAGAGAAATCATATAGTATTTGTCTTTCTCCACCTGGCTTATTTCACTGAGCATAATACCCTCTAGGTCCATCCATGTTGTTGCAAATAGGAGCATATCTTTTTTTTTATGGCCGAACAATACTCTATTGTGTATATGTACAGCATCTTTTTTTTTAATTAAGGTATCATTGATATACAATCTTTTTTTTTAATTAATTGATTTTTATTAAAGTTTCATTGATATACACTCTTATGAAGATTTCACATGAAAAACGTTGTGGTTAGTACATTCAACTGTATTATCAAGTCCCCCCCATATCCCATTAAAGTCACTGTCCATCAGTGTAGTAAGATGCCACAGAGTCACTACTTGTCCTCTCTTTCCTACACTGTCTTCCCCATGACCCCCTCCCACATCATGTGTATTAATCATAATACCCCTCAATCCCCTTCTCCCTCCCTCCTGACCCCCCACTTCCCACCCCTTCCCTTTGGTAACCACTAGTCCTTTCTTGGAGTCTGTGAGTGTGCTGCTGTTTTGCTTTGTTATTATGCTCCACAAATAAGAGAAATCATTTGGTACTTGTCTTTCTCTGCCTGGCTTATTTCACTGAACATATAATACCGTCTAGCTCCATGCATGTTGTGGCAAATGGTAGGATTTGTTTTCTTTTTATCACTAAATAATATTCCATTTTGTATATGTACCACATCTTCTTGTACCACATCTACTTTATCCATTCATCTATTGATGATGTCCAAGCCTTTTTATCTCATGTAATACTAGGCTAATAGATATTTATCTTACTATATTTGGACAATTGAATTACTGAAAGAACATTACCATAGTAAGTACTCAAAATGCCAGTTTTTGTTCATGTTCTTCCCTGTCTGTAATCTCCACACCTGCTTTTGTGAAAATATATATTTACACATGCATACATAACATATTTTACTCATTCATTCATTCATCATTCTTATTTGGTCCATTGTATCTCTAATAACTTTTTTGCCCTACATTGTTGAAAAAGAAACCCTTACTATTTCTAAGTCACTAATAAGATAACGTTCCCTTGGCTTCTGTGACTGACAGAGTTTGCTTCCAAGTGAAGGTTATTACTGTATCAAATAAAATTGAATGTTATATCAAAGTTTATTGTAGTAAACATCTAATTATTCTAATTGGAACTTGCTATGTTTTTTAGCTATAACACCTTTCAGTATATGTAAAAATTATCATATATATAATGCATAGTAAGTTTGATTATGGAATATTTTATAAAATGTTTCAAATTGAGTAATTTTTTCATCTTTTATTTGACGTGATATGACAAAACATTGGAAGCATCTCATCGATTATAGACTTGTCTTTAAATGCAACTTTATAATTCCTTATTTGTGTTTTTAGAGGAGATGACAAAAAGTACATGAAGCTAGGCATAAATAGTGAATATTTGTATGTTACTATTATCTATTGTCACTGCTTAAAAGTGTATGTGCACATAAGTGAAAGATGTTACTTTAAAAAAGAGGGGCAGGATAGGAGGCATCAATATACTTCATACACCAAATACACTGAAAAAGAGTTGTGCACAAGTGCATAGTACAGCGTATTTGTGTATTATGTGCTGATTAAGAAATAGAGCTTTTCAGAAGTGGGATGCCTGAAAGGAATCTATCCGGGATGGATATAATACTGGGAGTATCCCCTACAAACTGGTTTGAGAGGATGCAGTCTCTATGATAAAGATAAGAAGAGTTCATATATATATTATGTCTCTTCAATTTAGTGATAGTAAACCTTAGAGCAAAGCTTAACTGTAAAACCTACTATGGTTGACAAGATGATTTTAGTATCAGCATCTTCGTATACCTGGTTACCTGGTCATTACTCTTATTATTATTTTTTAATTTAGCTTTATTCAGTGTCCATTTATTAAGTCCTTACTACATAACAGGTACAGTGCCAAGGGATATAAGCTGAATTATTAACTCCACAAATATTTATTGGGTGAATACCATGTTCCAGGCACTTAGGATATAGACAAGGATCCCTTCACAGTTTTTATTCCAGCAGGGGAAAGACTGACAGTAGAGAGTAAACTTAAAAAATAAATAAGTTATATAGTGTGTTAGAAGGTAATAAATATATGAAAATGGGAAAGTAAAGCAACAGTAAGGGGGATTAGGAATGGACAGGAGGTGGTTTGGGCTTTTAAGTGTTAAATAGGATGGTTAGGGTGTGCCTCTTTGAGAAGTTGACATGAATTAGCCATGCAGGTATCTGGGAGAATGGTTCAGAGAGAAGTTAAGAGCCATTGCAAAGCCTTAAGAAAACCCACCTGCTCTGTTGGAGAAGCAGAAAAGAGTTCAGTGTATCTCAGTAAGGACAGTGTGGTAGAGATGAGATCATAGAACTAATGGGGGCGGGTGTCATTACAACATGTAGGTCCTTATCATCTTCCATGAAGAGTTGAGCTTTTGCTACATGAAATGGGGAGCAGTTACAGGATTTTTAGGAGTGGAATGATGTAATCTGACTTAAATTTAAAAAGGATCACTGGTTGTTAATGTTGCATAGAGACTCCAAGGGTAGAGAACTAGGAGAACAAGTAGGACCACTATTGCATTAAGCCAGAAGAAAAATGGTGGAAGCTCGGACCAAGGTGATAGCATGAGAAATAGTGACACATGGTATGGTTGGATTATGATTATATTTTTATATTTTAAGGTTGAGGTATATTTAAGGTTGATTTACTGATAGGCTGCCTAAAATGTTTCTCTTCTTGAGGCTATCATGATATAGTGGGGGAGGCAGATACGTAAAAAGATAATCACTGCATAATGGAGATAATACAGATATTTTATAAGGTTGGGAAAACAGGTATCTGAGAAATATTCCTGGAAGAAGTGAAACCTAATGTGGAAATTAAAAAAAAAGATGAGAGCTTTAAAGAATGTTTGGGAAATAAAATGTTTCAGGAAGAAATAACAGCATAAACAAAAACTCGGGCAAGAATAGTATGACAGGGTTTAGTAGAGACATGAATGTGGGATTGCTCAAGCATGAGAGGTGTAGGCAGATCATGGAGGGCGTTTTTTGTCACATTAAGGAGCTCAAATGCTTATCTATGGGCAGTTGGAATCTGCTAAAGGGTTTTAAGCAGAAGAGTTTTGTGGTAAGATTTTTTTTTTAGGTAGATCACTTAAAGGATTATGTGGGGATTGCATGTGAGAGGATCAAGATGCGAGGTGCCTGTTTAATTTTAAATTTTATTAATTAATCTTATACATAATCTTTAGGTGTGAACATTCTTAAAGGAAGCATTAAACTAAGTCTGCTTTCTTTAACAAAAATGAATCAGAGCAGGTTCACTGTAGCAGTGTACTACTGCCTTTGTGTATGTGTTTCCACGCATATAAATCTAAACCCTACACACCTACAAAGCAAGTTCTATCACTTTTATTCCTAGTTATTAGTTATAAAAATTAAGGATTTAACTGCTGTTTATTTTTACTATGTAATGAATGCTTATATGAACTTTTTGTTATATTTCATTGAAGAGAGTGTTAATTGATAAAGCAGACATTTACAAATCAGTTTTTTTTTCAATTTATGCCTTTTACCAACACAAGTAGTTTCTTTCTCAGTATGGTGATTTAAAGAGTATTATCATTAGGAAAAATCAGATGACCTACCTGTTAACTAAAATCAACAACAGAAAGGCTCCAAGCTATATTGTATCAGCCAGTTCTACGATACAAAAGCTGTGTAGTACTTTGTGCTTTGTGCAAAAAGGGTAACTGCTATTTAACTGGTCCCAAAGGCATGTGTGGCTGGACCATAAACCAAGCATGGCACCTGCTTGTCTGACTTCAGAAATGAAAGTTTAGAAGAGTTAGTATGTTATGTACTACATTTTCCATGTATTCTTTGACTTTCTAAACTGAAGAAAAGAATCTATTAATAACTACTTGAACTATTCCAACAAAATAGGTATGGTAAAAATTGAGCCCCTGTAATGAATGAGTCACAGAGCAGGTACTATATATTACTTTACTTAATCCTGGAGTCCCTTGGGAAACTGAGGCTAAAGCAAATTCATCCTAGGAAGTAAGTGGTAGAGCAGGGTGTTTGTCAGCTAGGAATATGGATGATTTGAATGGGGAAAGAGAGTGCAGCAGTGATTTCGAGTGGCAAGGAACCCCTAAGGGCTACCCTCTTGGCTTCAGGTCCTAGACATACAGACCCAGATCTTGAGAGGATTTATTGTTCTTTGAAGTGAGGATAGGGTTGAAATAATTATTTTAAGACTGATTAATTTTTAAAATAGGTAATATAGGTACATGCCGTGAAATTTTAAAAGTTTAAATACAGAAAGCATCCATCCTATACTATTCCCCAGCCACTCATTTTCCCTCCCCAGAGGCAACTGCTACTACCAGTTTCTCTCTGTCCTTTTTAGACATAATCTTCATATATATAAGTATGCATATGTGTGTGTTTAAATAAATGGTAGGGTACTGTACACCACAGTTCTGCAGCATGTTTATTCCATTCTGCTTTTTTGCCTGACACATGTTAATATGACTGAATATGGCATTTCCTAGACACTCCTTATAGTTCCCTTCTATGTCAGTTTAAGTGTTGTTTTCCTTTCCTGGAATGTCCTTTGTTTTTATCTTTTCAAATCCTAGCCAACTCAAGCTCACTTCCTCTGTACAACTTTTTAGTACTCCCATTCTTATTTGCCATCCTACTCTTAAAAATACATATTTGTGTTTTAAGTTGCCAACCATATTTATTAAGTATCTGGATGGTAGAGACCATATTCATTTCTTTCTCTCCATGCTGTTCTCCTGACACAATGATTTGGGCATATTAGATATTCAGAAAATATTTGCTGGTGATAGTGATATGGAACTGCTTCCAGTTACTAAACCTGAATAAGGCATTATTTTGAACATAGCCATTCATTTGTTTGTATGTTGGTATTTTTTTAAAGTCTGACTTTTTACTAATTATATTTTTTAAGAGAATTTTTTATAAATACAAAAACCCTTCATCATCTAACAACCTTGTAACACCTTTAATAATTTTCATTTTCACATGTACATTTTACTTTTTCATTGCCTATTTTTTCTTTTTGTTTATTTTGTTCCTTTTTACTCCCCTCTGTTGCATAGAGAAGCTGCAACCAGTTTTGCAGTTTTCCAAGTCACAAACGGACGTCTATAATGACAGTACTAACTTGACGTGCCGCAATGGACATCTCCTGTCAGGTGGGTTTAGGTTAACTAACATGTAAAATAATAAAGCTTGCATGCAAAGTAGAGTCCTACTTAGCTTGAAAATGTCGAATGTTTTTGTTGTGGTAGATTTGATTGTTTTTGTTTTCAGAGAGCTATGTTGAAAATACAGTAATCCCTATCATTCGTGGTGTATAAACATGTAAAAAATATAGTAATTCTCAACATGCTTTATTTGCATATTTCACAACCTCTTATTTTTGAGATTATAAAATATGAAGGTTCATTTTCCTAAATTATTAAAATATTCTTTAGTTTCAATTGTATTTTCAGCTTTTGTGTTTTTTTTCCATTTTTAGATATACCAAGTTTTTATTAAGTAGTGTTTTTTAAGACAGAATATGTAATAATAAGTTTTTCTCTGCTATATATCAATTTTTGTTGCATATTAATTTGCACATGTACTGTATATGAATGTTCTATCATAGTACCTATTAGAAAAAATTTGAAACTGAGTTCACAGAGTGAGGAGAAACATTAGAATACTATTATTATTATAGTATTATATAATAACATATATATTATTTTTTATATTAGAATACTATTATCATAATACTATAAATATTATTTACTGTGGATTAAATTTGTTTTCCATGAACTTTTGGGTACCAATTCCTATAGATTTTGTGCTGTTTCTTTTTTTGTTTGTTTGAATCAGGGAAATGATTTTCTAAGTTCTCTGGCATCTTGGCTAGTTTTATTTGACTTTTTCAGAATGAGTTTCATGTCCAGAGCTTAAATTTATTAAATATTACTTTGTTCAAATTGCAGCAGAAAAACCTTAGTTTAGACTATAAGACAACTGCTTTATTTATATGTAATGTAAAGCTTTTAAGATTTCAGTAGGAAAGAGATAGTAAGTGGATTTTTATGGACAAAAGAGACTATTGGTCATCAGCTCTTTCCACCAGTGCTTCACCTCTCCCTCAGTAGTCCTCACTTTGGTCTTCCAGTACAGTGTCCCATGTCATTGGCTATATTCCTTTTCTTATTCCTTCCTGTACCTGATTTAAAATACCATTTCAAGTACAGAGATAAATATTTTACATGTTTCTTGTAAGCACAGCTGTGAGGGGCTGACATTTTCCTAAGAAACTTTTTTAAAAAACAAAGAAATGTAAGAATGCACCACATATATAAATAGTTAAGTTTCCAAAATACAAATCTGAAATCCTAATAACCCAACCAGGATAAATAGCAAAAATTTTCTACCCCTGAGGAGCTGGTATGCCTTTCCCTTGTTATTTTTATGCTCTTCTACTTCATTCCATCTGTGAGATCCCATTGTATTGTCCTGCCATGCAAAAAAAAATACAACTTTCTCTTCTTGGGACACATTAAAAAAACATCAGACTATCTTACTTCAAATCCCCTGTAATGTCTGTTCTATTAATTCTCTTTTCTGGTTGAAGATACACTGACTTCACAGCTAATTCATGCAGCACTGGTGTTTGATACTCATTGGGCCCTAGTGAACTCACTCAGGCCTAGTTTATTAGTGTCACAAACTTCTGGAAGATTCTGTGATGTTTCACTTGGGTTGGTTATGTTATTTCTATTAGGACATAGTTATGCCAAAATTTGCTTATTACTTCAGTATGTTATCTGCAATGTCCAGTTTTCAACTCAAAGTTACTAGACGTGGAAAGAAATAAGAAATAAGAAAAAAAATTGGTGTATAGAAACTGACTTCTGATTGGGCCCAGATGTTGAATTTAACATGCAAAGATTTCAAAGCAGCTATTATAAATATGTTCAAAGAATTAATAGAAAATATGGCGTCAATAACAAATCTGTAGTCTTGGCAGATAATATTAACTACACAATAAAAACAATGGATATCCTTAAGTTGAAAAGTACAGTTGCTGAAATAAAAAAAAATAGTAGATAGCCTCAGCAGCAGATTGGCAATGTCAAACGAAGTATATTCAGTGACCTTGAATCTAGACCAATAGAAATTACCAAACCAGATGGGTTCTATATTGTCGGAAAGCAGATTAATAATTGCTTAGGACCAGGGGCAATTAAAGGAATGGAGTACAAATGGATAGAAAGAAACTTTTGTCTATGATGGTAACATTTTGTACCTTGATTTTAGTGGCTCTCTCCCTTTACATACACCTTTATAAATGAGTCAAATTGTACATTTTAAATGGATATAGTTTATACATAGATTATACCTCACAAAATTGATTTAAAAATAAATGCTGAAAGGTTTATTGAGAAAAATAATATTCTCCTTCCTATCTTTCTTCTGCATTCCCTACCTTTATTCCTTCTTTGTCTCCTCATACAATGTTTAATTCATTTTGCTACTTTTTCTTACGCTTCCTAATATATTTTCAGATATTATGCTTATATTACTATTCTTGATTTATAAGTTTTTGATATGTATTGACTAGTAATTCAGGTGGAAAAAGGCTTAATTGTCTTGTGCCACCGTTATGCCTTGTCTCCCAATATATTTGCTATTTTTAATTACATTGAAAAATAATATTTAACATTATTATGATTTAGTAAATACTGTTTACCCAAAGCCAAATAGTATATTCTAATTATAGTTCCTGTTTTGAGTCTTTCCTCTCCACAGATTTTCTGATTTTTCTTGTTCTCTAACTTAATATTAATTTTTTACTCCTTTTTGTATTTAAATTTGCCTTTTAACTAAAAGATCTCCTTTAGTTCTTTTTTTTTGTAAAATAATACTATATGCTTAAATAGCTAAGCATATAGTATTGATTTTTTTAAATTGAAGTATTACTGATAGAAAATCTTATGTTGGTTTCAAATATACAGCACAATAGTTCAACAGTTACACATATTATTATATCCTCACCCCATCTAGTGTGGTCACTATCAATGTAGTTAAGTAGTAGTTCTTTTAATGAGGGTTTGTAGAGAGTAAATTCACTTAGTCTTTTAAATATCTTAAAATACCCACACTCTTATAAGCAGAACCCCTAGATATAGAATTGATACAGGTTAACACTATTTTTTCCTTCAGCATTTTGAACATACTCTGTTGCCTATGGACCTTTTGTTATTTTTTCAGGAAAACTCTGCTGCTATTCTCATTGTTCCTAATGGAAACTTCTATCCATTTATAGCCTCAGGACTGTATATTTTCTTTCTGAAGAAATTCTTCTCTAGGCTCCCTTTTTCCTCTGAAATGAATGATTTTTGTCTACATGCTAGATAGATCTTGCTTTTTTCACATCTTCTGTTTTGTTTATTGACATTCTCTTTTCTGGATTGCTTTCATGCTTCTTTCCTTAGGGTTGTTATGCATTAGTTCCTTGAAAATATGGTTCAGAACTTCACATTTATTTACTGAAAAAACCCCTTGATTACCTTACTCTACTCTGAAGTTCTCTTCTTTTGAGTTAAACTATACTAAGGGATTTGATGACAAAAGCAAAACAGTTTTTGTCTTTTCTCTAGGCTGCTGTAATTTGCTGACTTAACATTTATCTTCACAGTTAATATTGTTATTAATAAACTCTGACATTATGTAGTAAATAAAAATATTATTTAGAAGCAGTGAGATTTGAACATTTAAAACTAATTTATGTAAAAGAGCATTGTGGGTACATCAGGTAACCTTAATTGAAGGTGTTTTCTGTATATTTATATAGTACATAAAATACTTGGCATATTAAAAACCACATCTTTATACCCTTTAGGTTAAAATTTGATTATTTAAAAAAACTCTTTGGTGGGCACATACTGTGTATTTTCATACTATTTTATAGTCTTAAGAAATTTGGAACCAAAGTAGTTCAGGGCTATTTTTTTCCCCCTCTGTAGAACCTATCCCCAATACCTTTACTGCATTTTGTTTCTTAAATATTGGGCAAATTATTTGTTTTATAACCTTTTACTAGCCTCCCCTTGTCCCCACAAATAAAATTGTTTCTTCTTATTAAAAATACATATTCTTATAAGAAAATTAGAATACACATCAGGAAAAGGAAAAATCTAAGTAATAATCTTGTCCATCCACTGACAACCTCTGTGAACACCCTTGTATGTATTCTAATGGAAATCTCATTTTGAAGTATTGCCAACATTAAAAAAAATAGCACTAGCTTAGTTTTGCAAATTTGCACTGGTCGTTATTGCTTTTAATGCTTAGTCACAGTTTTCTAACCATGATGATTTTACTTTTTTCTTAATAGAAAGTGGAGCTGTTCCAAAAAAAAAAGATCCCTTAACACACACTAGTAATTCACTGCCTCGTTCAAAAACAGTTATGAAAACTGGATCCACAAGTCTTTCAGGCCATCACAGGGCACCTAGTTGCAGTGGTTTATCCATGGTTTCTGGAATGAGACAGGGTCCTAGCCCTGCAACTGCCATTCATAAGGTATTTGGAGATGGTACTTTGATGGCTATGCTTTTGCAAATAGAAAATTCTGAACATAGTATGCTTGCTTAAGTTTATTGTAAGTACTTTATAATGCCTTACAGAACTTCTGAGTTTCCACGAAGTTGAATGTAATTTTTCTTTCTTAAAATCTACAAGATCAACTTGTTATTGAAAAGAAAATCGTATTTTAATTCTTTTTGAGCCCAATGAGGCTTTTAATAGTAAGTTTGCTTATCCAGTATGTTTTATATAGTACTATATAGTTCATAAAGTTGTTATTCTTTTATTATTTAAATCTCATAAATGTTTTATACTGTTAAATATACCCAGAGTTTTATTACAATTCTAGCAAGGATCAAAATTATATGACTGCATTGTCATGGGGCCTTTTAATTTAATAGTAACTAAATCTCCAAATAAAATCCTCTATAAATCCACTTCATGTCAACTGTAGTTCTATAGTGAACACCATTTACCTTGGAGTAAATATATAATTTTTGAATTTTTATGTCCTTTCTTTCCACTTTTACACCTTTAATTCTGTGAACTATAAGGTTAATTCACTTGTGAAAAGTATAAATGTTACATTGTGTTTTCACTTTAAAATTTTGTGTCATTTAAGAGTACACCAAAACCAAATAGAACAAATAAACCTTCTACCCCTACAACTGCTGCTCGTAAAAAAAAAGACTTGAAGAATTTTAGGAATGTGGACAGCAACCTTGCCAACCTTATAATGAATGAAATTGTGGACAAGTAAGTTTTGCCATATAAAGTATTTTATTTTAATTTTTAATTTTAAAAATTTCAAAAATATAACATGTGTGCAGTAGATAATAAATAACTTTGTCTAATTTACATACTTAATTGATACGACAGTTTTCATTTACTATAAATGTAGAAAACCTTTGCTTTCCTGACTTAACTGTAGTTTCACTATTAGCATAAGAATGACTACATTTTTTAGAGCTTAGACTTCATAGTATAATAGCTAAACCATATTTCTGATGTGGAGCTAACTGAAACTATGTTTCTTAGTGGGACAGCTGTTAAATTTGATGACATAGCTGGTCAAGAGTTGGCAAAGCAAGCATTGCAAGAAATTGTTATTCTTCCTTCCCTGAGGCCTGAGGTAAGGACTTTGTATTATCATTTTCCTATAATATCATCCATTATTGAATCCATAGTAGCAGTAAAGAAATGTTTAAGCTATGCTAGAATAATTAATAATTCATGTAACAGTAGAATTAATATTTTTGAAAAGAAAAATCATTAACAATTGATGTTGTATGTTATTAAAGGAGAGGATGATAGTAAGGGTTCCTAATTCCCAATCCATTTTAACGTTTATAGGAGAAATAGGTAACAGGAAATAATTTTTATATCAAGGTATGAGGGACTTAAAATTAAGCAATATAAATCATGCTAGAGAAAGGAAAATTAAGATCAAATTATTCTTTAAGTCTAAGTTTGAAGAACAATTTTTAAAAGAATTATTTTAAAGGGTATTAAGTCATCAAAGTAAGAGAGCCAGTGAATGATGGGTGGGGACTTAACTTTCCATCCCATAATTTTAGGTTTGGTAAGGAAATTGGGTAATCGTGCAGCTGATAATACATATTTGATTTTCCAGAATTAGCATTGTTTTGGATTTTTCACAATTCACAGATTGCATATTTGATGCTGTTCTGATAGTGTTGCAAAAAGTAAATCTGAGGATCCACTTCTGGCTCAATTATTTTTCTTCTTCTTGAACATTCAGGTCTTACAGACTCATTTACAGCATTAGTGAAAATGAAAATAGATGTTGTACAGTACATTGTAATGGATGTGCTTTTAAATGAATATGTAAAGGTTGTATGGCTGTTCCCTGTAGTCTCAGTCATTCTCATACTACCTTCATGCTGTGTATATAACTCATGAGTGCTAATTATACTGGAACTTACTGAATACTTTTCAACTCTGCTTTCCTTGTTTTACTTCTTACTCATTCTAAGTACATGAATCACTGCTTTGATACACTAACTGAAATTTTGCTAGTACACAAAAAATCTTAGGGAATATTCAAATAGAAAGCATTTGTCCTTATATGAACCAAATCTATCTCTTGTACCACCTCAGGCATGCTTTGGGGAAACATACTGTAGTTTATATACTGAACTGACTTTTTGCTGGAGTTACAGAAAAGCAGTAAATGTAGCAGAATAAGTTATGACAAAAATGCTAGTTGAAAGGATTCATATTATTGTAGACCTGAAAAGGATCTTACTGAACATCTAACCCTTTTGTTGATAAACTAATCCTAAGACCTAAATAACTTGCTCAAGATTATAGTTAAGTGGTGGACCTAGGAAATGAAATAATAAGATACCTAGATTAAGTTTAGAACTGCCTCCTCCTCAGTGCTGTAGATGCCCCTAATTCTTAAGTGTGGGTTTTAGTATTTATTACGTGCCATGGTTTTTAGAGTACAAAAATATATCTAAAATTGTAAAGGTAAGTACTAAGGAAATAGTTGGACTACACTCGAAGTTATTCAGCTTCTGCTCTATCTGTACCTTTAGAGAACACATCTAAAGTGGAAAGTGAGGTCAAACAGCATATGAATTTGCATTTTAGGCATATTTCCATGGTAGTGATATGCAATTAAGCTGGAATAATGTGGAAATGTTAGTTGAAAGTTATTTCAAATAAACTTGAATAACCTTAGGAAAGCCAGAAACCTCCGTAGATGTAATAAGTAGTGGTCTGAGAAAGAGCAGGATCTGAGGTAGAGCCAGACCTCAGGGTTTGGACCATTTATCTTTGTATCTCCATACCTGCCAAATGAAACATTTTTTTTTTCCTTCCAGTTCAGATTCCCAAGAAGGGGAATATGATTTTCTTATTTCATTTTTTCACAGTAGGTCTATAAAATGGATCATGGTAAGCCTGTGAAATGGGTCCGATTTATCCCATCAAGCACCTCCATTGTGCAAAAATCAGCTTTATTTTTAATTCTCCACAATGGAGAGTTTGCATGGGCCACAATGGAGACATTGTTAGACTAGATTGGAAAATTGGGTGTGACAGGCATTGTGATGAACTTACTCATTCTTCAGTATACTATAATTTTTTATTTCTTTGTAGAAACACAGAATCATTGCTAATTCATTTAATACTACAATTGGTTTTAAGGAGATGATTAATATTAAAGATAAATTCTTGAGATAATTTGTCTTCAGAGGTACTCAAAACACACGTTTTAATCCTTACTCATTCATGAAATCATAGACCTAGAAAGGATATAACTCTTGTCCATCTCCCTGCCATCAAATAGGACAATTCTTAATTATATTTTAATATTAAAAATAATTTTTAAAAATCACAAATATTAATCTTTGAAAATATTCAAACTGTACAGAAGAATATAAAACTTCCTACTTTCAAAAACAACACTCAGTTTCAAAATACATCACAGTGATCTAAGTTTCTTCTCAAAAAGTTTACAAGGAAAATATATGTTCTTCTGTATTTCAAAGACCTCTTCCATATGCATGTCATCTGTCAACATTATCTTGAGCTCTTGTGTTTGTTCTCTTGCTACTTAATAACCATTTTCTTACAGCTTTGTAGAATAATGTGACTTTACTTCAATTTAAAAAGGCTCTACTCTACCCACCACTAAAATTTCCATGAATTTCTAAATATGATGTTATCTTTAATATACCAGTTTGAATATTTGCCTTTTAAATACATTTTAGAACTTAGCTCTTTATTTTTTTTATTTTTAGCTCTTTATTTTTAACTAGTAATCTTATTAAGTTGATTCTTTAGGATCAGCTAAATACAGAATCTAGCTAAAGTTAGAATATTAACTTGATGAATCCTTCACTCCTTTATACCACACATCCCCTACCCCTGTCCTCCCAGTATAGTTATTGCACCACTGTAGGTTAAGTCAGTATTCGGTGCTTGTAAATGTTATTCACCAGCAAGCAGAGTAGGGTATGGTTTTGTTTTTTCCTTGTATAGCTCTTTTTCTTCCCTAGAGTAAATAATTGTGTTTTTCATTTGGTTAGTTTTTATCTACCAACTGATAATTCTTCCTATACCATATCATGCAGTTTTCCATATGGCCAGACTAATTCAGAAATCTGTTAAGCTCAGTTTCTTGTTTTTTTGCTTTTTCTTGGTACTCTTTATTCTAGAGCCACCTCCTTCTGTTCCTTTCAGACTACTTCCTCTATACCGATTTCAAAGCTGTTATATAACTCCTCTTCACCATCATGAAATTGTACTTTGTCTTTCTGCTATATTGGATCTCTTGGGATTTTTTGGATTCCATATTTTCTACTTTCATGGTTATTTTCTCATTTTGATAAGCATATATCCTCCATCAAGTTCCTAAGAAAGGATCATGTGAGACAATTTCTGAGACTTCACAAATCTGAAAATAAGTTTATTCTGCTGTTTTGCCTTGTTGATAATTTACATATCAAGATTTAGGTTGGAAAGTATTTTCCCTTAGCATTTTAAAGGCATTGTCCATTATTGCTTCTTATAAGGTACAAAGAATCAATAATCAAGAATAATACTAGACTTGTTATTTTTATTTCCCAAAGTTTTGGGATCTGCTTTTTACACCTGCTATTCTGATATTTCACAGTTTGCTTCATTCATTTTCTTATACTTTTCTTCTTTTTTTTCTTAGTGGACACCTGTCTAGATACTCATCCTTTAATTCTGAAAAAGGTTCTATATTTCTTTACATTTTTGTTCCATCTTTCTAAAACTTTCAAGATGGTTCTGAAACCCTACTAAATTGATCTTCTGAGATTTTTTTCATCTCTCCTCTTTAGTCTTCATTTCTTTGTCCTTTGTAGTACTTGCTGGGAAATTTTATCATATTTATTTTCCAACTATTTCCCTGAAATTTCAGGTACTGTGTCTTAGCTTCCAAGTACTCTTTGTTGTCCTCTGGTTAGCCCTTTTGTTTAGTTTCCTATTCTTTTCATAGAAGCATTATCTTCCTGTATATAAGAATATTAATTACAGTTTTTGTGAAGTTTCATTTTATGTACTGGATTCTCTGTTTCTTCCTCCCTTTTTTTCTTTTTTCTTTTGAACTGTTTCATTTTGGAAGCTTCCCTTAAATATCTGGTTATCTGGTTTTCCGTTTATACTAGAGAGAAACCATAAAAATGTTGATTAGCAACTCTCTACATTCTATTTTTCCTCAGCAAGCTCCATTTTTCCAACAGCATTCACTCACTTCGTGCTTCAGTGTCACATTTTGGAAATTCTTGAAATATTTCAAACTTTTCATTTTTGTTATATTTGTGTTCTGGTGATTTTTGATTAGTGATTATGACTTGCTGAAAGTTCAGATGATGGTTACCATTTTGTAGCAATCAAGTGTTTTTTAATTAAAGTATTTACATTGTTTCTTTAGACATAAGGCTATTGCACACATAGTAGACTACAATAGAGTGTAAACATAACTTCTGTATGCACTGGGAAACCAAAAAAATTCATTTGACTTGCTTTATTGAGATATTCGGTTTATTGTGATGGTCTAGAACCAAAAGTGTAATATTGCTGAGTATGCCTGTGCAGGTAAGCAGGGTTGATCAAGCAGAAAGGCTGCTATTTATTTGATTTCTCCAAATGTATGTAGCTATAGTTCTTTTTTTTCTGGGGTTATTCATATTCTCTAGAAAAGGATTTTCCAGTCTCTTGTTGGAAAATATAATCTTGACTATTGGTGTTCTAGAAACTGGTTGAGAGAAGAGGACTTAGTTTTCTTTAAGACTGAGCTAATGCAAGTACTATTCTTACAGATCAAAGTAGTTGAATGTCTTTGTTCTCAGATGACATGATTGTCAATGTAGAAAATCCCAAAGACTCAACACAAAAAATCTCCTGGAATTTACAAGTAATTATAGCAAAGTTGCAGGATATGAAGTTAACATACAGAAGTTAATTGCTTTCTTTATATACCAGCAATGAACAATTGGAATTCAAAGTTTAAAAAAACATAATACCATTTACATAACACTGAAAAAAAGAGAAATACTTAGGTATAACTACAATATGTGTCACACAATATGTGTCACACAATATGTATTAAAAGAAAACAGAATTCTAATGAAAAAAATCAAACATCTAAGTAAAAGAAGAGATATCCTACATCAATGGATAGGAAGACTTTAATATTATGAAGATGTCAATTCTTCCTAAGGCAATATATAGATTGAACACAAACCAAGTCAAAAGTCCAGCCAGTTATTTTGTGGATATTGGCAAACTGATTCTAAAATTTATATGGAGAGGCAGAAGACCCAGAAGAACCAGCACAATATTGAAGTAGAAGAACAAAGTTAGAAGACTGACACTATCTGACTTCAAGACTTACATGGAGCTACAGTAATCATGCAGCATTATTCACCATAGCCAAGACATGAAAACAACCTAAATGTCCATCAGTGGGTAAATGGAGAAAGAAAATGTGATAGGTAGAGAGATAGGAATATTATCTATAAAAAAGGAGATCTTCCATTTGTGGCATGAATAGTCCTTAAGGGCATTATGCTAGGTGAATTAAGTAAAACAGAGAATGCCAAATTCTGTATGATCTCACTTATATGTAGAATCTAAGAAACAGAGTAGACAGCTGGTTGTGAAGGGTGAAAGGTTGGAGAGACAGAGGTGTTGGTTAAAGCATACACACTTTGAGTTATAAATAAGTCTGAGCATCTAAAATATAGCGTGATGACTATAGTTAACAGTATTGTACTGTATATTTGAAAGTTGCTATGAGAGTAGAGCTTTAAACTTCTCACCATAACAACAACAGAACAAATGGTAATTATGTGAGGTGAAAGATATGTTCACTAACCTTATTGTGGTAAATATTTTTGCAGTATATATGTGTATCCAATGGAATACTATTCAGCCATAAGAAGGAAACAAATCCTGCCTTCTTATGGTATTAAGAGGGTATTAAGCTCAGTGAAATAAGCCAGGCAGAGAAAGAAAAGTGCCAAATTATTTCCCTCATTTGTGGAGTATAACAATGAAGCAAAACTGAAGGAACAAAATAATAGCAGACTCAGAGATTCCAAGAAGAAACTAGTGGCTACCAAAGGGGAGGGGTGTGTGTGGGGGGCAGGTGGGAGAAGGGGATTGTTGGGTATTTTGTTTAGTACACATGGTGTGGGGAATCACGGGGAAAATAGTGTAGCACAGAAAAGGCAAACAGTGAAACTGTGTCATCTTACTACACTGATGGACAGTAACTGAATTGGGGTATGAGCGGGGACTTGATAATATGGGCAAATGTAGTAATCATATTGTTTTTTCATGTGAAACCTTCATAAGAGTGTATATCAATAATACCTTAATAAAAAATACATATATATCTGTATCAAATCATTACATGGCTTATTGAGGATAATACCTCTAGATCCATCTATGTTGTTGCAAATGGCAGGATTTCTTTTCTTTTTATGGCTTAATAATATTCCATTGTGTATATGTACTGCATCTTCTTTATCCATTCCTCTACTGATGGACACTTAGAGTGCTTCCATATCTTGGATGTTGTAAACAGTGCAGTGATTAACATAGGGGTGCAAATAAAAAACAAGACCCATCTATATGCTTCCTACAAGAGACTCACTTCAAACCCAAAGACATACACAGACTAAAAGTGAAGGGATGGAAAAAGCATTTCATGGAACTAATAGGGAAAAAAAAGCAGAAGTTACAGTACTTGTATCAGACAAAATAGACTTAAAAACAAAGAAAGGCCCAAGAGACAAAGAAGGACATTACATAATGATAAAGGGGTCAGTCCAACAAGAGGATATAACCATCTATGCACCCAACACAGGAGCACTTAAATATGTGAAACAAATACTAAGAGAATTAAAGGGGGAAATAGAATGCAATGTATTCATTTTAGGGGACTTCAATCACTCACTCCAAAGGACAGATCAACCAAATAGAAAATAAGTAAGGAGACAGAAGCACTGAACAACACATTAGAACAGATGGACCTAACAGACATCTACAGAGCACTCCACCCAAAAGTAGCAGGATACACATTCTTCTCAAGTGCGCATGGAACATTTTCAAGAATAGGTCATATACTAGGCCACAAAAAAGAGCCTCAGTATATTAAAAAAGATTGAAATTGTACCAACCAGTTTCTCAGACCACAAAGGTATGAAACTAGAAATAAATTACACAAAGAAAACAAAAAAAGCCCACAAACACATGGAGACTTAACTTGTGCCTAAATAATCAATGGATTGATGACCAAATAAAAACAGAGACCAAGCAGTATATGGAGACAAATGACAACAATAACTCAACACTGCAAAATCTGTGGGACGCAGAGAAGGCCATGCTAAGAGGAAAGTATTTTGCAATACAGGTCTACCTCAGGAAAGAACAATTGCATATGAACAGTATAAACTCACAATTAATGAAACTAGAAAAAGAAGAACAAATGAGGCCCAAAGTCAGTAGAAGGAGTGACATAATAAAGATTAGAGTATAAATAAATAAAATTGAGAAAAATAAAACAATAGAATCGATGAAGACAGGATCTGGTTCTTCGAGAAAATAAAATTGATAAGCCCCTATAGCCAGACTTGCCGAGAAAAAAAGAGTCTACACACATAAACAGAATCAGAAATGAGAAAAGATTAACATAGGGGTGCATATGTCTTTTCAAATCAGGAATTTTGTTTTCTTTAGGTAAATTCCTATGAGTGGAATTACTGGGTCAAGTGGTATTTCTATTTTTAATTTTTTCAGGAACCTACATACTGCTTTCCCCAACAGTTGCGCCAATTTGCAGTCCCACCAAGTGTAGGAGGGTTCCCATTCCTCCGCATCATCAGCTGCATTTGTTGTTTCTTGTCTTTTGGGTAGTGGCCATTCTAACTGGTGTGAGGACATATCTCATTATGGTTTTATTTTGCATTTCCCTGATGATGAGTGATGTGGAACATCTTTTCATTTCCCTGTTGGCCATTTGTATTTCTTCTTTGGAGAAGTGTCTGTTCAGGTCCTCCACCCAAATACTATGATTTCATTTATTTGTGAAATATAAAAACAAAACAGAACAGAAGGAACAAAACAGCATTAGACTCATAGACACTAAGAAGTGACTAGTGGTTACCAAGGGGGAGGGGAGTGGGCTTCGAAAGTGGGGGGAGAGGGAGACTGTTGAACCACTGTGATGTACTTTTGATAATTTAAAAAAAACACTGTACATCTTAAACTTACACAATGTTATATCAGTTATATCTCCAAGCTGGAAAAGATAATAAATTCAAAAAAAACTACAGTGTTTAAGACAGCATGTCATTGTTGAAAGAATAGACAAATAGATTAATGGTACAGAATAGAGAGTCCAGAAATAGATCCACAGAAATATATTCAATGTAATAAAGGAGCAAAGGCAATTTGATGAAGAAAGGATAGCCTTTCCACAAATGGTGCTGGAACAGCTGAACATTCACATGCAAAAAATGAATGTACGCACATACTTTACATCTTTCACAAAAAACGAATTCAGAATTGGGCACAGACCTAAATGTAAAGCCAACTGAACTGTATAACTGCTAGAAGGTAACATAGGAGAAGATCTAGGTGCTCTTTGGTTTGAGAATGACTTACAAGATACAACACTAAAAGCATGATCCTTGAAAGAAAAAAATTGATACACAGAGCTTTATTAAAATTTAAAACTTCCCTGTGAAAGACATTATTTAGAGAATGAGAGACAAGCCACAGACCTGGAGAAAATCTTTGCATAACATATTATAAAGGACTAGTATCCAAAATACTTAAATTTTAAAACTCAACAGTAAGGAAACAAGCACCCCAATTAAAATATGGGAAAGATCTGAACAGACACCTTACCAGAGAAGATATACAAATGACAAGCATATGAAACAATATTCAGAATTATTTGTCCTTAGGGAATTGCAAGTTAAACAATAGTAAGATTCCACTACACACTTATTAGAAAGGCTAAAATCCAAACACCAGCAACACCAAATGCTGCTGAGGATGTAGAGCAACATGAACTGTCATTCATAGCTGGTGGAAAGGCAAAATGATAAAGCCACCTTGGAAGAAAGTTTGGCAGTTTGTTACCAAACTGAACATACATACTCTTACCATGCTATCCAGTAGTTGCTTTTCTTAGTATTTACCCAAATGAGTAAAAAACTTATGTGCACACAAAACCCTGCACATGAATGTTTTTTTTTCCCTGCTTGGAATTTTTTTTTAATTAATCTACAATTACATGTACAACATTATGGTTACTAAACTCCGCACTTCATCAGCTGCCCCCCACATACCCCATTACAGTCACTGTCCATCAGCGTAGTAAGATGCTATAGAATCACTACTTGTCTTTTCTGAGTTGTAAAGCCCACCCCATGCCCCCCCAACATTATGTGTGCTAATCGTAATGCCCCTTTTTCCCCTTTGTCCCTCCCTTCCCACCCATACTCCCCAGTCCCTTTCCCTTTGGTAACTGTTAGTCTATTCTTGGGTTCTGTGAGTATGCTGCTGTTTTTTTCTTTCAGTTTTTTTCTTTGCTCTTATGCTCCTCATATGAGTGAAATCATTTGATACTTGTCTTTTTCCCCTTGGGTTATTTCATTGAGCATAATACCTTCTACCTCCGTCCATGTTGTTGCAAATGGTAGGATTTGTTTTCTTCTTATGGCTGAATAATATTCCATTGTGTATATAGACCACATCTTCTTTATCCATTCATCTACTGATGGACACTTACGTTGCTTCCATTTCTTGGCTATTGTAAATAGTGCTGTGATAAACATAGGAGTGCATCTGTCTTTTTCAAACTAGGCTGCTGCATTCTTAGGGTAAATTACTAGGAGTGGGATTCCTGGGTCAAATGGTATTTCTATTTTGAGTTTTTTGAGGAACCTCCATACTGCTTTCCACAATGGTTGAACTAATTTGCATTCCCACCAGCAGTGTAGAAGGGATCCCTTTTCTCCACATCTTTGCGAACATTTGTTGTTGTTTGTGTTTTGGATGTTGGCCATCCTCACTGGTGTGAGGTAATATCTCATTGTGGCTTTAATCTGCATTTCTCTGATGATTAGCGATGTGGAGCATCTTTTCATGTGCCTGTTGGCCATCTGAATTTCTTCTTTGGATAAGTGTCTATTCATGTCCTCTGCCCATTTCTTAACTGGATTATTTGCTTTTTGTTTGTTAAGGTGTGTGAGTTCTTTATATATTTTGGATGTCAACCCCTTATCAGATATGTCATTTATGAATATATTCTCCCATACTGTAGGATGCCTTTTTGTTCTATTGATGGTGTCCTTTCCTGTACAGAAGCTTTTCAGCTTGATATAGTCCCACCTGTTCATTTTTGCTTTTGTTTCCCTTGCCTGGGGAGATATGTTCATGAAGAAGCCGCTCATGTTTATGTCCAAACATTTTTGCCTATGTTTTTTTATAAGAGTTTTGTGGTTTCATGACTTACATTCAGGTCTTTGATCCATTTTGAGTTTACTTTTGTGTATGGGGTTAGACAGTAGTCCAGTTTCATTCTCTTACATGTAGCTGTCCAGTTTTGCCAACAACAGCTGCTGAAGAGCGTGTCATCTCCCCATTGTATATCCAAGGCTCCTTTATCATATATTAATTGACTGTTTTTGTTTGGGTTAATGTTTGGATTTTCTATTCTGTTCCACTGGTCTGTGGGTCTGTTTTTGTGCCAATACCAAATTGGTTACTGTGGCTTTGTAGTAGAGCTTGAAGTCAGGGAGCGTAATTCCCCCTGTTTTATTCCTTCTTCTCAGGATTGCTTTGGCTATTCGGGGTCTTTTGTGGTTCCATATGAATTTTAGAATTATTTGTTCCAGTTCATTGAAGAAAGCTGTTGGTGTTTTGATAGGAATTGCGTTGAATCTGTAGATTGCTTTAGGTAGTATAGCCATTTTGAAAATATTTATTCTACCTAGCCAAGAGCATAGGATGCATTTCCATTTGTTTTGTCCTCTTTAATTTCTCTTAGGAGTGTCTTGTAGTTTTCAGAGTATAGGTCTTTCACTTCCTTCATTAGGTCTATTCCTAGGTATTTTATTCTTTTTGAAGCAATTGTGAATGGAATTGTTTTCCTGATTTCTCTTTGTGTTACTTCATTGTTAGTGTATAGGAAAGCAACAGATTTCTCTGTTAATTTTGTATCCTGCAACTTTGCTGAATTCAGATATTAGTTCTAGTAGTTTTAGAGTGGAGTCATTAGGGTTTTTTATGTACAATATCATGTCATCTGGAAATAGTGACAGTTTGACTTCTTCTTTACCAATCTGGATGCCTTATATTTCTTTGTTTTGTCTGATTGCCATAGCTAGGACCTCCAGTACTATGTTGAATAACAGTGGAGAGAGTGGGCACCCCTGTCTTGTTCCCGATCTTAGATGAAAAGCTTTCAGCTTCTTGCTATTAAGTATGATGTTAGCTGTGGGTTTGTCATATATGGCCTTTATGATGTTGAGGTATTTGCCCTCTATACCCATTTTGTTGAGAGTTTTAATCATGAATGGATGCTGAATTTTGTCAAATGCCTTTTCAGCATCTGTGGAGATGATCATATGGTTTTTGTTCTTCTTTTTGTTGATGTGGTGGATGATGTTGATGGATTTTCGAATGTTGTACCATCTTTGCATCCCTGAGATGAATCCTACTTGATCATGGTGAATGATCCTTTTGATGTATTTTTGAATTCGGTTTGCTAATATTTTGTTGAGTATATTGCATCTATGTTCATCAGGGATATTGGTCTGTAATTTTCTTTTTTGGTGAGGTCTTTGCCAGGTTTTGGTATTAGAGTAATGCTGGCTTCATAGAATGAGCTTGGCAGTATTCCCTCCTCTTCTATTTTTTGGAAAACTTTAAGGAGAATGGGTGTTATTTCTTCTCTATATGTCTGGTAGAATTCAGAGATGAATCCATCTGTCCTGGGGGTTTTGTTCTTGGGTAGTTTTTTGATTACTGATTCAGTTTCGTTGCTGGTGATTGGTGTGTTTAGGTTTTCTGTTTCTTGCTTGATCAGTCTTGGAAGGTTGTATTTTTCTAAGAAGTTGTCCATTTCTTCTAGGTTTTCCAGCTTGTTAGCATATAGATGCTCATAGTATTCTCTTATAATTTGTATTTCTGTGGGGTCCGTCGTGATTTTTCCTTTCTCATTTCTGATTTTCTTTATGTGTGTAGATTCTCTTTTTCTTTTAATAAGTATGGCTAGGGGTTTATCTGTTTTGTATTTTTTCAAAGAACCAACTCTTGGTTTCATTGATTTTTTTCTATTGTTTTATTCTTCTCAATTTTATTTATTTATTCTCTGATCTTTATTATGTCCCTCCTGGTGACTTTGGGCCTCATTTGTTCTTCTTTTCCAATTTCAGTAATTGTGTCTTTAGACTATTCATTTGGGATTGTTCTTCCTTCTTTAAATAGGCCTGGATTGCAATATATTTTCCTCTTACTACTGCCTTTGCTGCGTCCCACAGAAGTTGTGGCTTTGTGTTGTTGTTGTCATTAGTCTCCATATATTCTTTGATCTCTGTTTTAATTTGGTCATTGATCAATTGATTATTTAGGAGCATATTGTTGAGCCTCCATGTATTTGTGAGCCTTTTTGTTTTCTTTGTACAATTTATTTCTAGTTTTATACCTTTGAGATCTCAGAAGTTGGTTGGTAGAATTTCAATATTTTTGAATTTACTGAGGTTCTTTTTGTGGCCTAGTATGTGGTCTTTTCTGGAAAATGTTCCATGTGCACTTGAGAAGAATGTGTATCCTGTGCTTTTGGGTGTAGAGTTCTGTAGATGTCTGTTAGGTCCATCTGTTCTAGTGTGTTGTTCAGTGCCTCTGTGTCTTTACTTATTTTCTGTCTGGTTGATCTGTCCTTTGGAGTGAGTGGTGTGTTGAAGTCTCCTAAAATGAATGCATTGCTTTCTATTTTCTCCTTTAATTCTTTTAGTATTTGTTTCTCATATGTCAGCGCTCCTGTGTTGGGTGCATATAAATTTTAAATGGTTATATCCTCTTGTTGGACTGACCCCTTTATCATTATGTAATGTCCTTCTGTATCTCTTGCTACTTTCTTCATTTTGAAGTCTATTTTGTCTGATACAAGTACTGCAACACCTGCTTTTTTCTCCTTGTTGTTTGAATGAAATATCTTTTTCCATCCTGTCACCTTTAGTCTTTGTATATCTTTGGGTTTGAGGTGAGTCTCTTGTAACCAGCATATAGATGGGTCTTGCTTTTTTATCGATTCTGTTACTCTGTGTCTTTTGATTGGTTCATTCATTCAGTCCATTTACATTTAGGGTGATTATCGATAGATATGTACTTATTGCCATTGCTGGCTTTAGATTCGTGGTTACCAAAGGTTCAAGGGTAGCTTCTTTACTATCTAACAGTCTAACTTAACTTTCTTGTTAATTCATTGTAAACACAGTCTGATGATTCTTTATTTCTCTCCCTTCTTATTCTTCGTCCTCCATTCTTTATATACTAGGTATTTTATTCTTTGCCTTTAGTTAGTATTTGGATGGTCTGCTTTCTTTGCTATGATTTCATTTTCTCTGGTGACATCTTTTTAGCCTTGGGAGTGCTTCCATCTAGAGCAGTCCCTTTAAGATATCCTGTAGAGGTGGTTTGTGGGAGGCAAATTCCCTCAGCTTTTGCTTCTCTGGGAATTATTTAATCCCTCCCTCAAATTTAAATGATAATCGTGCTGGATACAATATTCTTGTTTAGAGGCCCTTCTGTTTCATTACGTTAAATATATCATGCCATTCTCTTCTGGCCTGTAAGGTTTCTGTTGACAAGTCTGATGATAGTCTGATGGTTTTACCTTTGTAGATGATCTTTTTTCTCTCTCTACCCTCCTTTAATACTCTGTCGTTATCTTTGATCTTTGTCATTTTAATTATTATGTGTCTTGGTGTTGTCTTCCTTGGGTCCCTTGTTTTGGGAGATCTGTGGGCTTCCATGGTCTGAGAGACTATTTCCTTCCCCAGCTTGGGGAAGTTTTCAGCAATTATTTCTTCAAAGACACTTTCTATCCCTTTTTCTCTCTCTTTTTCTTCTGGTACTCCTATAATGCGAATATTGTTCTGTTTGGATTGGCCATACAGTTCTCTTAATATTGTTTCATTCCTAGAGATCCTTTTATCCCTCTCTGCCTCAGCTTCTCTGTATTCCTGTTCTCTGATTTCTATTCCATTAACAGTCTCTTGCATCTTGACCAGTGTGTTGCTAAGCCCACTGATCACTTGTCTCATTTGTGCATTGTCTTTCCTGACTTCCCTCACTTCTTCCCTTAGCTCTTGCATATTTCCCTGTATATCCATCAGCATGGTTATGAGTTTTATTCCGAATTCTTTTTCAGGAAGATTGTGCATGTCCATCCCATCAGGCTCCCTCTCTGGGGTTGTCTGGCTAAGCTTTGTTTGTACCATATTCCTCTGTCTTTTCATGGCGATAGATGTGGTCCCTGATAGGCACCACATGTGTCAGGTGGGCTCTTTAAGACTTTTACAAAAAACAAAAAACTCCTGCCGGGTGTAAATTCTGTGAGGATGCTGTAGGTGGTGCTGCTGCTCCACTGTTCCACAGCTGCGGCAGCTCCGCCGGGCCCTTTGTGGCTCTGGCCGGGGAGGGAGCAAATAGGAGGGTGCTGATCTCTGTGGGATGCCTCGGCACGGCTGCTTTGTCCGGCCACTGACCAAGTGGTCTGAAATTCCCCAGGACTCCCAGCCTGGTGGCTGAATGCACTGGGACAATTTTGTTCTGCTGTTGGGCCCTTGTCTCTTTAGGACTTTTAAAAAAGCGCTCACTTTTTTTTGTCCAGGGAGCCGGCTGAGGTGACCTTCCGTCTCGGAACCTGCACTTTTGTTTCTCTAATCTCCAATTCACCACGCAAAGTATGTCAGTGCTCCTGGCGCAGATCACCAGGGTTGGTCATTTGGCAGGCCTGTGCTTCCACTCCCTCCCTGCTCTGAATCTTTTCCTCTCACTGGTGCGCTGGGGTGGGAGTGTTCGGGTCCTGCCAGGTTGTTTCTTTGTATCTTACCCACTTCGTTAGGCACTGAGCCCTTGCAGGTGTAGCTGTAGCCTGGGTGTTGTCCTGTATCTTGTGGTCTCTCTTTTAGGAATAGTTGTATTTGTTGTATTTTCATAAATATATATGTTTTGGGGAGGAGATTTCCACCGCCCTACTCACGCCGCCATCTTCCTAGAAGTCCCCACATGAGTGTTTATAGCAGCTTTATTTGTACTTGCCAAAACTTGGAAGCAAGCCAGATGTTATTCACTTGGTAAATGGGTACATATAGTATATTCACATAACAGTATACTGTTTAGCACTAAAGTGAAATGCACTACTAGGAAGCCATAAAGATATACAGAGGAATCTTAAGTGTGTATTGCTAAATCAAAGAAGCCAATCTGAAAATGTAATGCTTTATGATTCCAACTATATGACATTCTATACTAGCAAACTCTGAAGACAGTAAAAATATCAGTGGTTGCTAGGGGTTTAAGGCGGGGGAGGGAAAGAGAAATGAATAGATGGAGCACAGGTGATTTTTTGGGCTGTGAAACTATTCTGTATGATACTGTGATAGTGGATACCTGACACAAATAGTAAACCCTAATGTAAACTATAGAGTTCAATTAATAATTATCAATATAGTTTCAACAGTTGTAATAAATGTGCTACACTATTGCAAGATTATTATAATAGGGGAAATTGCAGAGGTGAGGAGTTACATGGAACTCTGTATGTTCATTAAATTTTCTGTAAACCAAAACCACTATAAAAAAGTAGTTTTTCTTTTAAAGTTGAATATCAGCCATTTCATATGGTTCACCTTAAAAATACATACACCTTTACTATTAAGCAAGGTGTTGTCAGTCTAGTGCTTCATGCTCTATTCCTGCCATGCCTCCTGTCTCTGAGTCTGGAGATTCTGCCTTAATTTCTCTAGAGAATAAAACTTCTTCCTTTGGTTGTGGAAGAGGAGTACTTGCCCGAGTGCCCTTGGGTGGGTGCAGGAACATGGTTTAGGTTGTTCATCATACACATTTTAAATCTGTTTGTCTGATTTTGGCCATTTAACTTACTACTGCTTTCCCTGGCACCTGAGGCCTCCAGTTCCAGAGCTTTTCCAGGGTTTTTCATTGACATCAGTTTGCTCTTTCCCTCTGGTTTCTCCCTTCACAGGCAGGCTCTTTGATTTTAGGTCCCTCAGTTCTGCTAAATAATTTACCATCCTGTATCAATTTTCTGTCTACAGAATTTGTGTCCTATGTTGTCTCCTTTCACATTCGTTATGTTATCAAGGTTTACATCTTTTTTATTCATTTACCATTATTTTGGTGAGATTTCTAAAGGAGAGGAGAAACATTCCTGTATTCTGTGTGTCTTTTTTATATAGTCTGCTTTTGTTTTGGTCAGTGAGGATTTGGTTTTATTTCATTTTGTTTTCTTCTGTTTTCATTAATTACACTAATTTATTGATAAAGCATTTTGTTTAGAGCTCTGGACAGTTCTGTTTGGGAGGATGCTACTAAAAAAAGGTGCTTTTTAGATGGCAAGTAATACTTAAAATGTCTGGGAAGAAGTCTTCAGAATCATAGTTGTAAACTAAAATATGTATTTTTAAGTTGTTTACAGGGCTTAGAGCACCTGCCAGAGGATTGTTACTCTTTGGTCCACCTGGAAATGGGAAAACAATGCTGGTAAGAATTCTTTCTAAATTTGAAACTTTTATTTAGGTATTAGGGATAATAATGTGAAAAAAAGAAACTTTACATTATCCCTGAGTCTGTTATCTATGATTTGTGTTTTGCTATAACCTACTTCTTTTAAATTTCTAAACCAGTTTTCAATGACAGAATAGGGGAAAAACCATATATATTATCTTCAGTAGTATATTTTGGACTCGTTAAATTTAACAGTGTGATTTTCATTATTTTTCCCAAGTTAAATAATGAGATTTTCACCTTAAAGGAGTTTACCTTACTATATTAAGTATCTTCCTATTAACTTTTTTACTATCTTAACAGCTTTATTTAATCAGCATAATACAGATTTTTTATTAGTTGAGATATAATTGACATAAAACAGATTTTTTAAAAATAATAGCTTTTGCCAGAACTTTTTACTAGGATCTGGATACCTCTTTCTTTTCCATAGTTCTTATAAAGGGAAAAAATAAATAGGGAAAGAATTACTTTTTCCCTTAGCTGTTTATCTTTCTCCAGCCAGCTGTCTTTCTATAACTAAGAAAAGAATAACACTTTTTTTTTTTTAACCTCTCCATTTCCATTCTCCCTTAGCAAACAAAAAGCTTGGAAAGAAGCACAACCAGACCTTTCCTTATTGCTAAGAAGGGAACACATTGATTGCTGTACATTGGGAATTGTGTCAGACCTTATATTTTTAGAAAATCTTTTTTCTAATACTTAAATTGATTACATGTTGTTATTTTTTTAAAGCAAGATATTGAATTAATATAATATTTGCCCTTGTGAATTTTAAAGGCTAAAGCAGTAGCTGCAGAATCTAATGCAACATTCTTTAATATAAGTGCTGCAAGTTTAACTTCAAAATATGTGAGTATTCTTTTCCCAGTATTGTAATGTTTTAAGTTACTGTCTGAATGTTACTGTGTTAAGTATAAATAGCAATAACATTACACAAAAATATTATTCTATGAGTTTTATATCTTTTATTTAGATGGGATGAATATCACTCTTCAAAGCAGAAAGTTATATGCATTTGTTGGGCACTTTTAAGATTAGAATTATGCTGTCAAATACTGTATTAGTTTACTAGGCTGTGTAATAAAGTACCATGAACTAGCTGGTTTAAACAACAGAAATTTATTGTCTGACAGTTTTGGAGGCTATAGAAGTCTAAGTAGATTGGCAAGTTTCTGAATTTTGTAAAAATAATTAAAAATAAATATAAAGTAATACTCTGTTCCTGGTTACATTTTGCTACCTTGTGAAATTTTATAACTAAAATTGTTATTAAAGTAGGTGAACCTACATTATGCACATAATATAATGGAAAACACTGTCTTGGAAGTTAGAAGACAGGGATTCCAACCTAACTTTTACATTCTGAGTTGGCCTTAGAAAGTATCACTTTAAGCCTTAACCTCATTTATAAGATGTTGATGTCATAAGAGGTGATCTCTTTCAGTTCCTTCCAGCTCTGAGAATATTTGTTTCTTTTTCTTTTTCTTTTTAAATAAAATGTTCTATTCAAAGAATAAATGCCACCTAGAGGACAGAAGAGTTTTTACAATACATTACCCCAACTTTGTGACCCTTTTTTCATTAGATGGCTTGATGCATAGATTGGTTTTAGTGTTGTGTCTCAAGGGGTATTCACAGACCTCCTGGACTACCTGGGAATATTTTGATATTTATTGACAGTGATAATGTAAGAATGAGTTTTCAAGGTGTTCTTGATAAAGCAAGTTTTATTTAGGAGAGCACTTTCCAACTTACCTCTTCTGTAAATATAGCCTGTAGCCTAGGCCTTACAGAATGTGTATAGCATCTCTTTCTCTCCCCTAGTATTCCCTCTTCTCACTACTAATAGCTGTAACCGTCTCAGGTCTTAGGAATGTAGCGTGAAAAAAACAGAGATATATTTCATTTTAAAATACACTTACCAGACTGTACTAAGTAATAAAGAGCCTATTTTCTAAAATAATGAGGGACAATTCAGTAACACCCCCCCCCTTCCTTAAACCAAAGTTTTGGCTCTTAAAACTTTCAATCATGAAATTTAAAAAGCTGGAATAATACTGCATTTTATGTAACAGTGTATAATGCCTGTTTTAGGTGGGAGAAGGAGAGAAATTGGTGAGAGCTCTTTTTGCTGTGGCTCGAGAACTTCAGCCTTCTATAATTTTTATAGGTAAGAACATGTCTTCTAACTAAGTTAGGTGAACATTTGTGAAACTCCCCCTTTCAAATATGAGAAGTATGATAGGAAAGATTATTCAGGATGAAAAAAGTTTTAAAGAAGTACAAAGTTAAAGACTAATGAATTGAGTAGGACCTACTGTATTAATAACTTGCTGGATTAATCTCAGATGACTCATATAGCCTGGGTTTTAATTATTTTAATTAAAGTCTTTTCCTTGTATTTCCCCTAGATGAAGTTGATAGCCTTTTGTGTGAAAGAAGAGAAGGAGAACATGATGCTAGTAGACGTCTAAAAACTGAATTTCTAATAGAATTTGATGGTGTAAGTATTATGATATTTTTAACTTGATAGCATTTTAATGTATTATTTACATATAAAATGGCCCAAATTAGAAATATAGATATGTTTATTATGTTTTATTACTGTATCTAAAAGTATTAAAAAATTTTTTGGCTTATAGGTACAATCTGCTGGAGATGACAGAGTGCTTGTAATGGGTGCAACTAACAGGCCACAAGAGCTTGATGAGGCTGTTCTCAGGTAGGGAGATTTATGTAGGATCACACATTTATTATAGGAATATGTCTACTCATGTGTTCATCTCACGTATTTCTTATTTCCTTCACTCTGAATTTGGAGGCTAAATTCAATATTTTCCCTCATGTATCCACTCTCTGGCCTGTTGTCACCAACTACAGATTTTGAGGAGAGGGCCAGTACGCCGTCAGGAAAACCAGTATTCACTTTATGGTTTTAGGCAAATTGCATTTCTTCTAGTTTGTGTTAAATCATCTTGAAGCTCTAAAATTAGTTCTTACCTTTTTTACTGGGCTACATGAGAAGCTGATAAAAGCAGGACTAATGGGAACTATGTTATCTGTTCTTGTACTTTGAACAAATTTGTTCCCTTCCCACTGGGAGGACACTTTGGCTCAGCATAAAATTCTTGGGCCTCCTTTTCTTTTCCTGAGGAATTTATAACAATGCCCCGTTGTTTCTAGGATTGGATGTTGCAGTGTAAAAGTCAGAAGCCAGCCTGCTTTGATTCAGAGTTATGGCCTAACTTTATTTCTTCCCTTTGCTAGATTCAATTTTCAACCATTGAAATCTAGTTATTTGAAAAATATATTGGTTGATCTGTGTTTATTTTTCCTGGGATTTGGTGTTTAAATTGCTAGTTTGGAACCTCTTTTGTTTTGGTAAAGTTATTTAAAATACTATTTCCTAATTCATTTTTCTGTTTTTTTTTTCTTCTATGCCCAATTTTTGCATTATGATACATCTTTTTGCCTTCCATATCTGTAATTTCCTTTCTAATCCTTTTTGACTCCTAGATCTCTCTTTTTGTTCCATTTTGTCTGTTTTCCCACTTCTCCTTATTTCTTACTGGGTTAGTGTCTAATCTCCTTTCTGCTACTATATTTGTAAATTTTGTGTGATGGATGGCTTTCTTTTTCTTTTTCATTATGTTCTTGATCTTTATGACTCCATTTTTCATCTTCTGTTGTCTTATTCCCTTGAGCTTTTGTATGTCATTGCCCTGAACCTTTTTATCTCACTGAGCTCTTATTTCATAGAAGATTTATTTTCATTATTTTATTTCATGGAGAGATATTTAGTCTGTAAGAAAATGTGTGCATGTTCTTCAGTTTGTCTATTTTACATTCATTATTTTCCCTCGTTGAGGGGCACTACTTTTTTTTTAAATCAGTCCTGTGCTTTTGCCTTTTTTGCTCATTATTTTTGAATACGGGGAGTTTTCTTGGAAAACCCAGTTTTGGAAGGACATTTTAGGAGAAGAGCTCAAAAAGTACAATGAGAGCAAATAACTTGAGTCATTCTATAAATCCCCTGGACTAACAGGCAATCTTCCTGACTCACAATAAAGTGCTACCTAATAGAAGTGTATAAATAAGAGATAGGTGGATTTAGTCTCCTTCAACTAAAAAAGATTGGTCATTGCAAGAGAATTTCTCATCTTGTCAGAGTGATTGATGTCTTCTTACAAAGATGCGTCTTTCAGTTTCTTTGTTCAGCCTCACCTTCCTTGCCATTCCACTGCTGCTGACTAGGGGCCACGTATTCTATAGAGCCAATCCTCAAATGCTTGTTTAAATATGGGGAAGTTGGTTTTATTACCCCTCAGAGTGTGCTCTGTTGTCTTTGGAAAAACTTGATGCTCTGACAGCCATGTCTAGAATCTGCAGTAGCAGATCCTGTGTGTATCCTCCTTTAGTAGTGTGATTTTCACTGCTCTAGGAAGCCCTTCATACATTTTAGTTCTGTAAATGTTGTGTAGTTTGTTGATAATGAAGTTTACATTTTGTTTCTTTTGTCCTTGATGATTTTACTTGTTTTCAGTTTCAAGAAGACAGTAGAGATCTCTTTATTCCACTTATTATATCAGATATTTTTTTAAAGCATTATTTCTATTAAAAACATACACATAACATAAATGGCTGATTTAATTCTGACAATACTGAATTTAGGATTTTTAAACATTAACTAGAGAATTTTAAAAGAGTAACTCTAAAAATAGCTTTTCTCATTGATGACTACTAAGACGCATTCAAATTCTGTGAGCATTATACTTAAATCTTATCATTTGCTTCTTGAACTGAGTTATCTTTAAATTCAAAACTTTATTTCTGAAATTGCTTGAATCCTCTTTTTTTAGGCGTTTCATCAAACGGGTATATGTGTCTTTGCCAAATGAGGAGGTATGTATCTATGTTTGCATTTTTTTTCTTTTAAGCAGAAACAAGAACTACCATCTTGACAGTATGGTACAGCCATATTGGAAAACAGTTTGACAATTTCTTAAAAAGATAAACTTACTGTAGGAGCCAATGCCTAAGAATCTACTCAAGAGAAATGAAAACATGTCTACACAAAGGCATGTACAAGAATTTTTATAGCAGCATTATAAATAATAGCCAAGAACTGCAAAGAATGTAAAATATTCATCAGTTGATGAATGGACCAACAAATTGGTATATCCATTTAGTGAAATACTATTCAGCAAAAAAAGGATTGCAGTGTTTATACATGCTATAATATGCAAAAGCCTCAAAACCATTATACTAAGTGAAAGACACCAGATGGAAAAGATAACGTGATTCTGTTTATATGAAACGTCCAGAAAAGACAAATTTCTAGAAACATAAAGCAGCTTGTGGTTTGCTCGAAGGCTAAGGTGGGGGGAATGGGGAAATAGAGATATTCTAAAACAGGCTGATGGTAATGGTTGCACAACTCTGAATTTATTAAAAGTCATTGAACTATACACTTATAGTGGGTGAGTTTCATGTTATATGAATTCATACATCTATAAAACTTTTAAAAAAATTATAGTTGTGTAGTTCAGACCTTAACACCCTTGGTAATAACAATAGCTACCTCCTTAGTGCTTTATTTGGATTATCTTTAATTTTCTCAGGAACTCCAAAAAAATGGTAGTTTTAACTCCATTTAACAGACATAAGTATCTTATCTATAAGAGGTAGAGTAATTTGTGTAAGATTTTTCAGTTGATAAATCAGAGTCAGGATTTGAGCCTGATTCCCAGATATTTTATTAAGTTAATTCTTAGGACTGATAATTCTTTAATACTTCTTTTCAGACACGACTACTTTTACTTAAAAACCTATTATGTAAACAAGGAAGCCCATTGACCCAGAAAGAACTAGCACAACTTGCTAGGTGAGTAATTTGGTCTATCTTACAACTGTTTTTTCAAAGAGTTCTTTTTCTGTTTTGTTTAAAGTAAGCTCAAGAATGAAATGAGTAATTCATTTATCAGAAAACTTGTCTCGTCCTCTATTTCCTTTACCTTCCTATCTCATTATATATGTGGTTTCTAAATTTCAATTTCTAGATACTCTACAAAATGTGATGATGATACTATATTTAATATCTAATAATGGTACAATATTCCTTTTATAAACTTATTAAACTTAGTGATATTAAAGTAACTTTAAAACTCTAAAACATATCTGTCTACACCAACACATTTTTATATGAATTTTTTCTTTTTGTATTGCACATAATTTTTTTACTTTTACAAAAATCTTCAACTTTTTTATGAGTGGTGTACTTACTTAGAAACTGAATAGCAAAGTACTTAAGTAGAAACTGAATTAAGGAGATGCACTGGGAATTTTAATCACTGAAAAATCTTATAATTTAAAATATTCAACAGGTACATGATTAGCTAGTCATTTTAGTAAAAACTCTTGAGTTCCCAGGTACATATGAAAAAAACCCAAATTCGGTACTTGGACATATTGAGGTCTTTCTTCTTCATGCCAATAAAGAATTCAACTAATAATGTTTGATCTCTATCCTGTTTTGTTTTCCCCCTTCCCTTCCTCCTTAGTCCTAGTTCCCTTTGTAATCTCTTGGCTGCCCAGGATTCTCCACTGTAGCATCGCATTCATGTGTGTCGCTTTTTCTCAATGTCTTCTACCCCAGACCCTTCCTTCACCCTGTCCTACATTTAAAGAAATCTACTTTTACTGGCCATTATTCCATCAGAGTAATGCTTTTTGTCCAGATAAAGAATCATTAACTAATAGAGAACTAATTATGATTATGTGTCATTTGCCAGTAATGGTATATAAATGTTAGGTTTCCAGGGGATGTTACAATTTAATGGAGCCTCCTGCTAAAAATAATATGTCTTAATCTGAAGAAAAGGTTCTGATGATGACAACTGGAGGCATTACAAGGAGTGAGCAGTAGGCTGCTGTTTTCAGCAAGTTTGCCTTTCTGTGCCCTAAAACCAAATCACATAGTTGTCTGCTTGATGACAGAGGCAAACTAGGTTTACCCTCTTATTATATGGAGATTTTAAGCCCGCAAAGTTGGAAATAATTTGCTCTTTCTTCCCTCCCATCCTCAGAATGACCGATGGATACTCAGGAAGTGATCTAACAGCTTTGGCAAAAGATGCAGCACTGGGTCCTATTCGAGGTAGGTGTATAAGAAATTGAAACATTTGGAATTACTTGTTAGACCACTTTAGAAATTTAAGAAATCCCTACTGAGAGATATTTATTGTTAATAGTAAAGCAGTAAAGCTGTGTCACTGGAAAATCTATTACAAAATAGTTTCCAGACTTAGGGTTAGCAAACTTTATTCAGTAAAGGGCCTGACTGTAAATATTTCATGTTCATGGGCCACTTAAGCTCTTTGTCGCATATTATCCTATTTTTGTGATGCAAAAAACACAAATATGAAACAATTCTTAGCTTATAGACCGTACAAAGTCCATGGGTCAGTGGATCATGACCTCCGTTCTAGACAACAGGTTTCACTTCTTGATAGTAGGTATCCAACAGAAAATTCAAAGAAAAAGAAAAGAGTAATTTGCTTGTTTAAGCAAGCAGAAAAGAATAATAAAGGGGAAATGTTTTCACCTGTTTTTTTGGCTTTTCATTTCAGTATTCTGATATCACTTGAAATGTGTCCAAGGGAAGTTTTTATTATGTTATATTTTGAAGAATTGCAGCAAAATAATATATCATTCATTGCTATGTTTTGATAAAGAGTAATTATTTGTTGATTCTGAAATGCCACAACTGATCATTTTTATGTTAGAAACTGTGATACCACTTTAGAGTGGATATTCTCAGCTACTTTTCCATAGCCAGCATGGGCAGTGGACAGGACACGCTCTCAGGTATGCACTCAGATTACTGACTATGATAATAAAATAGAACAGGGAACATGCAACTTCCAAAACACATTTTCTGCACTGAAACAGGGTACTGATTAAAAACTGCTTTGGAGAATAATAAATTTAATCTTGAGAATATATTTCAAAACTCCAGGTAAAGTACTTCAATCAAACTTTCTTGCTGCCAGAGGCATGCAATCTTGTTCAGATAGTGGACTCAAAAATAATAGCTAATGTATAGGCCATTTGTATTTTTTAGACTTTTTTGCTATTATTCTGAAGCAGAGAAAAGTTGTTGGGTTAAAAAAACTAATGCCTTTTGTAAAGAACAAGCTGAATTCTTTTAAGTTCACTCTCAAATGTGAAAATTTTATTCGCCTTGGTCAGTATGCAAAGAAACTGAATGCCTCTCATTTACTCCTAAGGAAAAATATTATTCTAAGCATTTATAAATTGTATGTGCTCTTCATAGGTATCTCTTTCTTTTAATAAAAATGATGTACATTGAACATATACTTAGAGGTCATTATACTTGGTTTTGCTCTTTAGCAATTTAAACTTAGAATTTTTTTTTTAAGTAGCTGACTTTTATATTTTACAGAACTGAAACCAGAACAAGTGAAGAATATGTCTGCCAGTGAGGTATACTATTTTATAATTACCTTTCCTTTGTTCTGATTCTCTATATTGTAAGACATGTCTTTTGTCTGGGGTTTTCTAGTTTATTTGATTAGGAACTAGAAAAAGTTAACTTTGCTTCATTTCAAAATATAGAGACCTATGAAATTACGATCTCTTAACAGTGTTCTTTGGTAAGACAAAAATACTGTACAAAGTCATTAAGTCATTTTCTGTCAGATCATTACATAAATACTAAACAAGAAAACTGTAGAAAACTTAGAGATTTTATACAGTATGAAGATAATTTGTAATAGGTTAATCCCTTGAGTTTGTTTTGTTTGTTTTTCAGCATTTATGTTTTCCTCCTTAAAAAGCAATACAGTTACTTGTTTTAATGTAATTTATAACCTTCTTTATATGGTAGGCACCCTCATGAGATGTTGAACTGTTTCTTTTTTAAAAATTATGTGCAAAATATAAAACTGGATATGCAGAATGATCACAACTTTAAAAGTAAACTTTTAAAATCAGACTTGAATTATATTTGTAGCTTAGTCAGAGATACTTACTGCCCATGTTTCAGTAGTTTTGAGGAGATAGTGTACTCTTAACATAGAGAATGAGTATATTTGAGTACATTTTGGCAGTCTTTTTTCTTCAAGCTTCTAAGTAAATTTGAGGTTGGCTTCAGTTATCTTGTGGTGGTTAATCAACTATATTACTAAGAAAGCCTTCACATTTCTTGTAACCACCCTGCCATTTTAACCATCTAGTTTTACCTGGAGTGTGTTTGACATGAATGAAGATTGGGAATAGGCAATTCCACATACCCACTTGGTGTTTAGCTACTATTACCTTAAAAATTAACATTTGAAGTTTAAGTTCCAAGCCCCTTTTATCTGACTCATAATTTTAATTCCACATTTTTCATTCATATATATGTATATGTATGTATGTATACCATACAATTTGTGTTCTCAAAGTGTCTTTTGGATTTTTTAAATAGTTTTAGTATAATTTACTAACGATATCCCATAAATGTATTATTTTTTAAATGTTTTTATAGCTGTAATATAAACCTAACAGCACCTTTCTACCCAAAAAGCAAGCAACATGCATGAATTACTTCTTTTCCAAACACCACTCCTCCTGCCTTGGACCCAGGACAGATAAATGTGATATTTCATGTACTCTGGCCCTCTGGATTAAAGTTGAGGAAGGCCCACTGCGTGACATTTTAGGCCCTGTGTGTGTCCCTTGGAAAGGCCATATAGAATAAAGGGGCTAATTAAGGCAGTAATGAGGTAAAACCACCAACTGGCAAATAAATTTCTGTAAGAAGCAGTCTATAAATTCTCAATCCACTTAGGGCAAAATACACTCAGCTTCACATCTGCATGTTTTCTCCACTGTGTGTAGCTCCAAGGCCATGCCATTTCCTGTGAAGATCCATTGGGAAGGCCGCTTATACCTATAAATGAAATGCTTTGATGTACTTTCATTAATATCTTATGATAATTTCATAATAGTAACTAGTATTATATTTGTGGGTACTTAGGGAATAGTAGAAATTCTTAAAAATCTGTCCATCATTATTTCATAAGAAAGAGACTTATTTTTCATTGAAAGTGGCTCTTTTAACCTTTGCATATATTTTACTCATCCTGAGAAAATATATACTTAAAATCAAACTTGATGTTTCTTCACTGAACAAAGTTAATCTAAATATAATTCCTGTTTTATTTGAAGAACAAAGAATTTTTTAGTCTCTTTTCTTTTTTTAGTAACTCTTACAGGCTTGTGACTTTAAAACAAGGTAATTCTGTTATAATAGGTATCTATAGCTATAGATCAAATTGCCCAAAACCTTAGCTGCTTAAAATGACACACATTTATTATCTCACATTTTTCATAGAGTCAGAAATATAGGCACTGTTTAGCTGAGTCCTCTGCCTCAAGCTCTCTCAGAGGCCTGCAATCCAGGTATTGGCTCAGGGTCTCCTATAAGCTGTAAACAAGATGGGGCAGTAGTTATGCAAGGCTCAACTGGGGAACAGCTGCTTCCAAGCTTTTTCACATGGTTATTTGCCAGATTCACTTTGTCATAGGTTGTTGGGGTTAGAACCTCAATTTTCTCTGGGGAGGCCTCCAGTTCCATGCCACACAGGCTTCTCCAACATAGTAGTTTACTTCATCAAATCAGGCAAGCTAGGAAGACAAGCGAGAGTTCCAGCAAAATGAAAGTTGCAGTCTTTACATAAGGTAATCCTGAAAGTGACATCCCATCAGTTTTGCTATATTCTATTCTTAGGGTCAGCTCATACTCAAGGGGAAGGGATTACAGAAGCGTATATATAGTAAGAGACCAGATATTCAATTACCCACTTTACTGAACTAGCTACCAGTGGCTTTTTCTTGTTGTATACATTGTTCTCTTACTAACTTTAAAATATCATATGTAAATTTCATAAATATATATACACCAAAACAAACGACACTTAAGTTAGAATTTCATCAAAAGCTTTTAAAACCTTAACTTCTATAACAAATTTTATTTGGGATATCATAGATAATACATTATATTCATCATTCTTCTACACTTTGGGCTTTAGAAAGAGCCAATATGTGTTTTACAATTAAATTTTTAAAATGTAGGGCTTGTATGGTGATCATGTGGTGAATATATGTCCTTTTTATTTTTTACTAAGATTTTGCAAATTAGGCTACAAGGTGCAAATGTGGGTGATTTTCTTAATCTGTGCTCATGGAGATATCAGACACGGTGTGAAGTAGATTGCATTTTATAAGACTAATAAAAAATATGAATAAATACCAGTTTTTGAAATTTTGTTTCAAATTCTCCTTTAACTTAATGTTTTGGGGTGAAATGTACATGTATATACTAGTTACAATTTTTAAAAGTAGTCAATTTGTGCCAAATTCCATTTTGTCTTTTAGAAATCCTTAAGATAAATATATTTAACTCAGCATTGTTTTATTCTGTGTCTTTAAGACAATTTAAAATATCAGAAAACAAGACCCAATTAATATAAAAAAGCATCATAAGCAACACATTAATATTGTTTCAGATACTAGTGTCCTCTATATTGTAGTTATAGAGCAATATTTACTTAAAGTCCCATGTGCTTCTTGTAAACTCCACTTTCCTTTTTAATAAACCTAGCATGAATTTAGCTAGAGTATGCTTGTGAATAAGACTTGAGAATGTAAAATTCCATGAAATTATACACGCAAAAAAAATTGGAAGGTCATAAGCTAAGTAGTGGTTGTATATTGAATGGTGAAGTGTGATTCTTTTTTTTTGCCTGCCTATATTTTGCCAGATTTCTTTAATGAATGTGTTTTGTTTTATAATGGGAAAACATTATGATTTTAAATGTAATACCCAAGAATCCAAACACTTGTAATAAAAATAATATAAATTAATCACAAGGATGGAAGTACAGCATAGGGAATAAAGCCAATAATATGTAATATCTTTGTATAGTGACAGTAACTACACTTACTGTGGTGAACATTTAGTAATGTATATAATTGTTGAATCACTATGTTGTACATCTTAAACCAATATAATATTGTATGTCAACTATATTTCAATAATTTTTTTTAAAGATATGTTAGTATAGCATTTTTGTAAGACTTCTCATATAGCAAACTTACCTAATGTGTAAAATGAGACGATTGGCATGATTTTCTAAGACTATGTCTATATTTAAATTGTTAATAAGCAACAGCATGATTACTTTAATCCATCATTGGGTTAACTACTGTATATGTCTTCATGATTTGCATTGTCATATGTTTTTTTAAAACCTAGATGAGAAATATTCGATTATCTGACTTCACGGAATCCTTGAAAAAGATAAAACGCAGCGTGAGCCCTCAAACCTTAGAAGCATACATACGTTGGAACAAGGACTTTGGAGACACCACTGTTTAAGGAAATACCTTTGTAAGCCTGCAGAACATTTTACTTTGCAAGAGAGAAACACACCATCTTCAATGAATAATTACCAGCTACAGAAGCTCAGCCTAAGTTTACAGGACTTTTCAGAGTCTTAAATTATTTGTGCACCCCAGCAGAAGAACCATAAAACAAATTTAAATAAAGTATACATTGCAAATGGAATATTTTGTTTAAGGCCTTCTTGCTTAGATGGAATGGTTATACCTATAGGCACTGTAAGTTAGACCACAACAAAAACTGATTCTGGTCATCTTTACCGATATAATCATAATGTAAATAATAATTTGTATATTGTGTTACAGATGAAAGTATTCCAGAGACAGTGAATAGTAGAAGACCCAAGAGCCTTTGGTTGTTTGTCTTCTGATGTCTTCCCTTAAAATAACAATTTTTTCTGTTTTCCTTTCCTGCTGTTGTCTTCCCTGTGGGTGATTGGAATGCCAAGCACTCTGTTTCTTTTTTTTTTTCTTCTTTTTACAAATCCACTGTGCCAAATGAAACTTGCCCCTATGTAACAGTAATAGGAAAAAGTATTTTGAAGGTTTTTTCTTCTTCATAAGTCTATAGCCATTAAACAAGTATGTTTTCACTTTTTAATTTTCTTTTACCTTGCTGTCAAACAATTTAGAAAGCAGTTTGTTGAGAGCAACAAAGCAAAACTGATAAAATAGAAAAGAAGGTTTGAAGGTTTGAGTCACTGTCATACGACATGTAGATCAATCCTCATGTGATCTGTATTTTTTTTCTAGTGTATTTGTAAGAAATCTATTGTAGACTGTTAACTTATTTGTAATGGAATTTATTTTCTGCTTGAATTATTCTAATATTTAAGAAAGCCAGTTTTAACTGCTGTAAAAGTGGTTCCCTATATGAGAGAAGGGAAGTACTGGGAGCTAAAGACATTTCTAATTTATTGCTTATTACTTTCTTACTGTTTACAGGAGAATTATAAGCCAGTGATCTACCGTCTTTTATTCTTAATAATTATTAATCCCTTCAATGAAACTTTAAAAAATTACTGAATTTTTATACATTGCATACATTTTATAGGTTTATTGTGTTTGTTAACTAAAAAGTATGTCTGTTAATCTGCCTTTTGTTTCCCAAAAATGTACAGTAATTCCGTTTCTTGTTTGTATAAGTATACCTGGATTTTATTATAAAAATGTCACTGTAGGAAGTAGAGACTTATATCATGGCTTTTTTAAAATTATAATAAAGGCAAATGGATATTTGCCCTTAGTTTACTGGTTAAAAGTTTGTTTACAGAAATTTTCTTGGTGCTTTTATGTAAAATGTCATGGGTAGAACAAAGATTTTTCATTGAGGAAAAATACTTTGGTTTTGATAGAACACATTAGAATTTAAGACTTGCCCCACCAGATAAGAACTTTGTAATGAAGACGTACATTCTCCTTAGTTTAATCTTGTTCTTGTTAAAGACTTATCTGAATATATAAAATGTTTGATTCATAAGATGATATGCTGTTTGTAGCCATAACTTAAATTATGTCTCTTCTAATCATGATTTTAGAACTCCTTGGATAATAAAAATGAGGATTGAGGTAATGGAGAAAATTTTTTTTAACCCAGAGACATGAATATTTTAATCATGAACATTATCTTTTTAAGTTCTCAAAACATTAAAACATCAGTTATAAAATAATTATAATGAAAGATGATGAAATATACATGATGACAAGAATTGGGGACATCCAAAATTAAAGAATTTTCCATAAAACTCCTAAAAATATTTTGTATTTTCATTTAGAAAAGGATTAACATTACTGGTACTTGGATAACTGGTCAGTCATATTAAAAGTGTATGTGCTTCAAGCTCAAATTCAAAAATATAATCTTCAAAATTATGATTCAAGTCACTTTTTATTGGGACAGTTTTTAGATAACAAAGATTTCAAATGTTAAAAGATACAAAAGTTAATACTGTCATAAACACTGAGTCAGCAAATTATGTAAGTGTCTGAACATTCATGTATAGAAGTTACTTTACTTTCCTGATCAAGTCTGAAGTTGAGCTTAGTGACAGAGAACTATTTTCTATGACTTATTATGACCAAGTTTTATTTTAAGCTGTGTTACTTTCATAGAAGGGCCATGAAAATAGGATAATGATAGTAGGAGGTGAAAGGGATTGGTTTGGTCTTTTCAGTAAAGATAGAAGTTGTTGAGGTTTTCGGAATTAATATTAGATTTAGATTGTGACCTGTTAGATTTTACAATGAACTCTGTGTCATATTAACTTCTTAAAAGGTAATGCTTAAACATTAAATATTAGTGTGCTCTTCATGTTAATATGGCAGAGTTTTGTAAACTAAATTAAAACCTATTGATGTACTGGACTTTTGAGCCAAGGGAAAGAATCAATACTCTCTTTCCAGGTATCTTAAGGGTAAAAGCTTCTTCTAAGATAGTTTGCCTATTGAGGTCATTAGATTTTTGACTTACATATATGCTTTGTGCTTGGGATGAATTGGAGGAAACGCAGATACTAGAATTCTAATTTAAGTAAGTGTATAGCAGCCTTTGTTTATAGTGTAAGATTCTTCATATTTTATACAAAAACTAATTCTTTTGGTGGAATCAACCATTTTACAGTTTGTTTTGGGATTCTGAGTCAAAGGATTTTCCTTTAAATGCTTGTCTGAATTTTATTCTGGTCTTCCGTACTTTTCTTCAGAAGAAATGAATTAGAAAGTTCAGATGCATAAAATGAGTTTTTATACTAATGGATTGAAAATAAATGATAAACTTATTTTGCCTTTATTTTTTTATTTGTAAGTTCTAGAAATGTTAGAGGTTGCAGTCTAGGAATGAAGGAGTAGCTTATATTGGACTATCTTGCCTATAATAATTACAAATTCTGAAAAAATATATAAAAAGAAATGATTAAAAGACTCTAGAGAGGAATCAAAACAGGTAGAAACTGCACATCATATACTAGAAGAGCTCCACATTAACTAGCTTTTACCCTGAGGACAATTTCTAGTTTGTGCAATGTGCTTGGAAATAGCACTCAAGCAGAATGTGACAGTCCTGCTGGGCTGATGAGTCATTTGGGGCTTGTAGAACAAGTGGAAATTAGGAGGGAAATCTTGGAGCTAGCTTCAGAGATAGAAGCTCCAAAATATGCTTACAAATTCCTTTCAAATCCTTGGTGGATTCCAAAATTGTACCTGTGCAGTGTGATAATCAAAGGAACCTAACAGCAGTTAAGGACTAAGGAACTGGGCAGAAGTAGCAGCTCTTGGGAAAATAAAGAGTTTGAAATTCAAATTCCACTAAGAGGGATTTAGTAAAAACTTCAGGTTCCCCACTGAAACCCAAAAGGACCATGCTAAGGAGGAAGGACTACATTCTAGAAGTAAGGGCTGTACTTGAGGACTATGAGCAAAATGGAAAAAACTCAATGAACAAAAAATCAGGTTTTCTTATTATCAAGGATATGTATAAGTAATTTAATAGTCAGACACAACATTTTTTAATTTGATACACAATCTTACGATGGTTTCAAATACACAACACAGTGGTTCAGCATTTCATGCATATTATCAAGTCCTCACCCCTCCATTGTGGTCACTGTCTATCAACATACTAAGATGTTATAGTCATTAATTGTCTTCTCTATGCTCTACTATCATCCCTGTGACCTACCTATATTGTGATTGTGAATTTCAGTGCCCCTTAATCCCCTTCTCCCTCCCCAAACCCTCCCCTTTGGTAACCACTAGTTCCTTCTCAGTGTCTCTGAGTCTACTGCTATTTTGTTCCTTCTGCAAAAGGCATTTTTTAGAAAACATAATCCAAAGTCTTCACCACAAATCTTCAAAGTTCACTATAATATGCCAGCATACAAAGAAAAATTATATTATCCATAATCAATGGAGACTATATAGAAGCAAATGCTTGAGACCCATATGTTTGAATTGATGTTATTTTTTAAAACAACTTTAAGATTTTCAGCAGAGAAATAGAAATTAGAAACCAAACGGAAAGTCTAATAATGAAAAAATTTGAAATGAAACTGAAATAAATTTCACTGGGTGGGCTTAACAGCAAACTGGACATAGCACAGGACAACTGGAAGAAAAGCCAATACAATTATCAAACTGAAGCACACAAAAGAAGAAATAGCAAAAGTCTGAGACCTGTGGGACAGTATCAGTCTAATGTACCTGCCGTTGGAGATCCAGAGAGAGAAGAGAGGAAGAGAATGGGGCAAAAGAAATACTAGAAGCAGTAATGCTTGAAGTATTCCCAAAATTGTTAAAAGACATCACTTTACAGATCTAAGAAGTTCAATGAACCTCAAAAGCAGAATAACTACAACAAAGACTATATCAGATTGCCAAAAAACAAGGCAGAAAAATCTTAAAAGCTGCCAGGGAGGGCAAACAACATTACTTCAAATAAACAGTGACGGCTCACTTCATCAGAAATGATGGAATGATATCTCTAAAGTGTAAAAAAAATTTTAAGTTAAAATTCTTCAGTTAAAATAGCCTTCAAAATATTGAGAAAAAACAAAAATTGTTCCAGATGAATGAAAACTAAGAATTTGTTGCTAGCAGACTGACATGATAGAGAATGTTTTTTTTTTAAGATTTGGAGGCTGTTAGCACAGCTTTTTATTTTATTTTTTGTTTTGTTTTTACAATTTATTTTATTTTAGTATCATTAACCTACAATTACATGAGCAATATTGTGATGATTAAACTACCCCCTTCATCAGGTCCCCCCCACCAACCCTATTACAGTCACTGTCCATCAGTGTAGTGAGATGAGAATCACTACTTGTCTTCTCTGAGCTGTACAGTCCCCCCCGTGCCCCCCCACCCTATGTCTGCCAATCGTAATGCCCCTTTTACCCTCTTATCCCTCCCTTCCCACCCATCTCCCCAGTCCCTTTCCCTTTGGTAACTGTTAGTCCATTCGTGGGTTCTGTGAGTCTGCTGCTGTTTTGTTCCTTCATTTTTTTTTTTTTCTTTGTTCTTATACTCCACATATGAGTGAGATCAT
>JAQQAC010020896.1:25537744-25831911 GCA_029783875.1 Phataginus tricuspis
CCAACCCCACCACAGTCACTGTCCATCAGCGTAGTGAGATGAGAATCGCTACTTGTCTTCTCTGAGCTGTACAGTACCCCCCGTGCCCCCCCACCCTATGTCTGCCAATCGTAATGCCCCTTTTACCCTCTTATCCCTCCCTTCCCATCCATCTCCCCAGTCCCTTTCCCTTTGGTAACTGTTAGTCCATTCGTGGGTTCTGTGAGTCTGCTGCTGTTTTGTTCCTTCATTTATTTATTTATTTATTTATTTATTTTTTCTTTGTTCTTATACTCCACATATGAGTGAGATCATTTGGTACTTGTCTTTTTCGGCCTGGCTTATTTCACTGAGCATAATACCCTCTAGCTCCATCCATGTTGTTGCAAATGGTAGGATTTGTTTCTTTCTTATTGCTGCGTAATATTCCATTGTGTATATGTACCACATCTTCTTAATCCATTCATCTACTGATGGGCACTTAGGTTGCTTCCATTTCTTGGCTATTGTAAATAGTGCTGCAATAAACATAGGGGTGCATGTGTCTTTCTCAAACTGGGCTGCTGCATTCTTGGGGTAAATTCCTAGGAGTGGGATTCCTGGGTCAAATGGTATTTCTATTTTGAGGAACCTCCATACTGCTTTCCACAATGGTTGAACTAATTTGCATTCCCACCAGCAATGTAGGAGGGTTCCCCTCTCTCCACATCCTCGCCAACATTTGTTGTTGTTTGTGTTTTGGATGTTGGCCATCCTCACTGGTGTGAGGTGATATCTCATTGTGGTTTTAATTTGCATTTCTCTGATGATTAGCGATGTGGAGCATTTTTTCATGTGCCTGTTGGCCATCTGAATTTCTTCTTTAGAGAAGTGTCTATTCATGTCCTGTGCCCATTTCTTAATTGGGTTATTTGCTTTTTGTTTGTTAAGGTGCGTGAGTTCTTTGTATATTTTGGATGTCAACCCCTTAGCAGATACATCATTTATGAATATATTTTCCCATATTGTAGGATGTCTCTTTGTTCTACTAATGGTGTCCTTTGCTGTACAGAAGCTTTTCAACTTGATATAGTCCCATTTGTTCATTTTTGCTTTTGTTTCCCTTGCCTGGAGGGATATGTTCATGAAGAAGTCACTCATGTTTATGTCCAAGAGATTTTTGCCTATGTTTTTTTCTAAGAGTTTTATGGTTTCATGACTTACATTCAGGTCTTTGATCCACTTTGAGTTTACTTTTGCATATGCGGTTAGACGGTAGTCCAGTTTCATTCTCTTACATGTAGCTGTCCAGTTTTTCCAACACCAGCTGCTGAAGAGGCTGTCATTTACCTATTGTGTATTCAAGGCTCCTTTATCATATATTAATTGACCGTATATGTTTGAGTAAAAATGTTTGGATTTTCTATTCTGTTCCACTGGTCTGTGGGTCTGTTCTTGTGCCAATACTAAATTGTCTTGATTACTGTGGCTTTGTAGTAGAGCTTGGAGTCTGGGATTGTAATTCCCCCCATTTTATTCTTCCTTCTCAGGATTGCTTTGGCTATTCGGAATCTTTGGTGGTTCCATATGAATTTTAGAACTATTTGTTCCAGTTCATTGAAGAATGCTGTTGGGATTTCGATAGGGATTGCATTGAATCTGTAGATTGCTTCAGGTAGTATATCCATTTAGACAATATTTATTCTTCCTAGCCAAGAACATGGGATGAATTTCCATTTGTTAGTGTCCTCTTTAATTTCTCTTAGGAGCGTCTTGTAGTTTTCAGGGTATAAGTCTTTCACTTCCTTGGTTAGGTTTATTCCTATGTATTTTATTCTTTTTGATGCAATTGTGAATGGAATTGTTTTCCTGATTTCTCTTTCTGTTAGCTCATCGTTAGTGTATAGGAAAGCAACAGATTTCTGTGTCTTAATTTTGTATCCTGCAACTTTGCTGAATTCAGATATTAGTTCTAGTAGTTTTGGAGTGGAGTCTTTAGGGTTTTTATGTACAATATCATGTCATCTGCAAATAGTGACAATTTGACTTCTTCTTTACCAATCTGGATGCCTTGTATTTCTTTGTTTTGTCTGATTGCCGTGGCTAGGACTTCCAGTACTATGTTGAATAACAGTGGGGAGAGTTGGCATCCCTGTCTTGTTCCCAATCTTAGATGAAAAGCTTTCAGCTTCTCATTGTTAAGTATGATGTTGGCTGTGGGTTTGTCATATATGGCCTTTATGATGTTGAGGTACTTGCCCTCTATACCCATTTTGTTGAGAGTTTTAATCATGAATGGATGTTGAATTTTGTCAAATGCTTTTTCAGCATCTGTGGAGACGATCATGTGGTTTTTGTTCTTCATTTTGTTGATGTGGTGGAGGATGTTGATGGATTTTCAAATATTGTACCATCCTTGCATCCCTGAGATGAATCCCACTTAATCGTGGTGTATGATGCTCTTGATGTATTTTTGAATTCGGTTTGCTAATATTTTGTTGAGTATTTTTGCATCTATGTTCATCAAGGATATTGGTCTGCAATTTTCTTTTTTGGTGAGGTCTTTGCCAAGTTTTGGTATTAGAGTGATGGAATAAGTTTGGAAGGAATCCCTCTGCTTCTATTTTTTGGAAAACTTTAAGAAGAATGGGTATTATATGTCTGGTAAAGTTCAGAGGTGAAATCATCTGGCCCGGGGTTTTGTTCTTAGGTAGTTTTTTGATTACTGATTCAATATCGTCACTGGCAATTGGTCTGTTTAGGTTTTCTGTTTCTTGCTTGGTCCGTCTGGAAGGTTGTATTTTTCTAAGAAGTTGTCCATTTCTTCTAGGTTTTGCAGCTTGCTAGCATATAGATTTTCATAGTATTCTTTTATAATTCTTTGTATTTCTGTGGGGTCCGTCATTATTTTTCCTTTCTCATTTCTGATTCTCTTTATGTGTGTAGATTCTCTTTTTCTCTTAATAACTCTGGATAGGGGTTTATCTATTATGTTTATTTTTTCAAAGAACTAGCTGTTGGTTTCATTGATTTTCTCTATTGTTTTATTCTCAATTTTATTCATTTCTTCTCTAATCTTTATTATGTCCCTCCTTCTGGTGACTTTGGGCCTCATTTGTTCTTTTTGCAATTTCAATAATTGTGTGTTTAGATTATTCATTTGGGATTTGTTTTTCCTTCTTTAAATATGCCTGGATTGCAATATACTTTCCTCTTAGAACTGCCTTTGCTGCGTCCCACAGAAGTTGTGGCTTTGTGTTATTGTTGTCATTTCTCTCCACATATTGTTTGATCTCTGTTTTAATTTGGTTGTCGATCCGTTGATTATTAAGGAGCATGTTGTTAAGTCTCCATGTATTTCTGAGCGTTTTTCTTTTCTTTGTACAATTTATTTCTAGTTTTATACCTTTGTGATCTGAGAAGTTGGTTGGTAGAATTTCAACATATTTGAATTTACTGAGGTTCTTTTTGTGACCTAGTATGTGGTCTATTCTGGAAAATGTTTTGTGTACACTTGAGAAGAATGTGTATCCTGCTGCTTTTGGGTGTGTAGTTCTGTAGATGTCTGTTAGGTCCATCTGTTCTAGTGTGTTGTTCAGTGCCTCTGTGTCTTTACTTATTTTCTGTCTGGTTAATCTGTCCTTTGGAGTGAGTGGTGTGTTGAAGTCTCCTAAAATGAATGCATTGCTTTCTATTTCCTCCTTTAATTCTGTTAGTATTTGTTTCACATATGTTCGCACTCCTGTGTTGTGTTGGGTACATTTATATTTATAATGGTTATATCCTCTTGTTGGACTGACCCCTTTATCATTATGTAATGTCCTCCTATATCTCTTGCTACTTTCTTCGTTTTGAAATGTATTTTGTCTGATACAAGTACTGCAACACCTGCTTTTTTCTCCTTGTTGTTTGCATGAAATATCTTTTTCCATCCCGTCACCTTTAGTCTGTGTATATCTTTGGGTTTGAGGTGAGTCTCTTGTAAACAGCATATACATGGGTCTTCCTTTTTTATCCTTTGTATTACTCGGTGTCTTTCGATTGGTGCATTCAGTCCATTTACATTTAGGGTGATTATCGATAGATATGTACTTATTGCCATTGCTGGCTTTAGATTCGTGGTTACCAAAGGTTCAAGGGTGTCTTCTTTACTATCTAACAGTCTAACTTAACTCTCTTGTTAAGGTATTATAAACACAGTCTGATGATTCTTTATTCCTCTCCCTTCTTATTCTTCCTCCTCCATTCTTTATATACTAGGTGTTTTAATCTGTACTCTTTTACATTTCCTTTGACTTTTTGTGGATAGTTGATTTTACTTTTTGCCTTTAGTTAGTATTTGGATGGTCTGCTTTCTTTGCTATGATTTCATTTTCTCTGGTGACATCTTTTTAGCTTTAGGAGTGCTTCCATCGAGAGCAGTCCCTTTAAGACATCCTGTAGAGGTGGTTTGTGGGAGGCAAATTTCCCTCAGCTTTCACTTGTCTGGGAATTGTTTAATCCCTCCCTCAAATTTAAATGATAATTGTGCTGGATATAGTATTCTTGGTTCGAGGCCCTTCTGTTTCATTCCGTTAAATATATTATGCCATTGTCTTCTGGCCTGTAAGGTTTCTGTTGAGAGGTCGGATGGGTTTTCCTTTGTAGGTGATCTTTTCTCTCTCTCTGGCTGCCTTTAATACCCTGTCCTTGTCTTTGATCTTTGCCATTTTAATTATTATGTGTCTTGGTGTTGTTTTCCTTGGGTCCCTTGTGTTGGGAGATCTGTGGGCTTCCATGGTCTGAGAAACTATTTCCTTCCCCATCTTGGGGAAGTTTCCAGCAATTATTTCTTCAAAGACACTTTCTATCCCTTTTTCTGTCTCTTCTTCTTCTGGTACTCCTATAATGCGACTATTGTTCTGTTTGGATTGGTCACACAGTTCTCTTAATATTCTTTCATTCCTAGAGATCGTTTTATCTCTCTCTGCCTCAGCTTCTCTGTATTCCTGTTCTCTGATATCTATTCCATTAACATTCTCTTGCACCTTGTCCAGTCTTCTCGTAAGTCCATCGATCGCTTGTCTCATTTGTGCATTGTCTTTCCTCACTTCCTCCCTTAGCTCTTGCATATTTCTCTGTATATCCATCAGCATGGTTATGACTTTTATTCTGAATTGTTGTTCAGGAAGATTGTGTAAGTCTATCCCATCAGGCCCTCTCTCTGGGGTTGTCTGGGTGAGTCTTGACTGGACCATATTCCTCTGTCTTTTCATGGCGATAGAAGCGGTCCCTGGTAGGTGCCACGTGTGTCATCTGGAAGAACAAAGCCCTTCCTGCTAGTTGTTCTCCTTGCCCTTTTCTGGGGCCTGAGCTGGTTTCTCACACACCGGGAGGAAGTCTCTGGGATAACCCCGAGCTGCCTGTGTGCGGGTTCACCCTCAGCCTATCGTATAGCACTGCGGGGGTTTACAGTCTTGCTGAGGTGCCTTTTGGTCCCCTTGGTACTTTCCAGTCCTTGTTGTGGGTTCTGGGGTCCTTCCCGCTTAGCTGCGGGCCAGCCGGGAATAGGTTCTGTGAGGTTGCTGTGGGCGGGGCCACTCCTCCACTGTTCAGCAGCAGTGGCAGCTCCCTGGACCCTTGCCGGGGGGGCAATGAATGGCAGGTTGCTGATCTCTGTGGGAAGCCTTGGCGAGGCTACTTTGTCCGCCAGCCAGGGGGTCCGAAATTCCCCAAGACTCCCAGCCTGCTGGGCTGAGTATGCTGGGACAATTTTGTTCCGCTGTTAGGCCCTTGTCTCTTTAAGACTTTTAAAAAAGCGCCCACTTTTCTTTTGTCCCCAGGAGCCAGCTGAGGGACCTTCTTGCAGTTTCTTTCTCAGATCCTGCCCTTCTGTTTCTCTAATCCCCGATACACCACGCGATGTGTGTCTGTGCTCCGGGTGCAGATCACCAGGGCTGGTTATTTGGCGGTTCTGTGCTTCTACTCCCTCCCCACTCTGATTCTTTTCCTCCTGCCGGTGCGCTGGGGTAGGGGAATGTTCGGGTCCCGCCGGGCCCAGCTTTGTATCTTACCCGCTTCCTGAGGTGCTGAGTTCTCACAGGTGTAGCTGTAGCCTGGCTGTTGTACTGTATCTCCTGCTCTCTGTTTTAGGAATAGTTGTATTTGTTGTATTTTCACAGATATATATGGTTTTGGGAGGAGAATTCCGCTGCCATGCTTATGCTGCCATCTTCCCAGAAGTCCTCATATACAATCTTACAAAGGTTTCACATGAGTAACATTGTGATTACTACATTCACCCGTATTATCAAGTCCCCCCCACACCCCATTGCACTCACTGTCCATTACTGTAGTAAGATGCTATAGAGTCACTGCTTGTCTTTTCCATGCTATACTGCCTTCCTGTTACCCACCTACATTATGTGTGCTAATTATAATGCCCCTTAATCCCCTTCTCCCTCCCTCCCCACTCACCCTCCAACTCCTTCCCTTTGGTAACTGCTAGTCCCTTCTTCGAGTCTTTGAGTCTGCTTTTGTTTTGTTCCTTCAGTTTTGCTCTGCTGTTATACTCCACAGATGAGTGAAATCTTGTCTTTCTCTGCCTGGCTTATTTCACTGAAAATAAAACCCTCTAGCTCCATCCATATGCATTGACTATTTAAGAGTATGCTTTTTTTTTAATTTCCCCAAGATGTGAATATCCCAAATTTCCTCTATAATGGATTTCTAATTTCATCCCAGTATGTTTGGATAACATACTTTCTATGATTTTAATCTTTTCAAATTTATTGAAAACTGTCCTAATATATGTTTTATCCTGGAGAATGCTCTATATACAACTGAGAAAAATGTATTCTGCTATTCGGTGGTGTATTTGACAGTGTTAAGTCTAATAGGTATATAGTATTGTTCAAGTCTTCTATTGCATTGTTAATATTCTGTCTAGTTGTTCCCTAAGATTGTTTTAGATGATTTTTTTCTTAAAATAGCTTGAGAGATTTCTTCTTGCTACATATAAACCCTGACTGTTGCACTGATCAATAAGGAATTGATGAAATATAAGATACATTCCTATGACTGAACTTCTAAGGCCATTACATAATACTCTGGAAAAATACAAGGAAAAGTCAGAATACATCCTTACACAAAGTAGGAAGACTATGTATAATAAGTTTGATTCCTATTTGGTTAAAATAAAAAAGCCCATAAAGAAACTTCAGAAATCAAGAATGACTTGTTATAACTAATGAGGCAGTAGTGTTCTAACTTGTTTCCTGCTCCTAATCTTGTCCAGAAGTACTAAATACACAGTAGCAGATAAGGCTTTACAACTAGGTTCTGTAGTACAGAATTCAGTTCTGCCATTGTAGGTGTGTGACCTTGGCACGCAATTTTCCAAGCAGGGGCTAATAATGGTACCTATATCAAAGTGCTGTTATAAGTTAAGTTACTAATACATAGTAAGTTTCTAGATCATTACCTTCCAAAGAAATGTTTAATAAAGGTTAGCTATTATATCATTCATCTACACTCATTCTCCATACCACAGCCACAGTGATCTTTTAAAAATTTTAAAGTCACTGCCTTGTTAAAACTGTCCTCTGGCTTCCTTTCTCACTTAGAAAAAAAATCAAAGCTCTTTACCCTAAATCAGAATTTCCTACTTAATCTGACCCCTGTTTACTACTTAGACCTTCATTTCTTCTCTTCTGCTCCAGACATAACTGCTGTCTTTCAGATCTTAGAACAACCCTGCTTGTTTTTTTTAATTTTTTTATTTTCCTATTGTTTATGTTCAATCACTTGAACAACATTATGGTTACTAGACCTCCTATTATCAAGTCCCCCCCACATACCCCTCTACAGTCACTGTCCATCAGCGTAGTAAGACCCCTGCTTGTTTTTGACTTAGGTATTTGAATTTTGTTTGGGAAATCTTCCACAAAAAGACTTTTGTCATTTGGAAGTCAAATTTCATCTCCTCAGAGAAGCTTTTTCTAAGTACTACTCTAAATTAGCGACTTAGTTACTCTGTAGCATTATTGTATTAACTTCACGACACTACTTATCAATGTACTTGTAAAGTTTTTCTCACTAGTTTTGTCTCTTCTTACTAAAATATAATTTTCATGAGACCAGTCCCTGACACACATGTGCTCTATATTCAATCTTTATCGAATTATTTTATGTTTTTTCCATTTTCTGCAATTTTCTATAATAAAATTAATTGTATAGAGAATTTTTTTTAATGTCTCACATGGCCTTTATTAACAGCGGGTGGGTGTGGTGGTTAATTTTATGTATCAACCTGGCTAGGCCACACTACCCAGATATTTGATCAATCATTATTCTAAATGATTTTCTGTGAAGGTATTTTTTTATTGCAGTTATTAATGTACAATTACATGTGCAACATTAAGGTTACTAGACTCCCCCTATTATCAAGTCCCCACTACATACCCAACTGCAGTCACTGTCCATCAGCGTAGTAGGATGTTATAGAATCACTACTTGTCTTCTCTATGTTATACTGCCTTCCCCGTATCCCCCCACCCCACCCCCACCCCCACTACCTTATGTGTGCTAATAGTAATAGCCCTTTTTCCCCCTTATCCCTCCCTTCCCATCCATCTTCCCCAGTCCATTTCCCTTTGGTAACTGTTAGTCCATTCTTGGGTTCTGTGAGTCTGCTGCTGTTTTGTTCCTTCAGTTTTTTCTTTGTTGTTATACTCCACATATGAGGGAAATCATTTGATACCCCTCTTTCTCCGCCTGGCTTATTTCACTGAGCATAATCCCCTCTAGCTCCATCCACGTTGTTGCAAATGGAAGGATTTGTTTTCTTCTTATGGCTGAATAATATTCCATTGTGTATATGTACCACATCTTCTTTATCCATTCATCTACTGATGGACACTTAGGTTGCTTCCATTTCTTGGCTATTGTAAATAGTGCTGCTATAAACAAAGGGGTGCATATGTCTTTTTCAAACTGGGCTGCTGCATTCTTAATTGTATAGAGAATTTAAGTAGCATTTTAGGAAATGGAACACAGTACTCTGTAATTGGTCTGAGTTCAATTCAGCTACTGCAAACTAGATGTGTCTGTTCAAGGCTTTTCCTGCTTTCTCACTTGTAAAATAAGAATATTATCTATTTCATGAGCTACTGCAAAAAAATCTACTTCATAAGGTACATCCCCCAATGAAATTTTCGTGACAATACAAATAAACCGCAAATGCCCTTTGACAAGGGGCTCCCTCTCAGCTCACCACCAATCCCACAAAAGGTACCGACGAGCCGCTCTAGCCGCTACCTCCTCCTCTATAGGAACCAGGGTCGCCCGGGGAGAGGGGGCGGGACAGGAGGCCGGGGACGCACTTCCGCTCCCCCGTCGCTCGCAGCCAGTCGGCCTCTAGTGCCCCACCTCTTCCGCTCCAGAGAAAAGCTATCGCCCAGAGCGTCTTCCGGCGGGAGCTGCGCTGCTCCTTAACATGGTGAGTTGGCTGGGCTTGTGAGGGTTTCTGCGGTAGATGTGTCCTTATTTTCTCTTGTACTGAAGAGGCCTTGAAATGCCTCCGTTGCCCAGAGGAGGGGTCGTCGGAGTTGTGCTCTGGCCCCGCTCCCCGCCGCCATCCCCGGGAGAAGTGGCTGGTGTCCGAGAGAGTTCTCCCAGAGCTCTGTTCCCCCCTCGCCCCCTCATCCAGTTTCACTGCCGGTGGGCATCCCCGCCCCAAGCCCGAGCTGTCACCTCCAGGCGAGCTTGTGACAGGGGGCTGCTGAGATTTCCTTGATAAAGAACTAGAAGTCTTTGCCGGCGTCAGCGACCAAAATACCAAGAAATGCTCCGAGAACAAGTCCACAGCAACAACGCCTTGGTTGTGCCGCTTACAGCAGAGACGTTAACGCTGGCGTAAATCGAGAGGGTTATTAGGCTGTTGAAGCAAGCGGACTCCCACTCTGCATCCTGGCTTTATTGAATGCCGGATAACCTGATACAGTAGCAACTTTCAGAAGGCCAGTGATTGGAGAAAGTCGAAGTGTCGGTAGAGAACCTTTTTTGCAGTTTTTTTTCTGCGTTTGTAGATCCCAGTAGCCTTACAGTTTTCAAGATGTGGAGTTTTCATCTAAAATTTGTTAGAGGAACTAGTTGTTTTATGCCTTTAGAAATCAAGTGTATAGCTCTCTGAATTTTATCTAAAGATGAGCATTTGTGATTTCAGTGTCAAAAGAAGTACACAGCATTTTATTAGAAAAATTCATTGTTTCTCTTATTGATAGTCTCCATATGAGAAAAGGAGCACGTTTCTGTGCCTAAGGCATTATCACTCTTGCTGTTCTCCTTGAGTAGAAAAAAGTATTTATCATTTGTAAGTTTTTTAGGTTTTACCCACACACAGAAAGTGGGTAAAAGTTTATTAGCTGACCAAATAGCCTCCAACTACGTTCTTCTTAAAAACATTCATCAATGTATAGCCAGAGTTAAATTTCTAAAATCTGTCTATACCACTCCCTCATTTAAAATACTCCAATTTTTTTCAAGTAGTGATTCTATAACATCTTACGCTAATGGACAGTGACTGTAATGGGGTATGTGGTGGGGACTTGATAATGGGGAGTCTAGTAACCATAATGTTGCTCATGTAACTGTACATTAATAATATCAAAATAAAAAAATACCTCAATTTTTTTTATGAAAGTCTTTTTTTTCCTATAACCCTCAAGATAAAATCCTTTTTAGCATGGTATACAAAGCCATCTGTAGTCAAGTTTCTTACCTTTACAGCTTCTTTTTACATATACATCCATATTCCACCTACATTGAACAGCTTGAATATCTTCTCTAAGAAATAGGCCTCTACACCTAATTTATATGTTTCATCTTCCAGAATCGTTCTCCATCCCCTACTCCTCATTCTTATGAGTATAACCCTTGTGTGTCCTTTTGTCTCTTTCATGAACCTTTTTGCATGCCTCAGGATCCACTTAGGTGCCTCTGTTATGCCCCCATGATAACTTGGTGCTTTTTACAAATGGCAAATAGCATCAGTAGCTCTTAACAGACTGTTAAAACTTGTCTTTCCCACTTCCTAGACTGTAAGCTCGTTGAGAGTAGGACTTATACCTGTGTACTCACTCTGGTATTCCCAAGCCTTGTGCAGTGCCTGGCCAGAGGAATTTTTCAGTAGATGTGTGTTTTACAAAGCACAGAATAAATAATTATGACAGTAAATATTTATGCTTGAAATAGTAATACAGGAAAATGGTAGTATTTAAGTTTTAATCTTCTTCGGAAGAAAGGTTTTATGAGTCGCTCATTGTGTATTATTTATTAAGAACATGCTATATGCAAAGCACAGTGCTATCTTTGAAAATATAAAGGAAATATAGCCCATGTCATCAGTAAAGATACTAAAAAATTAACTTAAAATGCAAGATAACAAGATGAAGGCTGTATTCTGGCTAATTACAAATCAAGTGGCATTAAGAAAAGGAGTATAGTTTGGAATAATCAAGGAAGGTTTCACATAAGAGGTGAACAGTGAAACTGAGTGCTTTGTGCACTACTCTCACTTGGATGAGGAAATGGGAGTGAAGTCAGGAAACTTGGTAAATGTTACAGGATTTTAGAGCTTAATTATACAGGTCTGTAGAGTGGTATGGTCAAGAGACAGGGTATACCACTTTATTGGAGTTGAGGATTATGATCTGGAGCAAGAAGTAAAACGAAAAAATGGGCTAAGTTATTGAAAGCATTAAAATTTGGAGTTTATCCTGATAGCAATGAAGAGCAAGTATAATTTTGGAAATAGTGCTGTGAAAACTGATATTTCTGTGTTTTTTTCCCCAATACCAGAATGGCATCAGAAATGGCCCTCTGCCTTTTAGAAATCTTGATTGTTCTTACCTGAAACTTCAGTTAAAGTAACTTAAATAATTTAAAGTGGGCTGAGATAAGAAGGTATCCAAGGGTAACTGTATTAAGCAGAATTTATCTTTGGGACAAAAATATCCCACACATAATTCTTTAAGAATAGAGTATGTCCATTAGCATTTGTTAACATCTCAAATGAAAATATTGTATTGTTCCTTTTAAACTGAATTGGCATAGCAGAGCCTTAGGGTTACACATCTTTATTTGGATATCAAAATTAGTAACACTTTTTTTTGATGCTTTATTTTTATATTTTAAAGTATGTTTTTGCTTTATGATTTTTTTAATACGGAAATTTTCAAACATAAAAGTAGAATATGATATAATGAGCCCCATGTAGCCATCACTTAGCCTCAACGATTCTATTGTTCTTATGTCAGATTTCTAGGGCTCAGCCTTAGTTTTTGCCTTTCCTGAGTTTCGGCATAGTGCCACTAATGATATTTCTAAGCTTTGAAGAAATGTGATACACCTTTTTATAACTACTGAGATGTTCCTGGATACTAACGGTAGGAAAATCATACTCTGCTGGAATTGGACCTGAAAGTCTTTCACATTTTTAATCTCACGCCCAGGTCCACTGCTTTCTGTGTAGCTTCAGTGTTTGAGTCAAATTTGCCAACTTTATGAGGTAGAAATGTAGTATGGTGGTTGTGGTGATTGTGGCTTTTACCACCTAGGAAAGTATTTTGTTAAAACCTAAATACTTAAGTACATGGCACTTAGCTATCAAATTATTATGTATGTGTGGCCCATTGAAAATTGGGAAGGTTTTTTCCCCTGGAAATAATTACTTTGCTTTTGCTTTTGGAATAACAAACTTTTTTTTCCCCACAGCTTATCTTTCCTTTTCAGGGTTTTTAATTGTTTCTGTTATTTTGTAGGGTATTGTATTCCCAACATGGAAGTATATAGTATATTCAATTTTTTCCTTTACATCTCTTCTTGGTTTTACATCCTATTTACTTATCCTTATTAAGATAAGTCTTCTCCAACTCCAAGATTATAAAACTATACATCCATAAGTTTCTTCAAATACTCTATATCTTTATACTTTAATTTAAAAATAATAAAAGAGTAGGAAATGTAGTAAGGATCCAACTTTACCTTTTTCCAAATACCTTTTTTGAATAGCTCACAGTTCTTCCCACTGATGTTGAATACTGCCTTAATCATAAACTAATTTCCCATATGTGCAATAACTCTATGCCAAGGCTTTCCCACATGGTTTCTGGAACTTGAGTGGTAAATCCCATACTAGTTGCCACTCAGTCTCTTTTCTTATTGATAACCCCACTGCCAGGCCCTTTCTCTGCTGGCCCCATACTGCATACCAGTGGGGACCACAGAGGCTAGCTAGGATGTTAGATACTTTGAATGCCTAAGAGAACCTCAGAGGTTGCTACAATAACAGTTGCAAACTTTTCATACACAAAGCTTCAACTTGGTAAGTTCTAATATTTTCTTACCAGTGGAGCTATTTGGCAAACTGCTTTTCTGGTTCAAAATTGCCTAATCCACTGAAAAATAAATAGTGTGGTCTGGAGGAAAAATGCTATGGTTTGAATTGGTGTTCAGTCATTTGCTAGGATTGTGCCCTTGGACAGTTTACTAGAAACTGTTTCCACCTTGTAGATTATCATGAAAATTGAATAAATACATGTAAAGTGTCTAGAATAGTTGGTTGCCACATATTAAGCATTCAGTAAATGTTAGTGGTTATTGCCATATCATATCACAGGAACTATGAAGAAGATACTTAAATACTGATGTGTGAATTTTTCATTTGTTTTAAAGGGGACAATTCATCTTTTTAGAAAACCACAAAGATCTGTTTTTGGCAAGTTAGTACAGGAATTTAGACTTGTAGCAGCTGACCGAAGGGTAAGTTGTTTTTTATTCTTTAACCCTGATTTTAAAGATTGCAGAAATGCACAATGTTACAGCATGGAAGAAAGTTAATTTTTAAGGCAAATAGGAATTACTCTTAATCTCACCATACAGTTTTCATTTCTTTATATTGGGTAAGTAATTTTTTAATAAAATTACAGTCTTTTGGTATGCAGTTGTTTTGCTTGCAAGGAAACTAATTCAAAGTTTTTATTCTGATTCTAAAGAGTTTTAAAGAAAAATTGTTTTGTGCTTGCCTTATGTTATTATTTTTTTAACAAATTAACTGATGTAGTCTGAAACCATGTTTTCTTATTTTTAATATAAAGCAGGAAAACTAAGTTATGCTTTGGGACTGTAAAAAAAAAAGGTAATCAGCACCTCTTTTGGTCACCAGTATAAACCTTATAGTTATTGTTCTGTTTTCCTTGTTCTCGTTACTGTCTAAATTATACTTAAGCTCCTTGAGGACAGTGACTATTTCTGTTTTGCTCACTTTTTTATAAAATTACAAAAAAAGCACCCAATAAATATTTGATGAGTTTTAAATAAGCCTACCGTCAATGAACATAATAAGCAGTACCAATGATATTGGCCATGTATTGTGATACCAGACCAGAGGCTTCTTTTCTTAGTTCTTTAGCACTGTATCTCCTGTTTCTAAAACCTTGGAATATAGTCAGAACTCAATAATTCTAGTATTTGGAAATATTATTATGTCTTGAGTGTTAAACTTCAAGAGCCAAGGGTAGGGAATTAATCTACTGCTTATGTATCTAGTCCATTTAGGATGATCTCTTGAGAACAGATAGATACAGCTTTATGATGTTGATTGAAAGCAACTGTGTTGCAAAAGTAAATGGGAAGTCTTTAACAGTACCATTTATTGAGTTACAGTACACTACAGAACAGGTGGTAGGAACAAAACTGATATAGGAACACCTGAATTGTGCAGATAATTTCTATCATAATATAAATCTTAAGAAGTATTCCTGGCTCATCTCTCACTACTACTCCTTAGTTATTGTGATTTCATACTTCATGAGGAAGATACTTACTTCTCAGTTACATACGTCCTCATCACAAATAATCTTGTCCTTCCCATCCCTTCCAACCATCTACTCCTATGGTCATACCATAGACTTTATCATTTATAATAACTAGTAATAACTATATCCTACCACTGTCTCAATTTCTGCATTTCACTCATCAGTCACCATTTCTTGTCTTTCTAATTTACTTCTATTACCCCAACTCCCTGTAACTCTGCACTCTTACCAGGACCTTCAATCCATTGACTCTGCTGTATGTTTTCACTTCTGTTATCCTCATTTGCTTACTTATCCAATTTAGATTCTCTGGTCCATCATTATCATTTTCTTGTATATGCCTTCAACTCCTTTGTGTCCTCTTCTGTCTATTATACTTCCCTGGCAAATCCTTAACCTCTTGAAGTCCACTTTCTTTCTACTATGTACCTGCACCCAAGCACCTGAGTGTAGCCTGGAAGAAACGCAGAACCATGCTGACTGGTCTCACTTTAAATTCATGGTCAAGTTTGCCATTAGTACTGCTCATACCATATTTTCCTAGTGCATTCACTTTCCCATTTTCCTAGTGAGTATTTCATGTCATTTTCTTTCACTTATATCCTCAGACTTCTAGAAGCGCATTCATCCTTACTCTAAGCTCTTGGTCTTGCTTCCTGTTTCACTAAGGGAAAAGAAATAATCAGAAGAAAATGTCCACATCCTACCATTAGCTCATCTACCAACACTCTGCCTTCCCTCCTATCCCTGTGAATGAACTGAATGGTCTCCGACATAAGACCATCGCCTCCACTGGTTGCCTACTGAAAGACACTGTTCCTATAAGTGTCCTTCTATCTCTTGCCTCATTGTTTCTTCTTGCATCATTCTCTTCTCTTTCTTGCACCATAATTACATTCCATATATTCCATTAACACCTACTTCATTTCTCTACTTCCTTTTACAGTGACTTGCCTTTACTTTCTTGTTCACTCTTTCTTCTCCCTGTCTCTATTAAACACATGCAAGTTTGTCTCTAGTCACCACTAATCTACAGAAACAGCTTTTATGAGGTAACAAATAACCTGTGTCACCAATATCAACATCCTCATTAAGCCATCTTACTTGAATCAACAGTATTTGACAAAAATTGGTCATGTCCTCCTTAAAGTACTTTATTCATTTGGAATCTAAAACACCTTTCTTGTTTTTTTTTCTACTTCCTTGGCCATTATTTATTTATTTGTTTATTTAAATTTTTTAGTAAGGTATTTTTGATATACACTCTTATGAAGGTTTCACATGAAAAAACAATGTGGTGACTACTTTTACCCATATTATCAAGTCCACACCCATACCCCAATGCAGTCACTATCCATCAGTGTAGTAAGATGCCACAGATTCACTGTTTGCCTTCTCTGTGCTACACTGTTTTCCCAATGACCCTCCACACTATGTGTACTAAACATAATACCCCTCAATCCCCTTCGCCCTCCCTCCCCACCCACCTTCCCACACCGCTCCCCTTTGGTAACCACTGGTCCCTTCTCGGACTCTGAGTCTGCTTCTATTTTGTTCTTCAATTTTGCTTTATTATACTCCACAAATGAGGGAAATCATTTGGTGCTTGTCTTTCTCCGCCTGGCTTGTTTCACTGAACATAATATCGTCCAGCTCCATCCATGTTGTTGCAAATGGTAGGATTTGTTTCTTTTGTATGGCTAAATACTATTCCATTGTGTATATGTACCATATCTTCTTTATCCATTCATCTACTGATGGACACTTAGGTTGCTTCCATTTCTTGGCTGTTGTAAATAGTGTTCCGATAAACATGCGGGTGCATACATCTTTTTGAATCTCAGAAGTTGTATTCTTTGGGTAAATTCCAAGGAATGGGATTCCGGGTCAAATGATATTTCTATTTTTAGTTTTATGAGGAACCTCCATATTGCTTTCCACAATGGTTGAACTAGCTTACATTCCCACCAGCAGTGTAGGAGGGTTCCCCTTCATCCACATCCTCGCCAGCATTTCTTGTTCTTAGTCTTTGGGAAGCTGGCCATCCTTACTGATGTGAGGTGATATCTCATTGTGGTTTTAATTTGCATTTCCCTGATGATTAGTGATATGGAGCGTCTTTTCATGTGTCTGTTGGCCATTTGAATTTCTTGTTTGGAGAACTGTCTCTTCATATCCTCTGCACATATTTTAATCGGGTTATTTGCTTTTTGGGTGTTGAGGTGTGTGAGTTCTTTATATATTTTGGATATTAACCCCTTGTTGGATATGTCATTTAAAAATATATTCTCCCATACTGTACGATACCTTTTTGTTATGTTGATGGAGTCCTTTGCCATACAGAAGCTTTTAAGTTTGATGTAGTCCCTTGTGTTCATTTTTGCTTTTGTTACCCTTGCTGGAGGAGATGCATTCAGGAAGAAGTTGCTCGTGCTTATATTCAGGAGATTTTTGCCTATGTTTTCTTCTAAGACTTTTATGGTTTCATGACTTACATTCAGGTCTTTGATCCATTTCGAGTTTACTTTTGCGTATGGGGTTAAACAATAATCCAGTTTCATTCTCTCGCATGTAGCTGTCCAGTTTTGACAACACCAGTTGTTTAAGAGGCTGTCATTTCCCCATTGTATGTCCTTGGCTCCTTTATCATATATTAATTAACCATATATGGTTGGGTTTATATCAGAGCTTTATAGTCTGTTCCATTGATCTATGGGTCTGTTCTTGTGCCAGTACCAAATTGTCTTGATTTCTGTGGCTTTGTAGTGGAGCTTGAAGTTGGGAAGCATAATCCTCCAAGCTTTATTCTTCCTTCTCAGGATTGCTTTGGCTATTCAGGGTCTTTTGTGGTTCCATATGAATTTTAGAATGGTTAACTCTAGTTCATTGAAGAATGCTGTTGGTATTTTGATAGGAATTGAATTAAATCTAAAGATTGCTTTAAGCAGGCTGGCCATTATGACAATATTAATTCCTATCCATGAGCACGGAATGTGTTCCCATTTATTGGTATCTTCTTTAATTTCTCTCATGAGTGTCTTGTAGTTTTCAGAGTATAGGTCTTTCACTTCCTTGGTTAGGTTTATTCCTAGGAATTTTATTCTTTTTGATGCAATTGTGAATAGAATTGTTTCCCTGATTTCTTTTTCTGCTAGTTCATTGTTAGTGTATGGGAATGCCACAGATTTCTGCATATTAATTTTGTATCCTGCAACTTTGCTGAATTCAGATATTAGATCTAGCAGTTTTGGAGTGGATTCTTTAGGATTTTTTATGTACAATATCATTTCATCTGCAAACAGGGACAGTTTGACTTCTTCCTTGCCAGTCTGGATGCCTTTTACATTTTTATGTTGTCTGATTGCCGTGGCTAGAACCTCCAGTACTATGTTGAATAGAAGTGGGGAGAGTGCGCATCCTTGTCTTGCTCCCCATCTTAAAGGAAAAGCTCTCAACTTCTCACTGTTAAGTATAAAAGTTTGTTGTGTGTTTGTCATATATGTCCTTTATTATGCTGAGGTACTTGCCCTCTATACCCATTTTGTTGAGAGTTTTTATCATGAATAGGTGTTGAATTTTGTCAAATCTTCAGCATCTATGGAGATGATCATGTGGTTTTTTCCCTTCTTTTTGTTGATGTGGTGGATGATGCTGATGGATTTTCGAATCTTTTACCATCTTTGCATCCCTGGAATAAATCCTACTTGATCATGGTGGATAATATTTTTTATGTATTTTTTAATTCAGTTTGCCAATATTTTGTTGAGTATTTTTGCATCTATGTTCATCAGTGATATTGGTCTGTAATTTTCTTTTTTTGTGGTGTCTTTGCCTGGTTTTGACATTAGAGTGACGCTGGCCTCATAGAATGAGTTTGGAAGTATTCCCTCTTCTTCTGCTCTTTGAAAAACTTTAAGGAGGATGGGTATTAGGTCTTCACTAAATGTTTGATAAAATTCAGCAGTGAAACCATCTGATCCAGAGGTTTTGTTCTTAGGTAGCTTTTTTATTACCAATTCAATTTCTTTTCTGGAATTGGTCTATTCAGATTTTCTGTTTCTTCCTGGGTCAACTTTGGAAGGTTGTATTTTTTTAGAAAGTTGTCCATTTCTTCTAGGTTATCCAGTTTGTTACCATATAATTTTTCGTAGTATTCTCTAAAAGTTCTTCATATTTTTGTGGTATTCATAGTGATTTTTCCTTTTTCATTTCTGATTCTGTTTATGGGTGTAGACTCTGTTTTTTTTCTTGCTAAGTCTGGCTAGGGGTGTATCTAGCTAGGTGATTTTCTCGAACAACCAGCTCCTGCTTTCATTTATTCTTTCTATTGTTTTATTCTTCTTGATTTTATTTATTTCTGCTCTAATCTTTATTATGTCCCTCCTTCTACTGACTTTGAGCCTCATTTGTTCTTCTTTTTCTAGTTTCATTAATTTTGAGTTAAGACTGCTCATATGGGATTTCTTCTTTCCTGAGATGGGCCTGTATTGCAGTATACTTTCCTCTTACCATGGCCTTCTCTGCATCCCACAGATTTTGCGGTGTTAAATTATTCTTCTCATTTGTCTCCATATACTGCTTGATCTCTGTTTTTATTTGGTCATTGATCCATTGATTATTTAGGAGCATGTTGTGAAGCCTCCATGTGTTTGTGGGATTTTTCATTTTCTTTGCATAATTTATTTCTAGTTTCATACCTTTGTGGTCTGAGAAACTGGTTAGTACAATTTCAGTCTTTTTAAATTTACTGAGGCTCTTTTTGTGGCCTTGTATATGATCTATTCTTGAAAATGTTCCATGTGCACTTGAGAAGAATGTGTATCCTATTGCTTTTGGGTGTAGAGTTCTGTAGATGTCTGTTAGGTCCATCTGTTCTAATGTGTTGTTCAGTGCTTCTGTCTCCTTACTTATTTTCTGTCTGGTTGATCTGTCCTTTGGAGTGAGTGGAGTGTTGAAGTCTCCTAGAATCAATGCATTGCATTCTATTTCCCTCTTTACTTCTGTTAGTATTTATTTCACATATGTAGGTGCTCCTGTGTTGGGTGCATAGATATTTATAATGGTTACATCTTCTTGTTGGATTGACCCCTTTATCATTATGTAATGTCCTTCTTTGTCTCTTGTGACTTTCTTTGTTTTGAAGTCTCTTTTTTCTGATACAAGTATTGCAACTCCTGCTTTTTACTCCCTGTTAGTTGTATGAAATATCTTTTTCCATCCCTTCACTTTTAGTCTGTGTAGGTCTTTGGGTTTAAAGTGACTCTTGTAGGCAGCATATTGATGGGTCTTGTTTTTTTATCTGTTCAGTGACTCTATGTCTTCTGATTCGTGCATTCAGACCATTTCCATTTAGGATGATTATCGATAGGTATGTACTTATTGCCATGTCAGGCTTTATATTTGTGGTTACCAAAGGTTCAAGGTTAAGTTCCTTACTATCTAAGAGTCTAACTTAACTTACTTAATATGCTAGTATAAACATAGTCTAAAGGTTCTTTTTTTTCTCCTCCTTTTTCTTCCTCCTCCATTCTTTATGTATTAGCTATCATATTCTGTACTCTGTCTGTCCCTTGATTGACTTTGGGGATAGTTGATTTAATTTTGCATTTGCTTAGTAATTAACTGTTTTACCTTCTTTATTGTGGTTTTATTGTCTCTGGTGACAGCTATTAACCCTTAGGAACACTTCATCTATAGCAGTCCCTCCAAAATACACTGTAGAGACGGTTTGTGGGATTTAAATTCTCTCAGCTTTTGCTTATCTGGAAATTGTTTAATCCCTCCTTCAAATTAAATGGTAACCTTGCCAGATAAAGTATTCTTGGTTTGAGGCCCTTCTGCTTCATTGCATTAAATACATCATGCCTCCCCCTTCTGGCCTTTAAGGTTTCTGCTGAGAAGTGTAATGATTGCCTGATGGGTTTTCCTTTGTATGTGATCTTATTTCTCTCTCTGGCTGCTTTTAATAGTCTGTCCATATCCTCTATCTTTGCCATGTTAATTACTATATGTCTTAGTGTTGTCTTCTTTGGGTCCCTTGTGTTTGGAGATCTGTACACCTCCATGGCCTGAGAGACTATCTCCTCCTCCAGATTGGGGAAGTTTTCATCCATTACCTCCTCAAAGACACTTTCTATCCCTTTTTTCTCTCTTCTTCTTCTGGTGCCCCTATAATGCAAATATTGTTCCATTTGGATTGGTCACACCGTTCTCTCAATATTCTTTCATTCTTAGAGATCCTTTTTTCTCTCTGTTCCCCTGCTTTGTTTATTCCTCTTCTCTAATTTCTATTTCATTTATTGTCTCCTCCACCGTATCTAATCTGCTTTCAAAACTTCCCATTGTATATTTCATTTCTGATACTGTGTTCTGTAATGATTGGATTTCTGACTGGAATTTGTCCCTGAGTTCTTGAATATTTTTTGTAGTTCCATGAGCATGTCAATGATTTTTATTTTGAAATCTCTTTCAGGCAGATTCATGAGGTCGATTTCATTTGAATTTTTCTCAGGGGTTGTATTCATAACTTTACTTTGAACCAGGTTCCTTTGGTGTTTCATATTTGTATATGGGACCCTCTAGTGCTCAGAAGCTCTCCTTTCTGGAGCTGCTCAGCCCCTGAAGCAAATGTTGGGCATTATAGGGGAGCAGTATTGGTGCCTGGGGTAAGGGAAGAGCTGTTTCCTGCTTCCCGGCTGCTATGCCTGTCTCCACTGCCTGAACCAGTGGCCAAGCACACAGGTATAAGCCTCTGTGGTTTGTGTATGTAGTTGCTCTAGATGGGGCTTCCCTCTGGCTGGCCTAACACCAGAGTAGGTTTTGCCAGTTTGCCAGCAAGGTGGGGCTGGCCGGGAGAAAGTTTCAGTAGCCTGCGTATCACAGAGGGGGTCCTTGGAACTCTGTAGCCAGCCAGGGAGCTGGAGCTCCTGAAGATCGTGAAAGTTCCCAACCTGCTGGGCAGAGTGCACCCGGACAATTTTGTCTACTTATCTTTTCTCCTGAGCAGTAAGCACCGTGCAATCCTTGCCCCTTTAGCAGCCCTCTTGCTGTTAGGAAGTCTCTCAGACTGCCCACCTTTCTATTCTCCCAGAGCAACCAGATGTGGATCCCTGCTTTCCACAGCAGCTGGAATCTCAGTCTCTCCAAGTATTCTGCCTGTCTTAGCTTTCCAAACCCATAATCACGAGACTACCATGAAAACACCATGAAATGTCGGTTTGTGCTCCCAGATCAGATCTCCGGAGTTAGTTATTCAACAGTCCCAGGCCTCCACTCCCTCCCCACTCTGTTTCTCTTCCTCCCGCTGGTGATCTGGGGTGGGGGAAGGCTTGGGTCCCCTGGGCCACGACTTTGGTACGTTACCCTGTTCCTTGAGGCTTATTTTTTTCTCCAGGTGTATGCAGTTTGGCACTGTCCTCTTTCCTGTTGGTCTTTCAGGATTTTATTATATTTTTGTATTATTTGCGGTTTTAGGAGGAAGCCTCTGTCTCACCTCTCACGCTGCCATCTTTAATCCACTCTCCTTGACTATTATTTTTTAGTTTTCTTTGTCACTTTGCTCTCATCCTTTTGATCTCTAAGTTCTGGAGTGTCCCAGAGTTTAGAGATTTAGCCCCTCTTGTTTATATTCACTACTGCTAGGTGAAATTTTCACTGCCATATGCTGATGACCCCATATTTATATCTCAATCCTTAATGACCCTACCTCCAGAGTCCTACATATAATAGCCTTCTCAACATTGCCACTTGGATATCTAATGGGCAACTCAAATTTGAATTTGTTAAGCCTAAACTTTGATTTTCTACTGCTCCCTTACAAAATGGCTATTATATTCTTCCATATGCTTAGGTCAGAAACCTTGGAGCATTCTTATGCTTCTCTTTACCTCACTCCTTACATCCATTTCATAAGTATATCTTGCTAGTTCTGTCTTTCAGTATAAATAAGACCTATAATCTGGCTCTTCTACGATTTTCATACCAACTTCAAAGCCACCGTCATTTCTCACATAGATTATTGCAGTCACATTCTAAATGGTTTTCCTACTTCCATCCTTATCCCTATGAGTATAGTCTAAATAGAGAAGCCAGAATGATCTTTTAAAATGAAAACTAAATCCCTTCCTGTCTCATTTGGAGTAAAACCCAATTCTTTTCCTGGCTTAAGACAACAGCTCCAGACTCCCTCTCTTCTCCCTCCTCTAGCTGTCCTTAGCCAGTACTCTTCTATCTCAGGGGGCATTTGCACTGAGAAATGGTTCCCGTTTTCTTTCCCAGATATCTGCATGCTTAGCACCTTTGTCTTTTTCACATTTCTGGTCACATGTCACCTTACCAAAGGGGTCTTTTCCAGTCACCCTATTTGGAAGAGCAGCTCTTCATATCTCCTGCTACTGTGTTCTTACTGTACTATATGTGTCCACCACCTGACCGTATGTACTTTTTGTCTTTTATCACACTTGGATTATAAGGTCCATGCTTTGTTTACTGCTATATCTCCATTGCCTAGAAGAATCTGTTACAAATATAGATACTCAAATATTTGTTGACAAATAACTTGATTCACTTGTAGGGCTACAGGGAGTGTAGTTTTCAAATTACATGTTTTATCCTCCTTTTCTGACTATTCTTAAATTTCTGTCCTGGCTAGATCCCATGTCCTGTCATTTCATTATTGTCCTCACTTAGCCTATCATATCAGTCCTCGAGTCTTTAACATCCCCAGCTCACCTACTTCTCTGGTTTTGCTCCTGGGTGTAGAGGAACTTCAGAATGGTGTCTACCACAAATTCATGCTGGTAGCTCTTGTTCTCCTCTTTGATGATTCAATAGTACACTTGCTGTAACAGCTATTCCTCTGTGGATTTTCCCCTCCTGAATAATTCTACTTCTAGAATTGTTCTTTTACATTTGTAATATTATAATTATAACTTGGTTGATGATAATTTTGGTAGATACAGAAAATGTGACCCTTTGCCTTTTTTGAAGGAAGTTGTGCTTATTCCTTTGAATATCAGAGTATGAATTACAACAACTTGAACAAACCCAGTGAAGTTTATCAGCATTATGCAAATAAGAATGATTTTCTTTTTCACAGTCCTGGAAGATACTGCTCTTTGGTGCAATAAACTTAACATGTACGGGATTCCTGCTTATGTGGTGCAATTCCACTAACAGTGTAGGTATGTCACCCTTCTTATTTTTATGGAGTTATTAGTTTCACTGTTATTGTTCTGATTTTAAATAAAAGTATGTCTTCCTTTACATACAATATATTATTTTGAAATATAGCTCAAAACATTTAAATGAGAGAATCTGTTTGAAAAATTCCTTGTAAACTATTGTGTGATTAGTCATTATCACTTTAAATGACCTTTTTTAAAAAAAAAATCAGATCTGTTTGAAAAACAGATTCCTTTTTTTTTGTGATAGATGAGTACTTCAATTTATGCAGTGCTTAAGATTTTGAGATGTATTGATTTTCCTTAGAAAGGGAAATCTGTAATATTTTTCTTGTGTCATGACCTCTTACATTTTTATGTACCATTATTTTCTTTCGTCCTTCTATTTAACAAATACATTTAAAATAGTACTTAGATGACAGAAGCCAAAAAAAAAAAAAATGATCATAGGGCTTTGAGCGTATGCTGCTTCATTTTTCCTGGTGGATAAATCGGATTCTAAAGTAAACTTCTGTACTAACCAACTTTGGTTGCATCTATTAATCAAATTTACCAGATAATTGCTAACTATGACGTTAATCGGAAACTTACAATTTTTTTAGTAGTGGATGCCCCTGGTGTGAATAATTTTTGTGATTTGTCAATAGTTCCTAACAACTGATTCAGTAACATTTTAAGCACTCTTTTTTGTTTTTCAGCTTTAACTGCCTATACTTACTTGACCATTTTTGATCTTTTTAGGTAAGTTTTAAGAAATCTTAGTGCTTTGAGGCTAATAAGGAATTTGTTGCACTGAACTTATGAAGTTTTCTTTGCTTAAAGAAATCTGTGAAATAAGTAAAATTATCAACATAGAACATTTATACAAAAACAATAATAATTAGAAGATATTCTAGAATAAAACATTCCATTTATATAGCAACAAAAAAGATAATACCAAGGCTTAGGTCAGGTTCTTAAGATACCTCCCTGTAGGTGAGTCACCTGTGGCCAGGGAGCAGGGTCATGTAAGACCATATAGTTCCCACTGTACCTGTGTAGATGGAAAAAGACATGAGGCCACATTGACAACTGAAAAGGAAGGAAGTAATTGAGAATCAGGGAGACAAACACTTGGCTCCCTACTTCATGGGACCTTTCATATTGCCGTATAAGGATTAAAGAATAGTTAGATTTTGATGTCTTCAAGATCCATGCCATAGTAGTACAAGTAATTATGTAATTTTTTTCTTTCTTTTAATTTAATTTAATTTTGGTATCGTTAATGTACAATCACTTGACCAACATTATGGTTACTAGACTCCCTATTATCAAGTCCCCCCCACATACCCCACTACCCTCACTGTCCATCACCATAGGAAGATGCTATAGGATCATTACTTTTCGTCTCTATAAATATTGCCTTTCCCGTCACCCCCACCCCCCACTACATTATGTGTGCTAATCGTAATGCCCCTTATCCCTCCCTTCCCACCCATCCTCCCCAGTCCCTTTCACTTTGGTAACTGTTAGTCCATTCTTGGGTTCTTTTGAGTCTGCTACTATTTTGTTCCATCAGTTTTTTTCTTTGTTCTTATACTCCACAGATGAGTGAAATCATTTGATACTTGTCTTTCTCCACCTGGTTTATTTCACTGAGAATAATACCCTCTAGCTCCATCCATGTTGTTGCAAATGGTAGGATTTGTTTTCTTCTTATGGCTGAATAATATTCCATTGTGTATATGTACCACATCTTCTTTATCCATTCATCTACAGATGGACACTGAGGTTGCTTCCATTTCTTGGCTATTGTAAATAGTTCTGTGATAAACATAGGGGGTACATATGTCTTTTTCAAACTGGGATGCTGCATTCTTAGGGTAAATTCCTAGGAGTGGGATTCCTGGGTCAAATGGTATTTCTATTTTGAGTTTTTTGAGGAACCTCCATACTGCTTTCCACAATAGTTGAACTAGTTTACATTCCCACCAGCAGTGTAGGAGGGCTCCACTTTCTCCACATCCTCGTCAACATTTGTTGTTGTCTGTCTTTTGGATGTTGGCGATCCTAACTGGTGTGAGCTGATATCTCATTCTGGTTTTAATTTGCATTTCTCTGATGATTAGGGATGTGGAGCATCTTTTTATGTGACTGTTGGCCATCTGAATTTCTTCTTTGGAGAAGTGTCTGTTCACCTCCTCTACCCATTTTTTCATTGGCTTATTTGCTTCTTGTTTGTTGAGGTGTGTGAGGTCTTTATATATTTTGGATGTCAACCGCTGATCAGATTTGTCATTTATGAATATATTCTCCCATACTGTATGATGTCGTTTTGTTCTACTGATGGTGTCCTTTGCTGTACAGAAGGTTTTCAGCTTGATATAGTCCCACTTGTTCATTTTTGCTTTTGTTTCTCTTGCCCAGGGAGATATGTTCATGAAGAAGTTGCTCATGTCTATGTCCAAGAGATTTTTGCCTATGTTTTCTTCTAGGAGTTTTATGGTTTCATGAGTTACATTCAGGTCTTTGATCCATTTTGAGTTTACTTTTGTGTATGGGGTTAGACAGTAATCCAGTTTCATTCTCTTACATGTAGCTTTCCAGTTTTATCAACACCAGCTGTTGAAGAGGCTGTCATTTCCCCATTGTAAATCCAAAGCTCCTTTATCATATATTAATTGACCATATATGCTTGGATTTATATCTGAGCTCTCTATTCTGTTCCAGTGGTCTGTGGGTCTGTTCTTGTGCCAGTACCAAATTGTCTTGATTACTGTGGCTTTGTAGTAGAGCTTGTAGTCAGGGAGTGTAATCCCCCCTGCTTTATTCTTCCTTCTCAGGATTGCCTTGACTATTCGGGGTCTTTTGTCATTCCATATGAATTTTAGAACTATTTGCTCTAGTTCATTGAAGAATGCTGTTGGTATTTTGATAGGGATTGCATTGAATCTGTAGATTACTTTTGGCAGGATGGCCATTTTGACAATATTAATTCTTCCTAGCCAAGAGCATGGGATGAATTTCCATTTATTAGTGTCCTCTTTAATTTCTCTTAAGAGTGTCTTGTAGTTTTCAGGATATAGGTCTTTCACTTCCTTAGTTAGGTTTATACCTAGGTATTTTATTCTCTTTGATGCGATTTTGAGTGGAATTGTTTTCCAAATTTCTCTTTCTGCTAGTTCACCATTAGTGTATACGAATATAACAGATTTCTGTGTATTAATTTTGTATCCTGAAACTTTGCTGAATTCAGATATTAGATCTAGTAGTTTTGAAATGGATTCTTTAGGGTTTTTTATGTATAGTATCATGTCATCTGCAAACAGGGACAGTTTGAGTTCTTCCTTGCCTATTTGGATGCCTTTTATTTCTTTGTGTTGTCTGATTGCCATGACCAGGACCTCCAGAACTATGTTGCAATAAAAGAGGGGAGAGTGGGCCTACTTGTCTTGTTCCCAATCTTGAAGGAAAGGCTTTCAGCTTCTCACTGTTAAGTATAATATTGGCTGTGGGTTTGTCATATATGGCCTTTATTATGTTAACATACTTGCCCTCTATACCCATTTTGTTAAGAGTTTTTATCAGAAATGGATGGTGAATTTTGTTGAATGCTTTTTCAGCATCTATGGAGATGATCATGTGGTTTTTGTCCTTCTTTTTGTTGATGTAGTGGATGATGATGGTGGAATTTCAAATGCTGTACCATCCTTGTATCCCTGGGATCAATCCCACTTGATCATGATGGATGATATTTTTTATGTATTTTTTTAATTCGGTTTGCTAATATTTTGTTGAGTATTTTTGCATCTATGTTCATCAGGGATATTGGTCTGTAATTTTTTTTGTGTGTGGTGTCTTTGCCTCGTTTTTGGTATTAGACTGATGTTGGCCTCGTAGAATGAGTTTGGGAGTATTCCCTCCTCTTCTACTTTTTGGAAAACTTTAAGGAGGATGGGTATTAGGTCTTCACTAAATGTTTGATAAAATTCAGCAGTGAAACCATGTGGTCCAGGGGTTTTGTTCTTAGGTAGTTTTTTGATTACCAATTCAATTTCTTTTCTGGAATTGGTCTATTCAGATATTCTGTTTCTTCCTGAGTCAGCCTTGGAAGGTTGTATTTTTCTAGAAAGTTGTCCATTTCTTCTAGGTTATCCAGTTTGTTACCATATGATTTTTCATAGTATTCTCTCATAATTCTTTGTATTTCTGTGGTGTCCGTAGTGCTTTTTCCTTTCTTATTTCTGATTCTTTTTATGTGTGTAGACTGTATTATTTTCTTGATAAGTCTGCCTAGGGTTTTATCTATTTTGTTTATTTTCTCAAAGAACCAGGTCTTGCTTTCATTGATCCTTTCTATTGTTTTATTCTTCTCGATTTTATTTATTTATGCTTTAATCTTTATTATGTCTCTTCTATTGACTTTGGGGCTCATTTGTTCTTCCTTTTCTAGTTTCATTAATTGTGAGTTTAGATTGTTCATTTGGGATTGGTCTTCTTTCCTGAGTTAGGCCTGTATTGCATTATATTTCCCTGTGAGCACGGCCTTTGCTGCGCCCCACAGATTTTGTGGTGTTGAGTTACTGTTGTCATTTGTCTCCATGTATTGCTTGATCTCTGTTTTTATTTGGTCATTGATTATTTAGGAGCATGTTATTAATGAAAGGGTTCTTTTAGCTACCCAGCTTAGTCACTCGCAAAGAAGGACATGAGAACTACCTCAGTGTGGTTTTATTCCCTGTAAGACAACAGGCAGAGTGGCTGTCTCAAAAGAGAGAGAGCAGCAGCGGCAGCAAGGGGGGGGCTGCTTCTATAGGAATTTAGGGCCTTGGTGAGCAGGATGGTGGCCTTGTGACTGCTGAGAATCAGAAGCTGATCCAGACGATAGGTAACTTAGAAACTGCTATGGGGGACTTAGAAACTGCTGTAGACAATAAGGGGTTTTGCTACACTCGGGTGCAGCTGCTGTTCAAGGCTGTGTGTTAAAGGAAACTTAACATTCCCGCATTTTGTTTTTTTTCTTATACTAGTTATAGGGAAGAGGGGCGAAGTGTTGGATCATCTGGCTGCTTCGTGCGGGAAGAGGGGCGAAGCGGGGTGCAGGGGATAGGGTTGAAGTGATGGCTTATCTGGCTGCTTCGTGTGGGAAGAGGGGTGAAGTATGGCTGATGGCTCAGGCTTCTGTCAGCACTGCGTTGTCTGCTGGCAGGATCTTTATTCCGTTGAAAGGCGGTGGTACTCCTGCATAATTAACTGATTGATTGTTTCGTTAGTGATTCTTGAAATTTGAGTTTGAATGAGGTTTTTTAGAAGATTAATTAGGCAGGGAGCGAAGAGTAGGACAAAGCAGAAAATGATGAGAGGCATGAGGAGAGGAAGTAGGATGTTTCTCAGAGTTGATCTAAGCCCATGGTCCTTGCCTCATACTCTCTTCTACAGATAGAGACTTTAGCTGCTGCTAGGGAATGGGGGTGACGACTGCTCTGGCTGCTTCATGCTGAGAGGGGGCGTAGTAAGGGGCACGGCTAGGTGTCTATCAGTGGTTGGTCAGGAGGGCTTCGGAAGATGGGAGTTTCCATCTTGGGTTGTATTGTTATTACTATTTGCAGTTTTGTGGCTTTTAGGCGAAACAGAATAAATCATGTTATTAAGTTAAGTACTAACATCTGGAGTTAGATTTTCCATTCTGGAAGAACAGACTTGACAAGGAGATTGATGAATGCATGGCTGAATATAAGGACTAGAAATAGTAAAACTCTAATTGAGAATCATAGCCAGATATCTTGGGGAAACTTGAATTCTGGATCTAGTCTGTGTCCAATGACTAGTATTAGGACTCAGTATAGATAAGGCTGCATTATTGAAACAATACTTTTCTCTAAAATCACCCTCATTTTTATTAAAAGTAACCAGATTAAGAAAATAATTAACACTTGGCTTGATTATTTGCATAAGTTGCTAAACTGTTGTCAGCTTAGAGAAAAAACTTAAAACACTTTATCAGTAACATTTGAACTTCTTTAGTATACTTAATCCTATGTAATACATGTTTTGCTGAAATCTAGTTCTTTGCTAGTTTAGGAGTAATAAAACAGTGATTATAAATGACAAAAGACTTACAAATGACAACAGCTAAAGATTTGATGAGAGCTTACTATAAGAGAGTTGATAAGAAAATTCGGATATTTCTGTAACGTAAAACATTTAGTAACAAAGTTTAGCATCATTCCCTTTGACAGTGCTTTCCAGGTAATTAAGCAGGTGATTATATATTAGATAAAGAAGTTAATTTAGCCAAATACTTTCTCTAATTAGAAAAAAATTCCTCGGACATGTTCTAGGGGCCCTCTGGAAAACATCAGAGTTAACTAGAGGTAAAAGTACTTTTTTGAATTTGATTTTGGGAAGTTGTCAGAAGAAAGTTTCTTTGGCACTTGCTTAAATAGGATTATAGGTTGCTATGAAGCAATATTTATCTATTTAACTAGAATGACAACAAAATACCTCAAAGGCAAATACAGAAGGTTACAATTGTTAGCAAAGTTTAGCTTTTAGTCCTTTTAATACTGAGATTTCATTTTCTTAAATACTCAGACAACTCATTGAGACTTTAAGCATGAGAAAGTGCTTTGATAAAAACAATTAGAAAGTTCTTTGCAATTTTTCAACATTAAGAGCAGGCTAACAGTTTAAGAAAACTGTCTTTTTAACTGAGAACAAAATTCTAATTTTGCTGTGTACTTGATATTGAGACTCGTTTGCTTTAATTTCATATAGCATGACTGTATCAATTCTTCTACAAACTTTCTACAATTTTCTTTTACATTCAGAGTTCTCCCTCTTTAAATAAACAGCTGTACTTTAGAACAGTTACCTTCTTTTACCCTCAACAAAATGAATTTTTATTCCTTATACTTTCTCTTATTAAACACACATCTTTTCTAGCAAGCAGAGATGTTTTCTTTATTACTTTAAGTAGTTTTATTTAGAATTTAAAACCATTAGGAACTTTAATTTTCAGTGAACACTGAGAAGTGGGCTATTGTAAACTATTTCACTAGCATTCTTTAGATTAACAAATTACAAACACATTTCATAATTTCTGGAACTGTGTGCTTTACAGCACCATCTCTAAGCATAAAATATGTCTACTTAACTTAGCAAAACTTTGTTTTAGTTTACTACGAAGATTTTCAGGGAGTTTGTATGAACACACACTATAACACACAATTAAGATATTCTCTTGCTACTCCTAGTTTACTCATAACTATGCTAGATTACTCATGATAAAGATTTGATTCACTGATATTTAATTGCTTTCTTTCCTTTTAACTCATTTGACTAAAAGTATCTCAGTTCTCAAGAATACACTCTAAAAAGCAAGCAGTTTACATAAGTGGGTTAAGGTTTAGATGGCCCAGGCTAACAGGGCCGATGAAGGCTCTGAACTGATAGGGACTGTGTGTGTCTAGGTGGCTGGAAATGAAATGCACGTAGAATTTTAACACCAGTCATTTAAAGCCAGGCTGTATTGCAGAAGATAAATCTTTCTTTGGGATAGTGGCATCTTGGTCTAGGAGCATATCAAAAGGCGGCCTGCGCAGCCTCCAAGATGGGCTGAGGTATTGTCTGTTTGCTAAAGAGTAAGTTAAGAACCTTGCTTTCTAAACTTCCTGGGTGTTAAAATGCAATCTTATTTTTAAGGTGGAATATTTCCTGCCTTTTACTATGTTGTTTACAGCTGGGTCTGCATGCTAAATTAGTTGCTCAGTTTGTAAAATTACTCTATCAGATCTGAAAGAGGAAAGACAACACATAGGCCTGGGCCTTTTAGCATGGTGAAGTGAATCTTACAAATGATTAGCATAATAAAAACATGGGCTACTCTTCTGTGTCTGGGGAACACTAACTGATCTTACTGAAGAATGACTCTAGAGCTCAATGTTTAACACAGAGTTTTGGTAGGGGGGTTTGGATTTAGATTGGTATACTGTAAGAGGACTTGCATGTGCCTGTCTAGGAAGGCTGAAGGGTTTTCGTCTTTATTTTGGACATCTCTCAGTGGGGCTAAGAGGTGAGTTTTCATGTGTCTGTGAGTGGCGGGTAGACTGGGAGGCAAGGGGACTGAACAGGGGTCAGGGTGAGGAGAAAGTAGGGGAGGTGGTATGGAGGCTGTGGAAGGAGAAGAAAGGAGGGACGGAGGGGTGAAGGCAGACGATGTAGGAGATGGAAGAGATGGGTATAGGTTGTGGGTGGCGGGAGTAAGGCTGGAAACGGAGTTGGATGTGAGAATGGAAGCAGATGGTTGCGTCCCCGTAGCGGGAACAAAGGCAGGTGGGGGAGGGGAATTGACTGAGCTTTGGGCTGCTTAGCGATAAGGGGGAGTTCATCCACAGGATCTGGGTCTAGGGGGGAAGGGAGAGCACTTGGAGAGCTTGAAAGGTCGGCAAGGACATGTTTGGGGTGACAAGTGCTACATAGAGATGGCTTGTTTTGAAGATAGAAGAAAGCTTGAACATAGGGAATTCTGTCTCCGGGAATTTCTTTCCACCTGCCTGAACGCTCATAGAAGTTCTGGAGGTCTTAAAGGACTTTAGGGTCTAAGGACGCATCTTGAGGCTAAATTGTTTTATTGTCTAAAGGATATTGGGGCCAAATCTGGCTGCCGAGCTGAATTAACTTGGAGGGTTTTAGATCTGGATGTAGATGAAGAGTTTTGAAATTGCTTAGGAGGCAGCAGAGCGGGGAATCGGCAGAGATGGAGGGGGACGCTCCCATCGTGACTCTTACAGTGGAGTTTCTGTAGCACACCCCAGGCGTCCCTAGGGGGCTTAGAACTCTGAGAGAAACCTGACTCCAAGTGAAAAGTCATCACCTCAGTCACTGGAGGGGTGAGCTTGCCCTGGGCAAGCGTGCCAGCAGGTGCCGAGCGCTAGGACTTTTCGGCAACACCCCGGATGGCGAGTACAAAAGTACAGAGCATGCTGGAAGCGGAAGAGTCATAGTGGGAGCAGTCTCTCGCCTACTGGGGATGAGAGAAATTGGACTGGGGGTTTCACTGACCTGCTGCCTGCGGGTCTAGGGGACAGTCTCTTGCCTACTGGGGACGAGAGAAACTGGACTGGGGGCAAGTCTCGCGCCTGCTGGGGACAAGAGAAACTGGACTGGGAGTGACTTAGGGGCACAGCTGTAGCCGTGAAGGTCGTGGCTGGGGGTGACCCCCACCTGCAGTGAGGCCTCGAGGGCGACGGACACTCAACGGTCAGCCCTCAGGCATTCACAGAGGCATTTTAGTCACTTGATGGGGGAGGGTGACTCACTGTTCCTTTTGCGCAGGTAGTGGATGCTGGAGAGGCGTTCAGGGAGATGGAGGGCACCGAGGAGCCCCCATGTCCAGAGGGGCCGGGCACTATTGGATTCCTGGTGCAGCTCGAATTCCTAGGAAAGAGCAGGCGACCGGGAAATCCCAAACCGGGCGGAAACACCAATGAAAGGATTCTTTTAGCTACCCGGCTCACTCGCTCACAGAGAAGGACACGAGAACTCCGTCAGCGCGGTTTTATTCCCTGTAAGACAAACAGGCAGAGAGGCTGTCTCGAAAGAGACAGAGCAGCAGTGGCAGCAAGGGGGGGCTGCTTATATAGGAATTTAGGGCCTTGGTGAACAGGATGGTGGCCTTGTGACTTCTGAGAGACAGAAGCTGGTGCAGACAATAGGAACTTAGAAACTGCTGTGGGGGACTTAGAAACCGCTATAGACGATAAGGGATTTTGCTACACTTGGGTGCAGCTGCTGTTCAAGGCTGTGTGTTAAAGGGAACCTAACAATTAAGCCTCCTTGTGTTTGTGGGCTTTTTCATTTCCTTTGTGTAATGAATTTCTAGTTTCATACCTTTGTGATCTGAGAAGCTGGTTGGTACAATTTCAATATTTTTGAATTTACTGAGGTTCTCTTTGAGGCCTAGTATATGATCTATTCTTGAAAATGTTCCATGTGTACTTGAGAAGAATGTGTATCCTATTGCTTTTGGATGGAATGCTCTGAAGATGTTGGTTAGATCCATCTGTTCTAGTATGTTGTTCAGTGCCTCTATATCTTGTTTTCTGTCTGGTTGATCTGTCCTTTGGAGTGAGTGGTGTGTTGAAACTCCTAAAATGAATGCTTTAATTTCCCCCTTTAATTCTGTTAGTATTGGTTAACATATGTAGGTGATCCTGTGTTGGGTGCATAGATATTTATAATAGTTATATCCTCTTGTTGGACTGACCCTTTTATCATTATGTAATGTCCTTCTTTGTCTCCTGTGACTTTCTTTGTTTTGAAGTCTATTTTGTCTGATACAAGTACTGCAACTCATGCTTTTTTCTCCCTATTAGTTGCATGAAATATCTTTTTCCCTCCCTTTACTTTCAGTCTGTGTATGTCTTTGGGTTTGAAGTGAGTCTCCTGTAGGCAACATAAGATGGGTCTTGTTTTTTTTATCCATTCAGTAACTCTATGACTTTTGATTGGTGCATTCAAACCATTTACATTTAGGGTTATTATCGATAGGTATGTACTTATTGCCATTGCAGGCTTTAGATTCGTGGTTACCAGAGGTTCAAGGGTTGTTCCCTTACTGTCTAACAGTCTAACTCACTTCATATGCTATTACAAACACAACCTAAAGATTCTTTTTTTTTCTCCTTTTTTTTCCTTCTCCATTCTTTGTATGTTATGAACCATATTCCATACTCTTTGTCTGTCCCTTGGGTGACATCTGTTTAATTTTAGCAATACTTCCATCTAAAGGATTCCCTCCAGAATGGACTGTAGAGGTGGTTTGTGTGAGGTAAATTCTCTCAGCTTTTGCTTATCTGAAAATTGTTTAATCCCTCCTTCAAATTTAAATGATAACCTTGCCAGGTACAGTATCCTTGGTTCAAGGTCCTTCTTCATTGTATTAAATATATCATGCCACTCCCTTCTGGCCTGTAAGATTTCTCTTGAGAAGTCTGATGATAGCCTGATTGGTTTTCCTTTGAATGTGATCTTTTTTTCTCTATCTACTTTTAAAAGTCTGCCTTTATCCTTGATCTTTGCCATTTTAATTATTATATGTCTTGATGTTGTCCTCCTTGGGTCCCTTGTGTTGAGAAATCTGTGCACCTCCATGGCTTGAGAGACTATCTCCTTCCCCAGATTAGGGAAGTTTTCAGCAATTACCTCCTCAATGACACTTTCTATCCCTTTTTTCTCTTCTTCTTCTGGTATCCCTATAATGCAAATATTGTTCCGCTTGGATAGGCCACTTAGTTCTTTCAATATTCTTTCAGATTCTTTTTTCCTTCGTGCCTCAGCTTCTTTATATTCCTCCTCTCTAATTTCTATTCCATTTACTGTCTCTTCTACTATGTCTAATCTGCTTTTAAATCCCTCCATTGTATGTTTCATTTCAGGTATGGAATTTCTTAACAATTGAATCTCCAACTTAAATTCATTCCTGAGTTCTTGAATATTTTTATGTGCCTCCGTAAGCATGTTTGTTATTTTTATTTTGAACTCTCTTTCAGGAAGATTGGTGAGTTCAGTTTCATTTGGCCATTTTTCTGGTGCTTGTGAGATTTTGGTCTGAACCATGTTCTTTTGACGTTTCATATTTCTGTGTGGTGCCCACTAGTGCGCAGAAACTCCAGTGTCTGGAGCTACTCAGCCCCTAGCGTGAGGGTGGGGGTTGTAGGGGAGCGGAGCTGGTGTATGACGGGAGGAAAAATCTGGTTCCTGATTCCCATCTGTGGTTCCTGATTCCCATCTGTGGTTCCTGTCTCCAGTGTCAGAGCCAGTGGGCCAAGCACAGATCTGTAAGCCTCTGTTTTTTGCGTCTCTATCTATTGTAAGTGGGGCCTCCCTCTGGCTCACCTGATGCCAGCACAGTGACTGCCATTTTGTAAACTAGTGCCGACAGGCTAGGAGGAAGGTGCAGTAGGCTGCATGTCACAGTGTGGGCCCTCTGGGCTCAGTAGGCAGCCTGGGGATGGAGCACCTGAAGCTCCTCAACGTTCCCAACCAGCTGGGCAGAGCGCGCCCAGACAATCTTGTCCACTCTCCCTTCTCCCATGCAGCATGGTCCGTGCAAACCCTGCGTCTTCGGCAGCCATCTCACTGCTAGGAAGCCTCTCAGACCGCCCACCCCTCCTCTGACACAGAGCAGCCGGCTGTGGATCCCCCCCTCCACAAACGGCCAGAATATCAATCTCCCAAGCACTCCACCTGTCCGAGCTCCCCAACGTCCAGAGCTCCACACAATATAGGCTTCCTCTCACAAGTAGATCTCCAGGGATAGGCGCTCAGAAGTCCCAAACTTCCACCCTCTCTCCACTCCCTTTCCCTTCTTCCCGTGGGTGTGCTGGGGTAGGGGAAGGACCTGGGTCCCTCCGGATTAAGGCTTTCTTAAGTTACCATGTTTTGTGAGGTCTGCTCTGTTCGTGATGTCTGTATACAGTCTGGTGCAGCCTTCTTTCTTGTTGCTATTTTAAGATTAGTTGTATTAATTAATTGTATTTTTGTACTATTTGTTGTTTTGGAAGGAGTTCTCCGTCTCACACCACCATCTTGAATGCCAGTAATTGTGTAATTTAATCTACTTGATTTCATCAATTTATGTAATTAAATCTCCTTTTCATCAATATTGTAATTAAATCTTCCCTGATTGTCTGAAACAGATTTGTTACCTGAATTTCACACTGTGGAAAATGGTTTTAGAATGAATATCTATTATTCTACTTTGAAAATAAACATAATTTTATCCCATCTGGATTGTTGTTAAGGTGTTATTAATATTTATTTTAACTTTTGACAAAGATTCAATGAAGTTTATCAAAGTTAAAATTCATTTTATGTGCCTAGAATAAAATATATTATCATTATTATTACTATGTAATTTATTTTTTGCATGCTTAGTTATGGACCATATTTAGAATGGATAACTCAGTGAGTAGAGAAAGTATTGGTTTAGGTTCTGTTTACCTGACTTAATTATGATGTGATATAACTTCTTTCAGTTTTTACACATGTTAAAAAAAACTGTCATGTTTCAGGATGCTTATATGATTATATTATAAATCAGAATAATTTACCAAATAATTCTTTGCAAAAACTGATAATTTTCAGCAGCTTAGGAATTCTGAGAACTCAGTTTCTTTCTGCTTGTTCTCTCGCTCTAGTTCTAATGCTAACTTTATTTTCCTTTTTACTTAGTTTAATGACATGTCTAATAAGTTACTGGGTAATGATGAGGAAGCCTAGCCCTGTCTATTCTTTTGGGTAAGTTTAAATTATTTTGTTTTCTGCTAACTTCTTAGTATCAAAATAATAGGTATATTAGGCATTAAATAGCTAGCTAGAGCATTACTAGAAAATAAATGCAGCCTGCTTAGTAGAACGGGGATCAAATAGTGAAAACAAATTAATAAACATCTTCCAAGAGGATTGTAAATAAGAAACATGAATATTTAATTTTAATTCATATTAAAATAAAAGGTTCACGTTAGGTTCTTTTTTATTTTTTAAAACAAATGTTACAATAAATTGTTCACGTTATGTTTAATATTTTGGTAATCTCTTATTTTGCTTAAGAGAAAGTATAAAGGATTTTCATGTAAGTATATCTGGTAGATGTTAAAGTAAATGTGATACAACGCCCTATGATTCTTACCCTATGCTATAGTTATAGTACTTAGAGTTCCTAAAATTATCTGTGGTAAAAACTGATATAAAAATTATGTGACTCAAGGATAACATTATCTTAAGCCTTCTATAATATCATAAATTCTTTTATTCATCCCTTGGTTTGGGTCAAAATACTTAGTAATCTTCCATTGGGAGTACTTGGCAGTGGAGAAAAGTTCTGTGATTTATTGTCAATAAATGATGAACAATACTGTATTAATTTTGCAATATACTATGTTTGATGTTACTATTTTATACAGTGGAGTAACAGCCTTGCAAGAAAATAAGATCAGTTTAATAATAAAAAATATAACATCTTCATAATAAATAAGGAAAAGTAATGTAAATGTGATACATATTTTTCCTTGTTATCATTAATCTACAATTACATGTGCAACATTATGGTTACTGAACTCCCCACTTCATCAAATCCCCCCACCTACCCCATTACAGTCACTGTCCATCAGCGTAGTGAGATGCTATAGAATCACTACTTGTCTTCTCTGAGTTGTATAACCCTCCCCCTGCACCCCCTCCACATTATGTCTCCTAATCGTAATGCCCCTTTTTCCCCTTGTCCCTCCCTTCCCACCCATCCTCCCTGGTCCCTTTCACTTTGGTAACTGTTAGTCCATTCTTGGGTTCTGTGAGTCTGCTGCTGTTTTGTTCCCTCAGTTTTTTTCTTTGTTCTTATACTCCACATATGAGTGAAATCATTTGATACTTGTCTTTTTCTGCCTGGCTTATTTCACTGAGCATAATACCCTCTAGCTCCATCCATGTTGTTGCAAATGGTAGGATTTGTTTTCTTCTTATGGCTGAATAATATTCCATTGTGTATGTTGTACCACATCTTCTTTATCCATTCATCTACTGATGGACACTTAGGTTGTTCCCATTTCTTGGCTATTGTAAATAGTGCTGCGATAAACATAGGGGTGCATATGTCTTTTTTGAACTGGGCTGCTACATTCTTACGGTAAATTCCAAGGAGTGGGATTAATGGGTCAAATTGTATTTCTATTTTGAGTTTTCTGAGGAACCTCCATACTGCTTTCCACAATGATTGAACTAAAATGCATTCCCACCCATTCTCCACATCCTCACCAACATTTGTTGTTGTTTGTGTTTTGGCTGTTGGCCATCCTTACTGGTGTGAGGTGATATCTCATTGTAGTTTTAATCTGCATTTCTCTGATGATTAGCGATGTGGAGCATCTTTTCATGTGCCTGTTGTCCATCTGAATTTCTTCTTTGGAGAAGTGTCTATTCATATCCTCTGCCCATTTTTAATTGGATTATGTGCTTTTTGTTTGTTGAGGTGTATGAGTTCTTTATATATTTTGGATTTCAACACCTTATCGGATATGTCATTTATGAACATATTCTCCCATACTGCAGGATGTCTTTTTATTCTACTGATGGTGTCCTTTCCTCTACAGAAGCTTTTCAGCTTGATATAGTTTTATAGCTTTGTGATCTGAGAAGTTGGTTGGTAGAATTTCAATGTTTTTGACTTTACTGAGGTTCTTTTTGTGGCCTAGTATGTGGTCTATTCTAGAAAATGTTTCATGTGCACTTGAGAAGAATGTGTATCGTGCTGCTTTTGCATGCAGAGTTCTGTAGATGTCTGTTAGGTCCATCTGTTCTAGTGTGTTGTTTAGTGCCTCTGTGTCTTTACTTATTTTCTGTCTGATTGATCTGTCCTTTGGAGTGTGTGATGTGTTGAAGCCTCCTATAATAAATGCATTGCTTTCTATTTTCTCCTTTAATTCTGTTAGTATTTGTTTCACATATGTAGGTGGTCCTGTGTTAGGTGCATATATATTTATAATGGTTATATCCTCTTGTTCGACTGCCCCCTTTATCATTATGTAATATACTTCTTTATCTCTTGTTACTTTGTTTTGAAGTCTATTTTGTGTGATACAAGTACGACAGCACCTGCTTTTTTCTCCCTTTTGTTTGTATGAAATATCTTTTTCCATCCCTCCATTTTTAGTCTGTGTATGTCTTTGGGTTTGAGGTGAGTCTCTTGTAAGCAACATATAGATGGGTTTTGCTTTTTTATCCATTCCATTACTCGATGTCTTTTGACTGGTGTATTCACTGCATTTACATTTAGGGTGTTTATCAATACACATGTACTTATTGCCATTGCTGGCTTTACATTTGTGGTTACCAAAGGTTCAGGGGTGTCTTCTTTACTATCTAACAGTCTAACTTAACTCTCTTGTTAAGCTGTTATAAACACAGTCTGATGATTCTTTCTCTCCCTTCTTATTCTTCCTCCTCCATTCTTTATATACTAGGTGTTTTATTCTGTACTCTTTTATGTTTCCGTTGACTGGTTTTGTGGATAGTTGATTTTACTTTTTGCCTTTAGTTCGTATTTGGATGGTCTGCTTTCTTTGCTATGATTTTATTTTCTCTGGTGACATCTTTTTAGCCTTAGGAGTGCTTCCACCTAGAACAGTCCCTTTAAGATATCCTGTAGCGGTGGTTTGTGGGAGGCAAATTCCCTCAACTTTTGCTTGTCTGGGATTTGTTTAATCCCTCCCTCAAATTTAAATGATAATTGTGCTGGATACAGTATTCTTGGTTCAAGGCCCTACTGTTTCATTCCATTAAATATATCATGCCCTTCTCTTCTGGCCTGTAAGGTTTCTGTTGAGAAGTCTGATGATAGTCTGACGGGTTTTTCTTTGTAGGAGATCTTTTTTCGCTCTCTGCCTGCCTTTAATCCTCTGTCCTTGTCTTTGATCTTTGCCATTTTAATTGTTATGTGTCTTGGTTTTGTCTTCCTTGGTTCCCTTGTGTTGGGAAATCTGTGGGCTTCCATAATTTGACAAACTATTTCCTTCCTCAGCTTGGGGAAGTTTCCAGCAATTATTATTATTTTTTTTTTTTAACAATTTATTTTGGTATCATTAACCTACAATTACATGAGCAATATTGTGATGATTAAACTCTATTACAGTTCCCCCCACCAACCCTATTACAGTCACTGTCCATCAGCGTAGTGAGATGAGAATCACTACTTGTCTTCACTGAGTTGTACAGCCCTCCCCGTGCCCCCCCACCATATGTCTGTTAATCGTAAAGCCCCTTTTACCCTCTTATCCCTCCATTCCCGCCCTTCTTCCCTAGTCCCTTTCCCTTTGGTAACTTAGTCCGTTCTTGGGTTCTGTGAGTCTGCTGCTGTTTTCTTCCATCAGTTTTGTTTGTTTGCTTGTTTGTTTGTTTTTCTTCTTATATTCCACATATGAGTGAGATCATTTGATACTTGTCTTTTTCGGCTTGGCTTATTTCACTGAGCATAATACCCTCTACTTCCATCCATGTTGTTGCAAATGGTAGGATTTGTTTTTTTCTTATGGCTGAATAATACTCCATTGTGTCTATGTACCACCTCTTCTTAATCCATTCATCTACTGATGGACACTTAGATTGCTTCCATTTCTTGGCTATTGTAAATAGTGCTGCGATAAACATAGGGGTGCATCTGTCTTTTTGAAACTGCGCTGCTGCATTCTTAGGGTAAATTCCTAAGAGTGGGATTCCTGGGTCAAATGGTATTTCTATTTTGAGTTTTTTGAGGAACCTCCATACTGCTTTCCACAATGGTTGAACTAATTTGCATTCCCACCAGCAGTGTAGGAGGGTTACCTTTTCTCTACATCCTCGCCAACATTTGTTGTTGTTTGTGTTTTGGATGTTGGCCATCCTCATTGGTGTGAGGTGATATCTCATTCTGGTTTTAATCTGCACTTCTCTGATGACCAGCGATGTGGAGCATCTTATCATGTGCCTATTGGCCATCTGAATTTCTTCTTTAGAGAACTGTCTATTCATGTCCTGTGCCCATTTCTTAATTGGATTATTTGATTTTTGTTTGTTAAGGTGCATGAGTTCTTTATATATTTTGGATGTCAACCCCGTATCGGATACATCATTTATGAATATATTTTCCCATATTGTAGGATGTCCTTTTGTTCTACTGATGGTGTCCTTTGCTGTACAGAAGCTGTTCAACTTGATATAGTCCCATTTGTTCATTTTTGCTTTTGTTTCCCTTGCCCGGGGGGATATGTTCATGAAGAAGTCGCTCATGTTTATGTCCGAGAGATTTTTGCCTATGTTTTTTTCTAAGAGTTTTATGGTTTCATGACTTACATTCAGGTCTTTGATCCACCTTGAGTTTACCTTTGTGTATGGGGTTAGACAGCAGTCCAGTTTCATTCTCTTACATGTAGCTGTCCAGTTTTTCCAACACCAGCTGCTGAAGAGGCTGTCATCTCCCCATTGTATATCCAAGGCTCCTTTATCAAATACTAATTGACTGTAGGTGTTTGGGTTAATGTTTGGATTTTCTATTCTGTTCCACTGGTCTGTGGGTCTGTTTTTGTGCCAGTACCAAATTGTCTTGATTACTGTGGCTTTGTAGTAGAGCTTGAAGTCAGGGAGCGTAATTCCCCCTGTTTGATTCCTCCTTCTCAGGATTGCTTTGGCTATTCGGGGTCTTTTCTGGTTCCATGTGAATTTTAGAATTATTTGTTCCAGTTCATTGAAGAAAGCTGTTGGTAGTTTGATAGGGATTGCATTGAATCTGTAGATTGCTTTAGGTAGTATAGCCATTTTGACACTATTTATTCTTCCTAGCCAAGAGCATGGGATGCATTTTCATTTGTTAGTGTCTTCCTTAATTTCTCCTAGGAGTGTCTTGTAGTTTTCAGAGTACAGGTCTTTCACTTCCTTCGTTAGGTTTATTCCTAGGTATTTTATTCTTTTAGGTGCAATTGTGAATGGAATTGTTTTTCTGATTTCTCTTTCTATTAGTTCATCATTAGTGTATAGGAAAGCAACAGATTTCTGTGTGTTAATTTTATTACCTGCAACTTTGCTGAATTCATATATTAGTTCTAGTAGTTTTGGAGTGGAGTCTTTAGGGTTTTTTATGTACAGTATCATGTCATCTGCAAATAGTGACAATTTGACTGCTTCTTTACCAATCTGGATGCCTTGTATGTCTTTGCTTTGTCTGATTGCCGTGGCTAGGACCTCCAGTACTATGTTGAATAACAGTGGAGAGAGTGGCCACCCCTGTCTTGTTCCCGATCTTAGATGAAAAGCTTTCAGCTTCTCGCTATTAAGTATGATGTTAGCTGTGGGTTTGTCATATATGGCCTTTATGATGTTGAGGTACATGCCATCTATACCCATTTTGTTGAGAGTTTTAATCATGAATGGATGCTGAATTTTTTCAAATGCTTTTTCAGCATCTATGGAGATGATCATGTGGTTTTTGTTCTTCTTTTTATTGATGTGATGAATGATGTTGATGGATTTTCGAATGCTGTACCATCCTTGCATCCCTGGGATGAATCCCACTTGATCATGGTGTATGATCCTCTTGATGTATTTTTGAATTCGGTTTGCTAATATTTTGTTGAGTATTTTTGCATCTACGTTCATCAGGGATATTGGTCTGTAATTTTCTTTTCTAGTGAGGTCTTTACCCGGTTTTGGTATTAGATTGATGCTGGCTTCATAGAAAGAGTTTGGAATTATTCCCTCCTCTTCTATTTTTTGGAAAACTTTACGGAGAATGGGTGTTATTTCTTCTCTATATGTCTGGTAGAATTCAGAGGTGAATCCATCAGTTCCAAGGCTTTTGTTCTTGGGTAGTTTTTTGATTACCGATTCAATTTCGTTGCTGGTGATTGGTCTGTTTAGTTTTTCTGTTTCCTGCTTGGTGAGTCTTGGAAGGCTGTATTTTTCTAAGAAGTTGTCCATTTGTTCTAGGTTTTGGAGCTTGTTGGCATATAGATGCTCTTAATATTCTCTTATAATTCTTTGTATTTGTGTGGGGTCGTTATTCTTCCTTTCTCATTTATGATTCTGTTTATGTGTGTAGATTCTCTTTTCTCTTAATGAGTGTGGCTAGGGGTTTATCTATTTTGTTTATTTTTTCAAAGAACCAGCTTTTGGTTTCATTGATTTTTTTCTATTGTTTTATTCTTCTCAATTTTATTTATTTCTTCTCTGATCTTTATTATGTCCCTCCTTCTGGTGACTTTGGGCCTCATTTGTTGTTCTTTTTCCAATTTCAATAATTGTGTCTTTATACTGTTCATTTCGGAATGTTCTTCCTTCTTTAAATAGGCCTGTATTGCTATATACTTTCCTCTTAAAACTGCCTTTGCTGTGTCCCACAGAAGTTGTGGCTTTGTGTTGTTGTTGTCATTAGTCTCCATATATTCTTTGATTTCTGTTTTGATTTGATCATTAACCCATTGATTAATTAGGCGAATGTTGTTATGTCTCCATGTATTTGTGAGCCTTTTTGATTTCTTCCTAAAATTCATCTCTAGTTTTATACCTTTGTGATCTGAGATGTTGGTGGTAGGATTTCAATATTTTTGACTTTACTGAGGTTCTTTTTGTGGCCTAGAATGTGGTCTATTCTGGAAAATGTTCCATGTGCACTTGAGAAGAATGTGTATCCTGCTGCTTTTGGGTGCAGAGTTCTGTAGATATCTGTTAGGTCCATCTGTTCTAGTGTGTTGTTCAGTGCCTCTGTGTCTTTACTTATCCTCTGCCTGGTTGATCTATCCTTTGGAGTGAGTGACATGTTAAAGTCTCCTAAAATAATTGCATTGCTGTCTATTTCCTCCTTCACTTGTGTTAGTATTTGTTTCACATATGCTGACGCTCCTGTGTTGGGTGCATATATATTTATAATGGTTATATCTTCTTGTTGGACTGACCCCTTTATCATTATGTAATGTCCGTCTTTATCTCTTGCTAGTTTCTTCGTTTTGAAGTCTATTTTATCTAATACAAGTACTGCAACACCTGCTTTTTTCTCTTTGTTGTTTGCTTGAAATATTTTTTTCCATCCCTTCACTTTTAGTCTGTGTATGTCTTAGGGTTTGAGGTGAGTCTCTTGTAAGCAGCATATAGATTGGTCTTGCTTTTTTATCCACTCTGTTACTCTGTGTCTTTTGATTGGTGCATTCAGTCCGTTTACATTTAGGGTGATTATTGATAGATATGTACTTATTGCCATTGCAGGCTTTAGATTCGTGGTTACCAAAGGTTCAAGGGTTGCTTCTTTACTATCTAACAATCTAACTTAACTTTCCTGTTAAGTTATTGTGAACGACGTCTGATGTTTCTTTATCTCTCTTTTCCTATTCTTCCTCCTCCTTTCTTTATATATTAGGTGTTTTATTCTTTGCCTTTAGTTAGTATTTGGATGGTCTGCTTTCTTTGCTGATTTTATTTTCTCTAGTGACATCTTTTTAGCCTTAGGGGTGCTTCCCTCTAGAGCAGTCCGTTTAAGATATCCTGTAGTGGTGGTTTATAGGAGGCAAACTCTCTCAACTTTCTTTTGTCTTGAAATTGTTTAATCCCTCCGTCATATTTAAATGATAATCATGCTGGATACAATATTCTTGGTTCGAGGCCCTTCTGTTTCATTACATTAAATATATCATGCCATTCTCTTCTGGCCTGCAAGGTTTCTGTTGAGAAGTCTGATGACAGTCTGATGGGTTTTCCTTTGTAGGTGTTCTTTTTTCTCTCTCTTTAGTTCCTTTAATACTCTGTCTTTATCTTTGATCTTTGCCATCCTAATTATTATGTGTCTTGGTGTTGTCTTCCTTGGGTCCCTTGTGTTGGGAGATCTGTGGGCTTCCATGGACTGTGAGACTATTTCCTTCCCCTGCGTGGGGCAGTTTTCAGGAATTATTTCTTCAAAGACACTTTCTATCCCTTTTTCCCTCTCTTCTTCCTCTGGTACTCCTATAATGCGAATATTCCTCCGTTTCGATTGGTCACACAGTTCTCTTAATCTTCTTTCATTCTTAGAGATCCTTTTATCTCTCTCTGCCTCAGCTTCTTTGTATTCCTGTTCCCTGTCTTGTATTTCCTTGATTGTGTCTTGAACCTGATTCAATCTGCTGTTGAGCCGGTCAATGGCTTGTCTCATTTCTGCATTGTCTTTCCTCACTTCCCTCACTTCCTCCCTCAGCTCTTGCACATTTTTCTGTAGATCCATCAGCATGGCTATGACTTTTATTCTGAATTCTTTTTTAGGAAGACTGTGCATATCCATTCCTTCCGCTTCTTTCTCTGGGGTGGTGTTTGTCTAAAACTTTGTATCATATTCTTCTGTCTTCTCATGACTATAGACTTGGTTGTTGGTAGCAAGGAGGGAGAAGAAAGGAGAGAAAAGCAAAAAAATTCTACTAATAATAAAAAAAGTAAAAGGAGAGAGAGTAGAAGGAAAAGATAGGAAAGAAAAAGAAAAAGCAGCAACACCTAAAAGAAAAGAAAAGAAAAAAAAAAAAACTCCCACCGGGGGTGGTTTCTGTGTGAATGCTGTAGGTGGTGCTGTTGCTCCACTATTCCAGATCCGTGGCCGTGTCACTCCGCACGGCCCTTTAAAGCTGTGCCCGGGGTGAGAATGAATGGAGATTCTCTGCTGCACTCCCGTCTCTTTAAGACCGCTGAAAAACAAAGCATGCTTTTCTCCTTTTTTTCCTTCTCTCTTCTCCTTCCCGGAGCCAGCCGCGAGCAAGCAGGCATTTCAGACCGCTGAAAAACAAAGCGCGCGCTTTTCTCCTTTTTTTCCTTCTCTCTTCTTCCCTGAGCCAGCCGCGAGCAAGCAGGCGTTTCAGACTGCTGAAAAACAAAGCGCGTGCTTTTCTCCCTTTTTTTCCCTTCTCTCTTCTCCTTCCCTGACCCAGCCGCGAGCAAGCAGGCGTTTCAGACCGCTGAAAAACCAGGCGTGCGCTTTTCTCCTTTTTTTCTTTCTCTCTTCTCCTTCCCTGAGCCAGCCGCGAGCAAACAGGCATTTTAACCGCGCTTTGTGGGCTTGCGTTCCTGGACCGGTCCTGGGGTGGTTATCTCCTGTGCCTGCACTTCCACTCCCTCCTGGCTCTGAATCCTCTACTCCCACCAGTGCGCTGGGATGGGGGAGTGCTCGGGTTCTGCCGGTTCGCGGTTCCGTTTCTTACCCACCGCCTGCTGCCGAGTCCTCTCAGGTGTTTCTGCACTGTGTGCGCTTTCCTGTTTGTTCTGGTCTCTTTAGGAACAGTTGCGTTTGCTGTGTTTTCGTGGGTAAATATAATGTTGGGAGGAAAATTCTGTCGTTCCGTTCACGCCGCCATCTTCCCGGAAGTCCCCCAGCAATTATTTTTTCAAAGACACTTTCCATCCCTTTTTCTCTCTCTTCTTTTTCTGGTACTCTTATAATGCGACTATTGTTCTGTTTGGATTGGTCACACAGTTCTCTTAATATTCTTTCATTCCTAGAGATCCTTTTATCTCTCTCTGCCTCAGCTTCTCTTTATTCCTGTTCTCTGATTTCTATTCCATTAACAGTCTCTTGCACCTCATCCAGTCTGCTCTTAAGCCCATCAATCACTTTTCTCATTTCTGTTTTGTCTCTCCTTGCTTCCTCCCTTAGCTCTTGCATATTTCTCTGTAGATTCACCAGCATGGTTATGACTTTTTTTCTGAATTCTTTTTCAGGAAGATTGTGTAAGTCTATCCCATCAGGCCCTCTCTCTGGGGTTGTCTGTGTGATCCTTGTCTGGACCAATTCCTGTCTCTTTTCATGGTGATAGAAGTGGTCGCTGGTAGGTACCACGTGTGTCAGCTTGGAAAAGAAAGTCCTTTCCTGGTTGTTGTTCTCCTTGCAGTTCTCCAGAGCCTAAGCTGGTTTCCTGCACACTGCAAGGCACTCTCTGGGATAATCCCCTGAGCTGCCTGTGTGGCGGGGTCTCCCTCAGCCTAGCCTATAGCACTGCAGGGGGTTGCAGTCTCGCTGGATGCGTTCTGCCCCCCTTGGTGCATTCCAGTCCTTGTTCTGGGTTCTCCTGCCTTTCCCAGTTAGCTGCGCGCTAGCCAGGAGGAGATTCTGTGTGGGTGCTGTGGGCGGGGTCGCTCTCCCCCTGTTCCGCATCTATGGCGGATCCGCCAGACCCTTTGCTGTGACAGCCGGTGGGGAACGAATGGCAGGCTACTGATCTCTGTGGGAGGCTTCGGCGCTGCTAAAATTACTCAAGATTACCCGCCTGCTGGGCTGAGTGAGCTGGGACGATTTGTTCCATTGTTAGGCCCTTGTCTCTTTAAGACTTTTAAAAAAGCGTCCGCCCTTCTTTTGTCCCTGGGAGCCGGCTGAGGGTACCTGCTTTCAATCTCCAATCTCGGATCCTGCCCTTCTATTTGTCTAATCTCCAATACACCATGCAATGTGTGTCTCTGCTCCTGGTGCAGATCACCAGGGCTGGTTATTTAGTGGGTCTGTGCTTCCACTCCCTCCCCACTCTGATTCTTTTCCTCCCGCTGGTGCGCTGGGGCAGGGGAGTGCTTGGGTACCTCTGGGTCGTGACTTTATATCTTACCCTCTTCATGAGGCACTGAGTTATCTCAGATGTATCTGAGCCTGGCTGTTGTACTGTATCTTCTGGTCTCTCTTTTAGGAATAGTTGTATTTGTTGTATTTTCCCAAATATATATGGTTTTGGGAGGACATTTCTGCTGCCCTGCTCATGCTGCTATCTTCCCCGAAGTCTCCAAATGTGATATATTTTAATGCAGTGATGGAGATGTATTTTTATCTTAAGACTGGATTTATGATAGCAATTGACTATCAAATAATTTGAGATGTCTCTATAGGTTTAGAAATTACTAAAAGTTGAAAACTGGAAGGTATTAGAGGGTTTTTTTAATATTAGGAAAAATCAGTTCCTTTCAAATTCAAGAAAACAACTTGAAAGTTAATTTAATTTTGGTAAACAAATTCTTGGACCAAAGTAATCATCCTATTCATTGGGATTTTATTCTTTTGAACAAAATCAGATTTCATTTACTTAAACAATGGGACAAAGCAAACATGAAATTTTAATGCAAAAATGAAGATATGCATAAGTGTCAGTGAAATTTGATAGGGTTGGACTTTTACTATGATAATTAGGTATAAGTTATATATAAATATCTGTATATGGAAACTGTGACTAAGTCAAGGCTTTAGGTTGCAAGTGACAAAAATCTAACTCAAAACTGTTTATGGGGAAAAATGGGACTTTGGGCATTTATGTAACCAAAATATGGGAAGTCTGAGGTAAGTGGATTGGCACACTCAGGGTACTGTCCTTGTCTTACCTCTCAGGCTTGCTTTTCTCTACATGTCAGTTTCAGTTTCTCAGACCACTTTTCTCCACTATTCTGGAATGATACCTCCTTGCAAGACCATACCTTGAACCATCTCATCTTCATCCACGAGAGCAAAGGACTCTTCCCCAACTCTCATTTCTCTGAAAATCATGATAAGGAAGTGTTGATTGGTCCAGCTTGGAACAGATGTTAGTCTTTAGATTAGTCACTGTGGTCAAGATATGTGGTCAGGCAAGGACCCGATAGCTCCCATTTTGGCCCACTTGCTTAGAATGAATGGGAAACGAGGGAGCAATTAAACGATAAAACACTGAAATATAATTGCAATCAATCACGTAGCTTGAAATATCATCTATCTTTAGCAGTACCAAAATCCAGTTTTCCAGCCCTGTCTGTCTTGTCTCAGACTGCTTCTTGACAGCTTCACATGGACGTCTAATTGGTATCTGAAATTTAGGCTAGAATTCTTGTTTTCTTTCCCCCAAATCTGTTCCTCTGAAGTTTTTCCCATTTCAGTAAATATATCAGCACTCAGTTGCTCAAGCAACATCCTTGATTATTCCCTCATTACCCACATTTATCCATGAGCAAATTAACCTATAGTACATCCAGAATCTGTTCTGATCCGCATTTTCATCTCCACTTGTACCATCCTAAGCAAGATACTTTCATTTCTTCCCTTAACCAGCATCCTAAGTGGTCCCCATGCTTCTGCTCTAGCCCCCCATATACCATTTTCCATATAGCAGCCAGAGTGTTTTTCCTTTTTAAACTTAAATCATACTGTTGCTTTCAAAATCATCCGGTTGTTTTCTGTCATATGTAGAATAAAATTCTGACTCCTTTCCCTAATTTACAAAGCCCTTATATGAGTTTTACCTTGCCTACTGGTCTTCAAGTTACCACTCTCCTTCCCTCTGTACACACTGACTGACTTTCTGTAATTTGAACAGAATTTATTCCTGTCTTAGGGCCTTTTTACAAGGCCTCAAGCCATTATCTCTGTGTGAAATGCTCTTCATCTGATCTTTGCAAGATTAGCTCTGTATTGTTATCTGATCTTAATATTACTAAATGCTACTATCATTAAGTGACTGAGCCCAATCTAAAGTATATTCTAAAATGATGACCTTGTTAAACTCGTCACATCAGACTGCTGTAATTATATAGAACTTAGCAGAACTTATAAATTATTTGTTATTATTTCCTCCTTTGCATTATAAATTTCATGGTATCAGAACAAATTTCTTGTTCTAATATTCTTGTGCAGTTTGATTAATTTTATGAAATGAATATACCTATATAACTACTATCTAGATTATGGTATAAAACAATGCAAATCCCCCAAAAGTCTCCCTTCATGTTGAGTCAAAGTCAAATGCTAACAAAAGTAACCAATATTCTGACCTCTATTATTGCAGATTATTATTGCCTGTTTTTGAAGTCATATAAATGTAAGAGTATATTCTGTCATATAGAAGTAGTTCATTCTTGTTCATTGCTCTAATAATCTATTATATGAATATACCACAGTTTGTTTAAATGTTGTTGAAAGACATTAGGTGATTTTTAGCTTGTAGCTATTATGAATAAAACTACTTACAAACATTGGTGTACATGCTTTTTGATACATGTGGACTCATTTATGATGGGTATGTATCTTGAGTGAAATTACTCAGAAATAGGAATTGCATATGCTCATCATTAGGAGGGATCCAGGGTTGTTTTACCAATTTACACAGTCACTGGCATTGTATGAGAATTCTTGTTGCTTCTTCTTACCAGTAATTGGTATTGTCTTTTTCTTTTTAAGCCATTCTAGAATATGCAGTGTTATTGTGGTTTTAAGTTATTTTACTGATAATTGAGCACTTTTTATATGTTTATTAATCATTGAAATTTTGTGAAATGCCTGTTAAAGTGTTCTGCCCATATAAAGTTTATACCCATAAATTAATATGCCTTTTTTTTCTTACTGATCTATAGGAGTTCTTTATCAATATCTTCTCCCACTTCCACTTGCCCTTCATTCTCAAAAAAGTATTTTCTGATGAATGACAAATTTTTTATTTCAATGATAATTCAATTTATTGTCCTTTGTGGTTAATATTTTTTTTATACTTGTCAAGAACTCTTGGCCAGCCCTAAGGTCATAAATATACTCTGTTACCTATCAGAAGTCTTACTCCTTGACCTTCCACATTTAGGCCTACAGTCAAACTGGAATTTTTGTGTTGGGTTGCATTGGAGGTCAAGGCATGTTTCTTTCTATATAGCTATTCAATTGATAAAACATATTGAAAAAAATTCATCCTTTTTCTACTGCTTTTTTTTTATAATTTATTTTGGTATCATCTTTTTCTACTGCTTTTATGTGATACTTTTTCATAAATCAGGTGACTGTGTAGATCTGTTTATGGACTTTATGTTCAATTTAGTGTTATTTATTCTTGCATTAGTACTGTACTGGATTAACTACTACAGTTTTAAAATAAATCTTGATATCTGGTAGTGTAAATCTTCCAACTTTGTTCTTCTGATTTCCTCCTTCAGCTTTCCTTCACCTTTGCATTTCCATATGTACTTCAATATCAGTTTATCAGTTTTCACGGATAACATTGCTGCATTTACATACTTCTTTTTATACTCTTTTATAACCCACTTTTTTCACTTACATCTTTCCATCAATAAATAATTTGTTATATTTTTAATAATGCATAATGTTCTATTGTTAATTCCAACATTTTTCCTTTACAAACAGCAGTGTGATGAACATATTTAATTATTTTATTATCTTTTCTGAAGATAATTATTTTCTTGAGAAATGTTGGGCATTTATACTTACCACAAGTATTAAATGCCATTAAAGTGTATGTTGTGGAAAACTAGATGACTGAAACAACAGCCGCTGGACTTTAGCCAATAGTGTAGGGATTATAAGGCAAACTCATAATTTACTGCAATTGTGTGTGGAAGTGAGAGGCAGTATAATAAGTGGTTAAAATCATGAGCTCTGGAGCCAGAGTGCCTGAGTTTGAAAACCTGACTCCTCTACTTGCTATTTAGATGATGTAAATAGTTACTTTTCCGTTTTATGTTTCAGGTTCCTTTTCTTATTTGAAAAAGTGGATAAAGTAACCCTTATAAGAGGTTGGGAGGCTTAGATGAGATAATGTTAAGCAGTTCAACCAGTGTCTAATGCAAGGAAGGTCCATAAAGTGTTAGCTGTTACTACGGTAATGGTTATTTCTAGAAAAACAAAAGCTATAAATACATCATGGAAACAGGTACTTTAAAAAACAATCTATGATGTTCATTGTTCATCATCATTCTAGAAATTCTGTAGCCTGTTCTAACTGTGTTTGGCTTATAGTAGGCATTTACATATATTAAATTAGTGAATAAATGGATATAAATGTGTTTTAGACATATGCTTTGTGAATTATGTTGATCTAATTAATTTTCTGATTTCAGATTTGAAAGATTAGAAGTTCTGGCTGTATTTGCTTCCACAGTCTTGGCACAGTTGGGAGCTCTCTTTATATTAAAAGAAAGGTATATTTGTATCTGATGTTACTTACTATCATTGTAAATTCTATCTATGCCATTTTGGGGAACATGAAAGAATCCAGTGAGACATGTCTGTTTTGAAGGGTATACAAATTAAGATGAGCAGTACTGGGGTTTTCAGAGTATAATTTCTGCCTGTTTCAGACTTTCTCCTCTCTTTTCAACTTTCCTTTGTTGCCTTTTTTGATGCTCCCAAATTCAGTCATCAATAGGTGTAAATGAAAGGGATTCAGTTAGACATATTCTAATGCTTAGTACAAACCTATTAAAACAGGTTTGGTAGAGGAGATTGACATTATGTACTGAAGAGAATCTGTAAGTCTCTTTGCATGATCACTGCTAATAATCAACAGTTTTATATTAAGAGATTTCATAAACTTACTGGTTAATTATATTTAATAAATCATTTTAATTTTATAATTTCTAAGGTTTATGTAATACATTATTTCTTTCTTTTAGTGCAGAACGCTTTTTGGAGCAGCCTGAGATACACACGTGAGATTTTGCTTTGACATAACATATAATTTAACATTAAGTTTGATTACCAGTTATTAATTGGTATATTATTAAATAATGGTTAACCTTGGCCAATATCAGAGTTCAGACTATAGCAATATACATTTTACTAATACTTTACAAATAAAATCTCCAAATCCCAAGAATCTTTCCCTTTACCCTTAACTGTTCCCAAATCCTTATGTTTTTATACTACACAAGGAGGCCTTTTCTACCCAGCCTTCAGGTCCCTCATTATTTCCAGCTCCAGGCCAACACACTAAGCCAGCCCCATCTGGTCTTGTATAATTTAAACTTTCATCTCCCAAATATTATAGTAGCATCCATTGAAAAGATGAGCTGTTCTTATCTACCATATAGTTGCCAATTCCTATTCTGATCATTTTATTTCAGGATAGTCTGACCTGTCCAGTGTATTGTAACCAAATACTACTAGCATTTATACAAATTCATAACAGCAATTACCTGTTCAAAGATACAATTAATGCTTAGTGTCTTTTTTTATCCTATGTAAAACAGTAGACAGGACATGGGTTATAGAGCTAGAAATAAGATTCAGATTATGGCTCTGCAAATACCAAACCATTGAAGCAGACCACTCTACCTTCCCGTGTTTCAGCTCTCCACATGTTGAAACTACATGTCGGTATTATGAAGAAAAAAATAATGGTGAATGTTATGTTGTTCTTTTTAGGGGAAGATTATTAGTTGGTACTTTTGTGGCTCTTTCTTTCAACCTGTTCACGATGCTTTCTGTTCGGAATAAACCTTTTGCTTATGTCTCTGAAGGTATGTTTTTTATTTACCATTAATAAAAAAGTCCAATTCATCTCATAAGGACAAGTCTTGTTTGTTTCATTAACTCATTAATCAAGGAGACAGTTTATCCTGAAAACTACCCCAAAGATTCTCTAGTTTTCTCTAAGTAGGAAGTCATAAAACAAAGTCTAATTAGTTCAAGCTTTAAAATAATGTATTACTTAAAAAACAGCCAGAACTGACTTAAATATGAAATTACATGTGATGAAAATTACATTTATCAAGTAATATGAAGAAATTTTAGATAAACAGGCATACTTTGGAAATATTGTGAGTTCAGTTTCAGACTACCTCAATAAAGCGAGTTAAATGAAATTTTTTGTTTCTCAGTGTATATGAAAGTTATGTCTGTACTATACTATATAATCTATTAAATATGTGACAGCATTATATCAGAAAAAAGTGTACATTCTTTAATTTAAAAATACTTGATTGCTAAAAATGCCAACCACCATCTGAGCTTTGAGCAAGTCATAGTCAACAATCACCATAACAAATACAATAATAATGAAAAAGTTTGAAATATTGCCATAATTATCAAGATGTGACATAGAGACACAAAGTGAGCAAATGTTGGGGAAATGGCACTAACAGACTTGTTTGACAAAGTGTTGCCACAGACCTTCAATTTGTAAAAAATGTAGGATCTGTGAAGTCCAATAAAACAAAGTACTATACAAGTATGCCTATATAACCTATCGAAAAAAACCTGTTGCAAGCGTTTAAGAAGCATCAGTATACTTAAGAGTAGTTGATGTGTTCATTGAAAATAGTTGTATTCTGTTAAATAAGTTCCCAGGAACTTCTCTCTGCCAGTGGTGGGTGGGCATATATTTGAAAGTAGCAAAAAAAAATTTTTTTTTGAAATACTCCTTTATTTTCAAGTCTTTACAAATTCAGACTGATTTTTTCACTTTAGTGGTGTAAATTATTGGCATTTTTAAATAATTTCAGTGATTTGGAATCCCACTATCCATGAAGGGTTAACCACTGATTGATGGAGAAGTCAGGTAAAAACAAAAGTGACTGTGTGCACATACCCATACTTTGAAGAAAGATAGGTGAGGGTCTTTTTAGATCTCACTAACTTGAGCATCAGGACAACCAAGAGAGGAAAACGGTCCAAAATGCCCATTCAAGTGTAAACACTTCATGAGTGTTATGAAGTGTGAGTTTTATTTGTATGAATTACAGTTTATGAATTACTGCATAAACTAGAAAATTAAATAATGGTATTTGTGACAAGCAGAATTACTTTGAAAAAACCATAAATTATTAAAATAGTATAATGCTCATTCTAGAAATTTTAAGAAGGTACAAAGATTTAGGAATGATATCCTTTTCTAAAGATCAGAAAGATACAAGAAGGAAAGAATACTCTTAATCTTTTGACCCAGAGATAACATCCATTAACTTTTCTGTTTTATTCCTTTCATTTTTTTTCTGTGCACATATACATATCTTTTAACATATTTAGAATTGTATGTATTTACAATTTTATGTCTGGCTTTGTGCAGTGAACAGTATGTCTTGCGTACTTCCTCTCATTAAGTGCTCATTGAAAAAATGATTTTTGAATGCCTGTATAATATTTTGTCATGAATATTTATAAACAGTCTATTACACATTTCCAACTTTACCTTTTACAAATAATGCTATAATCAGCTTGTTTCAAATTTCTTACAGTCATTTCTGATTCTTTCTTAGGATAAATTCCTAGAGAAGAAATCATTAAGGAGTTTAAAATACAGTATTTTTAAAGTCTTTGATTTTAAAAGCCACATTTATTTCCAGAAGGGTTATCTAGTTTGTACTTTCATTAGCTGGAAATGAAAGTTCCCAGAAACATCAAGATTTGTGACGTTAGTTGAAATTTGAGTGGAAAATAATACTGAGCACTCTGTCTGCCAAGCTCTGGTCTAAATGCTTCACATAGTATAACCCATTTAATTCTCTCTATACCATCTAGATTAAATCATTGTATTATCCCCATTTTACACTGAGAGACTGAAGAGATTAAATCACTTGCTCCATACCACACATCTAGTTAAGGGCACAGCTGGGTTTGAAGTCAGGTATTCTGGCATCATAGTGTGCTCTTAAATGCTACTATACTGCTTTTGTATAAGGCTTGCCAATCTTTTTCACATCACAGTGCCTATAAAAAAATGAAAATTTCTGTAGCACCCTTGAGTATATATAAGAGGATGCTTGAACCGGGAAGCTACTTGTTCAGGGTTAATAACTGTCAGGTGTCTGCATGTAGCCAGATTCCCACCTGACCTTCTTGAGGCCTGAGGGAATTAATTATTGGTATACCTATAACGCATTCTTAGCACACTGTTTAGGAAGCTGTGCTTTAAAACCTCATATTAATATTAACAGTGACATAGGTAAGTTCTCTAATTCTTTCAGGTCAGCTCTGTGTTGTAGGTGAAAGTGGTTTTGATTTAGTATCTTAAATGCATAAGAGGAAAAAGTTCTAGATTTGAGGAATAATGTCCTTTTGTAATGTTACATGGTCATTGCTATATATTTTAAAAATTCAAGCATTTCTGGTAGTGGTTTATTCCTCTGTATAGATAATTTGACTCTTTTCTCCTTAAAGCTGCTAGTACAAGTTGGCTTCAAGAGCATGTTGCAGATCTCAGTCGAAGGTAAGATGTAGGGTTTTCTGATAAACATAATTTTAAAGGACTGCACAAAAAATGAATCTGTCTTGGGAACTTAACATTATACTACATGAATCTCACAGATCAGATTCTTACTGTCCCTTTGCTTTTTATTACTTTTAATTGATGATACAAAAGAGACTTTTATAAGTGAGAGAACTTTGCTTTCTTCTTTGCTTCCTTAAAAGATACGTGATACTAATATATAAGTCATCTTTTGTAAGATTTTCAAAAATATTACATGAGTTCTAATGAATACTCTTTCTGTTTTTTCATAGCTTGTGTGGAATTATTCCAGGACTTAGCAGTATCTTCCTTCCCCGAATGAATCCATTTGTTCTGATTTATCTTGCTGGGGCATTTGCTCTTTGTATTACATATATGCTAATTGAAATTAAGTAAGTATTTTTTATGGCTGTCAAATGTATTTCCACTCCTGGGAACTGACTGGAGGGATAAGGATTAAGCTTAGCATGTTGACTTATAACCTGTGTAACTTGACCAAGTCTCATCCTCAAGTACCCTTCATCTGAAAAAATTGAGGGGGTTGGATTCAGGAAGTATTTTTCACCACTATCTATAATTCAGACTGGAAAACTCACATCTAAAATTCAGCAGAAATTTTTAAGTTCCCCACTACTGATCTCATGAGTGAAATTGAAATGATAATAAAGAGGATAAGCCACAACTGCTGTTGCTGAGAGAGGGAAGAGAAGAGGAAGTAGGTGTGAAGCAATTTTTAAAAAGGCAAGTTTTTAAGCTTTAAGCTTAACACGTTGTGACATAGGATTCTTTGACTGTCCTTTAAATATTAGTGTTTACTAGAATCTGTCTTTAATTGTTCTTTTAACTGTTTTGCATACTCTACTGGGAGATCACATAAAATTGTTTATTTACTATTTCTGTGTATTTCCTAAACCTTTATTTCTAGTCCAAATCTCTGTTGAATTCCAAAAGGCACATTTTACTGACTTCTGTTCATATCTCTCTTAACTGAACCTATTTTCCCCTATCCCCCAAACTGTTTTTTCTTGTATTTCCAATCTCAGAGAATGCTAGTACCATCTATTCCATTGCATCCTTTTAAAAAATTGTGTTAAAACATATATAACATAAAATTTACCATTTTAAAGAATACATTTCAGTGGCATTAAGTACAATCACATTGTTGTGTAACCATCACTATCATCCATCTCCAAAAGTTTGTCATCTTCCCTACCTGAAACTTTGTACCCTGTAATAACAACTCATTTCACCCTCCCCCCAGCCCCTGGCAACCACTATTCTACTTTGTCTCTATAAATTTGACTAAGTACTTCATATAAATGAAAGCATGCAATATTTGTTTTGTGTGTGTGTGTCTGGCTTATTTAACAATGATATCAAATATCATCCATGTTGTAGCATGTGTTTGAATTTCCTTTCTTTTTAAGGCTGAATAATATTCCATGTTGTCTGTACGCCACATTTTGTTGGCCTATTCATCCATTGATGGACATTTGAGTTGTTTCCACCTTTTGGCTATTGTGAATAATGCTGCTTAGAGCATGGGTGTACAAATATCTGTTAAAATCCCTGCTTTTAATTCTTGTGTGTTTATACTTGAAGTAGAATTGCTGGATCATATTATAATTCAGTCTTTAATTTGTTTTTGAGGAATTCCAGTGCATTCCTCAATACCTACTTCTCTTCCCTCCTCCTCCTCACCTCTCCCCAAGCTGATTTTTAAAAAAATGTTATAGTCACCTTGCTATACATTATATCCTCTCTGGAAACCACTAATCTGTTTTCTTGTTTCTTAAGAGTTTGGTTTTCTTAGATTCCGCATATAAGTGAGATTATACAGTATTCATATTTGTCTTTGTATGACTTAATGCACTTAGCATAATGCCCTCAAGGTCCATTCATGTTGTTGCAAATGGCAGAATTTCTGTCCTTTTCATGGCTGAATAATATTCATTTCTCTGTGTGTATCATCTTCATTTTTTTATCTCTTCATCCATTGATGGGCCCTTGGATTGTTGCCATATCTTGGTTATTATAAATAATAGTCCTGTCACCTAGTCTTGTTTAATTTTTTTAAATACTTATTTATCTATCCCCTCTTTCCCATTCTCATTCCTGCTGCTCAAACTGAGGCCTTTATCATCATTTCTAATTAGAGTAGTCTACTCATCTCTTCATTTTCATTTTTACACATCTCTAACCTACTGTTTTGCTACTAATGTGATCATTCAAAATTGCAAGTCCAGAAATAATTTTTCCTCTTTCAAAATCCTCCCCTTTGCATATTTGAAAAAATTAAAAATTGTAGCAGGATAAAGCCCCTACCAGCCTTACTAGCAGTCCATCTGTCTATACTCAACTATTGTTTTGTTGCTGCCCCAGGATTTTCATGCCCTTCTTGACACATGTTGCTTTCACTCCAATATCTTTCTCCCATCATCTTACTTATTTTTGAAGGCTTAACTCAAATGTCATCTGTTTTTTATTTAAGCTTTCTGAATTATACCTACCCTATCAGGCTTGGCATTTACTCCTTTGTGCATCCATGATACCCCGTAGGACTTCTCCTTTGTACCCAAAGTGCTTTATTATGTTTTTCACATGTATATCTCCTACTTTGTTCAAAGGCAGGAACTATGTCTTATCTTATGTTTCTATTTCCAGCCTGTAGGAAAAAGTTTGCATGATCAGCCTGTAACCATTGGCATTTTGGTCTGCGCTCTTAATAGAACAGTCTCAACTACTGAGGAGATACTGTACTTCAATCACAATGTTGCTATAACAAATTCTTGGAGAATCTGACCTTGTGAAATTTCTTAGGAATTTTGAAAAAAAAATAGTAATTATTGGAAAGCTATTGTTTACAGGAAATTTGATAGTCACTGATGAAATCCATTAGTCTCTGTATCAGAAATTACTAATTGAGGGTTTCTTTGTTACAACAAATGGATATATATGAAATGTCTATTTGACAAATTGTCTGAAAATACACAGTGAGGAAATGTTCACTTTTTTTTTTCCTCTTCATCTGTCTTCACACTAACAATCACTAGTTATTTTCCAGTAAACTTTGGCAAGAAAGAATTCTAAAAACTTAATTTTCCTTTAAAAAATTTTTCCTTTCAGGTTGTCAGTGTGGCCAATGGTGATAAAACAGTCTTTAGATAATTAGCATTTGGAAGATTGACTTGTAAGAAGCCCAGGAGACATACACTTAAAATTTAGAATTGTTTTTTTTTTCCTTTTAGTAACTATTTTGCTGTAGACACTGCCTCTGCTGTAGCCATTGCACTGATGACATTTGGCACAATGTATCCCATGAGCGTGTACAGTGGCAAAGTATTACTCCAGGTAAGGGTCTTCTTTCAGTGCATGTGCTTATTATTAGCCACATTCTTCTACCAGATTGCAAAATTGTATGTGTTCTCCTACGAGACTGTAAAATATCTAGTTACTGGAGGCCTTGTTAGGAATGAAGTCAAATGTAATCTCTGAAATTTGTATAGTAAGAACAAGATGAAATTCTACTGGTCCATAAATTAGGCACAGATCTTTTGTGTTTATATTATAAGACAAAATAAAAAGCTGAAATTGTTTTACCTAATGTTTCAAGTGAAAAAAATGTTACTTAAAACTTTTTTTAGATATTTATTTTCCCTTAATAAATGTGCTTTGCTTATTTTATATAATCGGTTGATTGTTTTCTTATTTCCTGTTGTTGAATTTTAAACTTTGAATTAAAAGTGACAAATTAGTACTTACTGAAACAATAGGAAGATGTGAATTGAATAGTTTCCTGGGGCTGGATGTGTATGTAAGCGCTGCTTTTCCTTCTCTCTTCATCCTAATGCCTTGTCTAAAACTTAGGAGTGGTAGTAGCTCCATCTCCAGAAGCAGGAATAACAATAAAATAACAGCTGTATACTGCTGTACCCTATACAAAAGGGTACTTTCTTAAAGACTTTTTGTTGGTTCTTAAGGCTTGTTTGAAAGATAGCGGCTTCTTTGTGCGATAAAAAGCATCAGTGGGGCCAATTGAAACCTCTCTTCTTTAAATCATGATAGGGCACATGTCAAACAAAGCAAAGGCTGGTATAAAAGCCAATTCTTTAAGTTTCACTGTTGCAAAAATCTTTTGATCTCTCTAGGTTATTCTTACTTTATTTTTTCTGCAGACAACACCACCCCATGTTATTGGTCAGTTGGACAAACTTATCAGAGAGGTAAGATGGAATAGTAAATAAGATCATTTTAATTTGTAATTAGAGAATGGGAAGAGTGCTATGAAAAATACTTCTATTCAAACTTCCCTAGAATTTTATTTTAGGGGAGTTTGTATTCTTTAAAATAGCACAGTAGTGACAACATAGTGACAATAGACAACATAGTGACAAAAGTAGAAAAATTTGAGCAGTTGCTCGGTTTGCATGCCAAATTCACTTGAAATAAATGTGGAAGGTAATTGCCTAAAGACACCCTATTTGCTGTGTGAATGCTGTGATTTTTAGGATTCTATATTCAAACCTTGGATTTTGATAAAGTCAAAGATCACTTTTACATGTCAGTTGCTTCACCACTTAACATCTTGATCTATGAGTTTAAAATTTTTGAATTGTATAAATTTCCACCTGTTAACTAATGAAGGAATAAGACGATTGAATCATTTGGGTGTTGAGAGTATTTTAAAGTTTTGGTTGTCAGTATCACAAAGGCCACTTTTACCAATATAACTAACAAACCTGTGCCACTGTACCAATGGACTGTATGCTGTATATCTGGACTTGGAATTTCCTTTTGGCCTACATCCAGATAATACCCTGTGTTGTGCAGAAATTTGTTGAAAGGGAATCCAGAGAAAGAAATGATAGAAGACAAAAAAATCTGACAACACAAGTGCTAGATGTAAATATATGCCATAGTGATGAAATAACCATACACTATTGAATAAGGTGGTTAGGCTGGGTGAGGAAGCAAAGACCTGATTCTAGAAGGATTGGGCAGAGAAGAAATTGGGAAAATAGGGTCTTGGTTCAGACTGAACAAACAAATGGTGTCTTGAGTAGTCTGAGACTTCTCTTGGCTAATAAGTATCTTCATACAGGATTCACCCTTGTATTTCTAGGCTTAGAGCAAGTCCGTAATGTGACTGAACTGTGTTGGATATGTCAAATACACACAACCTTATTTCTTTGTTTCTGATAAGGTATCTACCTTGGATGGAGTTTTAGAAGTACGAAATGAGCATTTTTGGACCCTAGGTTTTGGCTCATTGGTATGTTTCTTACATATTATTTCCATTATAATTTGCAACATAGTTTACATTTTTAAAAACTAGATAAAAGTATTTTCTTTAAAACTTTTATAGAGCCTTTTGATTCCCACTTCTGTTCAATAGAGTAAAATATAAATGGATTTGATAACCTAATTGAGATAAATTGAGGGATGTTTACTTTTTTCCTTTCAAACTGTTATTAATGATTTCTAATCATTTCTGAGGTTTTCTAATTTATATTGTTCTTGTTTTAAAAGGTAGGTTATAGTTCTCATCAGTTTTATAAATCTGGTGATCTTTTATAATCTGTTTTATATTCTCTTTTTTCTTATAATAATTTTGTATGGAATTTGGATCCAGGCCTTTTCTGTTGCTCCTTTTTATGTAAAATTAGTTTTCCTGAACTTAAACATTAGGAATGATTTAGGGTAGTATGTCTAAATGCATGGTTCTAAAGTTCCCTCTTCTGATGAGTCTGTAGAGTAAAATTTTTTGCTTTCTCCTGGCTCTGTTCCTCTCCCATTTGTATCAGAACGTTCTTTATCCTTTGTCTCTGCTGTGCAGCTAAATGTGGATTCTGTTCCCAGTTGTTTCTTCTTAATGTGGTGCTTTGTACAAAGGGAGCTTTGCTTGGTTACTTTTGAGATCCCATAGGGCTTTAAATACTCCAGCTCTTCATATCTTTTTATGCAGACCAGTGTATTTACCCACTATTGAAATGTACAAAACCTCTCCCAGTTTCCCAGCTGCCTTCTCAAATTCACTGACCTAGATTTCCAGTAAGTACCAGTTAGCTGTTTTGAAGGTTTTAGGTCAGTCACATCCCCTTTTGCTTCATCCTGCACAGATGCTGATACCTTGCAGGTCTTATATTTTGTATTTGGGGCTTCCTAGGGGTGCTGTGTTATCTAGTTTTTTGTAGATACTGTCCACAGGCTTTTGGATTGCTGATTGACTTTCTCTGCTTTTATGGAGATGTTTTAAGTTTTTCAAAAAAATGCCATCACTGCTCTATCTCCCAAGAATCCTAAAATAATTTTTAATGGCCGCAGAGTTTTACATTATGTGAATGTGTCATAATTTATTTAATCATTCCCCAATGGACAAGTTGTTCCCATTTTCCCTATATAAATAGGGCTCTGATGAACACTTATGTGGATACTTTTTAGAAGTACTTTCTGTGAATCAAAGGATATTCACATTTTTTATGGTTTTTGTTGCAAATTACCATAGCAATTTCCAGAAATGGCTGTACCAGTTTACATCACCCTAGTAATGTAGTTTGCTTTTAATCATCTTTTAATTGTACTGATCTTAATAAATTAGTGGACAAGTATTTTATTTATCAGGGTGGCTTATAAATACAAAGAATGCAGTCATCTCAGTTCCTTAGAACTTGGCCATCTAACAACAGCACCTGTGTAGTGCCTAATTAGACCACGGAAAGTAGTAAAACAAGCTTGAGCTGCCAAGAATACTTGTCACAAAAACTATAGATTATTGCAGACACCATAATTATAGGAAGCTGTGTTTAAGCTCACACTCAGAAATGATTTTCACTTATTTTAATTACTTTGATTTCCATATCAGACTGAAAGAGAACACAGTATCTTTTATAGTTTTTATAATGACAACTGTGAGATAGTAGTGGCAAAGAAAAGGGAGAAATTAAGATGACTTCATTTCTAGGTATAACTTGTCTTACCTAAAGGTAATAAATTAGAAGGCGAATTCAAGCAATATAGATATTTCTCTATCTTATAATTGACAATACCTATCTTATTACTGCTCAAGTCATAGTTCTAGACATGTAACTAACCCAGCTATTTGGCTAATTTCTGTGCAGTTTATGCTTTATTATTTTTTTTCTTTTTTGAAAATCTGAGTTTATCTAGAAATCAACATAGAATGTCTGCTGCTATTTTAATTTATTTTAATTAATTAATTAATTAATTTTTTATTAAGGTATCATTGATATACAATCTTATGAAGGTTTCACATGAGCAACATTGTGTTTACTACATTCACCCCTATTATCAAGTCCCCCCAACATACTCCATTACAGTTACTGTCCATCAGCATAGTAAGATGCTCTAGAGTCACTAGTTGTCTTCTCTGTGCTGTACTGCCTTCCCCGTGCCCCCCTACATTATGTTGCTCATCACAATGCTCCTTAACCCCCTTCTCCCTCCCTTCCCGCCCACCCTCTTCACCCCCTTTCCCTTTGGTAACCACTAGTCTCTTCTTGGGGTCTGTGAGTCTGCTGCTGTTTTATTCCTTCAGTTTTTGCTTTGTTGTTCACTCACAAATGAGTGAAATCATTTGGTATTAGTCTTTCTCCAGGATATTTTATTTTTTATATACTGTGTATTTTTATTTAAATTTTTATTATACAAATAGTGCCTGATTGTTAGAAAAATTAGAATTTATAACTAAATCAAAAAGAATAAAAATCCTTAATAATTCTACCTAGAGATAAGTGCTGTCATTCTTGATATTTTTCTTTGTACTTTTAGCCAAAATAGGATCGTTGTTGTACTTACTATTTTATTGTCTACTTTAAAAACGTAACATATGGTAAACATCTTTTCAAATTAATAAACATACTTCTAACCATCACTGTAATACCTGATGTCCTCTGTCCTCAGCTGGAAACCTAGGAGGTTTCCCTAGGCTAGGCTGGAACCTTAAGCTCATGCTTGATGAGTCCACCTCTCTCATCTATTGTATCCAGTTGGGTACAAGTCCATCCACTTCTAACCCATGGAATATCATGAATCCATCTGTCTCTCTCTGGTCTCTGTATTTGTCCTATTTCAGCCCTCTTCATTTCTAACCTAGACTTTTGGCAGTTGTTTCCTATCTAATTACCAGTCATCCATATCTATAATTTTTCTGCACTCTGCTTATTTTACTTATTTTATTTTGCTGTTAAAACTCATTATCATGATTTGTAGAGCCCTCTGCTAGCCTCTATTTAACCTTATTACCTACCTACCTTCCTTCTTTCCATATTTTCTTGTTTGTTCCCTCCTTTCCTCCTTCCTTCTCTTTTCTCTCACTTCTGTTCTTTTTCTGCTCTCTGAAATATTTGTATTTCTTTATATATTAGTAATATTGCTTATTCTTGCCCAGACATACCACGATTTTAATTGCTATTCCCTCAGTTTAGAATGCCTGTCTCTTTCTTTTATTTCATTTAACCATCAACTCTACCATAAAAAGCCATTTTTTGAAGTCTTCCTGAATTTGAATTAATACCTAACCTTTTATGGCCTTCTATTGCATTTTTATTTTTTTTTTTATTGACGTATTGTTACATTTCATTTTTCATATACTTCATTTATATTCTGCCTGTGTTATAACATGCCTGTCCTCCAGGGACTTCTTTTTTTTTTTTTTTTTTAAGTCACATTTTATTTAAAGTGTCATAAATTATTTCATTAACTCTTTACATTGATAATCACTACTAAGTAATATTTAAGAGATAACAAGACATTAAGCTTTCTCTTGTTCTAACGAAATACCAAGTACTGTTAAAAACAAATCATAAGTAAAATGTTCATTTCTAATGGAATTTTTAGTAGTGTAAATCTTAAGCAGCCTCTTTCTTATGATTTTGCCCCTTTTAGGCTGGATCAGTGCATGTAAGAATTCGACGAGATGCAAATGAACAAATGGTTCTTGCTCATGTGACCAACAGGCTATACACTCTAGTGTCTACTCTGACTGTTCAAATTTTCAAGGATGATTGGGTTAGGCCTGCCTTACTGTCTGGGCCTGTTGCATCCAACGTCCTGAACTTCTCAGATCATCACATAATCCCAATGCCTCCTTTAAAGGGTACTGATGATTTGAATCCTGTCACATCGACTCCAGCTAAACCCAGTAGTCCACCTCCAGAATTTTCATTTAACACCCCTGGAAAAAATGTGAGCCCTGTTATTCTTCTAAACACACAAACAAGACCTTATGGTTTGGGTCTTAATCATGGACACACCTCTTATAGCAGCATGCTTAATCAAGGACTCAGAGTTCCAGGAATTGGAGCAACCCAAGGATTCAGAACTGGTTTTACAAATATACCAAGTAGATATGGAACTAACAATAGAATTGGACAGCCAAGACCATGATGTACTGTAATTTGATTTATTTTTATGAGGAATATTGACGCCTTGACTTCCAATTTATTTACTGATCAAACTTTGCATTGACTGTTCAATCATTTACCCTAAATGTTAGAGAATAATAGACTTATTCACATACATGAAACCAATTAAACTATATTTTTGTAAAATGTATTTGGGGCAGTGACAACCTTCTAAATGTTATAGGCTTTAAATAGGCTTCCTTTAGGAAGCGTGTTTCTCTGAATTCTGCAGTCTTCGGTTTTGTGGTTGACTGTAGTGTGATAATGACATCATGAGAGAACCACTTGATGGAGTGGATCTGTCACATTATTAAAAATATAATATTTTCTTCAGTGAGATTTATGAACATGCTCCTTGAATAATGATACACGTTTTAGGAAACGAAAAAAATGTCAACTCAAAGGTGTTTTTATAGCTTTTCCAGACTTAATTGCTACATTTTTCTTTGAAGTCCTCCTGAAAAGGAAAAGGAAAATCTTTCATGAGAAATTTTAGAACATAGTTTATAATTTAGCATAAGTCAAATTTTAAATTATAAGTTTTTAAATAGTTTCTCTTATTAAAAAGTTTCATTACATTTGTAAATAGTCTGTGGTTTTGAAAATATTGTATTTTGGTTAGATGAATACCAAAATCTTTTGAAGGAATCCCAGTTTTCTTACATTTAATCAAACAAACTGACATAATTATGTAATTTATCTTTTTTGTCATCTTTTAATTATCTTTTTTGTCATTGGTTGACTTAAATTTTCATTTTATTAAAATATATATCAAATGTATTACCAAAATACATGGAATTCCATACATAATATGAAATTTGATATCTTTTCAAAATTGTACAGTATGAGTTTACATTAATTTGGTAAGAAATTGGTAAAATTGAATAATTTTACAAAACATAATGGATCTTAGAATATAGAATACACTATTGTTAGATCTGCAATAGGCAGTTTCTAATTTGTTTTGCTTTGTCAAAAAACAGTGAGTTGTTAGCTGTGACTAAATGTGAGAATCATGTAGAACACTTTACTTTTTGGTTATTTTCCAAATGCAAATGTTAGGGATTTTCCAACCTGGCCAGTATTACTTATAAAAAGTATAAAAGCAGCAGTCACAAATTACCTATTAGGTTTTTTAAAATTTTTATCATGAGTCTTACAATTACAGTTTTAAAGAAGGATTTTGAGAGTGGATTCACCTTTTCTGGATTCCAGTACTCCTGGACTTTTATGACTTTTCCAACCATCAGCCAACTATCTAGAGAAGATTTTTGTTTTTGTAGAATTTACAACACTTTCTTCAATCAACACATCCTCCTTAAAATATGAGCAACCCTTCCAAATCTTCACAGTGGAATAGCAAACATCCAAGAAGTCATCTCTGTCAAGCAGAATTTTAATCATCCTGTGATAAGTGACCAAGTTACTTTTACATGGTGAGGAGTGGGTCTTTGTTTTGACATCTGTAATCTTGTTCAGGCATCTGACTTGCTGAAGAAATAGAACCCACACAATCTTGACTGCTGAGGAAAATGAAACTTCATAAAATGTAGTAAGGCAGTCTGTTCCTTGTCCTTTGTCCTATATTCTCCAACTATTACTCTATTATTGGCCAACTATTACAGACTATTTTCTCCATTGACCTCATTGAAATGTGCATTCAGATCATGCATGAAATTAGAGGAACTGCTATGCTCTGAGTGATGACTAAGATGTATATCTGTTGCCCTATGCATCTTCTCCATCCCCATCGGGTTTTTTAAGTGTCTAGGTATGGAACATAGTTCTGCGTGAGGTTAAATGCCTACTTCCTTAACCTCCCATTCAGAGGCAACACCTGTGTGATTGTCCTTCCAAAGGTGCTTTGATACTCACCTACACTAGTTGAGAAGTTTTCTATGGGTTCTGAAGGATTGAATCTTCGTGCTGAAATTCAGTAGTGCCAATTGCTGCAGGTGACGTTGGTCTATGCGTTACTGTATAGAAGTCTTATTTGCCAAGCTCTGGCCAGCTTCTGGATGTGAAAAAAAGAAACCTGGGCAGCATAGGCCTATTGGCAGTAGCCTTATGAGTAAATGTTACTATGGAGTCACTTGAAGATAAATGAAGGATGTTTGAATTAAATACTTGGCCCATGGTTTATGGTTAAGATCAAGCTCCATGAAGTGTTGAGAAATCACTGTATTGTAATGGAATATGCCCTGGACTGAACTTGGATTCCAGTCATGATGCTGCTATTATGTAAGTAAGTTTGTAACTGTGGGCAAGTCATCTGTAAAGTTAGTGTGGAGAATGAATTAGTTGATCTGTAAATTATGAGCTCTAAAATTGTATAGCTAAATCTACAGAATATATGCCCACTTATTAAACAGAATATTATGCCCAGAATTTCTTTCCAGCGCCTACCTCAACATACAGGCCAATTTTGAGGTGCCATGAGAATAGAAGCTGAGCTGCAGGCTAACAACATTTATGTTTTTGTTTATTTCAGACTTTCCTTAACTTAAATCTGTTTAAGTTAAACAGATTTTTCTCAGACTTCTTTCTTTGTGGGGAAGGATTATTTTGGGGAGTATTGGAGAAAAGATGAGGACAGAGTACCCTTAGTTTCTGTAGGGTACAAAAGAATGGGGCACATTTTTTTCTTTCTTAATCTCTGATGTCACAGTTGGAAGTACATACATGTACCAGCAACTGGAGAGGACCTGAATTTCAAGCCTCTGAGTTAACTGCTCATGAACTGCCAGTTTTTTGCTTGACTAAAGAATGCTGATCTTTTTTGGACATCTGGTCTGCTGCTGCTTATATATGAAAATGTTTTTTACATTCCAAATAGCTTGAATTACAGTTTGAATAAAGAACATACATGAAGTTTTCTCTCTGATTTTAAATAATTTTGGCTTGTTTCTTTATTCAATACTTATTTATTGGTAATTTGATTACTTCATATTCAGCCAATACTTGCTGGGCATCTGTACTTGCCAGGCACTGTACTTAGTAAATGTACATACAGTGTATCAATTTTTGTGATTTTCTATTCTTGAGACCAAGGGGAAGACATGGATGAACAAGAGTCCCCTTCGAGTAGCTGATAACCCTAGTAGGAGTGATGAGACACAGAACTATTGTACATATCAAATTAAACTCCCTCCCACTTCTTCCTCTTTGGCTTCATTTTCCTGGCATCATCCTCTTTTCCTTCTCCTTTTTCCCTGAATGATAAGAAATATTTCCAAGGAAGAGGGCAGCTAAGGAGATGATGGTACCACTAACATCCTGATATTAGTAAAGGAAGAAAAAGTTTAGAAGGGGCAAGTTAAGAAAACTGTTGAGAAGGTTACTTTTTAGGTGTATAATGTGTTGCCATATACCTTCAGGACTCTTGGACTATATGAGCAGAGATTTCTAAATCACCAGGCTGAAAGTAATGGAGTCTCTAGAGCATTTATGGGCTTTGGGTGTCCTTTAAGCAGTTACTAGTTTAAAAATACTTTCAACAACACTGACATCATAATTAAATTGTCACCCAACAAGCCTAGCTTCTTGCAAAAAAAAAATTAGATAACAAATGGCCAAGATTTCTAACTAATGTTGCTTCAGGTAAGAATCTCAGTACTGAAGTAAAAAAACACTAAATGCTTAAGATTCTTAAATATACTCATGAAGGCAAGCCATCCATCACTGCTCAGTTTCCCACCAAATCCAAGTGCTGGAAGTTTTTCAGAGGGTTCTTTTCAAAAAAATGCCCCTGGGTAAAAAAAGAAGTATGTTTGTTGGAAGCAAAACAATTTTTTAATATTAAAGTATCATTGATATACAATCATGTTGATTTCAAATATATAACACAGTGGTTCAAAAGTTACCCATATTACTAAATCCTCACTCCCTCTAGTGTAGTCACTATCAGTGTAGTAAGATGTTACAGAACCACTAACTGTATTCTCTGTGCTGTACTACTGTCCCTGTGACCAACCTATATTGTGATTGCAAATTATTGTGTCCCTTACTCCCCTTCCTTCACCCCCTACCCTCTCCAATCCCTGTTCCCTTGGTAACCACTAGTCCGTTGTTGGTGTCTATGAGTCTACTGATATTTTGTTACTTCCATTTTGCCTTGTTTTTATACTCCACAAATAAGTGGAATCATTTGGTATTTGTCTTTCTCCACCTGGCTTATTTCACTGAGCATAATAACCTCTAGGTCCATCCACGTTGTTGCAAATGGGAGGATTTCTTTTCTTTTTGGGGCTGAATAGTATTCCATTATGTATATCTACCACATCTTATTTATCCATTCATCTACTGAAGGACACTTAGGTTGCTTCTATTTCTTGCCTATTGCAAATAGTGCAGTGATAAACAGGGATGTGTATGTCTTTTTGAAATAGGGATGGGAGCAAAACAATTTTTAAAAGATAAATGGCCACATTTGAATCTGCTTGGCTTCAGAAAGAAATTACAATACTCTCTAGATAGGACTATGATTGTGAATCTGGTTCATTATATTTACAAATTGTATTTTTACTAAAGTTTAAGGGAATCTGGGACTTCCGGGAAGATGGCAACGTGAACGGAACGACAGAAATTTCCTCCCAACATTACATTTATCCTTGAAAACACAGCAAATACAACTATTCCTAAAAGAGAGACCAGAATACACAGGAAAGCGCACAGCGGGCAGCTACACCTGAGAGGACTCGGCACCTGGCAAGGCGGTTAAGATACGGAGCCGCAACATTGCGAGACCTGAGCGCTCCCCCACCCCAGCGCACCGGCGGGCAGCTACACCCTGAGAGTACTCGGCACCCAGCGAGGCAGGTAAGATACGGAGCGGCAGCCCGGCGGGACCCGAGCACTCCCCTACCCCAGCACACCGGCAGGAGGAGAGGATTCAGAGCCGGGAGGAAGTGGAAGTCTGCGCCAGGAGCGCCAACACACAGCGTGCGGTGTAGCGGAGATTGGAGAGACATAGGGTGCAGGGTATCAGCGAGGAACGTGCCAGTTGTTTGCGGCAGGCTCCGGGAGGAAAGGGAAAAAAAAAAGAAGAAAAGCGCGCGCTTTTTTCAGCAGTCGTAAAGAGACGGGAACACAGCAGAAGACTGGATCACTCCGGCACACTCAGCCCAGCAGGCTGTGAATGCTGGGGAGCTTCAGACCCCTTAGCTAGCGACTGTGAAAGGGGCGCCGTGCTGAAGACTCCCACAGATATCAACAGCCTCCCATTTGATCCCACCCCGGCCAGAGCTATAAAGGGCCTTGCGGAGCGGTGTGACCACGGCTCTGGAATAGTGGAGCAACAGCGCCACCTACAGCATTCACATAGAAACCACTCCCAGTGGGCATTTTTTTTGCTTTGTTTTGTTGTTTTTTCTTCCCTTTTCTTTTTTTCTTTCCCTTTTTTTATTATTTTTCTTCTTTTCTGTTTATTCTTTCCTTTTCTTTATTTTTTTTAAGTCATAAAGAGCCCACCTAACAAACGTAGCAACTACCAGCAACCAATTCTATAGCCATGAAAAGACAGAGGAATATGGTACAGACAAAGCTTCAGACCCAGACAACCCCAGAGAGGGAACCTGAAGGGATGGACATGCACAGTATTCATGAAAATAATTCAGAATAAAAGTCATAGCCATGCTGATGGATCTACAGAAAAATGTGCAAGAGCTGAGGGAGGAAGTGAGGGAAGTGAGGAAACACTGTGCAGAAATGAGACAAGCCATCGACAGGCTTAACAGCAGACTGGATGAGGTGCAAGAGACTGTTAATGGAATAGAAAATAGAGAACAGGAATACAGAGAAGCGGAGGCAGAGAGAGATAAAAGGATCTCTAGGAATGAAAGAATATTAAGAGAACTGTGTGACCAATCCAAACGGAACAATATTCGCATTATAGGAGTACCAGAGGAAGAAGAGAGAGAAAAAGGGATAGAAAGTGCCTTTGAAGAAATAATTGCTGAAAACTTTCCCACACTGGGGAAGGAAACAGTCTCGCAGTCCACGGAAGCCCACAGATCTCCCAACACAAGGGACCTCAGGAAGACAACACCAAGACACATAATAATTAAGATGGCAAAGGTCAAAGATAAAGACAGAGTATTAAAGGCAGCTAGAGAGAGAAAAAAGATCACCTACAAAGGAAAACCCATCAGACTATCATCAGACTTCTCAACAGAAACCTTACAGGCCAGAAGACAATGACATGATATAGTTAACGTAATGAAACAGAAAGGCCTCGAACCAAAAATTTTGTATCCAGCACGATTATCATTTAAATATGATGGAGGGATTAAACAATTTCCAGAAAAACGAAAGTTGAGAGAGTTTGCCTCTCATAAACCACCACTACAGGATCTCTTAAACGGACTGCTCTAGAGGGAAGCACCCCTAAGGCTAAAAAGATGTCACCAGAGAAAATAAAATCATGGCAAAGAAAGCAGATCATCCAAATACTAACTAAAGGCAAAGAATAAAACACCTAATATATAAAGAATGGAGGAGGAAGAATAGGAAGGGAGAGATAAAGAAACATTAGACGGCGTTCACAATAACTTAACAGGAAAGTTAGGTTAGAATCTTAGATAGTAAAGAAGCTACCCTTGAACCTTTGGTAACCACGAATCTAAAGCCAGCAATGGCAATAAGTACATATCTATCAATAATCACCCTAAATGTAAATGGACTGAATGTACCAATCAAAAGACAAACTAACAGAGTGGATAAAAAAGCAAGACCCATCTATATGCTGCTTACAAGAGACTCACCTCAAACCCAAAGATATACACAGACTAAAAGTGAAGGGATGGAAAAAGATGTTTCATGCAAACAACAAAGAGAAAAAAGCAGTTGTTGCAGTACTTGTATCAGACAAAATAGACTTCAAAACGAAGAAAGTAGCAAGAGATAAAAAAGGACATTACATAATGATAAAACGGGTCAGTCCAACAAGAAGATATAACCATTATAAATATATATGCACCCAACACAGGAGCGCCAACATATGTGAAACAAATACTAACAGAATTCAACGAGGAAATAGACAATAATGCATTTATTTTAGGAAACTTCAACACACCACTCACTCCAAAGGACAGATCAACCAGACAGAGAATAAGTAAAGAAACAGACGCACTGAACAACACACTAGAACAGGTGGACCTAAAAGATATCTACAGAACTCTGCACCCAAAAGCAACAGGATACACATTCTTCTCAAGTGCACATGGAACATTTTCCAGAATAGACCACATACTAGGCCACAAAAAGAACCTCAGTAAATTAAAAAATATTGTAATCCTACCAACCAACTTCTCAGGTCACAATGGTATAAAACTAGAAATAAATTTTAGAAAGAAATCAAAAAGACTCACAAATACATGGAGACTTAACAACATTCTCCTAATGAATCAATGGGTTAACGACCAAATCAAAACAGAAATCAAAGAATATATGGAGACTAATGACAACAACAACACAAAGCCACAACTTCTGTGGGGCGCAGCAAAGGCAGTTCTAAGAGGAAAGTATATTGCAATCCAGGCCTATTTAAAGAAGGAAGAGCATTCCCAAATGAACAGTCGACAGACACAATTATTGAAATTGGAAAAAGAAGAACAAAGGAGGCCCAAAGTCACCAGAAAGAGGGACATAATAAAGATCAGAGAAGAAAGAAATAAAATTGAGAAGAATAAAACAATAGAAAAAATCAATGAAACCAAGAGCTGGTTCTTTCAAAAAATGAACAAAATAGATAAACCCCTAGTCAGACTCATTAAGAGAAAAAGAGAATTTACACACATAAACAGAATCAGAAATGAGAAAGCAAAAATAATGATGGACCCCACAGAAATACAAAGAATTATAAGAGAATAGTATGAGCATCTGTATGCTAACAAGCTGCAAAACCTAGAAGAAATGGACTTCTTAGAAAAATACAACCTTCCAAGACTGACCAAGCAAGAAACAGAAAAACTAAACAGACCAATCACCAGCAACGAAATTGAATCCGTAATCAAAAAACTACCCAAGTACAAAACCCCCAGACCTGATGGATTCACCTCTGAATTCTACCAGACATATAGAGAAGAAATAACACCCATTCTCCTTAAAATTTTCCAAAAAATAGAAGAGGAGGGAATATTTCCAAACTCATTATATGAAGCCAGCATTACTCTAATACCAAAACCGGGCAAAGACCTCACCAAAAAAGAAAATTAAACTCCAATATCCCTGATGAACATAGATGCAAAAATACTCAACAAAATATTAGGAAACAGAATTGAAAAATACATCAAGAGGATCATACACCATGATCAACTGGGATTCATCCCAGGGATGCAAGGATGGTACAGCATTCGAAAATCCATCAACATCATCCACCACATCAATAAAAAGAAGAACAAAAACCACATGATCATCTCCATAGATGCTGAAAAAGCATTTGACAAAATTCAGCATCCATTCATGATTAAAACTCTCAACAAAATGGGTATAGACGTCAACTACCTCAACATCATAAAGGCCATATATGACAAACCCACAGCTAACATCATACTTAACAGCGAGAAGCTGAAAGCTTTTCATCTAAGATCGGGAACAAGACAGGGATACCCACTCTCCACTTTTATTCAACATAGTACTGGAGATCCTAGCCATGGCAATCAGACAAAACAAAGACATACAAGGCATCCAGATTGGTAAAGAAGAATTCAAATTGTCACTATTGGCAGATGACATGATATTGTACATAAAAAATCCTAAAGACTCCACTCCAAAACTACTAGAACTAATATCTGAATTCAGCAAAGTTGCAGGATACAAAATTAACACACAGAAATCTGTTGCTTTCCTATACACTAACGATGAACTAACAGAAAGAGAAATCAGAAAAACAATTCCATTCACAATTGCATCAAAAAGAATAAAATACCTAGGAATAAACCTAACGAAGGAAGTGAAAGACCTGTACTCTGAAAACTACAAGACACTCCTAGGAGAAATTAAAGAGGACACTAACAAATGGAAATGCATCCCATGCTCTTGGCTAGGAAGAATAAATATTCTCAAAATAGCTATACTACCTAAAGCAATCTACAGATTCAATGCAATCCCTATCAAACTACCAACAGCTTTCTTCAATGAACTGGAACAAATAATTCTAAAATTCACATGGAACCACAAAAGACCCCGAATAGCCAAAGCAATCCTGAGAAGGAGGAATCAAACGGGAAATTACGCTCCCTGACTTCAAGCTCTACTACAAAGCCACAGTAATCAAGACAATTTGGTATTGGGACAAAAACAGACCCACAGACCAGTGGAACAGAATAGAAAATCCAAACATTAACCCAAACACCTACAGTCAATTAGTATTTGATAAAGGAGCCTTGGATATACAATGGGGAGATGACAGCCTCTTCAGCAGCTGGTGTTGGAAAAACTGGACAGCTACATGTAAGAGAATGAAACTGGACTACTGTCTAGCCCCATACATAAAGGTAAACTCAAGGTGGATCAAAGACCTGAATGTAAGTTATGAAACCGTAAAACTCTTAGAAAAAAGCATAGAGAAAAGTCTTTTGGACATAAGCATGAGGGACTTCTTCATGAACATATCCCCCGGGCAAGGGAAACAAAAGCAAAAATGGACAAGTGGGACTATATCAAGTTGAAAAGCTTCTGTAGAGCAAAGGACACCATCAGTAGAACAAAAGACATCCTACAGTATGGGAAAATATATTCATAAATGATGCATCGGATAAGGGGTTGACATCCAAAATATATAAAGAACTCACGCACCGTAACAAACAAAAAGCAAATAATCCAATTAAAAAATGGGCAGAAGACATGAATAGACACTTCTCTAAAGAAGAAATTCAGATGGCCAACAGGCACATGAAAAGATGCTCCACATCGCTGGTCATCAGAGAAATGCAGATTAAAACCACAATGAGATATCATCTCACACCAGTGAGGATGGCCAACATCCAAAATACAAACAACAACAAATGTTGGCGAGGATGTGGAGAAAAGGGAACCCTCCTACACTGCTGGTGGGAATGCAAATTAGTTCATCCATTGTGGAAAGCAGTATGGAGGTTCCTCAAAAAACTCAAAATAGAAATACCATTTGACCCAGGAATTCCACTCCTAGGAATTTACCCTAAGAAAGCAGCAGCCCAGTTTCAAAAAGACAGATGCACCCCTATGTTTATCGCAGCACTATTTACAGTAGCCAAGAAATGGAAGCAACCCAAGTGTCCATCAGTAGATGAATGGATTAAGAAGATGTGGTACATATACACAATGGAATATTATTCAGCCATAAGAAGAAAACAAATCCTACCATTTGCAACAACATGGACGAAGCTAGAGAGTATTATGCTCAGTGAAATAAGCCAAGCCGAAAAAGACAAGTATCAAATGATTTCACTCATATGTGGAGTATAAGAACAAAGAAAAAAATTGAAGGAACAAAACAGCAGCACACTCACAGAACCCAAGAACGGACTAATAGTTACCAAAGGGAAAGGGACTGGGGAAGATGGGTGGGACGGGAGGGATAAGAGGGTGAAAGGGGTATTATGATTAGCAGACGTAAGGTAGGATGGGCATGGGGAAGGCAGTACAACTCAAAGACAAGTAGTGATTCTATAGCATGTCACTATGCTGATGGACAGCGACTGTAATGGTGTTGGGGGGGCCCTGATGAAGGGGGTAGTTTAATCACCATAATATTGCATATGTAATTATAGATTAATGATACCAAAATAAATTGTAAATAGAAATAAATAAATAAGTTTAAGGGAATCTGATAAATAGTTCACAGTAGTATAGCAAATTAATATAAGTGACTTGGCTCATTATATTTACAAATTGTAATTTTACTAAAGTTTAAGGGAATCTGATAAATAATTCACAGTAGTATAGCAAATTAATATAAGTGAATTATAATTTTTTCCCTTTTCCTGACTCTTATAGGAAATGAGGTTGCTTAAAAAATTTTTAAGTTTGCTTAAAAATTGAGGTTGGATACTATTAAATATTCAGTACCTGTTTTCAAAACTGGAAAATTTCGGCAATCATAGGTCATTTCCTCTCCTGAAGAGGCAAACACTACCTAACTATTGTTTCTTTGGGTGTGGAACATTCCTAACTGCAAAACTGAGTAAGTGAGCCTCCTTCAGTATCTCAAGATTTTTTTTTTTTAACGCGTCCTAGACTCTTCAGGAATTTTCTCCATTCCTTACCATGTAGGGCTTTCTAAAGTACATCCTGCAAAGGTAAGGCGAATATCCTAACCATGACCATGAAGTCTGAGACATGGTCATGGTCAACTTAATCAACTAAGGAATAAAGGCATAAAAATAAGTAGGTTTCTGGGCTTGAAAGTCTTCACAGAGCAAAGCCACCCCACTTGCCTGGACTGCTCACTTCTGGACAGTTACAGGAGAGGGAAATAAAGTTTTGTCTTCTGTAAGGCCATGGTGTAGTTGGGTCTCATTATACCAGCATAGGCTGTGCCCAGCCTAACATTGTAGGGCCTCACTTTCTCCTCTCTTTCTCCTTCCCATAGGGAGCCAGCCCTTCTTCATTCCTTGTAAAAAGCTTTCTCCTGGCTCTCGTATAACCATGTTTGTATGTTTTCTGTCTCTGCCTCTTTTTCATGTGCTTCCCAGCATGGCATGCCCTCTGTCAAAATGCTGGCTGCCAGTTAGTGTGTCTTAGGTAAGACTTCTTCCCCAAGAGCAACTTCTTTCTTCCTGGACTAGCAGGACAAATTTTACCACCTAAAAGGAATTTAATGAAGAAGAATATAAAGCCCATTCCAACCTCAGAGGGTGAGTTGTTTATACAGGCTATCTTGTAACGTTTAAGAATGGTATCAACTTAATAAAAGAACTTACTGTTTAATTATTAGAATGTGTGCAAACACAGGAACCAAGAACAAGCAACATAACCCATATCCAAGGGCATGCATTTTGTTCATTTAATCTGCAGTGTTTTGTCACCACTAGAAGCAGACTAGCTCTGAAAGAAAAAGGAATCTGACACTTAGCTGTAGGCTATATGTGGGCTGGGGAGCATGCAGGTGGCTTGATCCAAATTTCAGGCAGAATCTCACATGCTTTTGTTAGGGTTCTAATCCTTGTAAGGGTTCTTGCATGTTGAACAAAACTGAGATTGTATATCAATGATACTTTAATTAAAAAAAAAACCTCTAATATTGTCAGAGACAGTTCGCTTGAGACCGAGCTCTTACCTTTTACTTATTCAGCAAACTATTTTGAGTGCTTACTATGTATCACAGATTGTGCTCGCTGCTTGGGATGTGGGAAAAGTACAGACATGGTCCCTGTGTCATTGGGCTTACGATACAGTGTGAAAACATACATTATAAAGTAATTAGATGGTTGCTAGGTGCTGTGATAGTCAGGGTGCCCTGGGAGCACACAAAGGCAATGGGTCTTCCGATCCCATTCTGTTCCCGGAACACTAGCGACTGAGCTTACATATTACGGGAGGAAGACTGAAGGATCCTTGTCAGGAGAAACTGAGCTGCTGCCATGAAAAGACCCTACAAATAAAGAGCCTGTTGCTTTCCTTATCACCCGCAGAAAAGCCAGCCAGGTAAAAAGTCACTGCCTCCCTTGTGCCTCATTCTAAAATGTGAAGAGAACAGTACAGGTATACCCAACATTTGAGAACAGCCTCCAACAGGGAAGACAGAGACTAAAAGCCAAACAAAAAACTCCCAAGAATGAGGGAACAGGAAACAGGAAAAACAAACTTCACCAAAACTAAATTTTTTCCTGAGACCCTAAAATGTTACTGCACATACCCAATAAAAATAAGATGATATATATTTTAAAATACAATTGGAATAAGAAAAAACACTTGGAAAATAAAAGTATATCAGGATCCATGTGGCAGAGTGCTTGGACTCAGGATTACCAAAGAGCTTCTGAACATGAATAGGGTCTGTGATGTTTTGGTTTTTTTTAAAACAAACTGGATAACGGAGTTCAGTTGTGATGGCTCTCTTTTTGAGAACAGGTTGGATAATAGAGTTCAGCCTCAAACATTTAAATTGAAAGATGCCAGTTTAAAAAGGGTTTTGTTAGAATGGGTGAAATAGATCCCTAAGCTAGCAACAGTTCTTATCTAGTAGTCGAGATTGTTGATGGGCTAAAACAGAATGTTGGAAGTCATAATAAAAAAATGGCAAAGCTTTAAGGTAGGATGTAATCTCTGAGGAAGAAGAGCAGAGAGTTTAGGACCATGCTACAAGGAAAATCGAGAGCATTTAATACCTGTGTGGAGGAACTGCCATTGTAAAGGAGACTGTGAAGTACCCAAGGTGGCACGGAAGTCAAGAGAACATTCTGAAAGGGAGCGAGCGTTCAGTGTCAACTCCTACGGAGGGATTAAGTAAGTTAAACACTCCCAAATGTAGACTAGCTGGTATGAATAGGAAGTAGTGGATGATTAGTAAATAGGAATGTACTGAGGGTACATTAATTTTTTCCAGCTTTATTGAGATATAATTGACATAACAACATTATGTAAATTTAACACATACAACCAAATGAATTGATATATGTATACAGAAGGTCCCCAATTTACAATGGTTTGACTTAAAATTTTCTGAAGAATGTGATCAGAGTCTAAAGAACTTGTGGGACGCCATCAAGTGGGCCAATACACATATTATGGAAATAAAGGTGGTGGTGGAAAGAGGCAGGGATAAAGAAAAATTATTTTGAAAAATAATGGCTGGAGAAGTGCAGGTATAGAAAAGGTAGTGCAGGTATAGGAGGACCAGAGAAGAAGTCACCAACCATCGATTTGCTAAGGTGAGCCTGACAAGGAAAATCAGTTTATCTGGGTGGCTATCACCTCTGCAGGGCCACAGCTAGCTAGCTAGACCTCTGTTAGTTAACAGGACTTGCATTTTAGAGGAAGAATTCAATGCAGACCATAGAAGTGTTAGGATAAGCTGGAACAATAGCATTTGTCCATTACCACGCTTGACTAAGAAGAAGCTTGGAGTGCAAAGGTTACTGCTTCAATTTCACCCTACAAATCTTGTGCAAGCTATTTGGAGAAATTCTAAGCTGAAGGTGTACAAGGAAAGTAATTCTAGGAATCATAATTCCAACTTAATTAAATTGGCCCACTACAAATGATGACATCCCTCAAGTTTTTACTCAAATGTAAACTCAATTTTACCTATCTTGACCATCCTATTTTAAATTGCAAATTATCCCATCTCCTTTGAAGGCCAACTCTTCCTAGATTGCCCCTCAACTGTTAGTGTTCCTGAGAGTATCATTCTTGGCACACTTCTCTCATTCAGCACACTCCTCCTGAGCAATCTCACCTGTACTTATAGATGCAATTTCCATCCATGCACGATGACTACAGTGCTATACCTCCAGTTCAGAACTCTACTCTGTGCACTTACTATCCAAAGAATACCCAGAGAAAATAAACTTTTCTACTCTCAGTTTATTGTTCTTGGTATTTTTGCCCCTTGAAATAAACTCTCCATTACCATTTATACTTAAAAAAAAAAAAAAAGAAAGAAAAACCAGAGAGCTCAACCTGCATGTTCTTAAACTAAGGGTGTCCAAAACATTCCCTCACCAAACCAACTCCTTTTCTTCTATTTTCCCACTTCATGAATAATACTTCCAACCATCTAAGCAAGAAGCATAAGTCGCCCTAGGCTCTTTCCTATTCTTCACTTCAGTCTCTTCCCATTGATCACTAAGTCTTGTGGATTCTTAATATATCTAATTTCTGTTTCCTCTTTCCAATCCCCAATGCTGCAACCCTATTCCAAGACTTACATACATTTCTGTAAAAGCCTCATACAAGTCTCTGCTCTCCTACTTAAAATATTCACTATTGTGAGTATTTTAAATAATCATTCTAACAAGGATGTCTGTTATGTCACTCCTTTGCTGTAATTTCTTTAATGGTTTCCCCTACATTTGCAGACAAAAAAATTAATCTTTAATTAAAAAAATAATGCAAAACTGTTCATGATCTCTTCTTTACCTATTCATGCAATTTTATCTGTAGCAATGGCTATAGATTAAGAGCTACGGAATCTTGGAATTCTTAAACCAGGAATAATCCCAAGAAACGTTCCTACTTCTGAAATTCCTTAACCCACCCACTTAACAAGATACGTTGAAAACAGGCAAAGAAAAGCCATAAAGAGATGAGGCTTAAAAGAAAAAAATAGCCAAGAGGGAAAAGACGCCAAAGAGCTCCACGAATTAGAAACGAACTTCCCGTCCTGCGGCAACTTCCGGTATCAACAACAAGGAGACCCAATCAGAACCTCTCTCGGGGAACCAATGGGAGAGCACATTACAAAGAGCCAATCCAAGCGGCGCTGTCACTGTTATGATCCTGTCAGGGCTCGGGCGTCGTGGTGCTTGGGCTGTCGCCACCGAAAGGACTTCGCTGAGGCCGCCCGGAGCGCAGCTTCTCTCCGGCCCCGCTGACAGCCTGCTCCTCCTGAGTCGCCGGCCGCCCCGTGAGGCGCGTGTGCGGGTTGGCGCCGCGGGGTCCGGGCCCAGCCGCAGCCGCCGCCTCCGTCGCCGGCTCGGAGGGGCCGCGAGATGCAGCCTCCCGGCCCGCCCCCGGCGTATTCTCCCACGAACGGGGACTTCACCTTTGTCTCCTCAGCAGACGCGGAAGGTGAGACTGAGCCCCAGGAAGGCCCGTCTCCGCGGACGCCGGGCTGCACGCGGCGGCGTCTCTGTGGTGCTGGGGCAGCTGGGGCCGGTGGGGACGGGTAGGAAGGCGCCTGTGACTCAGTCCCTGCCCGGCCTTCCGAGAGGCCCGAGTGGCCAAGGGAGGACTGGTGGTGGGCTTTCCAAGTCACTCAGCTTCTGGCTTTGCCCGCACCGTCTGGTGGCACGTTTTCCTGGGTGACTTACCTACCAGAGATGGATCCACAGAACCTTAACATTTTATTTCTGAAATGACTCGCTGTTTCAGAACAGGGAGGATTAGATTGGCTAGGGTGGGTGGCAAAGAGTGAAAACGAGGAAGGACACCTGTGTTCCTGTTACTTGTCAATAGATAGATAACTTTTTTCTGGGATTAGATTCAACGCTGCAAATACTAACTTCCTTTGAGGAGTTCGTGTTTTTTATGGAATCTGATATCTTGCTTACGTCCCAGTTTTCCTCCTATTTTGTAATGATTGACCTCAGTATTCAGAGAAGTGGGCCCAGGTATATTTGAAACTTCTTGTAATCCAGCTAGGTGTTCCCAATAGCTTTTGCAGATTTCCTTGTACTGTTTTGAGGAAGCAGTTGTGCTGGAGATATTTATCTCTCCAGAAAATTTGCACAGGAAAATGTGTTTTCCTCTTCTCTGTTCCTTACCAGACTCTTTGTAACCAGAATCTTTCTGTGCTAGTCGTTTTCAAATTTTACTTTTATTAGACTTTGTACACCGGTTATATCTTCCATTGACCAGACTTACTGCTCGATTTGAAAAAAAAATTATACTTAGCTATAGAAATCTCAGTCTAGAACCTTAGTTTTATTATAAAATGTGGAAATAATAAAGGCTCAACGGGCTTCTTACAAAGACCAAACAAGTCGTTTGCTTAAAATACCCTGTACATTTATGCAGTACAATGTGATACACGTGAAGGTATTATTAGACCTATAGCCATCCTTGTCTGTATACCCTTGGATATACAGAGAGTCTGTATATCCTGGGAGGCTATATGGAGAAGTTTGAATAAACTTCAGGGATTTTACTTATCCAGGTTTCTTGGTTTAGTATATGGAGTCAATAGGTTAGCTTGTTATATTATTATGTCAGAAAACAAGTTAAAGTCCCATCTCTCAGTAAATAACTGTGATATTGGGCAAATTACATAGCTTCTATAAGCTTCTATTTTGTCACCTGTAAAATGAAAAGCACATGTAAGACTAGTTGAGAATTATTTAGGATAATGTGTATAAAAGCATGGTCCATAAGTACAAGTTAAAAGAACGAGAACTGTGGGTAAATAAGACATTAAATGAATTAATAAATGAATAGTAAAATCCAGGCTGAATATTCAAGACTATGATATAAAACTGCATCCAAAAGCAGTAATGAAATGCATCTGTGTATAAATGCAAGAATGTAATAATACTATTACATATATATATGTAAATTGTAGTATAAGTATCTTAATGGCAGTCCTTTGACTTTATTTTCTTTCAGACAAATAAGTAATTTTTTGCCTGGTTTATGTCCACACATCAGCAGCATTGGCATTACCTGGGCATTTAGAAATACAGAATCTGCCTTCATCATAATTTGCATTTTAACAGGATCCTTAGGTGATTGATATGCACATTAAAGCTTGCGAAGCACTGATTTAGAATGTTGTGAGAGATCAGAAGAGGAAGAAATTTTTTCTAGCTGGAAGATCAGGGACAATTTAATGGAGGTGGTATTTTGCCACACTTTAAAGGATAGATAATGTTTTGTATATGTAAGATGGAGGGAGTTCCTCTGTGTGCGAGGGACTGCACGTGAGGGACTGAATATGAGGAAGTCCCTGACACTGAGAAATTGTCTAATAAAGAGATAAAAGAAATTTCATTGTACATAATAAAAGCTGTAAAAAATATGGTTCAAAGAGGAAGTGGTTAACTGTGCAGGAAGGGATCAAGGAAGTCTGCAGAGACAGATGAGGTATATTTGAAGGATAAGTAAGACTTCTTCATATTGAAAAGGGGGAAGAGCATTCATTTAAGAACTGTACAAGTCCAATAATTGATGGAGGCAATCCCTGTATCTTATACTTCTCAGTCTTCACAGACCTAAAACAATGCTGATTTATACCATGAGCTCCGTAGTGTTAGAAGCAGTGCTTTTCTGCCTACCAGTATCATACCCACTGCCTAGCATGGAAGCTGGCACATAGCAGGAACTCAATAAATATTTGATGAATAAGTGACTACATGATACTTTTTAAGATAAAGGTATAGTGCTGCTAGAACTAAACCCAACATTAATTCAGCAGAAATTCAGCAAGTAGTTGGAAAGGGCATGGGCAGAGATAACTAACCAAGAAAAAAGATAATCTAAGCTACCCAATAGCCATTTTCCCATGCTCATATTTACGTACCTCTAAATATCTTTGTATCTGTATTGAAATATTCATCTTTCCTCCAAATCTTAAAGGAAAACTTGCTTTATTCCTTTTTAAGATAAGCCATTACTCATGCTTTTTTTCCCCTACCTCTCTGCCTCCTTTGAAACTTTCCTTTCTCTTCTCTATTTTTCTCTCTAGCATTTTTTATTTCTCCTCTGTTTCTTCCATCTCTACTGTCACTCACAGGTCACCTCCTAATTAGTAGAATTTTTAGTTAAATCTACTACTTCCCATTTTCCTTATTTTCACTCTTAAATTATCTCTGTTATTTACTATTTTCTTAGCATCCAGGTATCCCTACCACTCTGTTAGAACTTCACTTCCTTCCTAGCAGCTACAGAAGTCTTAAGTAGTGTTTCCCGAATGGGAGAAGTTCCATGACAACGTTAAGTTTGGTAAATAATGTGTTAATAAGCTAAGTTAAATCAGTTTCCTTAATGCAGAATTCCCAGAACCTTTAATAGGTCGACCAGTATTAGTTCTGAAACTCAAAGGGGTTTGTAGTATGTAGGGTTTTCCAAATTCAGTGAACTTCAAAAGCCTTCTGTGGAGAGTATCTCATAGGATCCAGATTCCACAGAACATGCATAAAGAAATACCTGCCTATAAAATATTTCCCCTCCTCCCCTCCCCCCGATATTTATGCCTCTAACAGTTTGTCCCCAACCTATCTTCCACAGCTTTTGGAGATGGTCTCTGTGCCTGTCATAAGCCTTGGGCTTCCATGCCTTTTTGTTCCTGCCATTACTTTTCTTTGGAATGATTTCTCATTCCTCTGTTCATTCAGCTATCCCTCATAGCTAAATTGGAGTTTTACCTCCATATATCCTTCCTGACCACCTCTCTGATAGCGTAGACCGCTTTACTGCTATGGCGCAAATGATGACTTGGCAATATGCATTGTTCTTCGTCTACAGAAGAATGAGTTTTCAGTACTAATAGGGGTTTGTATCACATCTTACCTCTTTTTTTATTGAGATGTAATTCACGTATGATAAACTTCACCTTTTAAAGCATACAGGCTTTTGAAGGTCTTTTAGATTATTCATAAAGTGCAGCCATCACCACTATCTAATCCTAGAACATTTTCATTACTCCAAAAAGAAGTCCTGTACCCATTTTCAGTCATTCTTCATTCCCCGCCATGCCTCCTGGCCCCTAGCAGCCACTAAACTACTTTCACTTTTTCTGGATATTTCATATAACATAACATAAAAGCATAACATACTATGATATGTGACCTTTTGTGTCTGGCTTCTTTTGCTCAGCAAGTCTTCAAGGTTTATCCATGTTGCATAATGAATCTTTCTGACTGAATAATATTCCATTGTTTGAATGTACTAGCGATTAGATTTTAAACTTCCCAAAGTATCTCTTCTTTATATTATTCTCAGGGCATTAAAACAATAAATAATCCATAAATATTTACTGGTGGGTTAATGGGTCAACATGAAAAATGAAGAAAGTAGTAAAGCAAAAGTGATTTAATATTTGTGATGTAGTTCCTCCAAAGGCCAGAAACTTGTCTCTAGTCTCCCCCTCAATTTCTCATATTCAGTTCGTTTTCGAATAATTTCAGAATAGCTCCAGAATAGCTATATAATTAATCTATTCTTCCATCTCTACTGACATTACCTTAGTTCAAGTCCTTATTGTTTCTCATCTGTATTCCTTACAGCAGCCTCCTGACCATACTCCCTGCTCAAATCTCTCCCCTCTCATATCAGTCCTTTTTAATGCAGCTCATATTTTTCCAAAATAGAGGTTAATTTTATGTTTGCTTTATTAAAAGTCTTTAATGGAGTTATTTGCCCTTTCCTTAATTCATTCATTCAACCAGAACACATTTGTTGTTGCCTGCTATTGGCCAGGCACTATGATAAGTAATGGGGATATATGTTCAGAACAAAATACAACAGAACACTTAGTTCCTGCCATCATAGAACTTACAAACATTAACCATACAATCACACAAACATATTATTATTATCAGTGATAAATGCTATGGAGACCAAAGTCCAAGAGAGTATGAAAGGAATGTAGTCTAGTCTGAGAAGTCAAGGAAAATTTCCTTAAGCAAGTATATCTGAGAACTGAAGAATGGCATTTAATTGTCTGAAGTTAGAGGATACAGTCTGGTACAAAGTCCTTGAGGTAAAAGAGATCCTGTTTCATTCAAAGAATTGAGTCTTGAGATTGCTAGAACATAGGGTCCAGATGGGAAAGGGGTAGAAATTTGTTTGAAGAAGTAGGTAGGGTGTGTAGAGATTGTTGGACTTGAGCTGAAAAAGCAGGGGGAGGCCACTGAACGATTTTAAATGCAAGAGTGAAAGATTTGCATTTTTAAAAGATTGTCCTGGCTATAGTTAGAATGGATTGGAAGGAGACAAGAATGATTAGGGAGAGAGCAGTTAGTAGGCCGTTATAGTCATGCAGGCAGGAGGTAGTAGTTTGCACTGGTGATAGAAATGGGAAAAGTGGACAGGTTCAAAAAATATTTACAGGTATAAGTAATAGAATTTAGTGGTGGATTGGATGGAGCAGGGAGCATAAGAATGAAAGAAACTGTCAAGGGTAATTAAGCTGCTAGTTAATAATGCTGGTGAATAGTGGTACCATTTAGTGAAATAAGGAAGACTTTCAATATCAAGAATTCAGTTTTGGAATATTGAGTTTTAGATGCTTTTGACATACTACAAGAAAATGTTAAACTGACAATTTATTACATAAGTCTACGTAAGATAACTGGGTTCGAATACATTCCTTTTTGAGCTTAGTCTTCCTCAATCTTCTTAACCCTTGTCGTGATCTAAATGGTCATGTGCCCCCACCCCCAAATTCATATGTGGAAATCCTAAAGCCCTGTGTGAGTTATTTGGGAGAGTGGGGCACTTTGAGAAGTACTTAGGTCATGAAGGTGAAGTCCTCATAAATGGGATTAGCGCTCTTATGAAAAAAGACTACACAGAGTTCCCTACTTCCTTTTGCCATACAAGGATACATGAAGTCAGCAAGCTGAAAGAGGGCCCTTACCTGTCCATGCTGACACCCTGATCTTGGGCTTCCACCCTCCAAAACTGTGAGAAATAAATTTCTATTGTTTATGAGCCACCTTGACTATGTTATTTTGTTATAGCAGCCCAAATAGACTAAGACACTCCTATATAAAAATGACAATATCTATAACTCATAGTACATTACTGTGATCAGTAAACTATAAATATAATCTATAATTATTGTCAATGTTCTTTTGAGTAAGTGATACTTTCTGTTAATCTGTTAAGGTGGCCAAACATTTAGCTTACTCTTTGTGTGAAGTTACTCTTTCCCAGAAAGGATATCATTTCCAGTAGAAGCGAATAGTGTAGATGGAGGAATCTTTAGTTTACTTTTAAGTTTTCCCACTTGATTTTTAAAAATTATATCCATTATAGCTATGATCACAGATATCTTCTATATTATATTCTAATGAGTATGATAAATGATACATAATGGATGCAAGAATAGCTTTTCTTCTCTATTTGAAAATTGCAAGTGACTTTTAAGCCAAACCATTCTTGGGAAGAATAAAACAGGTAGTTAAGCAAGGTTTACCTTTTTTAAAAAAAATTAATCTATTTCTTTCTTTTCATAAATTTTAAACTCATAAGGCATTACACAAACCTATAAATGTGATAAAATTGCATAGAACTGTACACACATACAAAAAACTGGATGGAAACTGGTAAGATCTGAATAATACACCATTGTCAACATATCCTATACTAACTAGTCTTGTTAGTTATATACTATGGTACCCAGTGGAGGAAACTGGGTAAAGAGTATATGTAACTTCTCTGTTCTGTTTTTGTAACTCCCTGTGAACCTATAATTATTTCAGAATAAAAAGTTAAAAGATTCATAAGGCAGACAAAAGAGATTTTCTGTTAACTGGTTTATGCAAAAATGGGATTTAATTTTTCTAAAGGTAGGCACAGGTGATTTAACTGATTTTCATTATATGATGTACAATGTGAAAGTTTACTGATAATATTAAATAATAAGGCTAATAAACCATAAACCAAAACAACAGAAATAAAAATGCAACCTAAGATACAATTTTATAAAAGGCTTTACAAAAATTTTGTTATGGAGTAACGTGATCAAGCTCCAGTATACGTCTTAAAATTATAAAATCATTATACTTGTATTGGTTTCTTGATCTCTTTCATAGGCCTATATGTGCACTGAAATGTTTTTATAACTAAAATGGAACAATGGAATTTTTCCCTTTAGTGTGAAACTTGTGCTTGTTTTGTTTTTGCCACACAAGTGCTCAGTTTTGGCTTAGACTTAAGGACACGTGGATTTCATTTTCAAATGAAATGAGATGATTTTTGTCTTTGCTCTTGCTGCTTGTTAAATAAGAAAAAGCTTCTTCACATATTTCAGAACTTGATGAGTGCCAACAAAATGTTCGTTGTTCACTGCAGACAGAAATCTAGGAGTTGTCTAGGGGCAGATCAGTAAATCTCATCCTGAGTATACGGTCAGACTCCACTGACTGAGTTCTTCCTCATCTCACAAAGTGGAGTTCCCAGGCTAAGTAGAAGATTCAGGGGAAGGATACCTCAGTATATATTCAGTAACATACTTGAATTGAAAGAGAGGGAGAATTATTGTTAAATTTTGTTCAGCATTTTTTCCAGACAGCTTTCAATTAAACTTGAAACTTGAGGATATTCTTCACTCTAAGCTCAAAAGCAGTGGAAACATTTTTTTATTTTGCTATTATTAATGTACAATTACATGAATGACATTATGGTTACTAGACTCCCCCTATTATCAAGTCCCCACCACATACCCCATTACACTCACTGTCCATCAGTGTAGTAAGATGCTATAGAGTCACTACTTGTCTTCTCTCTGTTACACTGCCATCTCCGGGTCCCCCTGCTTACATTATACGTGCTAATCGTGATACCGCTTTTTCCCCCTTATCCTTCCCTTCCCACACATCCTCCCCAGTCCCTTTCCCTTTGGTAACTGTTAGTCCATTTCTGGGGCCTGTGAGTCTCCTGCTGTTTTGTTCCTTCAGTTTTTGCTTTGTTCTTATACTCCACAGATGAGTGAAATCATTTGATACTTGTCTTTCTCCGCCTGGCTTATTTCAGTCAGCATAATACCCTCTACTTCCATCCGTGTTGTTGCAAATAGTAGGATTTGTTTTCTTCTTATGTCTGAATAGTATTCCATTGTGTATATGTACCACATCTTCTTTATCCATTCATCTACTGATGGACACTTAGGTTGTTCCCATTTCTTGGCTATTGTAAATAGTGCTGCGATAAACATAGGGGTGCATATGTCTTTTTGAAACTGGGCTACTTCATTCTTAGGGTAAATTCCTAGGAGAGGAATTCCTGGGTCCAAGGGTATTTCTATGTTTAGTGTTTTTTTTTGAGAAACCTCCATACTGCTTTCCACAATAGTTGAACTAATTTGCATTCCCACCAGCAGTGTAGGAGGGTTCCCCTTTCTCCACATCCTCTCCAACATCTGTTATTTGTCTTTTGGATGTTGGCCATCCTAAATGGTGTAAGGTGATATCATTGTGGTTTGTTTTAAATTGTATCTCTCTGATAATTAGGGATGTGGAGCATCTTTTCATGTGCCTGTTGGCCATCTGAATTTCTTCTTTGGTGAAGTGTCTGTTCAGCTCCTTGTCCATTTTTTAATTGGCTTATTTGCTTTTTGTTTGTTGAGATGCATGAGCTCTTTATATAATTTAGATGTCAACCCCTTATTGGATATGTCTTATGAATGTATTTTCCCATACTATAGGATGTCTTTTTGTTCTACTGATGGTGTCCTTTGCTATACAGAAGCTTTTGTTTGATATAGTCCCACTTATTTTTGCTTTTGTTTCCCTTGCCCAGAGAGATATGTTCATGAAGAAGTCGCTCATGTTTATTTCCAAGAGTTTTTTGCCTATGTTTTTTTCTAAGAGTTTTATGGTTTCATGACTTACATTCAGGTCTTTGATCCATTTTTAGTTTACTTTTATGTATGGGGTTACACAATAATCCAGTTTTATTCTCTTACATGTAGCTGTCCAGTTTTGCCAACACCAGCTGTTGAAGAGGCTATCATTTCCCCATTGTATATCCATGGCTCCTTTATCGTATATTAATTGACCATATATGCTTGGGTTTATATCAGGGCTCTCTAGTCTGTTCCAATGGTCTATGGGTCTGTTCTTGTGCTAGTACCAAATTGTCTTGATTACTGTGGCTTTGTAGTAGAGCTTGAAGTCAGGGAGCGTAATTCCCCCCGCATTATTCATCCTACTCAGGATAGCTTTGACTATTCGGGGTCTTTTGGGATTCCATATGAATATTAGAACTACTTGCTGTAGCTCACTGAAGAATGCTGTTGGTATTTTGATAGGGATTGCATTGAATCTGTAGGTTGCTTTAGGTAGGATGGCCATTTTGACAATACTAATTCTACCTATCCATGAGCATGGGGTGTGTTTCCATTTATTGGTATCTTCTTTAATTTCTTTCATGAGTGTCTTGTAGCTTTCAGAGTATAGGTCTTTCACTGCCTTTGTTAGGTTTATTCCTAGGTATTTTATTCTTTTTGATGCATTTGTGAAAGGAATGGTTTTCATGATTTTCTGCTACTTCATCGTTAGTGTATAGGAATGCAACAGATTTCTGTGTATTAATTTTGTATCGTGCAACTTTGCTGAATTCATATATTAGATCTACTAGTGTTGGAGTGGAATCTTTAGGGATTTTTATGTACAATATCATGTCATCTGCAAACAGGGACTGTTTGACTTCTTCCTGGCCAATCTCAATGCCTTTTATTTCTTTGTGTTGTCTGATTGCTGTGGCCAGGACCTCCAGAACTATGTTGAATAAAAGAGGGGACAGTGGGCATCCTTGTCTTGTTCCTGATATTAAAGGAAAAGCTTTCAGCTTCTCACTGTTAAGTATAATGTTGGCTGTGGATTTTTCATATATGGCCTTTATTATGTTGAGGTACTTGCCCTCTATACCCATTTTGTTGAGAGTTTTTATCAGGAATGGATGTTGAATTTTGTCAAATGCTTTTTCAGCATCTATAGGGATGATCATGTAGTTTTTGTCCTTTTTGTTGATGTGGTGGATGATGTTGATGGATTTTCGAATGACGTGCCATCCTTTCGTCCCTGGGATGAATCCCACTTGATCATGATGGATGATCTTTTTGATGTATTTTTGAATTTGGTTTGTTAGTATTTTGTTGAGTATTTTTGCATCTATGTTCATCAGGGATATTAGTCTGTAATTATCCTTTTTTGTGGTGTCTTTGCCTGTTTTTGTTATTAGAGTGATGTTAACCTCATAGAATGAGTTTGGGAGTATTCCCTCCTCTTCTACTTTTTGGAAAACTTTAAGGAGGAGGAGTATTAGGTCTTCACTAAATGTTTGTTAAAATTCAGCAGTGAAACCATCTGGTTCAGGTGTTTTGTTCTTAGATAGTTTTTTGATTACCAATTCAATTTTGTTGCTGGTAATTGGTCTATTCAGATTTTCTGTTTCTTCCTGCATCAGCCTTATAAGGTTGTATTTTTCTAGAATGTTGTCCATTTCTTCTAGGTTATCCAGTTTGTTAGTATATGATTTTTCATAGTATTCTCTCATAATTTTTTGTATTTCTGTGGTGTCTGTAGTGATTTTTTCCTTTCTAATTTCTGATTCTCTTTATGTGTGTAGAGTCTCTTTTTTTCTTGATAAGTCTGGCTAGGGGTTTATGTGTTTTGTTTATTTTCTCAAAGAACCAGCTCTTGCTTTCATTGAATCTTTCTGTTATTTTATTCTTCTCGATTTTGTTTATTTCTGCTCTAATCTCTTATGTCCCTCTTTCTACTGACTTTGGGCCTCATTTCCTCTTGGTTTTCTAGTTTCATTAATTGAGTTTAGACTGTTCATTTTGGATTGTTCTTCTTTCCTGCGGTAGGCCTGAATTGCAATATATTTCCCTCTTAGCATGGCCTTTGCTGCGTCCCACAGATTTTGCGGTGTTGAAGTATTGTTGTCATTTGTCTCCATATATTGCTTGATCTCTTTTTATTTCGTCATTGATCCATTGATTATTTAGGAGCATATTATTAAGCCTCCATGTATTTGTGAGCTTTTTCATTTTCTTTCTGTAATTAATTTCTCGTGTCCTACCTTTGTGATCTGAGAAGGTGGTACAATTTCAGTCTTTTTGAATTTACTGAGACTCTTTTTGTAGCCTAATATATGATCTATTCTTGAAAATGTTCCATGTGCACTTGAGAAGAATGTGTATCCTGTTGCTTTTGGATGGAGTGTTTTGTAGATGTCCGTTAGGTCCATGTGTTCTCATACGTTGTTCAGTGCCTCTGTCTCTTTATTTATTTTCTGTCTGGTTGATCTGTCCTTTGGAGTGAGTGGTGTTTTCAAGTCTCCCAATATGAATGCATTGCATTCTATTTCCCCTTTTAATTCTGTTAGTATTTGTTTCACATATGTAGGTGATCCTGTGTTGGGTACATAGATATTTATAATAGTTATATCCTCTTGTTGGACTGACCCTTTTATCATTATGTAATGTAGTCCTTTGTCTCTTGTTACTTTCTTTGTTTTGAAATGTATTTTGTCAGTGAGTGGTGTATTGAAGTCTCCCAATATGAATGCATTGCATTCTGTTTCCCCCTTTAATTCTGTTAGTATTTGTTTCACATATGTAGGCGATCCTGTGTTGGGTGCATAGATATTTATAATAGTTATATCCTCTTGTTGGACTGACCCCTTTATCATTATGTAATGTCGTCCTTTGTCTCTTGTGACTTTCTTTGTTTTGAAATGTTTTTTGTCTGATACAAGTACTGGAACTCCTGCTTTTTTCTCCCTATTAGTTGCATGAAATATGTTTTTCCATCCGTTCACTTTCAGTCTGTGTATGTCTTTGGGAGTCTCTTGTAGGCAGCATATAGATGGGTCTTGTTTTTTTATCCATTCAGTGACTCTATGTCTTTTCTTTGGTGCATTCAGACTGTTTGCATTTAGGGTGATTATCAATAGGTATGTACTTATTGCCACTGAAGACTTCAGATTCGTGGTTACCAAAGGTTCAAGGGTAATTCCCTTACTATATAACAGTCTAATTTAACTCACTTTGTATGCTATTACAAATACAACCTAAAGGTTCTTTTTTTTTCCTCCTTTTTCTTTCTCCTCCATTCTTTATGTGTTAGGAATCATATTCTGTACTCTTTGTCTATCCCTTGATTGACTTTGGGGGTAGTTGATTTGATTTTGCATCTGCTTAGTATTTAATTGTTCTACTTTGCTGTGATTTTATTTCCCCTGGTGACATCTATTTAGCCTTAGAAATACTTTGATCTATAGCAGTCCCTCCAAAATGGACTATAGAGGTGGTTTGTGGGAGGTAAATTCTCTCTGCTTTTGCTTATCTGAAAACTGTTTAATCCCTCCTTCAAATTTAAATGATAACCTTGCCAGGTAGGCTATTCTTGGTTTGAGGCCCTTCTGTTTGGAAACATTTTTAAGATTTCCCTTTACAGTAGATTTTTTTCAGAAGACTATTTCTTCTTAAATCCACTTATATTTGTTATTATCTCTACATTGTTTTTTTATTAAGATAATATTGATATACAGTCTTATGAAGGATTCACATGAAAAAGCAATGTGGTTACTACATTTAACCATATTATTAAGTCCCTACTCATACCCCAGTGCAGTCACTTTCCTTCAGTGTAGTAAGGTGCCACAGATGCACTGTTTGCTTCTCTGTGCTACACTGTCCTCCCCGTGACCCCCACACGTGTTCTAAACATAATACCCCTCAATCCCCATCTCCCTCCCCACCCACCCTCCCCCACCCCTCCCCTTTGGTAACCACTAGTTCCTTCTTGGAGTCTCTGAGTCTGCTCATATTTTGTTCCTTCAGTTTTGCTTCGTTGTTATACTTCACAAATGAGGGAAATCATTTGGCACTTGTCTTTCTCCACCTGGCTTATTTCACTGGTCATAATATCCTCCAGCTCCTCCATGTTGTTGCAAATGGTAGGGTTTGTTTCTTTCTTATAGCTCAATAGTATTCCATTGTGTATATGTACCATATCTTCTTTATCTGTTCATCTATTGGTGGACACTTAGGTTGTTTCTATATCTTGGTTATTGTAAATAGTGCTGCAATAAACATAGGGGTGCATATGTCTTTTTGAATCTCAGAAGTTGTATTCTTTGGGTAAATTCCAGGTAGTGGGATTCCCGGGTCAAATGGTATTTCTTTTAGTTTTTTTGAGGAACCTCCATATTGCTTTCCACAATGGTTGAACTAGCTTACATTCCCACCAGCAATGTAGGAGGGTTACCCTTTCTCCACATCCTCGCCAGCATTTGTTGTTCTTAGTCTTTTGGATGCTGGCCATTCTTACTGGTGTGACATGATATCTCATTGTGGTTTTAATTTGCATTTCCGTGGTGATTAGTGATGTGGAGCATCTTTTCATGTGTCTGTTGGCCATCTGAATTTCTTGTTTGGCGAACTGTCTCTTCAAATCCTCTGCCCATTTTTTAATTGCATTATTTGCTTTTGGGTGTTGAGGCATGTAAGTTCTTTATATATTTTGGATGTTAACCCCTTGTCGGATATGTCATTTACAAATATATTCTCCGATACTGTAGGATGCCTTTTTGTTCTGCTGATGGTGTCCTTTGCTGTACAGAAACTTTTTAGTTTGATGTAGTCCCATGAGTTCATTTTTGCTTTTGTCTCCCTTGCTCGAGGAGATGCGTTCAGGAAGAAGTTGTTCATAATTATATTCAGGAGACTTTTTGCCTATGTTGTCTTCTAAGAGTTTTATGGTTTCATGACTTACATTCAGGTCTTTGATCCAGTTCAAGTTTACTTTTGTGTATGGGGTTAAACAATAATCCAGTTTCATCCTCTTGCATGTAACTGTCCAGTTTTGCCAACACCAGCTGTTGAAGAGGCTGTCATTTCCCCTACATTGTTTTTTACTTAGATGGCAAGAATGTTATAAGTAATGTAGTAGGAACAAATTAATTTAAAATAAGTGTTTTATAATGTTATTCTGAATATTTATGCTAGAGTTGACAAGCAAACTAGCTGGTTCTTAATGCTGTTTTAACTTAAAACCAGCTGTGCTCCTGGAGTGATTTGTACTCTCTCTCTGTTTTTTTCTGACCTTATTCTTTACTTATTAACTTGCTAACGTGTTAGGTTAACCATCAATTTTTTTGGACTTCTCTGGTGCTTTTTTGTACCCACATTTAATTCTGTCTTGGGAGCACTGGGGAGTGTGCCAAGCTGTTATCGCTAGCATTCCTACATATGTCTAAGACTTTTTTTCCTACTTTGCATGGGATGGAAGCACTACAATATCATAAGCTAAAGATACCTTTTTTGAGGTTCTGGCATCCATGCTATGACAAAGTGCTAACCATATACAATTCTTTGTCACAGCATTCCTTAGCACTATGATTTGTATATCCTTTTTTGGTTTAGATTAAGGACTTCAAGTACAATCTTTTGTAGAAGCCAGGAAACAGTTGTTAAGGTCCTTTCCTGTTTAATAATTCTAAAACCTTTAATGTCACTGCTGTACTAATGACTTCCTGATCTAAGTGTTGCTCTTATTAAAGAAAGCACTTTTTGTACCTATTGGAAATGGAATTTTAGTTAAACTTGAACTCTTTCATTTTCAAGTTAGATTAAGACAAAGAAACAAAGTAATTTTGAGAGAATATTTTAATCACAAGATTCTATGACAGCATCTATAGGGACTTTTTTTCTATTTTAAGCTTTTTTTAATTGAAATATAGGTGACATAACATTATATTAGCTCAAGTGTACAACATAGTGATTGTTTTGTTTTGTTTTTTTATTAAGGTATCATTGATATACAGTCTTATGCTCAGGTTTCACATGAGCAACATTATGGTTATTACTTTCCCCCTATTATCAAGTCCCCACCACATACCCCATTACAGTCGCTGTCCATCAGCGTAATAAGATGCTGTAGAGTAACTGCTTGTCTTCTCTGTGCTAAACTTCCTTCCCCATGCCCCCCTACAGGGACTATTTTTAAACATAGGGAAGGAGAGTGAACTCAAAAGTCCTTGTATCTTATCTTTAGCTGAATAATCTGCCGTATAAAAACTTTTTACAATCATACTGTTAAACCTGGAAAGAACTTTGAAATAGGAAACTGGGGAACAGAAGACATTAATGATTTGCTGTTTATTAGTAGCTAAGCTAGGACTTACTTCAGAATGCAAACTTTACTATAAATAATTAATTGCAGGAGTTCTCACAACCATACTAAAATGTAATTAATAATTGAGCTATTCATAGATTGAAGTTTAAGCCAAAATTTTAATGGTATTTCTCAAAAGCTCTCCTGGAATTTAGAGTAATGTGCAAATTAAGCTTTTTTTTTTTAATGCTGTATCTGATCTCCAGGAAAGGAGATTCCATTAGCCAAAACTGTTTTCTAAAGTACCACTTCAAACATATGGCGTCTAATTAACAACATTGATGGTTGTATACTGGTTTCTATTGTCTGGTCTTAGAAATGTGTTTTCTTTTTCTTAATTCCTATATGACCTCAAACAAGTCCCTTATTCCCAATTTTTTCCGACCAGCAAATGTGGCATTTGTACTATTGTGATTATCTGTATAACCTCTAAGTCACTGTGCAGACCATGAATGGACTTTGTTTTGTAATGTAAATAACTGAATTTCTTCACCTCTTTTTTTAGAGCATTCCTAAAAAAAAAAAAACCTTTATTTTTCCTAAAGATGACTGATACAATATAGAAAAGAGTTTTCTGAAATAGCAGGGAACTCAGATTTATTCAGAACTAGGAATTAATGTATGAAGCATATAGCATAGATATTTGGTGATTTAAATGAAAGAATGTATGAATAAATACTTGAAAAAGTAGAGGAAAATTATCTGGTTTCCTTTAGTAAATAAATTATGTTGAATGGTTTGTATATATACATATGTGATGCCTTTAAAAAGAATTTATACAATCACTTTGTTCTGAAGCACATAATGTACATAATAAGGAATGGAATCCAAAATAATTTCATGGAATATATTTTGTACATATCTTCTATTTAAATTGTAAAGGTACTATTATAAGTCTAGATTCTGGTAGCAATCTAGCTAATTAGCTGTGAAAGAATTCAAATGTCTTCACCTTTCTCATCTTCCATTTTCTTGTTAGATATCAACTCTAAGATTGTGTTTATTAGCAGATATTCATAGAGATCTTCAAATGACAATGATCTTAGTTGAATATGTGCTCATGTTGGTTAAGATTCACACACTGTACCTTGGTTCATAGTTTTACCTCTTTTCTCCTAAGACCTCAGTGGTTCAATAGCATCTCCTGATGTCAAATTAAACCTTGGTGGAGATTTTATCAAAGAATCTACAGCTACTACTTTTCTGAGACAAAGAGGATATGGCTGGCTTTTGGAAGTTGAAGATGATGATCCTGAAGATAACAAGCCACTCTTGTATGTAAAAATAGTAAAATGTATTTTTTCTTTTTTAGAGCTAGTCTGTGGGATGATTATATTCTTTTATATTATTTAAAGACAAGTAGGGAAAATCTTAACCTTTTTGGTCAAAAGTTTTAGCTATTTTCAGTTTTACTAGTAATTAAAAAACTGAAATAAGAGTATTTTTAACCTATTGAATAGCAAAAACTAAAAGAATCATAATCTTATATCATATAAACATATTCCCGACTGTTAGGACTTATCCAGGTCTGTAGCTGTCTCAAGTAAACTTGCAGTCAAAGTAAAATGTAGGGTGCTTGGGTGCTTGCTGTGAGACAGTTTAAAACAAAGTAAGACTTCCAAAAAGATGACTACTACAAAATCTCTCCTGTATAGAAGTTCTAGAGCCACCACTGGGAGGACTATAGGCAGCCTTTTACTTTCTTCATAATACTTGAAAACTTTTAAGTGATTATGTATCATTTGGGACATGAAAGAAGTTAACGATTTTGGAAAGAAGAATCTAATTTTGTAAAATTGGGACAAGACCAAGTTATTCTCTGTAGTAATTATTGGTAGGTCAAGTGCTAAAACATCCTGTTTTTTTTATTAAGGTATCATTGATATACAATCTTATAAAGTTTCACATGAACAACATTGTGGTCACTACATTCACCCATATTATCAGGTTCCCCCCACATACCTCATTGCAGTCACTGTTTATCAGTGTAGTAAGATGCTATGGAGTCACTACTTGTCTTCTCTGTGCTATACTACCTTCCCCATGCCCCCCCTACATTATGTGTGCTGATCATAATACCCCTTAGTCCCCTTCTCCCTCCCTTCCCACCCGCCCTCTCCGCCCCCTTTCCCTTTGGTAACCGCAGCTCCCTTCTTGGAGTCTGTGAGTCTGTTTTTTGATGTTAATAGCCATATTTCATCAAATCTAAGACTCTATGGATTATAACATGCAGTTATTTTTTTTATGTTAATAGCCATATTTCATCAAATCTAAGACTCTATGGATTATAACATGCCATTATGTTACATTTATCAATAAGAAAGAAAAAATACTAAGCATAAAGCTAGGACATCAAAGGGTTATTTCTCAAGGATAAGTGAGAAACAATCTATCATGCAAAGAGACTGGATGGAAGTTTGCATGTCTCAATTTGACACTGGGTGGGCTAGAAAGAAAAATTTCTAGAAATTGGAAGAAAAATTTCCCCTGAGACTGTAAACCCCATGCCAGTTGTCATATAGGATTGCAGTCTGAATTATCAGCATAGTCCAAAAAGTCTCAAGTAGAGAATTTTACATGAAGTTCTCTCAAATTGGTAGTGCCTTCAGGAGACTGGCAGAAGGAAAGGCAGACCTTGGAAGCCCTTGGCTTCATTTCAGGCTGACAGCAATTCTAAGACACCAGTGATTGTGAGATACATCCCAACTTTAGAGATGTTGAAATGTTGAAAATGTATACCTTGGAAATATGGCACCTGAAATGCAAATGTTTTGTTAACCTGTGGAGACTTCACTGTCATATTTAAACTTTTCTTAAATTTTACTGTAACTGTCTTCATTATTCAGAAGTGTGTGACTTTTAAGAATTTTCATTTTAAAATTATAGGGAGGAATTGGATATCGATCTAAAGGATATTTACTATAAAATCCGATGTGTTTTGATGCCAATGCCATCGCTTGGTTTTAATAGACAAGTGGTGAGAGACAATCCTGACTTTTGGGGTCCTCTGGCTGTTGTTCTTTTCTTTTCCATGATATCATTATATGGACAATTTAGGGTAAGTACATCTTGCTTTATACAAATTCTAAATACTTTAAGAGTCTTAAAAATTAAAAAATAGCTAAGTATTAACTGTAATACTGTATTTGGAAAATGCTTTACCTTTAACCATTATTTCTCATTTGTTTGTCTCTAGAACTGTTCTTAATTAAATAAGTGGGGAGTGCCTTAGGTTGATGCTTTCCAAACTTGTCCACATCATCATTCACATAGAAAGTATTAGTTTTTGTATGGCAACTGGGTAAATGGATGGGCCTACTCCAGATGTGACCAAAAGGGCTTCCCATGTCCTTTCTGATTTCTTCTCAGGCTAAAGAGTTTTAAATGTAGTATTCATAATTATATTTGTATTTCTTACTCATTTTTAGTTCTGTTTTTTAAATAAACATTTTAATAATTGATGACCAGGATTCCATTAGTATTTGTTTTTATATAATACTTTAACCTACAGTCAGGAGCTTTATCTTTATCATCAAAACAGAACATACACACATCATCCCTTCATCCCCAGTGTAAGGCTTTCGTGAAGTAAAAAAAAACCTCTTTACCACACAGTGATTTGGAAATTAATTCGTTTCCTTTTGCTGCAGTAGCAAGTCAAGTTTCCACAAGTTTAGTGACTTAAAAACAATGCAGATTTATTCTTTTACAGTTTTGGAAGTCAGAAATTCAAAGTAAGTGTGAAAGAGCTAAAATCAAAATATCAGCAGGGCTGGTTCTCTGGAAGCTGCCGAGCAGCATCTGTTCTTGCCTCTTCTCATGTCTAGAGGCTGCCAACACTCCTTGGCTTCTGGCCGCATCACTGCAAACTCTGTTTCCATGGTCACATTGTCATATTCTCTACTGTAGCCAAATCTTCCTCTGTCTCATTTCTTAGGGACAGTTGTGACTACATTTAGTGCTCATCCAGATAATCCAGAATAATCTCCCTTTAGCAAGATCCTTAACACTAGTCCTATTAATATTTACCTTAGATCAGTAATCTGTATGAGGTATTCTGTTGAAGTGTAAGGACATGGAAGTAGTTGACTGGGTGCTGTGGTCTCCCACCCACCACCAGTTCTCTCTCTAGAACATCTCTAAAATCTATTTTGTATAATCATTCATTTGAACACAGGGTTCTAAGGCTAAAAATAAAAGATTACTACCCTCGTATAATGTCATTCAATTTGGCTTTGTTTAATGAATGGATTGGGGTCATGCTTTTTTGGCAAGAATACCAGAGAAGTGACATTGTGCCCATCCTTGTATAACATCAGGGAGTACATGATATTTATGTCTTAATACTGGTGCTAATAATGTTGATCACTTGGTTAGGTGACGGGGTGGTATCTGTCCAATTCCTTCACTATGAAGTTGTTATTTTCATTTTTTAGTTAATAAATATCTTATGGAGATAACTTTGTAACTAATGCAAACATCCTGTTTCTCATCAAATCTTAGCACACTAATTTTAGCTTCTTTTGATGGAATTCGCAAGCAACAATTATTACTATATTGTTTCCTGAATGGTGATTCTCTATTTTCCTCATTTCCTTCTGCATGTATTAATTGCTGTTCTCTATGGAACATCTACCTCTTCTTTACCATTACTTACTCATTTATTTATTTATGGACATTTATTTTTTGGATTATAATCCAGTCCTATCATTTATTGCTCAGATTGTTCCAGTTTTAGCCATTGGACGCTCCTTTGGGTTAATTTCTGTGTCTTTTTGACGTATTCTCTCTTTTTTTTTCGAGCACTTCCATTCCTTCTAACGCTACAAAGTGTTCTGGGCTCATCTTTTATTTTCCCTGCCCCAACACTGGAAACAATCATTTATTTGAGCAATACTAGTTCTTTTTTTAGGGGAATGATACTTAGAAGCCAGGATCTGGTCAGTAAATGTGCTTATGTTGCTACTGGGATGCCATTATTTCTAGACCCTCCAAGCAGACTGAACTTGAAAATATATACATATATCATTATCACACTAAGTCTCAGGAGTTAAAACTATCTGAAATATCTTCCACACTCCATAATTTGTAATTAATGTAAATTTTAAAGACCTGAGAAGATGGTAACATGTTTCAGGGATGAATTCTTCTTGCAGGATGCTATAAACTAGGGAGTTGGGAGTAAACACTTTGTTCTCTTTTTGCGTAGTTTTTATTATAGATCTTGAAATACTGAGGTTTCCTTAGGCAATTGATCATTGCTAAATTTTCTATTTGGATATAATAAAATTGTATTACACATTTTATTTTTATCAAGTTTTAGAAAGACACCTGGGAACTGAAACAAACTCTTTGTGACCAGAAATTGGGTAAACCAGACTATTTTATGGCAGAGAATTGAGATACTGGTACAAAGCTGCTTTGGTACAAAGATATTAATTGCATGAATTTTTTTTTTCTTTAAGGTGGTCTCATGGATTATAACCATTTGGATATTTGGTTCACTAACAATTTTCTTATTGGCCAGAGTTCTTGGTGGAGAAGTAAGTGGTTAATTTTAAAAATAGCCTTTGTTTTTTATGTTAAATTTTATTTTTGATGCTACAGATACCACTAGTAACTATAGTCATCATAACTATTTCTTGTTCCAGAAATGCTTTTAAGTTATGCTTCCTTTAAGATGATCAACATATTAGTATTTGTGCTTACTCAATAAATGTTACAAGAAATGAATAAGAAAGAAAAGGTTCCATACCTTTTCTGTAAATAAGTAATTGGCAGCTTTTTAGGGAAGCATACAACATACTCTCTGTTATAGCAGTTCTCAGACTCTTTGATCTCAGGTCCCCAAAGAAATTTCTTTATGTAGGTTACATTTATCAATATTTACCATGCTAGAAATTAAAATAAAAATTTTAAGTATTTATTCATAAATAAAACATACATTTTAACATATGTAATATTTTGAAGAAAAATAACTTTTTCAAAACAAAAAGTGAGAAGAGTGGCATTGTTTTACATTTTTGCAAGTAGCTTTAATGTCTGGCTTAGTGGAAGTTGGATTCTCATACCTGCTTTCTGCATCAATATGTTATGATATATTGCTCTGGTTTAAAGTATATTAAAAAAATAAGGCCTCACATAGATATTATATAAGTGGAAGAGTATTTTAATAACCTTTTTAGATAATTGTGGATATTCTTCTCACCAACACTCAACAAGTAATAGTTTCTTAAAGGTTTGTTTCAGTGAGGAATATCAGACCCTATCAATAAACTTTTCATACTCTGTTTCATCAAAATTCACTTTAGATAGATTTTTCTACCTTTGAATGGTCATGTGGAAAATACTGGTTTTCACTGAGTTTTGCAGATCTTCCAAATGTTGATGTGTTTTACTACACAATATCTGAAGATTACATTAATTAATATCACTACCCATCACATCAGAAAAGTCTGTATTAGAAAACTGTCAAACTTATAGAGATGGATGCAAGTTTTCAAAAGTCTAATTTTTGCTTGAAACAGAATTTTATCATTTGCACCAAATACTGTCAGTTGTTTTCCTTGAAACAATATGCTCACTTCATTCATTTTTAAGAACTTGTATGCAGATACCCAACTCTGAATAACCATAGTTTGTCTTTCAGTTGTTCTTTCAAGTAAAAATAGTATTCCATGGAAAAACATCTCTCTTCTCTCAGTTAGCTCCTCCTTAGGCTAACCATTGAAACAGGATACAGCAGAAATGCTTTCTGTGTACTTCCCATTTTGTTATACAGATTATTTAAAAGACATGCTCAGAGGTTGATGTTTAATAAAATTAACCGTTTTAACTGCTTCATTAAAGATATTCTTCAGTTAAATTTTTCTCTTTTTTCTCTTCTTTTTTTGTGACTGGTAGTAAAAAAAACACAGTAACTACTAGTACGGTTTACGCCGCCTTGATTCATGCTAAGGCAGCACATTTTACTCACCAGTACTTTTGCCCTATTAGTACCAATATCAACCCAATGGAAAAGGCAAATAATGTTTTCTTGCTATTATGAAAAATAGTTTCAACTTTTTGGTCTTCTAGAAGAGTCTCTGGGACCCCACCTCCCCCAGGTGTCTATGGGCCATACCTGGAGAACCATTGCCTCATTAAATAAGACTTCATGAATTACTAGAGGCTTAGAAATTCTGTGGAAAGAATAAAGCAGAGGGAATGCCAGACAGAGTTATGATGTGGATGTTGATGCTATGAACATTGAATACTAAATGCAGAAACTTGGATCCATTTTCTCACACTTGGTGGGAAGCTCTGCCAAGTCTGCCACTTACTTAGTTTTGTTGATCTGCTTTCCAGCTTCCAAAATAACATTGCCATTGTGCTGTCTTCTCTTCTATTTATGCCTCTTATAAAAAGGAGTTTCTTCCTTTCCCTTTTAGTGGAGTTTCAGGAGGGAATGATATTAGACATATGTGCTCAACCCCTCATCTTAACTTAAAACCCTTGAATAAATTTAGAATAAAGTTTATGTATAAAACTTTTTTACTCTGCAGATGGAAATTTAAAATAATTCTAATAGAGGCAAAATTACACTTGTCCACATATTATTTCTTATATCCTAGACAAACCTCTTATAATATTTATGTGAAAATAAATATCACTAAATATTTTGGTAATTTAGGACTGCTGATACAGGAGTTAAGAGTCCTAGCTCTTAATTTGAACTCTGTCACCTACCAGCTTTGCTTTTTTTCTGAACAAAGCGCTTTGTCTAAGATCAGTTTCTTCATAATGGTGACAATACTACCTACTTCAGAGGGTTCTTGCTGCATTTGATATTTAAAACATGTGAAGCCCTATTACAGAGTTTGGCATGCTGCCACTAAAAATATTTTTCTCTTTAGTCTCTATTGTCTGACCTCCCTTCCCTTCTAAGTTTGCATTTGTCAATCTAGCTTTTCTAGATCTTGAAATTTTCATCTGATTAAGATGACTTTGGTCCCTTTATATCATCCTTCTACAGTTTAAGAGAAGTAATGACAAAGTATACTGTAGAGATTTACTGAAATTTATTGGATATATAAATCTGAAGCTCAAAAGAGAGAGAGGGGCTAGAAATGTACGTTTGGGTATCATAAGAAAATTGATGGTAATTGAAACCATGGTGGTTGGTGAGTCTGTCCAGGAACATAGAAGACTATGATAATTTGAAATACAGTCCAGGAACATAGAAGACTATGATAATTTGAAATACAGTGACTATGGTACCTCATGATTTCTTCTTAATTCTCATGTTGGTGTAAGTACAACAAAGACTATATGATGTTCAGTACTGATTAAAATAACTCTCTTGATTTCTATGATATTTATTGAAAATTTTGAAAATTCACAGGTTGCATATGGACAAGTTCTTGGAGTTATAGGATATTCATTACTTCCTCTCATTGTAATAGCCCCTGTAGTTCTGGTGGTTGGGTCATTTGAAGTGGTCTCTACACTTATAAAAGTAAGTAGTATGTATTACAAAAAGTCATTTACTGTTTTCCAGTAACAAAAATGTACTAGTTCTTTGGCTAAGAATATTGTAATCTATAGCTGTTTGGAACAGTGACCTTACTTGCTGGTTTTACCAGTTGTATTTCTTTCATTTTTCTCTTTTAATCTCCATAACATATGTTTGGTAGGGAATAAAGGATAAAGAGCAAATCAGGCCTCAGGATATTACATTCAGAATTTTTTAATGTTGAAATTCTCTTCTCTATGCTTATGAGTTCATCTGACTTAAATTTTGTGGGAGATAATTTATTTAAAATTCCACTGGACATTTATTTAATAACTTATTCCTATTTGAATAGTAACTTCCTTATCAAATATGATAAACATGGTTCTAATAAATTGGCTTCTCTATATTGCAGAGATCAGGACTTCTTTGTGCTGTATTAACTTACATTAACATGTACCCATCTTAAACATTTACTTATGATATTAAGTATTAATAAGTTGTAATGTAACTTAAAATTTGGCATTTATTAATTTTGAACAACTTTGGGTAATGGTTTAGTATGTATATATATTACATACTGACTGTAGTTTTTATGTTTTTTCTTCATAGAAAATAGAACTTTTTAAGACCACTACTTTCAAAACTGCCATATTACCTCCATACTAAAGTATTTGTTTTTAAGTAGAGCCACTTAATTTTTATGACTTATGATTTTATTTAAAGTTCATTACTAATTCCAATATAAAATAAATAATTCCTTTGAGAATTGTGTAATGACAAGCTAATACTGACATGTAAACATTGGATATTGAGAAGAGTTGGAACCACTCAGTTCTGAATTCAAATCCCAATAATGCCACTTATTTGATGTCTGCCATGGTGAGATTTCTGTCTTACCCTCCTCTGCAAAATGAAAATCTTAACAACTACTTTTTAGTGTATGTTAATGACAATTTAGAAGCATATATAATGACTAGTACAGTGCTTGATACACAGTAGGCAGCCAAGTGGTAGCTGTTATTATTATAGGTATTATAAAAAAATATTTTGAGAGCTTCTTTGTGTATTTGAACTGTTTGAACATTTTAGATACCAAGATGATCTTTCCATCCTCTACATCATTACCCTAAAATCTTTAATTTTTAATTGTTATTATTAGCATTTAGTTTAACAGTCTTGCATTGTGGAAGCTAGCCCCATACTGGCATTTAATAATCTAGCTTTAGTAAACATACCACTTTAGTGAATCATTCAGGATCACTTCCTGCTTGTGTGTTGTTTTACTTGGGTTAAAGCCCATTTGAATACTTCAGAGACTACTCCCAAACTGCCAAAACTGCATCCTTTGGTCATTTTTAGTCATTGAGTTCAACTGAAAATTGATCCTTATTCTTTATGCAAAGTATGAGTGTGTAACTATAAAATGGAAAAGTCTTTTATATTATTAAACATTTAGGATAAAATTGTTGTTAAGCCTCAGATTTTTCTTTGCCAAAATTTTTTTCCTAATGGCTTAATCTGTGTATAGTGAGCTTTGTTTCTTCTTTCAGTTCAAAGTTTATTGAGAAATATGTTGCAAAACTCATCATTTAACTCTGGCATTAGAATACAATTTAATCAACAAGGACTTTTTTAACACTAAATCTGTAACTCCTACCAATGTTTAACCACTTATTTATAAAAAAAATTAATCATGATAGATAAATGCAATTTGATCATAATTCTGTTTCATTATTTCCCTTTAATTTAGGTTTAAAATATTTTGTAGGTTTTTTTTTTCTCAGTTTAAAAAGCACAGTAGGATTTGGACCATTTCAATACATTTTCAATCAGTCCACCAATATTTAAACTCTGTACTTGTTCTCAAGTGAGGATGATTTTGCTCCTCAAGAACATTTCGGAATGTCTGAAGACATTTTTGGCTGTCACCGTGGTCGGGGGCATGTTACTTGGATGTAGTGGGTAGAGGCTTGGGATACTTCTAAACATACCACAGTGCACAGAACAGCTTCCCACAATTACCTAGCCCCCAGATGTCAGTAGTGCAAGGTTGAAAACCCTGCTCTGTGCCAAGTCTGTTTCTAGTATAGTGTCCCTGATTTCTACTCTTGAAGTTCTTCCTTTCATTTTATTTTGTAAGATGTCTTCAATGACTACATCAGTAAGTATTACATAAATTTCCAGTGAATATATTTTAAAATTAGATATGGGTGTAACCAGAAAACCACAATATATTTTACTTAATTAAACTTGACCAAATGTTAGGCTTTTTCCTCTTTTTATTTAACCCTGTACTTCTGTGAATTCCTAGGGAATACTGTGATACTTAATAAACATTGTGTAAATTTTTAACGTAATCTGTTTTCCTTAGAAGGAAAATTAAGGAAAAATTTCTACTTTGCAAGGATCATTGGTAGTCAAATTTCTTGCAGCAACTTGGCCCAAAAATAGTTTTTCCAAAACTTCCTTATCTTTAATCACCAGGGACACTTGTTGAAAAAGACTAAGACCCTTCCCTTAGAGATCCTTATTCCACAGAACTAGAGTGAATCCCAGGATTCTCTTTTTAATAGGCAACCCAGGTGATTTTTAGTATCAGACAAGCTTTGTCATAAATGAATGATTTCATTTGTAGAAGACAAGGGAGCAGAGCAAGGATGAACATTCTTAATAAGTTTTAAACATTCTCAGTAAGTTTAACTGTGTACCACAAATGGTTCTCAGGGTTGTTTTAAAAAAATGCTGTAAATGTTATTTTTACTCTATAATAACCAGCATGTTAATTGACTTGCTAATATGCTGCCTTTTGTCTTTTTTGTTTGTTTTTTAAAGCTGTTTGGTGTGTTTTGGGCTGCCTACAGTGCTGCTTCATTGTTAGTGGGTGAAGAATTCAAGACCAAAAAGCCTCTCCTGATTTATCCAATCTTTTTATTATACATTTATTTTTTGTCCTTATATACTGGAGTGTGATCTAAGTCATATTTGAGTGGAAAGAGACAATGTTACATTTGTGCGTAGGCTGGGAATCTTTGATGAGAAGACTGAAGAAAACCTGTTACTTGTAAAATTTTACGTGTTCCGGTTGTAAAGACAGGTTTCAGGTTTTTTTTAAAGAATAATTTTTGTATTTAAGCAGCTGCAGTTACCTGGATTTTTTTGGTCAGAATTCTAAGTTCTGTTTGATTCTTCATATTCCAGTGAATAAAATATAAAAGCATTGTGTTTTTAAAATTATTTTATTCACCTAAAAACTTGTGCCAAAAGCACCTGGAATGTTAATTATATTTCACTTGAAGGATAAATATGACAACATCTTGATAATCTAAAAGTATAATTTTTTTCTTTAAAGGGTTTTCTCCTGCATCACAAATCTTGTAGATACATATTTTTACCTATATATTTATGAAATAACTCTTATTATCATGAAATATATTTCTGAATAGCCTAAAAATTGAGATATTTTCAATCTGATGCTTAAACTTTAATTTGATCATTAATCTTTTTATTTATAAATTTAAATTTGTTTTTAAATTGTATATAATTTTTTTACATCTCAGATATACTTCAGTATGTCCTTGTTAAGCACATTCTTAAAAATAACAACTTAACTAATTTTACCAGTTACTGGTGTAGATTTGGTTTGGGTGTGCTTTCAAAAACCATTTTTGAATGTCTAAACATCTGATTTAAATTTCTGTGTATCTTTCTGACCAAAGGAGCAAGAAGTATAATGGAAATGGCATTCATTAATATTGTCAATATGTAGAAAAACAGTAATATTTATAGCATCAGTAGATCTTTTAAAGTGGTACTCCTAAGTCATAAAAGCTGCTGGAAAGAGACCTTTAAAATCTCATGGTCCTAAACAATATTATATCAAGTAGAAAAAAATAAAATGCTTCCCAGCTGTGTGTTTTTTAGAAACACGTTGTCCTCTTTTACTTGATATTTTAAGTATCAGGTACTCTTTAACAAATGTACAGAATTTGCTAAGGGAAATACTAAGAAATTTTAACTAGTGAAATTTTTGTTGCAAATAATGTCATAGACTCCAGATGTACTTTTAATTAATATCACTTTGTAAAATAAGTAAAATATTTTATTTCCATAAAGTAACATGCCTAATAAGTATTAGCAAATTATTGTATTATCCTTTTTGGTCTCAGCTAAAAGAGTTAGCTGCTGTCCTCAATATAATGTGGCCATCTCTTGGTATGTATTCCTTTAGCAACCTTATTTATCAGGAAGTTCCCAGTAACTGAAGCAAGTCTACGAATAAGCAAGGCTGCCAAGCCCATCCCTCTTCCTTTCCCATCTCTCCCTTTAAAAAAGAAAGAAAAAACTTATTTTAAGCTGCAGGAAATATGTGGAGCTACCTTTGAGCCAGAAAAATGTGGAAAATTATATATGTGAATTTCTTAAGCTTAGGAAAAAACAGATTAGAGGGATAAACTTCTAGAACCTAAAATAATATGTAGTAGTGAGGAAGGATCTATAGTTAGAGAATCAGCAACTATAAAATAAACATTTGTTACACTTCAGGAGGTCAGTACTTTGTTACAGTGGATTATTATATTTGATGTTCATAGTGTTAACCCTGGAATCTTCATCCTCAAAAAATCTCCAAAAGGGTTGGGGGTTGGTACCAAGGGGTAGAATTTTACTAAGCAATTATCAAGGCATTTTAGGCCCAATTCTATCAAAAAATGGTTTACTTTTTTAAAGCTATCGTTTTCTTTAAGAGGAGCGAAAAGTTCACTCGTATATCATGTCTGTTCCTAATGATGTAGGATAAAATTAGGTATTTGTGTTCTAAAAAAGTATTTAAAAATAATACCATTTAATCTTCTGCCATGTTTAGGGTATATACAAATACAATTTATAATGTTTCTAACCCATTCAACACCTTAATGTACTAATGAACAAACCAGTTAGAACAGATGGTCAGTTTGAAAACATGAATTGTAAATGAGTATAATATCCAGTACTGCTAAAACTAATTAATAATGGTAAGCTGACCATAACAACGTCCTCTCCTTCAGTGTTTATGTAATATTTCCTAAGTCATATTGATTTTAAATCATAATTTCCAACTTAATTATTAGTTCATTAATATTTTAAGAACAGAACTAGCCAGATAACCTCATAGTTGTGTTTTAAATATTATCAGTTGTGCTAATCCTGATGAATATTAATTTTCAAGAAAAGAATTATGAAACATACTTCTTTTTCAAATGAATTGTAAAATAATAGAAATTTTTATTAAAAAATCAAAGTTTATAATTTTCTTTGCATTAAAAAACAGCTTAGGAAGACTTGTAATGTTTTATGAACATTACTAAACTTGCTTATTTCTATAAGATATTTTTATATATAATAATGTGTTGTTTCCAAAATACCCAAATATCAATATACTAATATAGAGTTATAGTGAAAATTTGCATTGACTTAAAATATGAGGTAGATATTTGTTTAAATATTGTTTAAAATTTAGTATTTTTAAATTCCAATATAATAAAATAAAATTAAATAATACTTCTACAAACTAATAGAGAATTTCAAATTCAGCAAAACTAATTGAGTATTTTAAGATTATTATCTTTTACATCTTTATTAGTGCTTATTTTAGCCAGTTTTAGGCTTTAGGGAATTGTGACACATTTGTTGAGTTTTGTTAAGATATCTTGTATATAATTTTTTTCTTTTTGTAGTTGAACAAGTTAGATTTACTGCTTTGTTATTTACAACAAAGAAGAAAAACACACATGGGGATGTTTAGGATGTCGTGGAGTGTTGAAAAGGATCTATCACAGAATTTTAAGCTTAGGTTAATAAAATTCTTTCCAATTGCATGGCGTGGCAGTCATTGAAGTAAGTAGGGCTAAAAATCACCCTCAGCAATTCCCTGATAACATGAAATAATAGTGTTTTATCATCCTCTTTTATAAATGGTTTCTTTAATTGAACTTGTAATATATCTGACCTTGTATTATGTTTTAATTTCCTTTTAGAAGCTGAATTACAAGTGCTCTATTCCTCATTTGTATCATTTCCTGGCAGTAGTCTGTGTATTTAAGAATGTTTTTAAATAAATCCCAGACTGTGATTTTGGCATCAGTAAAGGGTAGACATTCTTGTGTCTTTGCACTTGAAATCATACTTTTTCTGAAGGAAGTTCCAATTGTGAATACATTTTCTTTATAACAAACTGATAGAAATTTTACACCCTACCTTGCCTTTATGGGATGTAGTAGTCTGAACAGAAATGGTTTAGAGAATATTCCCTGTACAAGGCATATATTATTAAACATCAAACTTAGGGTTAGGGTTCTCATTTGAAATTCTTTTGATATGCAGAGGTTGTAGTTTGGGAGTTAATTTAACATCGGGATGAATAAGATAGCATTAGTAAAATAATTTCCTACTTTACATTTTGTATCAGTAGTAACCCCACTTTCAACTTTCCTTTCAGCAAGATATCCACAAGTTTGTACTTTGAAGGTATTTCATTTACAGTTTGCAAGTGCTTGAAAAAAATCCTTATACAATCCTCCTGAACAGTGGTATACTAAATCACTGCGATATTTTAAAGTTAAATGTTAATATGAAAAAATTTTTTATAAAATATATAGAATTTAACTTGTAATTGGAGCATTTAAAGGTTATTAATACTTGGTGGGGGTAGTAAGCTTTCCTACATGTAATAATTTTGTTAAAGTAACACTTGAAATATAAGTAAATTAGGTTTAGTGAGAATAGAAACTTTTTTCTATAATGGTTGCCTCTAAACAATTTTCATTAAAAGCTAAACAAGCAAAAAAAGTTTACCAAAGTGAAGTATCAAGTGAAATCATACATAATGACTGGTTATGGATGAAATTTGTCATCTGGGGATAAAAGAGAAAAAGTAAAAATAAAAGTGAATTGATGCTATTTTCATAATAAGCACTCATCATTGAAGATAAATTTTTGAAATTCAACATTTTCAGTTTTATAATGTTCCTACTCACTTTTGTGGAATTAATCAATTGCTATGTAAATTATCACTTATATATGTATACCATTTGATAATGAAATAACTCATAGGTTTTATCATTGTTATGCAGAATTACTCTTTATGCTAATTATAATTTCTTCTCAGAAACAGTAAGTAAAAATATTCTTGTTCATGATGATGGGCCTGTGTGCTAAGTCCCTCATATTCAATCTTATTTGCCAAATGGAGCTTAGGAAAATTTTCTGCCTAATACAGATTTATTTTTTAATTTTTTTGAAATTGAAGTATAGTTGATATACAACCTTATATTGGTTTCAAGTATACAATACAGTGGTTCAGCAGTTACCCACATTATTAAATCCTCACCCCCACTAGTGTGGTAACTATCTGTCAACATAGAAAGATATTACAGAATCATTATCTATGGTCTCCATGCTGTACTGCCATCCCCATGACTAACTTACATTATGATTGAGAATTTTTGTGCTCCTTTATCCTCCTCACCCTCCCTACCCACCCTAAATCCTCCCCTATGGTAACCACCAGACACTTCTCAGTGTCTGTGTCTACTGCTATTTTGTTCATTTTGTTTTGCTTTGTTTTTATACTCTAAAAATAAGTGAAATCATATGGTATTTGTCTTTCTCCACCTGGCTGATTTCACTGAGCATAATACCTCTGGGTCCATCCATGTTGTTGCAAATGGCAGGATTTCTTTCTTTTTTTAATGGCTGAATATTTTATTGCTTATATGTACCACATATTTTTTTCTTTATTCATCTATTGATGGACACTTAGGTTGCTTCCATAGCTTGGCTATTGAAATAATGCAGCAGTAAACATACGAGTGCATCTTTTGAAATCAGAGATTTTGTTTTCTTTGGGTAAATTCCTAGAAGTGGAATTACTGAGTTGCGTGGTATTTCCAGTTTTCATTTTTTGAGGAACCTCCATACTGCTTTTCATAGTGGCTGCACCACTTTACATTCCCACCCATAGTGTAGAGTTTTCCCATTTCTAAACATCCTTGCCAGCACTGGTTATTTCTTGTCTTTTGGGTAGTGGCTATTCTAACTGGTGTGAGATGGTATCTCATGGTAGTTTTGATTTGTATTTCCCTGATGATTAGCAATGTGGAGCATCTTTCCATATGCCTGTTGACCATATAATACAGATTTCTTTTCAAAGACTGGTACTGGTAATGGCTCCAAGAATGAAACATTCAGAAGAAGCAGCATTTAAATTGGGTACCCTGAATGTGAAGAGAGAATATTCATCAAGTATTTATTGACCACTTTCTATGAGCCTGGTATTGTGCTAAGTGCAGGAATAGCTAATTAGTTTCACAAATTGTAAAACAATTGCAACAGATGGTGAGAGAGGTTTGTGGTGGCAAGAGAGTGTACAGTGGAGGTATTATATGAGAAAAGCCTTTCCTGAGTCAGTGATGCCTAAACTGAAATCTTAACTGAGAGTTAACTAGGCAGAGAGGGGGGCAAAGACTATTCCAGACAGTATAGCAGGTGAGTAGAAGAAAATAAAAATCCCTTTAGCTGAAGTTAAGTAGTTTATGAAATTAACAGGTAAGTTGGGACCACTCTATATCTGACATTCTAAGCCATGCTTACTTTGCTACAGCTTTTTATTAGAAATACAGTATCAGAAACAGGTACTTGTCAAGATAGTGCAATCCACCTATTAATATATTCCCAGTAGAAATGCATGCACATATGCTCAAGGGACATGTGCATAGTAACAAGATTCATAATAGCCCCAAATTGGAAAAAACATGTCCATCAATATAGAATGAATAAATAGGTATAATTATACAGTGGAATTTTGTACAGTGAAAATGAATGACTTAGAGCCACATGCAAGAAAATGGAGAATTTCACAAGCGTTATGTTGAGTGAAAGAAACACACCAAAAAATTTGTACTGTATTACTCCATGTTTATGAAGCTCAAAAACAGGCAAAATTAAGCTATTGTGTTTCAGGATACGTATTGAGATGTAAAGTCTTTAAAAGCGTTTTTTTAGGAGGGAATTCTCAAGATAGCGGCATGAGTAGAGTGGCGGAAATCTCCTCCCAAAACCATATATATATTTTGAAAATACAGCAAATACAATTATTCGTAAAAGAGTAACCACAAGATACACACTACACCACCCAGGCTACATCTACATCTGCAAGAACTCAACATCTCACGAAAAGGGTAAGATACAAAGCTGTGACCCGGCAGGACCCAAGCACTCTCTCACCCCAGCTCAGTGGTGGGAGGAAAAGATCAGAGTGGGGAGGGAGTGGAAGCACAGGACTGCTAAATAACCAGTCTGAGTGATCTGCACCAGGAACACAGACACACATTTCATGGCGTACTGTATATTAGAGGAAGGGAAAAGCAAAATCCGAGACTGAGACTGCAAACAGGTTCCCACAGCTGGTTGCCGTGGGACAAAAGACAAGTGAGCACTTTAAAAGTATTAAAGGGACAAGGGTTTAACGGGTGGACAAAATCATCCTGGCACACAGCCCAGCAAGCTGGGAACTTTAAGGAACTTCAGGCACCCTAACACCCTGGGAGGCAACGCAGCTCCGAAGGACCTCACACCATAAGCAGCCGACTGTTCATTCACCCCCACTGGCAATGCAAGTGAACCGGCTGACCCACCATTGCTGCAGAACAAGGAAGCAGCCCCACCCACAGCAAATACACAGAGGCTTCTCCATGCACGCGGCTAACTGGGCCAGAACCAGGGGATACCCCCAACCTGGAGTCAGCCGACACAGCGGAGGCCGGCACAGACTCCGGAAGGCATAAAGGGGTTTTATTCGCACAGCAAACCCGTGCTGCTCGACTGCAACCCCCGCTAGTGCCCTAGGCCCACGGCAGCTCAGGGGATTAACCCGGAGACTGCCACCCGAGTGCTGCTAAACAGCACAGGCAGCAGAGACTGGTGCAGAGTCCTGAAAGAATGAAGGGGCGCCATGCTTGTGGGAGAACACATGCCGATCGCCTGCAAACCCTGCCAGTGCCCTAGGCTATCCTGAGGGCAACCCAGCCCATGGCAGCTCAGGGCATTAACACAGAGGCTACACCCTGTGTGCTGTTGACTGGCACAGGTGACGGAGACAGGCAAGGTGACCAGCAAGCAGGAAGGAACTTTGTTCTCCCAGCTGAAACACCGCCACTTGCCAGCAATAACTTCCATTGCCATGAAAATGCAGAAGAACCTTGTTCAGTCCAAAATCCCTCAAACACCAAAGAGAGGGCCTAGTGAGAACGAAATCACCAATCTTCCTGAAAAATAATTCAAAATAAAAGTAATAAGGATGCTGATGGAGCTACAGAGACATGTGCAAGAGATAAGGGATGAATTCTGGAGGGAGATAACAGATATGAAACAATGGAATGATTTAAGAGCAGACTGGATGAGGCACAAGAGACTCTTAATGGAATAGAAACCAGAGAACAGGAATACATAGAAGCTGAGGCAGAGAGAGATAAAAGGAACTCTAGGAATGAAAGAATATTAGAACTGTGTGACCAATCCAAATGGAACAATATTCACGTTATAGGGGTACCAGAAGAAGAAGAGAGAGAAAAAGGGACAGAAAGTGTCTTTGAAGAAATAACTGCTGAAAACTTCCCCAATTTGGGGAAGAAAATAGTCTCTCAGACCTTAGAAGTACACAGATCTCCCAACACATGGGACCCAAGGAGGACACCAAGACATATAATTAAAATGGCAAAAATCAAGACAAGGTCAGAGTATTAAAACCAGCCAGAGAGAGAGAACAAAGATCACCTATAAAGGAAAACCCATTAGGCTACCATCAGACTTCTCAGCAGAAACCTTACAGGCCAGAAGAGAATGGCATGGTGTGTTCAACACAATGAAACACAAGGGCCTCAAATCAAGAATACTGTATCCAGCAAGATTATCATTTAAATTTCAAGGAGGGATAAAGCAATTCCCAGATAAGCAAAAGTTGAGGGAATTTACCTCCCAAAAACCTTCATTACAGTGTATTTTAAAGGAACTGCTCTAATCAAAGTGCTCCTAAGGCTAAATAGATGTCACCAGAGAAAATAAAACCACAGCAAAGAAAGTAGACCAACCAAATACTAACAATGCAAAATAAAATCAGCTATCCACAAAATCAGTCAAGAGAACCAAAGAGTACAGAATAAAACACTTACCATATAAAGAGCGGAAGAGGAAGGAAAAGAGAAATAAAGAATTATCAGGCTGTTTTGATGATAGTGTAATTAATGAGTAAAGTTAGACAGTTAGATAGTAAAGAAGCTGCCCTTGAATCTTTGTTATCCACAAATCTAAAGCCTGCAATGGCAATAAGTACATATCTATCGACAATCACCCTAAATGTAAATGCACTGAATGCACCAGTCAAAAGACATCGAGTAATAGAATGGATAAAAAAGCAAGACCCATCTATATGTTGCTTACAAGAGACTCACCTCAAACCCAAAGTCATACACAGACTAAAAGTGGAGGGATGGAAAAAGATATTTCATGCAAACAAAAGGGAGAAAAAAGCAGGTGCTGTAGTACTTGTATCAGACAAAATAGACTTCAAAACGAAGTAACAACAGATAAAGAAGTACATTACATAATGATAAAGGCAGCAGTCCAATAAGAGGATATAACCATTATAAATATCTATGCACTCACCACAGGGTCACCTACATATGTGAAACAAATACTAACAGAATTAAAGGAGGAAATAGAATGCAATGCATTCATTTTAGGAGACTTAAACACACCACTCACTCCAAAGGCCAGATCAACCAGATAGAAAATAAGTAAGGACACAGAGATACCGAACAACACACTAGAATAGATGAACCTAACAGACATCTACAGAACTCTACACCCAAAAGCAGCAAGATACACATTCTTCTCAAGGACACACAGAACATTTTCCAGAATAGACTACATATTATCTCACAAAAAGAGCCTCAGTAAATTCAAAAAGATTGAAATTGTAGAAACCAACTTCTCAGATCACAAAGGTATAAAACTAGAAATAAATTTTACAAAGAAAACAAGAAGACTCACAAATACATGGAGGCTTAGCAACATACTCCTAAATAATCAATGGATCAGTGACCAAATAAAACCAGAGATCAAGCAATATATGGAGGCAAATGACAACAATAATTCAACACTGCAAAACCTACAGCCAACATTATACTTAACAGTGAGGAGCTGAAAGCCCTTCCCTTCAGATTGGGAACAAGACAAGGATGCCCACTCTCATCACTTTTATTTAACATAATACTGGAGGTCCTAGTGACGGCAATCAGACAACACAAAGAAATAAAAGGCATCCGGGTTGGTAAGGAAGAAGTCAAACTGTCACTGTTTGCAGATGACATGGTATTGTACATAACAAACCCTAAAGAATCCACTCCAAAATTACTAGAACTAAAATCTGAATTCAGCAAACTTGCAGGATACAAAATTAAAACACAGAAATCTGTTGCTTTCCTATACACTAACGATGAGCTAACAAAGAGAAATCAGGAAAACAATTCCATTCACAATTGCATCAAAAAGAATAAAATACCTAGGAATAAACCTATACCCTGAAAACTACAAGATACTCTTAAGAGAAATTAAAGAAGACACTAATAAATGGAAATTCATCCCATGCTCTTGGCTAAGTAGAATTAATATTGCCAAAATAGCCATCCTGCCTAATGCAATCTAAAGATTCAATGCAGTCCCTCTCAAAATACCAACAGTATTCTTCAACAAGCTGGAACAAATAGTTCTAAACTTCACATAGAACCACAAAAGACCCCAAACAGCCAAAGCAATCCTGAGAAGGAAGAATAAAGCAGGGGAATCTCGCTTCCCAACTTAAAGGTCTACTACAAAGCCACAGTAATCAAGACAATTTGGTACTGGCACAAGAACAGACCCATAGACCAGTGGAACACAATAAAGAGTACCGGTATTAACCCAAGCATATATGGTCTATTAATATATGATAAAGGAGGCATGGATGTACAATGGGGAAATGACAGCCTTGTCAACAGCTGGTGTTGGCAAAACTGGACAGCTACATGTAAGAGAATGAAACTGGGTTCTTGTTTAAGCCCATACACAAAAGTAAACTCAAAATGGATCAAAGAACTGAGTGTAAGTCATGAAACCATAAAACTCTTAGAAAAAAACATGCAAAAATCTCTTGGACCTAAACATGAGCAATTTCTTCTTGAACATATCTCCCTGGGCAAGGGAAACAAAAGCAAAAATGAACAAGTGGGACTATATCAAACTAAAAAGCTTTTGAACAGCAAAGGACACTGTCAGTAGAACAAAAGAACATCCTACAGTATGGGAGAATATATTCATAAATGACATATCCGATAAAGGGTTGACATGCAAAACATATAAAGAGCTCACGCACCTCAATAAACAAAATGAAATAATCCAATTTAAAAATGGGCAGAGTATCTGAACAGACCCTTCTCCAAAGAAGAAACTCAAATGGTCAACAGGCACATGAAAAGATGCTTCACATCACTAATCATCAGAGAAATGCAAATTAAAACCACAATGAGATATCATCTCACACCAGTCAGAATGGCCACCATCCAAAACACAAACAACAACAAATGTTGGCGAGGATACAGAGAAAGGAGAATCCTACTACACTGCTGGTGGGAATGTAAATTAGTTCAACCATTGTGGAAAGCAGTATGGAGGTTCCTCAAAAAACTCAAAATAGAAATACCACCAGGAATTCCACTCCTAGGAATTTACCCTAAGAATGCAGCAGCCCAGTTTGAAAAAGACAGATGCACTTGTATGTTTATTGCAGCACTATTTACAGTAGCCAAGAAATGGAAGCAACCTAAGTGTCCATCAGTAGATGAATGGGTAAAGAAGAAGTGGTACATTGGAATATTATTCAGCCATAAGAAGAAAACAAATCCTACCATTTGCAACAACATGGATGGAGCTAGAGGGTATTTTGCTCACTGAAATAAGCCAGGAAGGGAAAGACAAGTATCAAATGATTTCACTCATCCGTGGAGTATAAGAACAAAGAAAAAGGAACAAAGCAGCATATTCACAGAACCCAAGAATGAACTAACAGTTACCAAAGGTAAAGGGACTGGAGAGTATTGTGGAAAGGGAGGGGTAAGGGGGAAAAAGGGGCATTACTATTAGTACACGTAATGTAGGGATGGGGCGTGGGGGAGGTAGTATAACACAGAAGACAAGTAGTGATTCTATAGCATCTTACTATGCTGATGGACAGTGACTGTAATGGGGTATGTGGTGTGACTTGGTAATAGCAGGAGTCTAGTAACCATAATGTTGCTCATGTAATTGTTAATAAAATTTAAAAAAGAACAGTTTTTCAAACAGCTTTAATGAGGTACAATTTACACACCACAAAATTCATCTATCTTAAGTGTACAGTTTGATCATTTTTGGTACGTTTGTACAGTTGTTCAACCATCACCCCTATCCACTTGGCAATGTCATTTTTATAAAAATCAATGAAGTGAACACCTTGTAAAAGTTTAATGGTCACACTCAATGAGAAAAAGAAGGGTTTATCTGGAAAGGCGTGAGTCATGAGAAGCACTTCTTTCATGAGGTATTTTGGCTTTTTATAAATCATTAAGCTGTTTTTTGTACTTTTCTGTATGTTACAATGCATGCTTAAAGTTTTTAGAAATGTTTTAGGCAGTTTACACATTTAACCTAGGTAGATTACCATGTTGTATCTTACTCTGCAAATTTCATAACCACCCTTTTTATAAAACTCAGATCCCTCTGACTATCCAGTCATGTGCCCTGGTTAATCTCAATTACATCATTATTTCATTCACAGAACTACTACTCTTTGTAAGTCTATTTTTTGTTTTTATTCCTCCACTATAATGCAAGCTTTATTGGGGCAGGGATTTTTTGTGTCATGTTCATCAGTGTGCTCCTAGTACTTAAGTTGAATGAATACATGAACCTGGTCACTGAATTCAAATTCAGATCCAGTGAATTTCAAAACCTAAGTTGCCTTAACCATTAGATTTTCATAGAGTGTTAAAATTAGACAAAACCTTAGAGATCATGTAGTGACTGGGTGTAATCATACCTCATTATTCAGATGAGGCCTAAGAAAAGATTGTCTAAATTAACACTGTTAACCTTCAAAGTTGGAGTAAGACCTTCGGTCTTAAAACACCAAGTCTAGTGCTTTTTCATAATAACATGAAACAGCAGTGTTGTCAGATAGCAACATAGGTAGTTGCCTTATACCATAATCCATCATGTAGATAATTGAAACATCTTTCCTTCTCTTTCCTTTTTGTTTCACTTTTTAAAATCTATTCATTTTATGCTTACAAGTACTAGGCATTAACACTGGAGTTAATGCTCAGGGTTGTGAAGATTAAGTGATGTCGTTAATATAAAGCACATAGAATTGTCCTAGTATTCAGTAAACAGTTATTATATTAGCTATTAAATTGAAGTCATGCAGATCAACGAAACAGGATTTCCAGAAATATACCCAATTATGGAAGTTAGTATGTGACAAATGTAGCATGGCAAATTGGTATAAAAGATTATAATTAAATGAGGATATTGCATCAGTCAGGGACCTATTTGATTGCAGGAAACAACCCTATGATCAATGACTTCATTAAATAGTTTACTTTTCACCTATAATATGAAATCCAAGGGTATGTAATCCAGGACTAATACAGCGGTTGAATGTCATCAAGTACTCAGGCTCCTTTTATTTTTTTCCTCTGCCATTTTTAGTGGGTGGCTTTCATCACTGTCTCAAGATAGCTGCTTCACCTGTAGGTAGTACATCTCAATTCCTAGCACAAAGAAAGGTGAAAAGATTCCAAAAGGTGTATGCTAGTCAAACCCTTATTTAAAATCCGCCTGGAAGCTGCACTAAGTCACTTCCCCTTTATCTCAGGGCAGAACTATATCACTTGACCATCCTTGGTGCAAGAGAATCTCGGAAAGTTATTGAAGTGAGTACATTACTGCCCTAAAACAAATCATAATAAGGAAGCACAATAAGGATGACTGGATGCCAGGTAGGTAAATAGAATGTCTGACAAAGACATGATAGGTTAGTTAGAAAAATATAAAGTTGGACCTGTACCTCACTTTTTATGCCAACGTAAATTACAAATATAGCAAATATTTTAAAAACAGAAACCAGGAAAAAGGGATTAATTTTTAATGTACTTCTTGAGAAGATAGGGCTTTCAAAGCATGACATAAAATAGAAAAGCCAAAAAGGGAGAATTAAGAAACTTGATTATATAATTTAAAACAATTCTATGTAGATAAACTATAAATTCGGGGGAAATATTTGTAAGGATAATTTAATATAAAAGAACATTTAATTAAAAACCTGATTTAAAAATCAGTTACTTAAAATGGACAATCATAATAGTAAACATTAAAATGGGGACGAGATATAAATGAGCAATTCAAGAGGGGAGAATTGATAAAGACCAACAAATACACATACACATGCACAGTTTCATTCATGATTAAATGTAGTTTAAACAACACTGGCTCCTCAGATTGTCAAAAGCTTGATAATTTACACTGTTGGTTGGGACTATGAGCAGATCTGATAGTTGGTAAGACACCAGCATGACTGTCTCAATTGTTAAAATACTGAAATGTGTCTGTATCAGTAGTAAATAGTATTACTGTAACTGCAATAGCACCAAAATTAAATTATGTAAATTCTAATATAGAGTAATTTGTTCTATTGTGACAACCTTTGCTAATGCACCTTTTGTTTTAATGATATCTGAGAAACATCTGTTAGTTGGCCTGTGTCATGGTAAATAATGTTACTAGATTGCACATTACCTATGAAGCATTCCATGTTTTAACAGTTGCTACTGCTTCTAAATATTTATTTCACTCTACTTTTTCGTGTATTGTAATTCTTAGGTGAAAAAGTAAATACACTTGATGATGTGGGGAGTCTACTAACCATAATGTTGCACGTGTAATTGTAGATTAATGATACCAAAAAAAAAAAGTCCAAACAGCATCTGATCTGCATGACCAAAATACATACATACACTCATTCATCTTCTAAGCAAATGTCAGACAGAAATTGCTTTTCATACCACTAACCAATGGAAATTTCATGTCTCATTTATATATACACTTTTTTTTGGAAGGTCACATTACATGTGGAAGATCATAAAAAAAAAAGTAAATACCGTATTTTAATAAAAAGAAAATAGAAGAATTTATAGCAAACTAGTAATAACACCCCAGAACTGTTTGACAATATCTGCTATGTTATCCATGTGGAACATACGCATAGTCTATAACCCATGAATTCCACATGTTCAGTAACATACAAATTCAGCACTGTGCAATGGAACTTTCTGCAATGGTAGATATACTCTATATTCTGTGCTTTCCATATAGTAGCTACTAATCACATGGCAACTGAGCACTTGAAATATGGTTGGTGTAACTGAGGAACTAATTTTCAATTTAATTTTATGTAAAGTTAGAGCCATGTGTCACTAGTAGCTACCATATTGGTCAGAGCAGTGTGTGTTCATTGCAGCGCAATTAATAACATCCAAGACCAGAAATAACCCAGACAGACAAATTATGGTGTTGTCACAATGGAATTCAAAAGAGTGAAATATCAGTAACTACATGTAAGATTATGGATGATCACAAGAACCAAATACTGAGCAAAAGAAACTAGACCCAAAAGAATATATACTTTATGATGGTATTTGTGTAAAGTACAAAAATACAGTATTAGTTACTCTTGGGTGGGAAGGAAGTAACTGAAAAGAGGGTACAGGATTGGAACTTCTGGAATGTCCTATTTCTTAATCTAGGTGTATATGGATTTGTTCAGTTTGTGAAATTTATTAAGTTGTACACTTGTAACAGTGTACACCTCTCTCTGAGGATATTGTGTTTGAATTAAAAGTTCTAAATTGGAGAGAGAGAGAAAAAAAAACACCCAGAATGAAGTGTCAGCAAAGTGTTGATAAGCTTCTTAACATTCCTTTTAAATGTCATAAATGTTTATATCCAAAACCATAGAAGAACACGATAAGGAACTGTAGCTTGGAACATTTCTTGAAACATCCTGAAATGTCTTGATACTATGCAAGAATTTTTAAAATATAAAATAACTGATTTCATCTCTGAAATGAGAATATGACTACTGCAAATGATGTGAATGTTGAATGCAAACAGTGATCAAAATTGTAGTGTTAATAATATAGGTATGTTACGGGGAAGGCAGTACAGTATGGAGAAGACAATGACTCTATAGCATCTTACTATACTGATAGACAGTGACCACAATAGAGGGGGTGAGGACTTGATAATATGGGTGAATGTTAAAACCACAGTGTTGTTTATTTGAAACCATCATAAGACTACATCCATGATACTTTAATACAAAAAAAATTGTGTTGAAAGTTGAAGGTGCTAAAACTCATTCAAAAAGCAATTTTGTTCACTTAGCACATGGTTCAAACAAAAATTTGCAAACATCAGCGAGAAAATTAAAATTGTTATTTAAAAAAATTTAAATTGTTTTTCAACAGTAAGGAATTTGAAGTATGACTTCTAAAAGTTTCACTGAAGAGTTTCAATGAAACAAATTTAAAAAGGTCCATTCCAATTGTTACCACCATCTACTGCATTGTTAGTGTTAAGTACAATCAAAGATTTTTAGGCATGAAATACTGAATAAAACTTATTAATACAGGCATTGCAATTTAGATTTATGGTCTCACTTGTAAAAGATATCTGGCCAAAACAAGAAAGAAAATTTTCAATCATTACAGCAAAGCTTCAGTTGTTACACATGAAAGTGTCTTAAAAATTTACATTAAAGGCAGAATACTACAATTTAAAAAGAGTTTAATGGCTTTTGTTGTGGAGCTAAAGGTAACATTTGTGGGAAGATTTCAAATGTTATTATTGGTGTTCAAGGAAAATGATTCAGTAAGAACTGTATGGAAACTACTAGGTTTTGAAAGAAAAATACTATGGAATGCTAGGGAAGAAATAAGGAATTTTAGCCAAAGTTTTAGAAAGATTTCTGATGTTGTAATTTGGCACAAAGTCACTAAATTTGAATACCTTCAAATGATGCAATAAAGATGTAAGTAAATGAATCACTTTTAAATATTTTCCCAATAAACTATATATTTACTATCATATAGCAAATAAAGGTAAATTTTTTCTGAGGAAGTTATCTGGAGAGTTCAGAGTTGTGGTAATAATTGGAATTACATTTTGGCTTCAGTGGTGGCCTATAGTGCTAGAATTACAAAAGTAATTGGGAGTCATATCAAACCTTACATATTTTCTTCATTAGCAAGTTTTTATTTAGAGCAAACACTCAGAATTTGAATATAGTTTTAGAAATTTGGCCTTACTGAAAGTATTTAACAGAGATGTCAATTCTTTGTTTGCATTTTCCAGAGATCAATATTTTAGTAAATGTTTCATAAATTAATTTGACAGGAACTAAAAGTGACTGAATATACAAAAATAAAAGCATAAAAAGGAAGCAGAAATTATTTAAGAAACAAAATACAGTAAGTCATTGAAATAAAATATAGAGCTAATTCAAGGGAAATTTATTGTCCTAATAAATGTATAACATTTTGATAATATTCCTTTCTGTGATTGTATTAATTTTATGTATAAACTTGACTGGGCCACATGGTGCTCAGGTATTTGGTCAAACATTATTTTGGGTGTTTCTGTGAGAGTGTTTTTGGATGATATTAACATTTAAATAGGTAAAAAAAAAAAAATTGCTCTCCCTAAATTGGTTGGACTTAAACCAGTTAGTTGAGGGCCTGAATTGAACAAAAAGGCTGACCCTCCTTCCTTCCTTCCCTCCCCACTCAAGAAGAGAATTCCTCTTGGCTGCCTGCCTGTTAGCAGTGTTGCCGGGCCAGTGTGTCTGGGGAGGTCTCTCTCCATGTGCACCAGATGAAACCTCAACCTAGATAGGGAAGGGTTCTTGACTCTGAACGAGAAATAATTCTTGAGCAGGTCGGAAGAGTATAGGTAAGGAAGGAATTTGTTAGAATGAGAACAGAAATGAATGGCAGATGCCTTGCAGGCAGCTGAGAGCAGGAAAGTGCAGAGGTGCAGAGGGAAAGTTTGCTAAACAATTTCTTGGTGTAGGGCAGATTCTCTTGCCATCTCTTAAAGCCAGGGTCACTTGGTGCCCTGTGTCCACCTGGATCTGGACTGTGTGGAGACTAGCCCCTACCACCCCAGGATTTGGGGAGCCACGGAGCACAGGATGGAGTGAGATTATATTCTGAAAACTTCCTGAAAAAGGGAGGTTTTCAGGCAGGATATTGTGTATGCAGTTCCGTCTGAGTCACCAGGTGATGGGAACTTGCAGGCCCAAATCTGAGATCTCAGCAGCCCCTCCCTACTTGTCAGGGGGTAAAATGGAGACTTGGAAATGAAATTAAATGAAATAGCAAAAAGACAAAACGCAGTAAGTTGAGCAGTGAGAAAGCTGTATCAAAGGTACACACTTAAAGAGAGAAAATGTGGGTGTCCTCAGAGATGAGGGGTGCTAAAAGATAGATTTTTGTCTTTTAAGCATTTTAAAAAGGGCCAGGGGTTATAGACTTGTAAAGTGGTCTCAAAATGCTTATCTCTGGTGAGAGACATTAAGTCTCTTCTATTATCAGTCCTCAGGTAATTCTGCAAAATTAACACAAGAAATCGGTCTGTTCCTCTCCAGGATAGCTGCTTCCCTCTGGGAACATACCAATCAAGACCACCTGCCCTGCCCCCAAAAGTGAATTGAGTTATTGTCTGTTTGCTAAGGAATATGTTAGGAATCTTACTTCCTAACTTCCTGGTTTTTAAATGGAATCTTAGCTTTAAGATGGAATCCTTCCTGTTCTTTTTATGCTGTTTATATCTCAGCATTTTTCATCATAGGCAGGAAAAGTTAACTATGATGCATGTCCCAGGTCTCTGCCCTACATCAGCAGGGACATCCTTTATTTCCTGCTTTCAGATTTAAACTCTTCCCAGGTCTCTAGATGGTGGCTTTGGACTGGAATCACCCTACTCATATTAGTGTTAGTCTAAGAAGTTTAGTGCTCATTGATTTTCAGAAACCAATATAAAAGAATATAGAGTTATTTAATGTACCTTTTTAAAAGCACAGAGAATGTAAGGCTTTCTATAAGTGGGTTGGCATACTTAAGAACAGCTTGTCATAGAATACAGTTACCTGAAAGCTCAACGTTACTCATTTCTGAGTACTTGTCTAGTCACTGGTCCTCAGACCTGGATGTGTGTGGTCTTACTAGCACCCAGTGGGATTTCTCTCCTGGTGAGCTGACCCTTAGGTCTGTCAGTGCAGTCTGTCTTGGGGTTTATTTTCTTGGAAGCTGAATCACTCTGATGGCCCAGCTTATAGGTTCATCTAATGCTTCTGTTGTCTACTATTTGGGAACCTAAGTTCCCTTGTTTTACTATTGGTCAGGCCCATTAGTTTGGAGGTCATTTTCCTTCCTTCAGAAGATAGGAAGAGAGACTCTTAGCTCTTTTCTTTCCGATTTTATACTGAACAATGTAATATCTTTGGATTTGAACCTATTCCTAATAGTCTTGTTAAGCAGGAAAATAGATACAAGCAGGGTGGAAAGAGAAGAAGGCCAGTAAAGCCCACTAAAAGAGACTCAAAGAGTTAATCAGTTGAAAATAAAAAGCCCTGAAGGCCAGGAGCAATTTGACCTAGAATGTTGAATACTCCCCAGACAAAGTAAAGTATCTCAGCATAGCCTGTGTTTTCACTGCATCAATTAGAACATACCATTGTAAGATTTACTTTAGCACCTGCTAAAAGGCCCAGCTTATTCAGGGCGAATTCTATCTTAAAGCTAAGATTGCATTTTAATCAAACGGACCATGGCTCAGCCCACCTTGGAGGCAGGGCAGTCTTGATTGATATGCTTCCAGACAGAAACTGATATCCTGGAAAGGAATCAAAGCAGTATATTTCTTGTGTTAAATTAAAAAAAAAAAGAAACTTAATGTCTTAACAAAGATGAACATTCTGGGACAATTTGGCCAGTCTGCACCTGGCCCTTTGTCGCATTCTTGAAAATCTTCAACTGTCTATAAAACCCCAGACCCTAAACCTCTGGCACTTCTCTCTCTGAGGTCGCCCAAACTTTCTAAGTGCGTAGCCTTTTCCCAATCTTTCAGTGCCTCTTCTTTGATGTAGCCCACACTCCCCTTTCTGCAAGTGTGCACCTTTTTGCTTTAAACAAACTTCTCACTGCTCAACTTAAACATTTTGTCTCTGCGCCGCTTTTCCAGTGATATGTGTCTTTGTTACTTTTCTTTGTCATTCTAATTCTCCAAATTTAAGCTCAAACCTTCACTCCCTCTGTCCTATTTCAGATAAGTAAGGAGGGGCTGCTGAGCGCTCAGATCTGGGCTTGCAAATTACCGTTGCCTGGGTGCCCCAGCCCGAACTGCAGTTTATGGTCATGCTCTTTAGTAGCCTGCCTGAAAGTCTCCTTTGTTTGTCTCTAGGAAGTTCGCAGAACATTATCTCACTTCATCCAGTGCTCTGAGGCTCCCCCAAATCCTGGGGGTAGGGGGTAGGTACTCAGTTCCCATGCCATGCAGATCCACGTGGACACTGGACGCCAGATGACACTGGCTTAAGGAGTTAGCAGGGGATGTGCCCTATGCTGAGAAGCAGTTCAATAAATTTACTTTACTATTAAAATCTGCCATTCCCTGACACTCTTGCTTTAATAAGTTCCTTCCTTACCTTGTACTCTGACTTCCCTGCATCTCTAAACTGACCTCTTCCCCCAACAGTCTCTAGCCTTTGCTTATTCTGTGTGGTAGGTCTCTGACATGAATTTTATGTATAATCAAGTGTAAGAAACTTCACATTTCTGTTTTTCTAAACTAAAACTACCTGCGCTTCCTCAGGCCTGGCCAAAGGAACTTCCAATATGGGTGGAAAATAGGACTCCCTAATCCCTTCATTGGATCTTAAGAGAACCCCTGTTGCCTTACCTGATGCCAAGGATAGGGTATGGTTCACTGAGTTTTCCATTGCTCCTAGAGAATCCTACTGCTGAGTGATGGTCCTCCTCCATCTAGTAGACCCTGTTGCTCTGTAAGGGTCACCAAGATTCCCTCACTGCTGTCTCCTCACTGACTACAGGCTGGCACAGCGTAGAGACTTCTGCTTTGCTCTCAAGGCCTCTGCATTTATATCAGCCTTCACTACCCTGGATATAGTCACATAAGACAAATACGTCTAAATGTCTTAAGAAAATGCTCTAAATCCAATCCTCTCCACCTCAGTCCCCCTCCTTTTTCTTTAATCAGGCTAACCCTTTTTCTATCCCAAGTACCAGTATCTTCCATGTCCCTATTCCATCCTCAGCACTAGGTTAATTCCTTTCCAACAAAGCCCTAGAATATTTTTCCCAGAACAGCCACTGAAATACAAGGGAACTACAACCCACTCCCATGCTCTCTCTACACACACACACACAGAGTAATACCTCTCTATCATGATGAGGAAATACATTCCTATTATGATAAGCCTACAGTTAACGAAAATAAGACCAAGGTGATTTTTCTTTTAAATAATTATGAAACATTTCAGACTCATAAAAAGGTGGGTAAATTAATGTAATCAGCACCTACATTAAGAAAGAAACAACTTAAGAAATAAAGCATTATAATAGTTTGTACTTCACTTTGACATTTTCCTTACTTTTCCCCCAGTTAAAATGGTGACTCTCCTAAATTTAGTGTTTTTCATTTCCATGTGTTTTCTTACAATTTTAATACACATGTGTGTATCCTGAAGCAATGTATCTAGGATTGTTTTGTACATTTAAATTTTTTATGTGGATGATACCTTCATGAATGTATACTACTGTGTCCTGCTTCATCTGTGGGGAGACAGCTGTACATTTATTCATTTACACTGCTTTAAAGAATTTCCTTGAATGAAAATACCACATGTTATTTATCTATTCTCCACTGGATGGGTTATTTAGGGTGCTACCAAATATTTGCTATTACATAGAATGTAGTTATTCACATTCTTTTTCATATGATCTTGTGTACATAATTAACCTTTCTCCAAATGAAAATTTACTTAGGAGTACAATTAATGGGTCCTAGGGCATGTACATCTTCTGCCTCAATATAAGCTGCCAAATTGCTCTCCAAAGTGGATACACCTACATATCCTCTTATGCGAACTATCTGTTTCACATCTTTACCAATGGTTAACATTCTCAGAATTCTTAATTTTTGCCAATCTAATTGTACCTCATTATGGTTTTAATGTCCCTTGTTTCTAATGAAGTGGAGCATCTTTGCATGTTTGTTGGCTATTTAAGTTTCCTTTTCTATAAAGGGCTCTTGTGCTTGTTCATACCCTCTGTTATTATTATTATTATTTTACAGTATTGGGTTTTCTTTTTTGTATTAACTCAAAGGAGTTTTTTATGTACTGAAAAAACTAATTCCTTATCATCCATTTGCATTTGCAAATACATTCTTCTAACCTAAAGCCTGTCTTTTTACTTTGTTTATGGTATTTTTGAATGTATGATATTATAGGATTTTTAAATGAACATAGGCAAATGTCAATCATTTTATTTAATATATGCTTTCATTTTGTTAAAAAAACCCAAAACTTCTTCTATCCTAAAGTCATAAGGATATTCTCCCTATTTTCAGCATTCCATTTTTTAAATTTTTTGCTTTTCATATTTAGGACTTTTATGTTCAACATTCTTTCTGCAGTTACAGAATCTTCCAAGAATAAATTCCTGCTGGTGTCATGACATAAGTCTACCTTCCTAGTCAAAATTAAATTTAGCTTACAAGTCATTACTACTGTTTTTTTTTTTTTACTCCCTTCAAAGCACATAATCATGAGCAAGGCAAGTATTAAAAACTTTCCAATACCCCACCAAAAAGTATTTCTTGATTAATTTTAAAGAAATAAATTTCTTTTACCTTATTTAAAAATCCATGATCCTCTTCATCCCCTACTTAAAAAAGTACACTAATTGTCTTGTTCTGCATCAATACTTTGAAGTGTGAATAAGTAGCAGAGGATGGAGGTTCAGTTTAGCTTGAATTGGAATCTGAGCACCTCCACTGGATTGCTGGGCAGGCTCACCAGAAGCCTTTTTCCATGAGGGCCTGAAAATCCTTGAAGAACTAGAGTCATCCTTAGGGAAGAGAGCACCAAGCATAGCAAATATGGTATAGTTGCAAGCCTTTAGTTTTCTGTGGGAATCTGCAAGTCTGTTACTTTTATTTGATTCCCAGGTCAGCATTACTTTCCCTACTATTTCCCTCTTCCACAGGTAGTAAACAGGATATGGCATTAAAGTCAAAGAACTGAATAAGAATTTTTGATCACACAGGACAAACTTCCTTCTAAACCTTGAAAATAGTTTTATCTTTAAATATTTATGCTAAGAGGGTAGGCCTGCAGACAGACTGCCCAGGTTCCCATCTTAACCATCTCACTTAACTGGGAGACCTTGGGCAAGTTATTTAACTTCTTTTTGTACCTCAGTTTCTTCAATTGTAAAATGAAAATAATAAAAATAGCTACTTCATAGGATTGTAATGATAATTAAATGTTAATACATGTATATGGAATATATCTATTTCCCATATGTCTGCTCATAGAGCCCAGTAGCATTGAGCACATATAACAGGGATGTTGGCTTCTAAATCCCATTCTTCATTAAAAAGAACCAAGACTCCTTGAGGAAGTGGCTGATTCCAGGACTGGGGCAAGGAAAATACAAGATATTCCTGGAACATCTTTTTGTGCTGTGTTAAAGTCACAGCATTGACTTTGAGCTCTCATGACCAAATACATAACAATTTGAACATCAAAATATAAAAAATGAAAGCAAAGAATATAACCAATTGAGTAAAGAGGACCACAATGATATAGATAGATTAAAGAGTTCATTTTTAAAGTAGAAATCCATGTAGAAGAAATGATAGAATTAGAAAAAAGTCATTTGGCAACCATCATAATAATAATTATGGCTGCTAAAACTAGTGGGTAAAAGTTTGAGAAATAGCAGAGTATTTACATAGTCTCAAAGTATCTCTCTGCAAGATACTTATTAAATACAAAGGGTAAACTAATAACTTGACAGTGGAAAAATCTGCCCAATACCACCGTAATTCAATGTAAAATATAATATCACTAATAATGGAGCAAACCAGTATCATATGCCTCCTGAAGTACTGACAAGAGCTCAGCATAGATTCTGTGGTATTCTTGCCCAATTGCATAGATGAAAAGTAATAGGAGCTATCAGACAAATCCAGACTGAGAGAGTCTATGACAAGCTAGCCCATACTCTTAAAAATGTCAATGTACTACAAAGAAAGACTGAGAAACTGTGCCACACTAAAGGATGCTGAAGAGGCATGACAATAGAATGCACACATAGTCTTGGATTTTCTTCTTATTTAAAGGATGTTTTTAGGACAAATGGTGAAATCTGAATGTCTGTAGATTAGATAATAGTATGACATTAATGACAATTTCCTTGATTTTAGGAAAAACAAAACAGGTATTTAGAGGTAAAATGGCAAAATGTAACTTTTAAATGGTTCAGAAAAAATGACATACTGTGGACACACACACATGGTGGGAGAGAGAAGCAAATGTATTAAAATGTTAACATTTGGTGAATCTAAGTTAAAGGTATTCAGGAGCTCTTTTTTTTTGCCATTTTTTAAATTAAGGTATTATTGATATACACTCTTATGAAGGTTTCACATGAAAAAAAAATGTGGTTACTACATTTACCCATATTATCAAGTCACCCCATACCCCAATTCAGTCACTGTCCATCAGGGTAGTAAGATGACACAGTTCACTGTTGCCTTCTCTGTGGCACACTGTTTTCTCCATGGTTCCCCACACCATGTGTACTAAACATAATACCCTTCAATCCCCTTCTCCCTCCCTCCCCACCAACCCCACACACGCCTCCCCTTTGGTAACCACTAGTTCCTTCTTGGAGTCTCCGAGTCTGCTGCTATTTTGTTTCCAGGAGCTCTTTTTACAGTTCTTGCAACCTTTGGTCTGAAATTTAGTCAAAGCATTTTATTTTTATATGTTTATTACCTTGATTGTGGTAGTGGTTTCACAGGTATATGTATATATGCAAACTCATCAAATTATATACATTAAATATGTAGTTTTTTTATATCAATTATATAAACAGGGAAATATGTCTATTTTAAATATATGTAAGAGACTTAGAATGGTGCTTGGCACATAATAAGTAGTATTATGCTTGCTGTTACTATAAGGATATATTAGAAGCCTAGGTTATGTGAAGATATAAGAAGGTGAGGGTAAAGAACGGGAGAGTAAGTGACCTTTTCCTTAGAGATTACCACAAATCCCAAAAATCACAGGATTTGTGATAGTTTACTTCAGTGTCTAATGTAGCCTGAATTTTTTTTTCACTTGGAAAGAATCAGAAAGCATACGATCTTGAAGTGGAAAGTAAAAAATAGCTTTGAAAAGAATGGAAAAATTTTGTAGGCAGATCATAAGCATACCATCTGGTTAACTCAAGAGAAATCCTAGAGCTTAGATTTCACATTTTTATCACACATGTATGGTTTAAGATAGACTTCCCTAAACTGAAAATATAAAATCATATTTATTCTGCTATTCACAAGTTAGTTGAGCATGCCACTCAGCTGCAGTGCTAATGATCCCATTTATCTTACCTAAGAATCAAAGTCCATTGTGGTTTATATTTCTCAAGTTCAAATGTTCAACAGTGTACAAGACAAATTCATCACATAAAAAATAGACAAGTTGGCACAGTTGTAGTATCTCTAAAGTTAAATAAGTTTTCATTCTTTAAAAATATGATCACAATCCCTGGGCAAGGGAAACAAAAGCAAAAATGAACAAGTGGGACTATATCAAGGTTAAAAACTTCTGTACAGCAAAGGACACCATCAGTAGAACAAAAAGACATCCTACAGTATGGGAGAATATATTCATAAATGACGTATCTGATAAGGGGTTGACATCCAAAATATATAAAGAACTCACGCACCTTAACAAACAAAAAGCAAATAATCCAATTAAGAAATGGGCAGAGGACATGAATAGACACTTCTCTAAAGAAGAAATTCAGATGGCCAACAGGCACATGAAAAGATGCTCCACATCACTAATCATCAGAGAAATGCAGAGTAAAACCACAATGAGATATCACCTCACACCAGTGAGGATGGCCAACATCCAAAACACAAACAACAACAAATGTTGGCGAGGATGTGGAGAAAAGGGAACCCTCCTACACTGCTGGTGGGAATGTAAATTAGTTCAACCATTGTGGAAAGCAGTATGGAGGTTCCTCAAAAAAACTCAAAATAGAAATACCATTTGACCCAGGAATCTCACTCCTAGGAATTTACCCTAAGAATGCAGCAGCCCAATTTGAAAAAGACAGATGGACCCCTATGTTTATCGCAGCACTATTTACAATAGCCAAGAAATGGAAGCAACCTAAGTGTCCATCAGTAGATGAATGGATAAAGAAGAAGCGGTACATATGCACAATGGAATATTATTCAGCCATAAGAAGAAAACAAATCCTACCATTTGCAACAACATGTATGGAGGTAGAGGGTATTATGCTCAGTGAAATAAGCCAAGCCGAAAAAGACAAGTATCAAATGATTTCACTCATATGTGGAGTATAAGAACAAAGAAAAAAAAAAAACTGAAGGAACAAACAGCAGCAGACTCACAGAACCCAAGAACGGACTAATAGTTACCAAAGGGAAAGGGACTGGGGAAGGTGGGTGGGAAGGTTGGGATAAGAGGGTAAAAGGGGCATTACTATTAGCAGAAGTAATGTTGGGGGGGCATAGGGAGGGCTATACAACTCAGAGAAGACAAGTAGTGATTCTATAGCATCTCACTACGGTGATGGACAGTGACTGTAATGGGGTTGGTGGGGGGGACCTGATGAAGGGGGTAATTTAATCACCATAATATTGCACATGTAACTGTAGATTAATGATACCAAAATAAATTATTTTTAAAAAAACTGGTTTTTCAGGAAGTAAACAAGGTTCACACACTGCAAAAAAAATAAAATAAAATAAAATAAAAATAAAAATATGATCACACTCAATTATTCTCAAGCAGGGGCAATTTTTCCCCCAGGGGATATTTTGCAAATTAGCATACATTTTTGGTTGTCACTTCTTGGGGCAAGGGTGGGGTGGAGAAGAGGGGAGGGCATATTCCTGGCATCTAGTGGTAAAAACCAGGAATGCTGCTACATACAATGAATAGAACAGCCACCCTCAATAAAAAGTTATGTGGTCCTAAATGTCAGTAGTGCTAAAATGAAGAAATCCTACACTAAACATTTTCTAGAATTTCAAGCAGTTAAAATGCTACTAGAGCAGGAATAATGCTTCTGTTCCTATCCTGATACAGAATATTATCAACTAGCCTCCGCCTGGGACATAATATGTACACAATACATATTTGTTTAATAAATCAAAATGTGTGCGGCTCTTTCTTATGCTTTTCCCTCCATTTATATGACTAAAACTAGACCAGAACTTCATTGGTATCTGCCTCATAAGTATCCCACCCATCTCAAAATACATCAAAGGAGAGAGATTTATACAAGATTAGAGATAAACTAGGTTGCAGGAATGTGGAGAAAAGCCAATATTCATTAGAGATTGAATATGAATGAGAACCAATTTGTGTGGCTTCTAGTTTAACTAAAGGATTTTAAATGTAATAAAGACATGTATTAGCAAATCTTATTAAAAACAAAAAATTGAAGTGGTATAAACATGGATAAGAATTCAGCCCTGCAAGGGTTCACCTACTGTGAAAATTTCTAAAGCTGCTCAGGCCACAATAACCTGTCCTGACAATCTGGGGGTAGAATAAATCTCTCCCCATCCTCCTTTGCATATTTTGTGCTTCAGGAAAATGATGTAGCAGGAAGTTACCTTATCATTCCTCCAATCCCCAGGGAGCCTGAGCCTGAATATGCCCCCATTAAAATGGAGAAGTAAACCGAGCACTCCTCTACATCACTTGGCTTTATTTCTCTTTGGAAAGGAATTGTCCCCAAAACTTTCCTCAATCTGTGGCAAAACTTCATGTTATCTGGTTAGTTTGAAAATCATGTTTAATGTGTTATACCAGTGACTGCCTTGTGTCTAGAAATCTCTGAGGTGAGAAAAAGTGAGACTTAAGGGTATACAGTGGTTAAAGAAAAAAATATTAATATTCTCTAGAAACTATTATCAAATTTCTTATGTGTATTTTGTTGCTTATAATGATTTTAAATTGTTCACTATATTCTAAAACATCCTAGATCTAATAGCAGTTCTCCCTACATTTGATAAGCTATGGACAAAAGTTATTACACTTGTTTTAAAAAACCCAATTGAATATTTTGTTTCTGTTAGCTAATTTAAGAAATTAAAAATTAAAAAAAAAGAAGAAGCAACTCTAGAGAACTTATAATGAAATGCCACAGTCCCCCAGTGCCATTCCTTCCCCACTCATCCCACTACTACTTCTCACGGGCAACTCATTTTGTTTTTGTCTTTCAGGTAGACATCTTTATAACTGAATAATGTTTCTATGTTAATATTTCTTGATGTGTCAATTATAGACATTTACTCCTACCTTTGAAAGGTAAGGATTTAACTACTTAAGCTACCTTGCCTTATCTCCATTTTTCCTAGTTAGATTATCTTGAGTTATTCTGTTGGAAGTCTTTACAACTTAATATAAGATAAACCCATTTTCTTACTATTAGCCTTTTAAAATAATAGCTCTTAGGTCTCCTGTACATAAGACGAAGCCATTATCACACCCTCCTTTCTTTCTCTCCTCTTCCACCCAACCTCTGTCAGCTTCACTTTTGCTTTCTGTTTCAATTTCGCTCTGTTCTGTATTTATAAATAAATATTCAGTGTCTTGGCTATTATTGATTCTCAACTTTGAAGGCAATAATCAACATTTGCTTACTTATCACTATGTAAATATTACTCAATGTAGAGACAGGTGCTATGCCAGAATGACATTTTCTTCTTCCACTTTTTAACCATTCAGCCACCTAAGAGAGAATGGCTTTTTCCTTGAATTTCATCAGTTATTCAAAATCAAGCCACATTTTAGTTTGTTTCATGTCTGGACTGTGGCTTTCTTGTGATTTTTTTCCCTACAAATTCCAATTGCGTTTCTTTTTCTGTACTGAAAAAGAGAAATATGTGCCTTTTATCCATCTATGGCATGAAATATGTTACATTCTCATTCTTGAATACATGCTTCTTGAAGCCCACTGACATACATCTTTTTTTTTAAATAATTTATTTTTGTATCATTAATCTACAATTACATGTGCAATATTATGGTGATTAAATTACCCCATTCATCAGGTCCCCCCCACCAACCCCATTACAGTCACTGTCCATCACCGTAGTGAGATGCTATAGAATCACTACTTGTCTTCTCTGAGTTGTACAGCCCTCCGAAATGAAACTTTTTTTTTTACAATTTATTTTGGTATCATTAAGCTGCAATTACATGTGCAATATTATGGTAATTAAACTACCCCCTTCATAGGTCCCCCCGCCAGAAACCCCATTACAGTCACTGTCCATCAGCCTAGTGAGATGCTATACAATCACTACTTGTCTTCTCTGAGTTGTACAGCCCTCCCCGTGCCCCAACTACCTTACGCCTGCTAATAGTAATGCCCCTTTTACCCTCTTATCCCTCCCTTCCCACCCATCTTCCCCAGTCCATTTCCCTTTGGTAACTATTAGTCCGTTCTTGGGTTCTGTGAGTCTGCTGCTGTTTGGTTCCTTCAGTTTTTTTTTTTTCTTTGTTCTTATACTCCACATATGAGTGAAATCATTTGATACTTGTCTTTTTCGGCTTGGCTTATTTCACTGAGCATAATACCCTCTACCTCCATACATGTTGTTCCAAATAGTAGGATTTGTTTTCTTCTTATGGCTGAATAATATTCCACTGTGTATATGTACCACTTCTTCTTTATCCATTCATCTACTGATGGACACTTAGGTTGCTTCCATTTCTTGGCTATTGTAAATAGTGCTGGGATAAACATAGGGGTGCATCTGTCTTTTTGAAACTGGGCTGCTGCATTCTTAGGGTAAATTCCTAGGAGTGGGATTCCTGGGTCATATGGTATTTCTATTTTGAGTTTTTTGAGGAACCTCCATACTGCTTTCCACAATGGTTGAACTAATTTGCATTCCCACCAGCAGTGTAGGAGGGTTCCCTTTTCTCCACATCCTCACCAACATTTGCTGTTGTTTGTGTTTTGGATGTTGGCCATCCTCACTGGTGTGAGGTGATATCTCATTGTGGTTTTAATCTGCATTTCTCTGATGACCAGCGATGTGGAGCATCTATTCATGTGCCTGCTGGCCATCTGAATTTCTTCTTTAGAAAAGTGTCTATTCATGTCCTCTGCCCATTTCTTAATTGGATTATTTGCTTTTTGTTTGTTAAGGTGTGTGAGTTCTTTATATATTTTGGATGTCAACCCCTTGTCACATACGTCATTTATGAATATATTCTCCCATACTGTAGGATGCCTTTTTGTTCTACTGATGGTGTCCTTTGCTGTACAGAAACTTTTCAACTTCATATAGTCCCACTTGTTCATTTTTGCTTTTGTTTCCCTTGCCTGGGGGGATATGTTCATGAAGAAGTCGCTCATGTTTATGTCCAAGAGATTTTTGCCTATTTTTTTTCTAAGAGGTTTATGGTTTCATGACTTACATTCAGGTCTTTGATCCACCTTGAGTTTACCTTTGTGTATGGGGCTAGACAGTAGTCCAGTTTCATTCTCTTACATGTAGCTGTCCCGTTTTCCCAACACCAGCTGTTGAAGAGGCTGTCATCTCCCCATTGTATATCCAAGGCTCCTTTATCAAATATTAATTGACTGTAAATGTTTGGGTTAATGTTTGGATTTTCTATTCTGTTCCACTGGTCTGTGGGTCTGTTTTTGTGCCAATGCCAAATTGTCTTGATTACTGTGGCTTTGTAGTAGAGCTTGAAGTCAGGGAGCATAATTCCCCCTGTTTGATTCCTCTTTCTCAGGATTGCTTTGGCTATTCGGGGTCTTTTCTGGTTCCGTATGAATTTTAGAATTATTTGCTCCATTTCCTTGAAGAAAGCTCTTGGTAGTTTGATAGGGATTGCGTTGAATCTGTAGATTGCTTTAGGTAGTATAGCCATTTTGACAATATTTATTCTTCCTAGCCAAGAGCATGGGATGCATTTCCATTTGTTAGTGTCCTCTTTAATTTCTCCTAGGAGTGTCTTGTAGTTTTCAGCGTACAGGTCTTTCACTTCCTTTGTTAGGTTTATTCCTAGGTATTTTATTCTTTTTGATGCAATTGTGAATGGAATTGTTTTTCTGATTTCTCCTTCTGTTAGTTCATCGTTAGTGTATAGGAAAGCAACAGATTTCTGTGTGTTAATTTTGTATCCTGCAACTTTGCTGAATTCAGATATTAGTTCTAGCAGTTTTGGAGTGGAGTCTTTAGGGTATTTTATGTACAGTATCATGTCATCTGCAAATAGTGACAATTTGACTTCTTCTTTACCAATCTGGATGCCTTGTATGTCTTTGTTTTGTCTGTTTGCTGTGGCTAGGACGTCCAGTACTATGTTGAATAACAATGAAGAGAGAGGGCATCCCTGTCTTGTTCCCGATCTTAGATGAAAAGCTTTCAGCTTCTCGCTGTTAAGTATGATCTTAGCTGTGGGTTTGTCATATATAGCCTTTATGATGTTGAGGTACTTGCCGTCTATACCCATTTTGTTGAGAGTTTTAATCATGAATGGATGCTGAATTTTGTCAAATGCTTTTTCAGTATGTATGGAGATGATCATGTGGTTTTTGTTCTTCTTTTTGTTGATGTGGTGGATGATGTTGATGGATTTTCGAATGTTGTACTATCCTTGCATCCCTGAGATGAATCCTACTTAATCATGGTGTATGATCCTCTTGATGTATTTTTGAATTCTGTTTGTTAATATTTTATTGAGTATTTTTGCATCTACGTTCATCAGGGATATTGGTCTGCAATTTTCTTTTTTGGTGAGGTCTTTGCCCAGTTTTGGTATTAGAGTGATGCTGGCTTCATAGAAAGAGTTTGGAAGTGTTACCTCCTCTTCTATTTTTTGAAAAACTTTAAGGAGAATGGGTGTTATTTTTTCTCTCTATGTCTGGTAGAATTCAGAGGTGAATCCATCAGGTCCGGGGTTTTTTTTCTTGGGTAGTTTTTTGATTGTGGACTCAATTTCGTTGCTGGTGATTGGTCTGTTTATTTTTTCTGTTTCTTGCTTGGTCAGTCTTGGAAGGTTGTATTTTTCTAAGAAGTTGTCCATTTCTTCTAGGTTTTGCAGCTTGTTAGCATACAGATGCTCATAATATTCTCTTATAATTCTTTGTACTTCTGTGGGGTCCGTCGTTATTTTTGCTTTCTCATTTCTGATTCTGTTTATGTGTGTAGATTCTCTTTTTCTCATAATGAGTTTGGCTAGGCGTTTATCTATTTTGTTTATTTTTTCAAAGAACCAGCTCTTAGTTTCATTGATTTTTTTCTATTGTTTTATTCTTCTCAATTTTATTTATTTCCTCTCTGATCTTTATTATGTCCCTCCTTCTGGTGACTTTGGGCCTCATTTGTTCTTCTTTTTCCAATTTCAATAATTATGTCTTTAGACTGTTCATTTGGGAATGTTCTTCCTTCTTTAAATAGGCCTGGATTGCAATATACTTTCCTCTTAGAACTGCCTTTGCTGCGTCCCACAGAAGTTGTGGCTTTGTGTTGTTGTTGTCATTAGTCTCCATATATTCTTTGATTTCTGTTTTGATTTGGTCCTTAACCCATTGATTAATTAGGAGAATGTTGTTAAGTCTCCATGTATTTGTGAGCCTTTTTGATTTCTTTCTAAAATTTCTTTATAATTTTATACCTTTGTGATCTGAGAAGTTGGCTGGTAGGATTTCAATATTTTTGAATTTACTGAGGTTCTTTTTGTGGCCTAGTATGGGGTCTATTCTGGAAAATGTTCCATGTGCACTTGAGAAGAATGTGTATCCTGCTGCTTTTGGGTGCAGAGTTCTGTAGATATCTGTTAGGTCCATCTGTTCTAGTGTGTTGTTCAGTGCCTCTGTGTGTTTACTTATTCTCTGTCTGCTTGATCTGTCCTTTGGAGTGAGCAGTGTGTTGACGTCTCCTAAAATGAATGCATTGCTGTCTATTTCCTCCTTTAATTCTGTTAGTATTTGTTTCACATATGCTGACGCTCCTGTGTTGGGTGCATATATATTTATAATGGTTATATCTTCTTGTTGGACTGACTCCTTTATCATTATGTAATGTCCTTCTTTATCTCTTGCTACTTTCTTCGTTTTGAAGTCTATTTTGTCTGATACAAGTACTGCAACACCTGCTTTTTTCTCCTTGTTGTTTGCATGAAATATCTTTTTCCATCCCTTCATTTTTAGTCTATGTATATCTTTGGTTTTGAAGTGAGTCTCTTGTAAGCAGCATATAGATGCGTCTTGCTTTTTTATCCACTCTGTTACTCTGTGTCTTTTGATTGGTGCATTCAGTCCATTTACATTTAGGGTGATTATTGATAGATATGTATTTATTGACATTGCTGGCTTTAGATTTGTGGTTACCAAAAGTTCAAGTGTTGCTTCTTTACTATCTAAGATTCCAACCTAACTTTCTTGTTGTTGTGAATGCCGTCTGATGTTTCTTTTTGTCTCCCTTCCTATTCTTCCTCCTCCATTCTTTATATATTAGGTGTTTTATTCTTTGCCTTTAGTTAGTATTTGGATGATCTGCTTTCTTTGCTATGATTTTATTTTCTCTGGTGACATCTTTTTAGCCTTAGGGGTGGTTCCCTCTAGAGCAGTCCGTTTAGGATATCCTGTAGTGGTGGTTTATGAGAGGCAAACTCTCTCAACTTTCATATTTCTGGAAATTGTTTAATCCCTCCTTCATATTTAAATGATAATCGTGCTGGATACAATATTCTTGGTTCGAGGCCCTTCTATTTCATTACGTTAACTATATCATGCCATTCTCTTCTGGCTTGTAAGGTTTCTGTTGAGAAGTCTGATGATAGTCTGATGGGTTTTTCTTGTAGGTGATCTTTTTTCTCTCTCTAGCTGCCTTTAATACTCTGTCTTTATCTTTGACCTTTGCCATCTTAATTATTATGTGTCTTGGTGTTGTTTTCCTTGGGTCCCTTGTGTTGGGACATCTGTGGGCTTCCGTGGACTGCCAGAATATTTCCTTCCCCAGTGTGGGAAAGTTTTCAGCAATTATTTCTTCAAAGACACTTTCTATCCCTTTTTCTCTCTCTTCTTCCTCTGGTACTCCTATAATGCGAATATTGTTCCGTTTGGATTGGTCACACAGTTCTCTTAATACTCTTTCATTCCTAGAGATCCTTTTATCTCTCTCTGCCTCAGCTTCTCTGTATTCCTGTTCTCTATTTTCTATTCCATTAACAGTCTCTTGCACCTCATCCAGTCTGCTGTTAAGCCTGTCGATAGCTTGACTCATTTCTGCATAGTGTTTCCTCACTTCCCTCACTTCCTTCCTCAGCTCTTGCACATTTCTCTGTAGGTACATCAGCATGGCTGTGACTTTTATTCTGAATTCTTTTTTGGGAAGACTGTGCATGTCCATCCCTTCAGGTTCCCTCTCTGGGGTTGTCTGGGTCTGAAGCTTTGTCTGTACCATATTCCTCTGTCTTTTCATGGCTATAGAATTGGTTGCTGGTAGTTACCACATATGACTGACATACATCTTATGGAGACAGATTGGTTTCAGCTCTGCCCCATCTTGGCATTGTTCATTGGACTCCTCGCTGTTGCCGTGTTCTTGTATCCAGTGTCTTCATCTCTCTTGAATTTTGCCCTTGTTTTACTGGCATACATCAATACATTTTCACAAGGATTTCTTGTTTTCTAATTTAGAACATGTCCTTGATTCTTTTTTCTAAAAAAAATTAAGTGATATGCCCCTTTTTGGATTTCTTCTACGTTAAATGTTCTCCCCTTGTGTTCTTGCCTTCCAACTTCCTTCTTAAATTCCTTGCAAGAGAAGCAACAGTATTCTTCTTTAAAAGGTAGGGGTATTATGAGTTCTGTAACTTGGAACAACTATTGGTTCTCTTTATGGTGACTGTAAACCCAAATAATATGGATCAACCTAATATGTATTTTGCAGCATAAAAGTTGCTAGCTTTCATAGAGATTACGTGTGAGTGTGACTGATTTTGTCAAAGTGTCTTGATTTTAACAGCATTTTCCAATAACAAAGATGAACTCAATAGCATGAACATAATCATTGCAGCTATATAAAGAAAAGACCTAAATTATAACCAAAATTTTTATTTTATTTTTTTAGTAATGGACAAGAGATAAACTTTTATTTAGCCTAAAGAATTTAAGCATATTTTAGTGTTTAAAATGTTTTTTAAAATTCTGTTTCATTGAATGTTAATTATTTCTTATAATACAGTTTAGAATAGGATTGATTTGGGGGCCTGGGACTAAAAGATAAAGACTGAAAGCTTTAAAAGGGATCTGTAATCCTAGAGTCTTTTCTACCACAAGACATGAGCTAGTGTGGTTGAACAAGTCTAAGAGATCTATTAGAAGGATATGATAGGTAATATAAAAATCCTGGACATCAGTGGAGACTTGAATCTAAAACCAAGGGTTCAATAAAAATAATCCGCACAGCTGAACAGTGAATATCATGAAATTAATGGAAGGCAAGCTTCCCAGCTGCAAACAAGTAATAAAGGTCAAGAGAATCCCCTAATCACTATAAGCTTATATACAAATATGCTCTTTAATATATTTGACAACCAATAGGGAATTGTTCAGGACTAATCAGAACTGAGTCTGACCATGGCTCTGGAACTGGTGCCTTGAGGACCCTGCTGGACAGAACATTAACTCTTTAGTGGATGCATTGTAGACAGCGTCCATGTAGCCCCTGGGTGGTAGGGGAAGTGTGAGGGAGCACTGAGGGGTCTAGGATAGTGGCTGTTTCAGTATTTTAGCCTCCTGGACAGCCATGCTGGTGAGTCCTGGCTGGCTCTCTGAATTGGTTTCCAGCCTGGAGTTCTTGCAGGGATCATAAATCCAGGTAATAGTCTAACCATCCATGCAGGAACTCAGCTTTCAAGGAATTAGGCAAAAATCAAGTTCTTCAGAAACTGAGTCCCAAGTATAGAAACTCAGCTCCAAGGGGGAGTTATATCAGATGCTAAGAAACTTGGAGCAATGTTCAGGTCAGGATAAATAGCAAAGACACAGGGCTGCTGTATTTGAGCTCTACATATCTTACCAGCCTGGGATCAGGGTTGGAATCACAGTGAAGCACAGGCCAGGACTGCAGGGTGAAGGTGGGGGTAGTAACTAGAATAACTTGGATTAGAATGTGAAGGTCCAGGCAAAACATTTCACTATATTATTATTCTCTGAAATTTTACTGATTGTACCAGCCAGGGATTGGTGCTGGAAACAAAAAAACATTGGAGATATTTTAAACATGAAGGGGTTTACTATACAAATTTTATGCTTGGAAAATCTTTGAAAGGCCTGAAGGTGTAAATTCCATGCTGGGACTTCAGGAATGTCTCTCAGAACAATACAGAACTGACTCACCAGGGGACTGCCTTCTGAGGTCACTACTTGAATGGTTGAGTTCAAGACCACAATACTATGAATGCATTCCAGGGTTCAGGAATCAAACATGGCTACTATTGCCACAGTGACTGCACCCCAATCTCCAGGAAACTGTGGAAGGAACACTGAAGATGCTGCAGTACAAACTAAAATCTCACATTTCTGCAGCAGGAAAATAAACAAGAGGAACAGGAAAGTAGCTTCCACCTCACTCCTGCCATCCAAATTCTCTTGAATGTGTGTAAGTGGTGGAAGCTAATTCACATCCAGAGCTGTACCTGCAAAGGAGCCAGACCATAGACTTTAGTGTTCTAGCCTCTCCAGCTCAGGAATAAGGGTAAAATCCAGGTTGGGTGAGCCAATCCACATTATCCACTAAAATGGCATCAAGTTTAAAGTGCAAAGAAATACCCTGACTGGGAACAGGAAAGACCACTCACGGTGCCAGCTAGAGGCCAGATGCTGTGCAGGTGTGCTGAATTCAAGATCAAGCATTTTTCTATGGTGTTTACAATCACTGTGGCCTTGACTTGCTTTTAACAGTTTGTACCTTATTCATCAATCTTTTCTTTTGCAGAAAACTTGTTTGACAGGTTTATTTTGTGATAGGTAATGCATTCATATGATTCAAAATTTGAAAATTTCACAAGGTCTACAGTAACTAACTCAGCTACTCAATTACTCTCCTTTGAAGCAAACAATTATATCTTTTATTTGTATCACTCCAGAGATTTTCTATGTATATGCAAGTATATATGTGCATCATATTCTCCCTTCCCTTTTTATACAGTGATGGTCTTTATGCATGTTGCTCTGCACTCTTTTTATTTTTCACTTCCCAATAGATATTGGAGATTATGCTATATCACAGCAAAAGAGCCTCTCCATTCTTATTTATAGATGCCTAATATTCCACTGTCTGATTATATACTATGTTTTATTTAAACAGTCCCCTATTGGTGGGTGTTTAGATTGCCTCTTTTGCTATTAATCTTGTACACATGTCATTTCACAAATCTGCACGCATATCAATGGAATACTCCCAGATGTGGAATTTCTGACATTTCCATATTTTAAAAAGGACATAGACTAGGAATAATGAGGAAGACCCAGAGGCATTAAGGTAGCTCTGCAGAGGTAGGTCACCCTAATGTGCATAGATTTGGGTCACTCTATGGTGGGTCCTTTGGGACCTTCATTAGGACCTTGTGAAAACTAGCTTTGACTTGCCTGCTTGCCCCTTAAGTCTCCAGTTTACTGTTATGAGATTGTCCTTTAAAATTAAATTAATAAAATTAAGTAAAGTTCCCCTTCATTGGACAGTGTAGCATTGTCTATCAAAATAAATAATACATGTACACTTCACCCAGAAATTCCACTAAAATCACCTTATTATCTATCAAGAGAATCTGGTTAAAAAATATTATGGTACGGGGAGACTTCTGGGAAGATGGCGGCATGAACAGGGCGGCGGAAATCTCCTCACAAAACCATGTATATTTGTGAAAATACAACAAATACAACTATTCCTAAAAGAGAGACCAGAAGATACAGTAAAACAGGCTACAGCTACATCTGCAAGAACTCAGCGCCTCAAGAAGCGAGTAAGATACAAAGCGGTGACCCAGTGGGACCCAAGCACTCCCCAACCCCAGGTCACCAGCAGGAAGAAAACAATCAGACTGGGGAGGGAATGGAAGCACAGGACTGCTAAATAACCAGCCCTGGCGATCTGCATCAGGAGCACAGACACACATTGCATAGTGTATTGGAGATAAACAGAGGGGCAGGATCCAAGATGGAGATTATGAGCGGGTCCCCACAGCCAGCTCCTCTAGGACAAAAGAAAAGCACGTGCTTTTTAAAAAGTCTTAAAGAGACAAGGGCCTAACAGTGGAACAAAATCATCCCAATGCACTCAGCCAAGCAGGCTGGGAATCTTGAGGAATTTTGGGCCCCCTATCTGGCTGCCGGGTAAAGCAGCCCCGCTGAAGCCCCTGACGGTGATAAGCAGCCGGCCATTTGTTCCCCCAGGCCGGCGCTGCAAACTGTGTGGCAGTTCCGCCACAGCTGCGGAACAGCGGGAGAGTGGCCCCGTCCACAGCAACCACACAGAATCTACTCCTGGTGGGCATGCAACTAACCAGGAAGGGCCGTGGAAGCCAGAGCAAGGTCTGGAAGGAACCAAGGGGAACAGAAAGCATCTGGCATGACTGCAAACCCCCTCAGTGCTCTAGGACAACAGGAGGGCAGCCCCGCACACAGCAGCTCAGGGGATTATCCCAGAGACTGCCTCCTGGTGTGCGGGTAACCAGCACAGGCTCCGGAGAAGGGCAAGGAGAAAAAGCAGGAAAGGACTTTGTTCTCCCAGCTGACACACGTAGCACCTGCCTGTGACCATTTCGATTGCCATGAAAAGACAGAAGAATATGGTCCAGTCGAAGATCACCCAGACAACCCCAGAGAGAGGGCCTAGTGGGATAGATTTAAACAATCATCCTGAAAAAGATTTCAGAATAAAAGTCATAACCATGCTGATGGACGTACAGAGAAATATGCAAGAGCTAAGGGAGGAGGTCAGGAGGGACATTACAGAAATGAAACAATCGATTGACTGGCTTAAGAGCAGATTGGACGAGGTGCAAGAGACTGTTAATGGATCACAAATCAGAGAACAGGAGTACAGAGAAGCTCAGGCAGACAGAGATAAAAGGATCTCTAGGAATGAAAGAATATTAAGAGAACTGTGTGACCAATCCAAACGGAACAATATTCACATTATAGGAGTACCAGAGAAAGAAGAGAGAGAAAAAGGGATAGAAAGTGTCTTTGAAGACATAATTGAGGAAAATTTCCCCAAGCTGCTAAAGGAAATAGTTTCTCAGATCATGGAAGCCCACAGATCTCCCAACACAAGGGACCCAAGGAAGACAACACCAAGACACATAATAATTAAAATGGCAAAGATCAAAGATAAAGACAGAGTATTAAAGGCAGCCAGAGAGAGAATAAAGTTCACCTACAAGAGAAAACCCATCAGACTATCATCAGACTTCTCAACAGAAACCTTACAGGCCATAAAGGAATGGCATGATATATGAAACACAATAAAACAGAAGGGCTTTGAATCACGAATACTTTATCCAGCAAAATTATCATTTAAATTTGAGGGAGGGATTAAACAAATCCCAGACAAGCAAAAGTTGAGGGAATTTGCCTCCCACAAACCACCTCTACAGGATATCTTAAAGGGACTGTTCTAGGTGGAAGCACACTTAAGGCTAAAAAGAGGTCACCAGAGAAAATAAAGTCATAGCAAAGAAAGCAGACCATCCAAATACTAACTAAAGGCAAAAAATAAAATCAACTATCCACAAAAACAGTCAAAGGAAACATTAAAAAGTACACAAGAAAACACCTAGTATATAAAGAATGGAGGAGGAAGAATAAGAAGGGAGAGAAAGAATCATCAGACTGTGTTTATAATAGCTTAACAAGAGAGTTAAGTTAGACTGTTAGATAGTAAAGAAGCTACCCTTGAACCTTTGGTATCCACTAATCTCAAGCTGGCAATGGCAATCAGTACATATCTATCGATAATCACCCTAAATGAAATGGACTGAATGCACCAATCAAAAGACACAGCATAATAGAATGGATAAAAAAGGAAGACCCATCTATATGCTGCTTACAAGAGACTCACCTCAAACCCAAAGATATACACAGACTAAAAGTGAAGGGATGGAAAAATATATTTCATACAAAGAACAAGGACAAAAAAGCAGGTGTTGCAGTACATGTATCAGACAAAATAGACTTCAAAACGAAGAAAGTTGCAAGAGATAAAGAAGGACATTACATACTGATAAAGGTGTCGGTCCAACAAGAGGATAAAACCATTATAAATATATATGTACCCAACACAGGAGCGCAAACATATGTGAAACAAATACTAACAGAACTAAAGGAGGAAATAGACAGCAATGCATTTATTTTAGGAGACTTCAACACACCACAAAGAGGCAACGAACAACACACTAGAACAGATGGAACTAATAGACATCTACAGAACTCTACACCCAAAAGCAACAGGACATACATTCTTCTCAAATGCACATGGAACATTTTCCAGAATAAACCACATACTAGGCCACAAAAAGAACCTCAGTAAATTAAAAAATATTGAAATTCTACCAACCAACTTCTCAGATCACAAAGGTATAAAACTAGAAATTAATTTTAGAAAGAAATCAAAAAGGCTCACAAATACATGGAGAGTTAACAACATTCTCCTAATTAATCAATGGGTTAACGACCAAATCAAAAGAGAAATCAAAGAATATATGGAGACTAATGACAACAACAGCACAAAGTCCCAACTTCTGTGGGACACAGTAAAGGCAGTTCTAAGATGAAAGTATATTGCAATCCTGGCCTACTTAAGGAAGGAAGAACAATCCCAAATGAATAGTCTAAAGACACAATTATTGAAGTTGGAAAAAGAACAAATGAGGCACAAAGTCAGTAGGAGGGTCATAATAAAGATTAGAGAAGAAGTAAATAAAATTGAGAAGAATAAAACAATAGAAAAAATCAATGAAACCAAGAGCTGGTTCTTTGAAAAAATAAACAAAATAGATAAACCCCTAGCCAGACTTATTAAGAGAAAAAGAGAATCTACACACATAAACAGAATCAAAAAAGATGAAGGAAAAATCATGACGGACCCCACAGAAATACAAAGAATTATTAGAGAATACTATGAAAATCTATATGCTAACAAGCTGGAAAACCTAGAAGAAATGGACAACGTCTTAGAAAAATACAACCTTCCAAGACTGACAAAGCAAGAAACAGAAAAACTAAACAGACCAATTACCAGCAACCTAATTGAATTGGTAATCAGAAAACTAACCAAAACAAAACCACCAGGCCACTGAATTTTATTAGACATATAGAGAAGAAATAACACTCATTCTCCTTAAAGTTTTCCAAAAAATAGAAGAGGATGGAATACTTCCAAACTCATTCTATGAAGTCAGCAACACTCTAATACCGAAACTAGGCAAAGACCTCACCAAAAAAGAAAATTACAGACCAATATTCCTGATGAACATAGATGCAAAAATAGTGAACAAAATATTAGCAAACCAAATTCAAAAATACATCAAGGGAATCATACACCATGATCAACTGGGATTCATCTCAGTGATGCAAGGATGGCACAACATTCGAAAATCCTTCAACATCATCCACCACATCAACAAAGAACAAAAACCACATGATCATCTCCATAGATGCTGAAAAACAATTTGACATAATTCAGCATCCATTCATGAAAAAGACTCTCTACAAAATGTGCATAGGAGGCAAGTACCTCAACATAATAAAGGGCATATGTGACAAAGCCACAGCCAACATCATACTTAACAGAGAGATGCTGAAAGCTTTTCATCTAAGATCGTGAACAAGGCAGGGATGCCCACTCTCCCCACTGTTATTCAACATAGTACTGGAGGTCCTAGCCATGGCAATCAGACAAAACAAAAAATACAAGACATCCAGAGTGGTAAAGAAGCAGTCAAACGGCCACTATTTGCAGATGACATGATATTGTACATAAAAAACCCTAAAGACTCCACTTCAAAACTACTAGATCTAATATCTGAATTCAGCAAAGTTGCAAGATACAAAAGTAATACACAAAAATCTGTTGCTTTCCTATACATTACCCATGAGCTAACATAAAGAGAAATCAGGACAACAATTCCATTCACAATTGCATCAAAAAGAATAAAATACCTAGGAATAAACCTAACGAAGGAAGTGAAAGACCTATACCCTGAAAACTACAAGACACTCCTAAGAGAAATTAAAGAGGACACTAACAAATGGAAATGCATCCCATGGTCTTGGCTAGGAAGAATAAATATTGTCAAAATGGCTATACTACCTAAAGCAATCTACAGATTCAGTGCAATCCCTATCAAAATACAAACAGCATTCTTCAATTAACTGGAATAAATAGTTCTAAAATTCATATGGAACCACAAAAGACCCCGAATAGCCAAAGCAATCCTGAGAAGGAAGAACAAAACAGGGAATGACGCTCGCAGACTTCAAGCTCTACTACAAAGCTACAGTAACCAAGACAATTTGGTATTGGCAGAAGAAGAGACCCACAGACCAGTGGAACAGTATAGAGAGTCCAGACATTAACCCAAACATATATGGTCAATTAATATACAATAAAGCAGCCATGGATATACAATGGGAAAATGATAGCCTCTTGAGCAGCTGCTGTTGGCAAAACTGGACAGCTACATGTAAGAGAATGAAACTGGATTACTGTCTAACCCCATACACAAAAGGAAACTCAAAATGGATCAAAGACCTGAATGTAAGTCATGAAACCATAAAACTTTTAGAAAAAAATATAGGCAAAAATCTCATGAACATAAACATGAGCAACTTCTTCATGAACATATCTCTCCTGGCAAGGGAAACAAAAGGAAAAATGAACTCATGGGACTATATCAAACTAAAAAGCTTCTGTACAACAAAGGACACCATCAGTAGAACAAAAAGACATCCTACAGTATGGGAGACTATATTAATAAATGACATATCTGGTAAGGGGTTGGCATCCAAAATATATAAAGAACTCACGCACCTCAACAAACAAAAAGGAAATAATCCACTTAATAAATAGGCAGATGAACTGTATAGACACTTCTCCAAAGAAGAAATTCAGATGGCCAACAGGCACATGAAAAAATGCTCCACATTGCTAATCATCAGAGAAATGCAAATTAAAACCACAATGAGATATCACCTTATACCAGTAAGGATGGTCAACATCCAAAACACAAACAACAACAAATGTTGGCAAGGATGTGGAGAAAGGGGAACCCTCCTACACTGCTGGTGGGAATGCAAATTAGTTCAACCATTGTGGAAAGCAGTATGGAGGTTCCTCAAAAAACTCAAAATAGAAATACCATTTGACCCAGGAGTCCCACTAATAGGAATTTACCCTAAGAATGCAGCAGCCCAGTTTGAAAAAGACATATGCACCCATATGTTTATCACAGCACTATTTACAATAGCCAAGAAATGAAGCAACCTAAGAGTCCATCAGTAGATGAATGGATAAAGAAGAATTGGTACATATACACAATGGAATATTATTCAGCCATAAGAAGAAAGCAAATCTTACCATTTGCAACAAATGGATGGACCTAGAGGGTGTTATTCTCAGAGAAATAAGTCTGGCAGAAAAAGACAAGTATCAAATGATTTCACTCTTATGTGGAGAATGAGAACAAAGATAAAAACTGAAGGAACAAAACAGCAGCAGACTCACAGAACCCAAGAATGGACTAACAGTTACCAAAAGGAAAGGGACTGAGGAGGTTACGTAGGAAGGGAGGTAAAAGGGGAAAAAAGGGTCATTATGATTAGCAGACATAATGTAGCCAGGGGCTGGGGAGTGCTGTACAACTCAGAGAAGGCATGTAGTGATTCTATATCATCTCACTACGCTGATGGACAGTGACTGTCAGGTATGTGGTGGGGACTTCATGATGGGGGGAGTCTAGTAACCATAATGTTGTACATGTAATTGTAGATTAATAATACCAAAAAAAAAAAACATGGTGCATAGAGTCAATGGCCATTGTTAGGTATAAGAGAGTAAGATATAAATCAATACAGAAAGATCCTCTAGAAACATCATTAAACAAAAGAAACAAGGTGCAGGTAACTATGTATAGTATGATTTCAATTATGTAATAATAAATAGAACAAAAATATATACTCAATTTGATTGTAAATGAATGTTTAAAATTTCTAGAATGATAATTGTGAAACTAACAATGGTGGTTAACTGTTAGTAGGCGTGCAGGAAAGCCAGGCAAATGGAAGATAGAAGGAGGGGGCCAGAAGAGAAGGAGAGGGAGAGGGAGAATTGTTTTTTAGACATTACGTGAAAATAAAATAAACTTTAAGTAAAATAGGCCCAAAGGACAGTATACTGGTAACCCACTATTCTGCCAAAACCTCTGGAAATGTCTATGGTATCCAAATATTTCCTAGTTGCCTCAATTTGATATCTTGCTACTGCTAAGTTGTCTTTTTTCCCTTTTTCTGCTGTTCTACCTTCCATGTGGTGGTGTCCCTTTGCCATACTGTGTCACAGCTGTGTACCATCGTGATTCATTCACTTTCCAGAGCACCACCGCAAGGCTGCATGTAGCACACTTTTACTCAAGGTGGTGCATATAGCATATTATGGCCCAATGAACATCTTCAGCTTGGATCCTGTTCTTAAAAGTCCCTCAGCAGCCATAACCTCCTTATGACAAGCCACAAAGTTTCTTGCAGCTGGGGACTTGACTCCTCTTTGAACTTCTACACTGTCCTGTAGTGTCACTACCAAAATATCTGTGAGTTTTTTTAGGCAAACCAGTTTCTCTCTCTCTTTGTCTTTCAGTTAATCCCAGAGGGCCTTAATCAACCCAAAGCAGCCTTTGAGGTGTGTGTGTGTGGGTACAGTCTTTATTTTGAAATAATTTTCGACTTTACATTAAACTTTCAAAAATACTATAAAAAATTCCTTAATAGGTATCACCTAGTTTTTCCTAATGTTAACATCTTGCATGACCATAGTACATTTATCAAAACCAGGAAATTAAAATCTGGACAAGTCTATACTTTATTTGGATTTCATCACATTTTCCATTTTCTTTTCCAGGCTCCAATCCCAGATCCCACATTGCATTTATTTTTTATTATTTATTTATTTATTTTTGATTTTTTAATTTTTATTTTTTTATAATTTATTTTGGTATCATTAATATACAATTACATGTGCAATATTATGGTGATTAAACTACCCCCTTCATCAAGACCCCCCCGCAACAAACCCATTACAGTCACTGTCTCAGCGCAGTGAGATGCTATAGAATCACTACTTGTCTTCTCTGAGATGTATAGCCCTCCCCATGCCCCAACTACCTTACGCCTGCTAATAGTAATGCCCCTTTTTCCCCCTTATCCCTCCCTTCCCACCCATCTTCCCTAATCCCTTTCCTTTTGGCAACTATTAGTCCATTCTTGGGTACTGTGAGTCTCCTGCTGTTTTGTTCCTTCAGTTTTTTTCTTTATTCTTATACTCCACATATGAGTGAAATCATTTGATACTTGTCTTTTTTGGCTTGGCTTATTTCACTGAGCATAATACCCTCTAGCTCCATCCATGTTGTTGCAAATGGTAGGATTTGTTTTCTTCTCATGGCTGAATAATATTCCACTGTGTATATGTACCACTTCTTTATCCATTCATCTACTGATGGACACTTAGGTTGCTTCCATTTCTTGGCTATTATAAATAGTGCTGCCATAAACATAGGGGTGCATATGTCTTCTTCAAACTGGGCTGCTGCATTCTTAGGGTAAATTCCTAGGAGTGGAATTCCATGGGTCAAATGGTATTTCTGTTTTGAGTTTTTTGAGGAACCTCCATACTGCTTTCCACAATGGTTGAACTAATCTGCTTTCCCACCAGCAGTGTAGGAGGGTTCCCTTTTCTCCACATCCTCACCAACATTTGCTGTTGTTTGTGTTTTGGATGTTGGCCATCCTCACTGGTGTGAGGTGATATCTCATTGTGGTTTTAATCTGCATTTCTCTGATGTTTAGTGATGTGGAGCATCTTTTCATGTGCCTGTTGGCCATCTGAATTTCTTCTTTAGAGAAGTGTCTATTCACGTCCTTTGCCCATTTCTTAATTGGATTATTTGCTTTTTGTTTGTTAAGGTGTGTGAGTTCTTTATATATTTTGGATGTCAACCCCTTATCAGATATGTCATTCACCAATATATTCTCCCATACTGTAGTATATCTTTTTGTTCTACTGATGGTGTCCTTTGCTGTACAGAAGCTTTTCAATTTGATATAGTCCCAGTTGTTCATTTTTGCTTTTGTTTCCCTTGCCTGGGGGGATATGTTCATGAAGAAGTCGCTCATGTTTATGTCCAAGAGATTTTTGCCTATGTTTTTTTCTAAGAGTTTTATGGTGTCATGACTTACATTCAGGTCTTTGATCCACCTTGAGTTTACCTTTGTGTATGGGGCTAGACAGTAGTCCAGTTTCATTCTCTTACATGTAGCTGTCCAGTTTTTCCAACACCAGCTGCTGAAGAGGCTGTCACCTCCCCATTGTATATCCAAGGCTCCTTTATCAAATATTAATTGACTGTATATGTTTGGGTATTAGTTTGTATTAGTTTGGATTTTCTATTCTGATCCAATGGTCTGTGGGTCTGTTTTTGTGCCAATACCAAATTGTCTTGATTATTGTAGCTTTGTAGTAGAGCTTGAAGTCAGGGAGCGTAATTCCCCCTGTTTGATTCCTCCTTCTCAGGATTGCTTTGGCTATTCGGGGTCTTTTGTGGTTCCATATGAATTTTAGAATTATTTGTTCCAGTTCATTGAAGAAAGCTGTTGGTAGTTTGATAGGGATTGCGTTGAGTCTGTAGATTGCTTTAGGTAGTATAGCCATTTTGACAATATTTATTCTTCCTAGCCAAGAGCTTGGGATGCATTTCCATTTGTTAGTGTCCTCTTTAATTTCTCTTAGGAGTGTCTTGTAGTTTTCAGGGTATAGGTCTTTCACTTCCTTCGTTAGGTTTATTCCTAGGTATTTTATTCTTTTTGATGCAATTGTGAATGAAATTGTTTTTCTGGTTTCTCTTTCTGTTTGTTCATCGTTAGTGTATAGGAAAGCAACAGATTTTTGTGTGTTAATTTGGTATCCTGCAACACTGCTGAATTCAGATATTAGTTCTAGTAGTTTTGGAGTGGAGTCTTTAGGGTTTTTTATGCACAGTATCATGTCATCTGCAAATAGTGACAATTTCACTTCTTCTTCACCAATCTGGATGCCTTGTATGTCTTTTTTTTGTCTGATTGCCTTGGCTAGGACCTCCAGTAGTATGTTGAATAACAGTGGATAGAGAGGGCATCCCTGTCTTGTTCCTGGTCTTAGATGAAAAGCTTTCAGCTTCTCGCTGTTAAGTGTGATGTTAGCTGTGGGTTTGTCATATATGGCCTTTATGATGTTGAGGTACTCGCCATCTATACCCATTTTGTTGAGAGTTTTAATCATGAATGGATGCTGAATTTTGTCAAATGTTTTTTCAGCATCTATGGAGATGATCATGTGGTTTTTGTTCTTCTTTTTGCTGATGTGGTGGATGATGTTGATGGATTTTCGATTGTTGTATCATCCTTGGATCCCTGGGAGGGGTCCCACTAGATCATGGTGTATGATCCTCTTGATGTATTTTTGAATTTGGTTTGCTAATATTTTGTTGAGTAGTTTTGCATTTACGTTCATTGGGTATATTGGTCTGTAATTTTCTTTTATCGTGCGGTCTTTGCCCGGTTTTGGTATTAGAGTGATGCTGGCTTCATAGAATGAGTTTGGAAGTATTCCCTCCTCTTCTATTTTTTGGAAAACTTTAAGGAGATTGGGTGTTATTTCTTCTCTATATGTTCTGGTAGAATTCAGAGGTGAATCCATCAGGTCCTGAGGTTTTGTTGTTGGGTAATTTTTTGATTACCAATTCAATTTCGTTGCTAGTGATTGGTCTGTTTAGTTTTTCTGTTTCTTGCTTGGTCAGTCTTGGAAGGTTGTATTTTTCTAAGAAGTTTTCCATTTCTTCTAGCTTTTCCAGCTTGTTATCATATATATTCTCATAATATTCTCTTATAATTCTTTGTATTTCTGTGGGGTCCGTCGTTGTTTTTCCTTTGTCCTTTCTGATTCTGTTTATGTGTGTAGATTCTCTTTTTCTCTTAATGAGTCTGGCTAGGGGTTTATCTATTTTGTTTATTTTTTCAAAGAAACAGCTCTTGGTTTCATTGATTTTTTCTATTGTTTTATTATTCTCAATTATATTTATTTCTTCTCTGATCTTTATTATGTTGCTCCTTCTCGTGACTTTGGCCCTCCTTTGTTCTTTGTCCAATTTCAGTAATTGTGTCTTTAGACTATTCATTTGGGAATGTTCTGCCTTCTTTAAATAGGCCTGGATTGCAATATACTTTTTTCGTAGAACTGCCTTTGCTGCATCCCACAGAAGTTGTGGCTTTGTGTTGTTGTTGTCATTAGTCTCCATATATTCTTTGATTTCTCTTTTGATTTGGTCATTAACTCATTGATTAATTAGGAGAATGTTGTTAAGTCTCCATGTATTTGTGAGCCTTTTTGATTTCTTTGTAAAATTTATTTCTAGTTTTATACCTTTGTGATCTGAGAAGTTGGTTGGTAGGATTTCAATATTTTTTAATTTTCTGAGGTTCTTTTTGTGGCCTAGTATGTGTTCTATTCTGGAAAATGTTCCATGTGCACGTGAGAAGAATGTGTATCCTGTTGCTTTTGGGTGCAGAGTTCTGTAGATATCTGTTAGGTCCATCTGTTCTAGTGTGTTGTTCAGTGCCCCTGTGTCTTTACTTATTCTCTGTGTGGTTGATCTATCGTGTGGAGTGAGTGGTGTGCTGACGTTTCCTAAAATAAATGCATTGCTTTTTCCTCCTTTAATTCTGTTAGTATTTGTTTCACATATGCTGGTGCTCCTGTGTTGGGTGCATATATATTTATAATGGTTATATCTTCTTGTAGGACTGACCCCTTTATCATTATGTAATGTCCTTCTTTATCTCTTGCTACTTTCTTCATTTGGAAGTCTATTTTGTCTGATACAGGTACTGCAACACCTGCTTTTTTCTCTTTTTTGTTTGCATGAAATATCTTTTTCCATCCCGTCACTCTTAGTCTGTGTATATCTTTGGGTTTGCGGTGAGTCTCTTGTAGGCAGCAGATAGATGGGTCTTGCTTTTTTATCCATTCTATTACTCTGTGTCTTTTGACTGGTGCATTCAGTCCATTTACATTTAGGGTGATTATTGATAGATATGTACTTATTGCCATTGCTGGCTTTAGATTTGTGGTTACCAAAAGTTCAAGGGTTGCTTCTTTACTATCTAACAGTCTAAGTTAACTTTCTTGTTAAGTTATTGTAAACACCGTCTGATGTTTCTTTATTTCTCTCCCTTCTTATTCTTCCTCCTCCATTCTTTATGTACTAGGTGTTTTATTCTTTGCCTTTAGTTAGTATTTGGATGGTTTGCTTTCTTTGTTATGATTTTATTTTCTCTGGTGACATCTTTTTAGCCTTAGGGCTGCTTCCCTCTAGAGCAGTCTGTTTAAGACATCCTGTAGTGGTGGTTTATGAGAGGCAAACTCACTCCACTTTCGCTTGTCTGGAAATTGTTTAATCCCTCCATCATATTTAAGTGACACTCGTGCTGGATACAATATTCTTGGTTCAAGGCCTTTCTGTTTTATTATGTTAACTATATCATGCCATTCTCTTCTGGATTGTAAGGTTTCTGTTGAGAAGTGTGATGATAGTCTGATGGGTTTTCCTTTGTAGGTGATCTTTTTTTCTCTGTGTAGCTGCCTTTAATACTCTGTCTTTATCTTTGATCTTTGCCATCTTAATTATTATGTGTCTTGGTGTTGTCTTCCTTGGGTCCCTTGTGTTGGGACATCTGTGGGCTTCCATGGACTGCGAGACTATTTCCTTCCCCAGCATGGGAGAGTTTTCAGCAATTATTTCTTCAAAGACACTTTCTATCCCTTTTCTCTCTCTTCTTCCTCTGGTACTCCTATAATGTGAGTGTTGTTCTGTTTGGATTGGTCACACAGTTCTCTTAATATTCTTTCATTCCTAGAGATCCTTTCATCTCTCTCTGCCTCAGCTTCTCTGTATTCCTGTTCTCTGATTTCTATTTCATTAACAGTCTCTTGCATCTCATCCAGTCTACTGTTAAGCCCGTCAATGGCTTGTCTGATTTCTGCATAGTGTTTCCTCACTTCCCTCACTTTCTCCCTCAGCTCTTGCACATTTCTCTGTAGATCCGTCAGCATGGTTATGACTTTTATTCTGAATTTTTTCCGGAAGACTGCATTTCCATCCCTTCAGGCTCCTTCTCTGGGGTTGTATGGCTGATCTTAGTCTGGATCATATTCCTCTGTCTTTTCATGGCTATAGAAGTGGTCACTGGTAGTTGCCTCGTATGTCTGCTGGGCTGTTTAAGAGTTTAAAAAGAAAAACAAAAAGAAAAAAAGGAGAAAAGGAGAATAAATAAATAAATAAAGAAAAAGAAAACGAAGAAAAAAAAGAAGAAAAAACAAAAAACAAAAAATGAAAAAAAAAACCGCTCAGCAGGAGTGAATTGTGTGGGGATGCTGTAGGTGGCGCTGTTGCTGCACTATTCTGCAGCCATGGCCGCACTGCTCCACAGGGCCCTTTATAGCTCTGGTCAGGGTGGGAACGAATGGGAGGCTGTTGATCTCTGTGGGAATTCTAAGTGTGGCCACCCTTTCCCAGTTGCCAGCTAAGCGGTCCAAAACTCCCCAGGGTTCCCAGCTTGCTGGGCTGAGTGTGCCGGGGCGATCCAGCCCCTCCTCTGAGCTCTTGTCTCTTTAAGAGCGCTGAAAAAAGCGCAAGCTTTTCTTCTTTTTTTTTTTTCTTCCCAGGAGCCGGCTGCAAGCACCCTGGCACGTTCCCGGCTCAGATCCTGTACCCTCTCTTTCTCCAATGTCTGCTACACCGCGCAATGTGTGTCAGCACTCCCCTCGCAGATCACCGGGGCTGGTTATTTCTCCAGCCTGTACTTCCACTCCCTCCTGGCTCTGAATCCTCTCCTCCCGCTGGTGTGCCGGGGTGGGGGAGTGCTCAGGTCCCGCCGGGTAGCTGCTCTGTATCTTACCTCCCTCGCGGGGTGCCGAGTCCTCTCAGGTGTAGCTGCACGCTGTGCGCTTTCCTGTGTATTCTGGTCTCTCTTTTAGTAATAGTTGTATTTGCTGTATTTTCATAGATAAATATAGTGTTGGGAGGAGATTTCTGCTGCCCTGCTTACGCCGACCTCTTCCCGGACGTCCTACATTGCATTTAGTCATCACATCTCTTTAAGTCTTCTCCAGTCTGTGACAGTTTCTCCGCCTTTCCTTGTCCTCATGACCTTGAAACTTTGGAGGAGTATTGCTGCTTGTGAAAAGCACAGTTCCTTCATAGAATGTCTCTTCGTCTGGATCTGTCTGAGATTTTTTCTCCTGACTGTGTTGAGGCTATGCATTTGTAGTGGAAACCTCAGAGTGATGTTCTTACCAGTATGTCATAGCAGGGGGCACGTGATATCAATGTGTGAAGTAGTTTCAGAATTGCTAACCCATACGCCCATGTGGAACAAGTTTACTAACTAGGGTATAGTACTTGGTACAGTTTTCCACACCTTACAGTTTACAGTCAAAATATTGTCTTCCTAAGTCCCAGGTTGGCTCTTTTGTGCCCCACTCTCATCAGTGTGCTTACGTTATGAATTTGTTGTAATTCACATTCCATTTTGGGTTTCCTTCACAGTGTAGTTTAATTTTTATTTTTATTTTACATTAAAATGTGTTTTTAAAGGATGTATATTTTCTTCAGGAGAAAGATTCTGTAGGCAGTTCTCTTAAAGCAGAGGTTCAGCTAGGTTAGGCCCAAGGATATAATTTCCCCACAGAAGAGTTTTTTGTTTTTGTCTTTAACAATTGTAAAGTCCTTGACAACATTAAAAAACAGGGAGATTTCACATAAAAAGTCCAAATTGACAGCTTTGCTTAAAAGAATCAGCTCTCTCTGCACTGAGTTGGCCTTATTTGGCAACAATTCCAACTCAGTAGGTCTGCTGTGGTCAAGAAAGTTTCCCTAGAAGTCTTTAGGGGCTCTTGCATACTGCTTAGGGGGATAGAGTGAGGAAAACTCAGGATTAGAACCAGGTCCTCTGACCTGAACATTCATCTCATTGCACAATATGCCTTCTCTCTGAGCATTAATATTGAATTAATAAAATTATACCCTCAGGGGGAAGTTTAGAACAGTGGCTGAAAGTACAGGTTATAAAGTCAGAAGGGTGTTCAAAGTTCAAACCCTAACTCCCCCACTTACTAATGTATGATCTTCCTAACCCTTTTGACCCCTTTCTTAACTTCCATAACTCCTTAGGGCTCCAGCAGCAGCATTTTTAAAACAGTATTAACAGTATTTTGCACTTTAGGATTGTTGTAATATATATATCTAAGATAATTCCCCTCCTTTAGTCTTCTGAAACTGTGTACCACCCAAATGTTCACTTATGTATTCAAAAGTTCAGTGCAGCTGCTCCTTACAGGAAAGATGGCTTGCCCATCAGAAGGCAGTTCAGCATCAAGATCAGGGAACAATCAGAATATTGAGTATTTGGACACCATGGAGCAGGTCAGAAACAGAGGGACAGCTACCCAAAGAGTTAAGGGGTGGGTGTATGTAATGGGTACCACACAGTTAGACAGAAGAGATCACAGCCACAGAAAAATGTTAGGCATCCAGGACAGATCATGTTAGCTTCAAGGAGGAACCTGAGATAAACAGCACATCTCTTCCTTCCATGTCAGATGGCTTAGACTATCCCCACCTTGTTTTTTGTTCAGGAAACCTGGGGTGGCTCTCTTAGAGACATGGATCCTCCTTAACTCAATGGGACTGTTGGCATTTGAGCTGGGGCTTACGCAGGATCAACGTATTGATTCTGGGGCAATCGTCAGTAGCTATGTTGATGTACTAATTCCTCTGAATCATAAGTTCTGCTGGACTGAAACACCATAACAGTCAAAGCACTTATTGTCACACTTCCCTTCCTTCAACCAACTGTGAGGTCAAGAAATGGGGAGTGTTTCTTGACATCTCCCTCTTTCTTACTCTAGTCTCGTTGATTCTACTTTTAAAATGTCTCCATTAGCCACTGCTTCCCATTTCTTTGCCACCGTGCCAGTTCATGCCAGTTCTTTTATCTCCTGAATCCTTCTCTAGCCTTCTTTGGCATTTCCTTTACCTGGGACCCTCTTCCTTTTGTTCTCAACTTTCAAATTTTAGTTCTACTGGCCATCCATGGCCACACTTGCCCAAGTAGTCCCCTCCTAGTTGCTAGACCAGATTCTCTCTTTTACTTCCTTAATTGCACTTAACAAAATCTAAAATCATCTTGTTTATTTGGTTGTTTATATTACATTAGAATATACATTCCCTGAGAGTAGAGTCTGTAATTGTCTTTTTCACTCTTCACTCCCCACAGTGTAGAATGGTGTCTGGTATTGTTGAATGAATGAACAGATGGTATTCCTATTTATTTTGTGTACTCACCTTAGGTGCAAACCTTAAAGGGGTGTCAAAAAATCCCAGTCATCAAGATAAATCATATTTTAATGAAATAATGTTTAAAAATCAGTATAAATGCAAAGAAAGACTATGAAAAAAATCACAATTTTAGGTAAAGACAGGATCTGCATTCCCACCATCCTGTTGTAACTTTCTCCAGCTAATTCTATCCCTGATTCCAATAAAACTTTATTTACAAAACAGAGAGTGGGACTATAGGCCATGGTTTGTAGATTTTATTTTTTAAATATTGTTTTAAAATGTGATTTATCTGGATCACTGTTTTGGCAGCACTTTAAATTTTGCATCCAGGATGAGTGCCGTACATGCTTCTCTAGTAGGGCCCTGCTTGTTTCTATTATATTTTCTCTTCATACAGCATCCAGAGTGGTTTCCTTAAAGGCAAATTGAGTCGTGTTGCTCCTTTACCTTTGTTAAATTCCTTTCTTTTGAACTTAATATAAAGTCCAAAATTCTGAGTGTGACCGGTTCCTGCATAAGCTGACCTCTGCCTTCCTCTTGAACCTCATCTTGTGCTGTTCTTCTAACTGCTTACCACACTCCAGCTACAATGGCTGGAACAAGCCAAATGCCCCAAGGCCTTCATACAGAATATTCTCTGTCCAGAATATTCTCTTTTCCAAAATATTCCTAATACCTTCTTCTTTAACCAGTATTTCCTTTTCAGACTTTAGATGTGAGCTTGATTTCCACTTACATTGAAAAGCCTGACTTAACTCTTCACTCTAAAATGGTTTCCCCTGTCACTTTGTCTATGGGCTTTTCCTTCATATATTTATCACATGTGTAATCACATGTTTATTTTGACTATGATTTGGTTAATGTCTGTCTGCTCACTTGATTGGAAACCCACAGGACAGAGATTATGTCTGTATTCTTTGTTCCATTGTTTCTGTCACCTTTACCACTGGTTCCTGGTGTGTAGGTGTTTAATAAACACCTAACAGTGATTGGGCATTAATAAATTCTCCATAAATGTTTGCAAAATTATTAGGAAGGTAAATCGCACAGTGTATGAAAGCAAGGAGGAAAGCAAATGAATTTTCCAACACTTTAATCAATTTCCAATTCTTTCCCACTGTTTTTTAATTTGTTTTTTTAGTCCATGATTTTTTCTTTACCCTCTGTGCTTGCTTACTCTTATCCTACCTATAGCTTATGATGGTGTCTATCCTTATTCCAGAATACCCTGATGAATATTTTTATGATTGCCTAAACATGTCAAAGGTAATCCTGAATGTGGATCAGGTATCCTTTCGATCAAAGACCAATTTTCTCTGTAAATAATGGCTGCTCACAGCAAAAAGACACCAGGTTTTTCCTTATGCTTATTCTATATCAAATTTAGAAAATGGAACTGTTCAAATACTTCTCTTCCTCTGAGTGTGGTTTGGCCAAAAAGGAAAAGCTGGGCCCTTGGAACTATAGTGGGTTTCCCTACTTTTGCTTCTGATCTGCTAGCTCTTTGCTTCTCAAAATGTGGTCTAGGCATCAGCAGCTACTGCCTCAGAGCTGGGAACTTGTTAAAAGCAGAATCTAAGACTCCCACTCCCAGCATCTATACTTTAACAAGGTTCCCTAGGCCTTGAAAAATTGAAGGACATATATTCCTAGTAGGGGTTTAGCATACACAGGTACCCATTCCAGAATGGAAAGAGACCTGTAGTCCAAGAGTTTCCAACCCTGGTTGGTATCAAAACCCCATGAGGATCTTGTGTAAAAATAAAGATTTCATGAGAGTCTAATTTCATAGGTCTAGGGTGGGGCTCCAGAATGGCTGTGATGCCAACACATAAAATGACATTTGGAAACTGCTGATTTTGTCCAGTTTTATAATTTAACACAGGAGGTGACAGAATTAGGAAACTTCAGCAGCTTGCTCATAGTCTCTAGACTAGTGAAAAAGCTTCGCTGGAAAAGAATTATTTTGGAAGGCAGTGGAAGGAGATTACAAAAATGTTTAATTTAATTTTTTATTATGCTGTGTATTCTTTAAACATTTTATTATGAAAAATTTCAAACAGAAATGTTGAGAGAGCCTCCATAGTAAACATCTGTGTACTGGCCATTTAGATTCCACCATTGGGATTTTACTGTACTGCTTTATCATATACTTACCCATTTCAGCTCATTCACCCATCCATCCATCCATCCATCCATCTTTTTTTTTGATGCATTTCAAAGTAAACTGCATACATCAGTACATTCTCCCAAACACTGTATCATGCATATTAGATAATTTGTGTGACTTCTCAATTTTTACACTGTATCACACACTTTGCATAGAAAAGCAAGAAAGCCATAAAGACAGCAGAAATGAGAAAAACAGTAAAAACATGAAAAAGAAGGAAAGCAAGAAACCTTGGTTAATTTAAAGGTGATTAATTCCTGATTTAATTTGTTTGTGGACTCTAAAAACAAAACACAAAATGAACAAAACAGCAGTAGACTCACAGACACTGAAAATTGACTGGTGGTTACCAGGGTGGAGGGTTTGGGGTAGGTAGGTGCGGAGGGTTGAGGGGAATAAAGGAGCACAAAAATCTCAATCATAATATAAGTTGGTCACTGGGATGGTAGTACAGCATGGAGAATATAGCCAATCATTCTGTAACATCTTCCTATGTTGACAGATAGTAATTGCACTAGTTGGGGTGAATATTTAATAATGCATGTAACTGTTCAACCACTGTGTTGTATACTTGAAACTAATATAAGATTGTATATCAATGATACTTGAAAAAAAAAGATGATTAACTCCAATTTTTGAAGTTCAAAAAAACCTTACACAAACTTGGTGAGTTTATGCAAATTACTATGCAGAGTAATTTTTAAAAAACAGTACCTCCTAGGTATGTATTAATTACATGAAGTCTGATCTTTGGCACAAGATGCAGTATTTGGAGTTAACATGCCATTGTTTCCCCTGACAGCATTTCCTTTTTATAAATCATCATGTTCACATCCCAAATAGACACATCTGTAACAGCCCTAGCTCTGGCCTCTTTCCAGTGCACTAGGATACAATTGATGTGAAACAAAACTCTATCTGGAAAACTAGGGGTCTCTAATCCCTTCTCAGTGATGAAACGAATGTGGACTATGCTCCTGTTTTCTCCTCACAGTAGATTTTTTTAATCTCTAAAAAAACTGTGATAAAATACACAACATGAAATTTTCTATTTTAACTACATTTTTAAAATTAGTAAATTAAAATTTTTAGAACAGTTTTAGATTTATAGAAAAATTGAACAAATGGTACAGAGAATTCCTGTATACCCTCCCCTGTGCTTGGTTTCCCCTATTATTAACATCTCGCACTGGTATGGCATATTTGTTATAGTAAATGAACCAATACTGATACATTATTATTAACCAAAGTCCATAGTTTGTATACAAAGTTTCCCTCTTTGTGTTGTACGTTCTATGGGTTTTGTCAGATGATTAATGTCATGTATCCACCATGACAGTATCACACAGAATAGTTTCACTGCCCTAAAAATCCTCCCCTCCATCTAGTTGACCCTGCTCCTTCCCACAAAACCCTGGCAACCACTGATCTTTCTACCATCTCCATTTATGTTGGAATCTTTTCAGTTCAACTTCTTTCACACAGCAATATGTATTTAAGGTTCCACCACGTCTTTCATAGCGTGATGTTGTTACTTCTTTTTATCCCCTAACAATAATCCTCAGTATGGATGTACCAGGGTTTGTCCATTCACCTGTTATTGAAGGGCATCTTAGTTGCTTCCTGCTTTTGGCGATTACGAATAAAGGTATAATAAAAAGCTATGTACAGGTTGTGTGTGGACATGAATTTTCAACTCAGTTGGTTAAAACCTGAGATTATGATTGCTGGATCATACAGTAAAAGTATGTTTAGCTTTGTAAGAAATTACCAAACTGTCTTCCAAAGGGATTTTACTATTTTGCATTATTACCTGTACTGAATGAGAGTTCCTGTTATTCCACATCCTATCCATATTTGAAATTGTTGAGTTTTTGGATTTTAGCCATTCTAATAAGTGGTAGACCATCCTAACCATTTTTAAGTGCACAGTACATTCACGTTGTGCTAACATCACCACCATCCCTCCACAGAACACTTCAACTAGCAAAACTGAAACTGTACCTTTCAAACAATAACTCTATTTTTCTCTCTCCCCAGTCCTTGGCAACCATCATTCTACTTTCTGTGTCTATGATTTTGACTTCTCTAAGTACCTCATGTAAGTGGAATGATACAGTATTTTTGTGTGTGTGTGTGTGACTGGCTCATTTCAGTTAACATACTGTCCTCAGGTTTCATCCATCTTGTAGGGTAATTCAGAATTTCCTTTTTTTTAAATGACTGGGTAATATCCCATTATTATTTATCCATTCATCTGTCACTGATGGACCCTTGGTTTCCTACCACACTTTACCTATTGTGAATAGTACTGCTATGAACATAGCACTGCAGATATCTTTAAAAAATCTGCTTTCAATTCTTTTGAGTATATATCTGAAAGTGGAATTGCTGGATCATATATGGTAATTCTACTTGTAAGTTTTTGAGGAACAGCCGTACTGTTTTCCATTTTCCATTCCCACCAACAGAGTGCAAGTGTTCTGAATTCTCCACACCCTTGCCAACACTCGTTTTTGTTTTGTTTTGTTTTGTTTTTTTCCTTTGATAGTAACCACCCTAATGAATTCTCAGAGTGAATTTTAATGATATGATTTAATTTTAATGAGGCTGCCGTTATCTGGCCAGATAAAGGGAATTCCTGGAGGTTCAGCCTTTTCATTAGAAATCATCAAAACTTTATCATATTCTGCTTTGGGACATAGCAAATCTGCCTGTGAACTTTAGTAGAGAGGTTAATTACTTTGGACATTGGTGTGATGACCTCTAATTTTTTTGGGGGGGGAATCCCTTTCTTTTCATCAATTTGCTTTTTTCCACTCTAAATTTATATTCCTTTATTACACTAAGATTTTGTTATATGCAACATATACATATGACTCATGTGTTTATTGAGTTTTACTGTGGAGTGTGTTATAACTGTGCCTAAATGGCATGACCTCAACCACCCATTCAGAGTCCCCCTAGTATTTACCAGAGAATCCCTGTAAACTCCAGATTAATTTTTTGTCTCTCTCTCTGCTCCTATGTGGCTCCTGATACAGGCCTCCACTCGGTCAGAGGCTCTGCTTTCTCTCCTGATCATCATCTGCAGTTCTGGGGCAGCTAGTCTTTTTGGCCTCAGCCTCTACTTTTCCTCCTAAAGACAGGTCCCCTATCATCAGTGGCTGCACGAAAGGAAGAGAGGGGCAGGCGTTTTCTTTTTCTTTCATTGTTGCAGTGACTTCCAGCACGTTCCAGAACTTTTAGTACTGTGTTGAAAGGCTTAATGAGAGAGGATGTCCTTGACTTGTCCCTGATTTTAGAGGGAAAGCATCCAGTCTTTTACCATTAAGTATGCTGTGAGCTGCAGGTTTTTTCATAGATGCTTTTTATCAAGTCATGGAAATTTCCTTCTATTTTTAGTTTGCTGAGAGTTTTTTTTCTCTTGAATGGATGTTGGATTTTGTCAAATGGTTTTTCTGTGTCCATTAAGCCTGTTTTCTGGGTCCACATTTCTGATTCCAGCAAATTCCTCTTTCCAGAATGATTATCAGTGGGAATTTCTACTTCCTTGAGGCAATCACCATCTATGCCCAAAATAGACCAGCTATCAAAACCAGTACATTTTACTATCACGAGTATTTGCTTTCAATGCCATTTGCAGAAAGACATCAGCAATACAATTGATGTTGGACTTTACTCAGTCTTGCCTAGTTTCATTTTTATGATCACTTCAATTCAAGGAAACTTAACCTGGGTTTGGAAACACTTAACTGCAGTCTCTGGGATCTCAGTAAGTGCTCAAACAAAAATACATATTCACAAAAACAAGCAACAAGTTACACTAAGAGCTCACTTGTTTTGCAGAATTCTGTGGTCATATGAGTTTGAGAAATGTTGGCTAAAGGAGATTGAATAGGATTCTTTATCATAGGTTTTGGAGGTTTGATATGCTAATGTGTATTATAAATCTCCCAAGAGGCGAAATGTAGGGAGTATTATTTCCCAAATTCTTTGATTATAGAAGTGTTTTATTTCAGAACACCCAGGTTAATAGCTTTGGAGAACGCTGATTTACAGCTAAAAGCAGTCTGAATTCATAGAAAAGAAATACTTTTTCCCCAACCAGAAAAATGTAACAGACCAACAAACAAAACTATGCCCTCAATTCTTTTCAATATAGGACAACATAAAATACACTAAACTTAAATTTAGTGTTCGGGTTACTACTTTGTTTCCCTATCAATAAGATGAGGAGCCTGGTTTGCTTTTGAGGCCCATTCAGGGGAAACTTTCAGGTTAATGGAAAAGGATTGCCCAAACGGGTCTTGAATGAAAAAACTGTAAAATGGCAGCTTTTACAGTTTTTACTTGTGTCCTGAGATTTAAAACAGTTTCAGGAACCCCTCCCCCCCATTACATATAGATTTGATTTTTGCACTCTGGGCACTGAAGTTTTGAGTAGGAGGGTTAAGTTAGGAGTGTGGGTTCTGGAGTCAAACTGCCTAAGTTCAAGCTCTAGCTTCTGTTACTCCTTCCTCAGAAGCTGTGAGACCTTGGACAAGCTATTTCACCTCTATCTGTTCCCATTTTTACAGTCTGTAAGTACTTTCACAAGTACTTGTAACAAATCTATGTGAGGCAAATAATTTTATCATCTGTTTGACATTCTGTGAAACATGCTCAGAATGTGTAAGTGACTTGCCCAGGTTCATAGATGGTTGATAAATAAGGCTACAGTGACTGAAAATCAGATATTCATTTAGACTTTAATACTTGGGTATTTTTCCACTTTATTATGTGTTGCCTCTCAACAGCAGATAATATGACATATTTACCATTCCAAAATGGAATGAATATATAGATTATATAAATACAACTCTGCATATGAATAAATAGGTTTAAGATGCAGTTGGGATAATCCATCAAGATTTCCTGAAGGAAGTTTGCAGGAATGTGGGCAGGCAATTAACTTTCATAAGTTAATTGAGCACCTACTATATGTCAGATGCTATTATACACATTTTACAAATGATTCTTAATGCTTACAACCACACTTTAATTAGGTTTTAAGGAAGAGGAAATGAGGATTTCCAAGATAATATGAGCCCCAAATACACAGAACATAGTTATATTTTGATTGTGGTGCACGAATCTACATATGCTAAAACCCAGAACTGTATACACACATCATATGAATGTCAAATCCCTGCTTTTGATAGTGCACTAAAGTTACATAACATGTAATTGCTAGGGGAAGCCATCGGGTAAATTGGACCTCTGTTCTCTCTCTGAAAAGTACTGGTCAGATATTAGAATAGCCTTCAGTTTGGGGTCCAATTCTTTTTCTCATAGTTAGATAGCAGTTACAGGTTTTGGGGAGGCAGACCACAGAGGTCTGTATTATATTTGCAATGAACTGTAAATCTAATAATTATTTAGAAATAAAAAGTTAAAAAAAAAACATTGCTATTTTCCAAAGGGGGATGATTAGTAAATTTACTTGACTACATTGCTTTGCCACCCCACACACCTATGAACGATTTACGTAACTGGAATTATTTGGAATGAGGATAGAGAAAATAAGCTAATATGTGCTTCCAGGAACTCCTGTTACTTTTGTTCAACAAAAAGATTTGAGGACGGATGGAGCGTTGTAATAGGCACGGGCTTGTGGGGGTCGTACCCTTTCTCCAAATCCAGACTACGGATTTTTCAGACTACTTATTCTGACTAGAGGCACGGCCCAGACTCAGAGATCCCTCCAGCGACCTCCAAACAGAGGCACCGCACGTGCTGGGAACGTCCGGGCACGGCTGGAACCGCAGCAAAGGACTTCGGGGCGTCTGGGACAGAGCGGACCAGTCGGGGTCTCCGCCTAGCAGAAATACACCGAACCCAACTCCCCACCATCAGAAGCAGGGGAGCGGGGCGGAGTCCTGGCAGCGGCCACTCCCTAGACTCAGAAAAAGAAACTGGGACATTGCGGACGCAGAGGCTGCCTCCCCAGCGGCGCGTGGCACGCGCGACCCCTCCCGCGCATGCTCCACCTGCCGGCCTCCCGCCCCTCCCCGGGCCCCGCCTCTTTCGCTCCCTACCCTGGTCCCCGGCCGGCCTCCCTCCCAGCCTGGCCCCTCCGGGCGAGCGGCCGACGTCCCGCGTGCGTGCCGGCGCCTTACTTCACTTCCGCCTAACGCGCTTCGCTTGCCCCCTGGCCCCGGATGGTGACTGGCGGTGGTGCTGCACCTCCCGGGACTGTCACTGTGCCGCTTGCCAGTGTGATTGTGCTGAGCGCAGGCCGGAAGATGGCGGCTGCGGCTGCGGCGGCCTCGGGCCCGGGCTGCTCCACGGCGGCGGGGCCGGGAGCGGCCGGGGTCTCTGAGTGGCTGGTGCTGCGGGACGGCTGCATGCGTTGCGACGCCGATGGTCTGCACAGCCTCTCTTACCACCCGGCGCTCAACGCCATCCTGGCCGTCACCAGTCGCGGGACCATCAAAGTCATCGACGGCACCTCGGGGGCCACCCTGCAGGCCTCGGCCCTCAGCGGTGAGTGTGCGGCACACCAGGCGGGAGCCGGGCCCGCGGGATGCCGAGGAAGGAAGCCGCCAAGCCCTGGGGGTCGGCCTCGGGAGGACGGGAAGCGGCGTGACTGGAGTGGGGTGGTGGAGGCTGGGGGATCAGGCGTGGCTGTGAACGGAGGCCCGGAAGCTGGTGGAGGAGGACCTTAGTGCTCAGCTTTTCTGCGGCTGCAGTTAGGAGAAAAGACTGGCAAGTCGGGCAGTGGTGGGAGTTGCCTTTCGGGCCTCGGGCCGTCCGGTGTAGGTTGTTGGTCCTCTGGGAGAGGTGAGGAGGCCTCGGAGCGCGGCACCGGAGGAGATCAGGCCCCCGGGTAAGCCCTGGAGATGGTGTCGGTCCTGCCTTGTGCTAGGTTTAGAGAGCTAAAGGCTCCTAAGGTTGGTGCCGACGTGAGAGGCTCGAGCGTCCGAGCCGGCATCCAAGCCCTCCCTCTTGAGAGCAGTAGATCCTCGGTTAGTGGGACACGCAGGTGCTGGGCTGTATAGCGGGCTTCGTGCCGGCGGTGGGGGTGGGGTGGGCTTGGCGTGGGGGCGGGGAGGGAAGTAGGCGGGCCGGCTGCCTGAACTGTTTCGTGGACAACTTTAGGTCTCTGGCGGGCACCAAGGAAGACTAGATCTTGTCTCCTACCTCGGGGCTTCCAACTTTTACCTCCCAGTGGTGAGAAACTCAGGACCTGCGGTGTATATGAAATACGGATTGCTTTGAGTTCTTAATGAGGTGAAACATAAGGCTCTCCCTACTCGTTTTACCACAGCGAGTTGAAAGTTGGGATTCAGAGGTATGTCTGAATCTCACCAGTGGAAGAGAGCAGTTTTAGATCTGAAAACGTTGGTCCAGGGACGGGTCTTTCGTATGCATGAGGTGGACGCTCAGTGGCCTGGAGTGGAGTGCTTTGGAATTGCCTCGGCCAAGTAATGTTTGGCTTAGATGGTATTTCATGTGTGGCTTAATTTAGATGTTATAAATCGAGACTGAAAAGTTAGTATATGAGTGAATTAGATTCATGCATAGAGGTAGATACGACTGTCTGCATTTAGCCCAGTGAAAGTAGTTATGTGATCTACCAGTTCACTTGTATTTTAGCATAGGCAAATAAGGGAAGGTTGTTATTTTAGTTTACTGTGTAAGGCTCTTGATAGTTAATGGCAGTTTAAGGATACAGAGATAAAATAAGGGATTTAAGTTTTGTTGATGTGAGAATTGTGAAAGAATTGGATTGTGTACAGCTATAGAATATAAACCTAGAGTGTATCCAAGAGGAAGTTTTGGATTGTAGGCTTGTCATTTTTCTTCTCTTGGCTTAGGTAAGGGACAGGAGGGGTGTCCCAGATGTTGATGAGCCATTACTGTAACTTGGACATAACAGTTTGTCACTATGTATGAGAGGGAGATACTCATTAGTAATTGGAAAAGGTACAGAGAATAATCACAATGAACAACTAAGTATCCCTGACTCAGTTTAAGGAATGAAACATTACAGGTAGGGTTGAAACCTCCTCTGTGTTTCATCTGGATTGTATTCCAACAGTCCTTTCCCATGACCACTATCCTTAATTTGGTTTTATCATTTTCATATGTGTCTTTATGTTTTTCAATATATACTTGTATTTTAAACAATATCTAATACTGTCCTTCCTAATTTTAAACTGAATAAATGGTATCATAGTATATGTATTTGGATTTTTTATAAAACCATATTAACAAAAGTTTTAAAATATTTTCTATAGAAAGAGGAGGCCCATGGGTTGTTTTTATGTCTGAAGGTCATGACTGAGAAAAATAATGTATGCTACAGTTTGTTAGAAATGGTTGGGGAAATTGGACCTATGTATTTGTATCTGTTCATGAAAGGGAAGAAAATAGTCACTTGGATGGTAGATTACTAAAGGGGAGAGTTTTAGGTGAATAACTGAAGTGTAAAGGTAGATGCATAAATCAGCACTGATTTGAGGTAACCTAATTTTGGGATATGTTGGGGCATTTGTTCATTAGAAAAGTATGAGATTGAATAAAATGCAGGTGCCCGTGTGTTGAGGATTTGAGTATGTGATTAACAATGTGTAGAAGAGTTTATGACAAACGAAATAAAAGGATTACAGAAAAACTTTGAAAGTAACAATGGGCAAATTCTGAAGTGTTTTCATGTATGAAAAGTGCAGCTTGTTAATAACAATTGTCAGAGGTGGTATAAGATCCTTGTGTATGTCATCTATTCAGGTGATTGGGGAGGGAATGCTGCATTTTATGTTCTGCCTGGAATATGTAGGTATTTAGTAGGTTTGCTTTTAATGATTAACAGAGGGTGACAGTCCTATAAATAGTATGGGGAGAAGGTGCCAGTAGTGACCATGGTTCTAACATGACCCGTCTTTCCTGTTCATGGGCAATGAACCACCTTCTTTTCTACCCCACAGGAAAGACATCTTTGTTTGAGAGGATAAGGAGTGGTGTAACTTTACAGAGTTTTATTGGGTGATAGAGTATCTTATGGATGGGTTCAGTTTATAGGGTTATGAGTAGCATTAGTGTAGATTGGAAATTGAAGGATGGGAGCAGGACTTGTATGAATACGTATTCAGTTGGGTAGCAGAGATGGTGAATTTAACTATGATACTGGTATATATCTTCAAATTATCTGTAACTGACGTAAGATGTTTATCAATACACTTACATTAGATTGATAGCTATCAGTGTATATGCAAGTTAGTCAAGTATTTGCTTCCTGTTAGTGTTTAAGAGTTAAGATTTCTGAGTCTTGTGCTGGTTTGCTGCCTGGCATTCACTGACCTCCATGATCTGGCCTCTACCAGTCTCTGTAGACTTGTCTCCATATTTTGCTTTGTGAAACATTTAATTTCTTTTGCTAACTCCCCTAGTTTTGCTCTTTCTTGGAATGCACCAATTCCCTCCAGACAGTTAGGCAGATCTCATCCATTTTTTAAAAACCTAGAGTTAATCTTAATTTCCTGATTCTTTTAGCCTGAAGTGATCCACTGAACCCCTAAGCACATACTGTCCTATTAATGTTTTAGTAATTGGGTGACTTACTGCTTATGGTTATGTTTTCTGTCCTGAACTATTGAACTCCATTTTGTTTAGCTTTTCGTGAGCTTATGATGTCTGTTTAACTATTTATCAAACTCTTGTCTACTTGTCCCCATCCACCACATGCCTAGTATAAAATATTAATAGATATATTTGATTTGGTGTATGTATACTAATGAATGTGTTAAATTTGGCTTTTTTTCTTAAGTAGATTTTATATTTTTTAGAGCATTTTGGGTCATAGTAAAATTGAGCCAAAAGTACAGAGTTCCTACATACCACCTGTCTCCCCAACACACACACACACACACACACACCCCAATCCCTCCCTCACTCCCTCCCTATCAACATCTAGCAGCACAGTCATATATGAACCTGTGTGAACACATCAGTGTCACCCAAAGTCCATAGTTTATGTTAGTGTTTTCTCTTGGTGTTGTACATTGTATGGTTCTGACAAATGTGTATGATGTATCATACAGAATAGTTTCACTGTCCTAAAAATTCTCTCTGTTCAGCCTGTTCACCCCTTCCTCCTACCACCTGACAACCACTGATCTTTTTGCTATCTCTATAGTTAAGCCTTTTCTAGAGTGTCTTTTGGTTGGAATCATACAGTATATATTCAGTTTGGTTTCTTTCACTTAGTAACGTGCATGGAAGTTTCCTCCATGTCTTTCCATAACTCATTGAGAGCTTGATAGCTCATTTCTTTTTATCATTGAATAATATTCCATTTTCTGGGTATACCACGGTTTATTTACCCATTCACTTTCTTGTTTGCTTCCAGGTTGTGATAGTTATGAATAAAACTGCTGTAAATATCTGCCAGTTTTTGTGTTGATAAAAGTTTTGAGTAAATACCAAGGAGCATGACTGCTGGATCGTATGGTAGGAGTATGTTTAGTTTTGTATGAAACTTCCACTGTTTTCCAGAGTGTACTATTTGAATTCCCAGGAGCTGTAAATAAGAGTTCCTGTTGCTCCACATCCTCCTTGGCATTTGGTATTGTCATTTTTGGGTTGTGGCTATTCTAATAGGTGTGTGATTGTATCTTGGTGTTTTAATCTGCAGCTCCCTAGTGACATATGATGTTGAACATCTTTTGATATTCTTATTTATGGAGTTTGGGGTTTAAAAGTCAAAATAGCTCTGTGTACACCACTTGACCATATTGCTTATATTACTAGATATGTCCCTCTCTTTAACTGTTGTTTGTTCATGCAATTTAACATAACAGGAAGGAGCCTGGTTTTGGACATAGATGGTTTAGGGGTTAATCCCATTTTTTTTCTTCCCCAATTTAACCGTGTTAGCTTGACGAAATTACTTAATATTTCTGTTCCAGTTTCTCTATTTGCAATATTGGGATGATAAGTGTACTAATTGTGAAGATTAAGTGTTAATACGTGTAAAGTGCATAGAACAGTGTTTACTGCTTGAATAGTATGTTTACTGTTCAAAAAAACAGTTCCTGTTGTAAATCTTGGCAAATATCCTTCTTTTCTTATTATTTGATTAAACCTTTTTGATAGTCTCTGTTAAATCTTTTGAACTTAATCCTGTATTTGATCTTCTTAGGACTTTCTCTGATTTACCACATTTTATCCTACAGAATTCATCTAGTTTTGTTGTTAATTTGTTTATCATTTTCTAATTTATTTAATTATTGTTGGTGGTGGTTTCTTTTGCTTCCTGAAATAGCGCCCCTCTTTCCCTAAATGTAGTATATTTTATATTGTGTGGGTTTTTTAATAAGCTTTTTTGAGGGCATGTAGACGGACATGGCATGGGCTTTATGTTTTAGGTGGTCCTAAATTTTTAGCTCACTTGCTAACTCACCACTACCTAAACTTTCTGAACATCAGCTTCCTTGTTTGTAAGTTAAAATTAATATTTGATAGCAGAGTTGCAAAGATGAAGCAGGCAAACATATTTAAAGTGCCTAACACTGTTTGGCCCGTGTATGGTGTAGTGGGTCAATATGTATGCTGATTCTCTTAAGCCTCGTGGGTGCTTAGTGTTGTCATACTCTTCACTGTTACTTTAAAAAGTGTTCATTGACTTAGTGTTTATTTACAGAGGATAGATATCATTCAAATGTAGATGGAAATATAAATGATGTTAACAAATACTGTCCATGTTTGGATAAACAGCTTTCAGTGTATTGGTGTGAGTAATGTCAGAATGAAGTTAAAACTGTTGTATTACTAGTTCTGTGTATATATGTATTGTTCATGTAGTATGTGTACATAAGTAAATGAAGATATATGTAAGTAGGTATTAATCAACAGATATTCTGGTATATGTGTAAGAGGAAGTCATGTCTCTTCACTTTCTAAAGTGGGTTCCAGATTTCTGTCACAGTGAAAAAGAGGAAATTCAAGAGCTGCTCTGCTTTTAGACAAACACTCCAGTTTCACATTTCCTTATGAATATCTCCCTTTTTCTTTTTCTTATATAGAGATTTACTTTGATTTGACTTGAGAGGTTTGTACATGGTCACAATGAGAAAAAGATAGTTGTACTCCAGTTGCAGTGAAGTTCAGATTGGATAAATAATGATGAATTGATTGATTATTAATTGTCTGCTACAACAACTTCTTGTTCGGACTTAAAGCCCAGAGCTGCCTGCTTGGACTATAGTCTTGGAATATAGAAAACTAGTTAGGTTAGCATTCTTAGTCCTCCAGAAATAAATTTTATGGATAAAACTCATACTTACCATTTTATTAGAGTTGGAAAATATTTTTCTTATTACATCTGAAATAGGCATATATTAATTTGGATAAAATGCAAAATCTTGCTGTAGAGCCCAGTTTTTGAACCTGTAAGTGATTCAAATCACTTCCTATTCTCAGATTAACTGTTGTACATGCAGTCTTGCTGGTCTCAACTGTTGTTCTATGAAATATAATAAACATGGTATAGAGTTGGGATTTCAACAACCCTGAAAGATAGTTGTCTTCTCCTGATATATCTGAGTTGTTTGTAAAAACTTAATTTAGCAAATCTCTTTGTGGACTATGAGTACGTACTTTGGCTATGTTGCAGTTGACTGAGTTTAGTAGTGCTGCATGATGACTTATGTTGAAGATTTGCTGTTTTATTAACAGAACACTTATGTAATTATTTGAGTGAATTTATATTAATATTAAAAAAATTCCTTGTCCTGTTTTTAAGATCCTTTGTATTTATTCAGATTTCTACATATACCTCCCAGGTTTTCCAGACTGTTGTAGGCTCAAAGATGGTTCTGTATAGTAGAGAATTTATTCTAGTCTTTATTTTAGTAGTTTTAGACATTAATGAGAAGCCGTGTAAGAGATCAGACTCTGGGGCCAGTTTGGGCTAAAGTCTTGGTTCTTTTTGATCTTGAGGTTCATCGATAAAATGAGGATAATAATAGTGTCTACCTCATAAGGTGATTGTGAGAATTAAAATGAGTTAATATATGTCAAGCATGTAGAATAGTGCTGGTACATAGAGTGTGCTTTATACATCTTTATCTTTTATTATTTTTTATTCTTCTGGTAGCAATGGCTATTTGAAAGGTTGCTGGATATAGTAGATGTTTTTGTAACAGATATTCTATTAAACTTGCATTTTCTTCCAGTTTCCATGCATGTGGAAATGTGGGTGAAATTTAATAGACATAATTATAAGAATGGTAATTTTTGTATTATAGGAGAGATATAAACTATGTACGTTAATTGATTTTAGACTTGAAATTGTTAAAAGAGCAAGGTGATGTAAAGGGCTGGTTGATTGGTGTTCATTTAACATTTACTGATCATATGCTAGGCATGGGGGCACAAAATAATTAAGCCAACATTTTGGCCATTGCATGCTTGGTGTTTTTGGGTAAACCATTTAAGCATATGTTATACATAAGTATAGTAATATAGGGAGGCAGAATGCTGTGTGAGTACAAAGAAGGCTTCTTAAGAAGGTTCTCAAAGGAGGTTGCTTGTCTGATCAATTTTGAAAGATGGGATAGTAAGAGGCAATGTTACAGGGATCATCATCTTAAGCCAAGCTACTGGCTTATGCAGGTCTTTAAAAACATGGTGAATTCAAGGAACAGAGAGAAGTTTTTTGGGGGAGAGGGATTGGGGTTTAGTGTGTGTATGAGCATTGCTAGAGTTGAAGCTGAGAGCTAGGCAAAGATACGATCATAATATGTTTTGCTAAGAAATTTGGACTTGATGTCACTGGTAGGGAGCCAGTGTAGTTTGTGACATGATCAAATGTGTTTTTAGAAAAGGTTCTAAGCTAATGTCCAGATATGAGAAATGATAAGCCCCTCATGTAAGTCAGAGAGGGAGGAACAACATAATTTAAATGTGGAGATGAGAGAGATTGAGGTGAAAATTACTCATAGCTTAGGTTCCTACTTAGGCAACTGGGTGAATGGTGTTTATTAATTATAATAAGCAATATAAAAAGTACTGTTTGTTGGAGAAGGCTGGGGAACAAGAGGGAGATAGTGATTTCACTTCTGTTAATTTTGAGGTTCTTGAAGGACATCATCTAAGTAGAGATGTCCAGAAGACATTTGAAAATTCAGGGTCGAAGCTTGAAGATTTGGGGATATAGATTTCAGAGGCATTGGTATTTATAGAAAAAGCTGAGTCTGCTGGTTATGGATATTGGCTGGAGAGCCAGACTAAGTTACAGTCTGTGATTCACCACTTAGTAGCTGTGCCCCTAGGCATGATACTTAAAACTCTCTGTGCACTTCTTGAGTACCTAACTCACTGAGTTATTGGAAAGATTAAGTAAACTGATAAATATAGATATTGCTTGACCTATCATAAACACTCAATAAATGTTACTCTTTGCTTTGGTGTTTTAAATTATATAGTTAATTTGATAAGTGTTTGCCTGCCATTTGAGGAAAATAAGACGAGTTTGAAATCCACCCCTCCTCCCAAATTTGGAAAGCTTTCTAGAAGTAGTGACACCTCAGTTATTGAAAGAAAAGGAATTAGCCAGGAAGAGGGAACAGTATGAGTAAGAGTAGAGGCCTAAAGCAGGTAATATTGGTTACAAGCAATTAGCTGTTAGAGTGCAAAGCAGGAGGAAGGGAGTGAGTGGTAAGGTAGCCTGAAGATCTTGGACTTGGTCCTCCTGGGCTGTGTCTCCCATATTTTTAAATACAAGAACTCCCGGTTTAAGGTAAAAAAAATTAGGGTCCTGTTAAAGGAGCTATCAGTTAATTGAGAAACTAAATATTGCAAGATGCTACTGCTTTGAAGTAATGTCATATTAGGCTATTATCTATATAATTTGAAAAATACTACAACATACACACTTTGGGTTTTCCTCCCTGCTGGCTTAGCCTTGAGATTTTTTGAGGGAACCAAGTTAGTTAACCCTCTAACTTCAAAATTTAGTTATCATCTCCTTACTTGTTCTTTTTGTCTTTGTGGGTTTGTTTAATGCTTTCCGTATTTCTTTTTTTTCCTCCCTTGCTCATTGTGTTTTACTCACGTTGGTTTTTTTTTGTTGTTGTTATTTTATTTTATTTTATTTATTTATATAATTTCTTTTGATATCATTAATCTACAGTTACATGTGCAATATTATGGTTATTAAAATACCCCCTTCATCAGGACCCCCCTACCAACTCCATTACAGTAACTGTCCATCTGCGTAGTGAGATGCTATAGAATCACTATTTGTTTTCTCTGAGTGGTACAGCCCTCCCCATGCCCCCCCAAACATTACATCGGCTAATCGTAAAGCCCCTTTTTCCCTCTTATCCTCCCTTCCCACCCATCTTCCTCAGTCCCTTTCCCTTTGGTAACTATTAGTCCGTTCTTGGGTTCTGTGGGTCTGCTGCTGTTTTGTTCCTTCAGTTTTTTTCTTTGTTCTTATACTCCACATATGAGTGAAATCATTTGATACTTGTCTTTTTCGGCTTGGCTTATTTCACTGAGCATAATACCCTCTAGCTCCATCCATGTTGTTGCAAATGGTAGGATTTTTTCTTCTTATGGCTGAATAATATTCCATAGTGTATATGTACCACTTCTTCTTTATCCATTCATCTACTGATGGACACTTAGGTTGCTTCCATTTCTTGACTATTGTAAAAAGTGCTGTGATAAACATAGGGGTGCATCTGTCTTTCTCAAACTGGGCTGCTGCATTCTTAGGGTAAATTCCTAGGAGTGGAATTCCTGGGTCAAATGGTATTTCTGTTTTGAGTTTTTTGAGGAACCTCCATACTGCTTTCCACAATGGTTGAACTAATTTGCATTCCCACCAGCAGTGTAGGAGGGTTCCCTTTTCTCCACATGCTCCCCAACATTTGTTGTTGTTTGTGTTTTGGATGTTGGCCATCCTCACTGGTGTGAGGTGATATCTCATTGTGGTTTTAATCTGCATTTTTCTGATGATTAGCGATGTGGAGCATCTTTTCATGTGCCTGTTGGCTATCTGAGTTTCATCTTTGGAGAAGTGTCTATTCATGTCCTCTGCACAATTCTTAATTGGATTATTTGCTTTTTGTTTGTTAAGGGGCAGGAGTTCTTCATATATTTTGGATGTCAACCCCTTATCAGATGCGTCATTTATGAATATATTCTCCCATACTGTAGGATGCCTTTTTGTTCTACTGATGGTGTCCTTTGCTGTACAGAAGCTTTTAACCTTGATATAGTCCCACTTGTTCATTTTTGCTTTTGTTTCCTTGCCTGGGGAAATATGGTCATGAAGAAGTCGCTCATGTTTATGTCCAAGAGATTTTTGCCTATTTTTTTTCTAAGAGTTTTATGGTTTCATGACTTACATTCAGGTCTTTGATCCACCTTGAGTTTACCTTTGTGTATGGGGTTAGACAGTAGTCCAGTTTCATTCTCTTACATGTAGCTGTCCAGTTTTTCCAACACCAGCTGCTGAAGAGGCTGTCATCTCCCCATTGTATATCCAAGGCTCCTTTATCAAATATTAATTGACTGTATATGTTTGGGTTAATGTTTGGATTTTCTATTCTGTTCCAGTGGTCTGTGGGTCTGTTTTTGTGCCAATACCAAATTATCTTGATTACTGTGGCTTTGTAGTAGAGCTTGAAGTCAGGGAGCGTAATTCCCCCTGTTTGATTCCTCCTTCTCAGGATTGCTTTGGCTATTCGGGGTCTTTTGTGGTTCCATATGAATTTTAGAATTATTTGTTCCAGTTCATTGAAGAAAGCTGTTGGTAGTTTGATAGGGATTGCGTTGAATCTGTAGATTGCTTTAGGTAGTATAGCCATTTTGACACTATTTATTCTTCCTAGCCAAGAGCTTGGGATGCATTTCCATTTGTTAGTGTCCTCTTTAATTTCTGTTAGGAGTGTCTTGTAGTTTTCAGAGTACAGGTCTTTCACTTCCTTCATTTCGTTTATTCCTAGGTATTTTATTCTTTTTGATGCAATTGTGAACGGAATGGTTTTCATGATTTTCTGCAACGTCATTGTTAGTGTATAGGAAAGCAACAGATTTCTGTGTATTAATTTTATATCCTGCAACTTTGCTGAATTCAGATATTAGTTCTAGTAGTTTTGGAGTGGAATCTTTAGTGTTTTTTATGTACAGTATCATGTCATCTGCAAACAGTGACAATTTGACTTCTTCTTTACCAATCTGGATGCCGTGTATGTCTTTTTTTTGTCTGATTGCCTTGGCTAGGATCTCCAGTACTATGTTGAATAAGTGGAGAGAGTGGGCATCCCTGTCTTGTTCCCGATCTTAGATGAAAAGCTTTCAGCTTCTCGCTGTTAAGTATGATGTTAGCTGTAGGTATGTCATATATGGCCTTTTTGATTTGAGGTAGTTGCCGTCTATACCCATTTTGTTGAGAGTTTTAATCATGAATGGATGCTGAATTTTGTCAAATGCTTTTTCAGTATGTATGGAGATGATCATGTATTTTTGTTCTTGTTTTTATTGATGTGGTGGATGATGTTGATGGATTTTCGAATGTTGTACCACCCTTGCATCCCTGGGATGAATCCTACTTAATCATGGTGTATGATCCTCTTGATGTATTTTTGAATTCGGTATGCTAATATTTTGTTGAGTATTTTTGTGTCTACGTTCATCAGGGATATTGGTCTGTAATTTTCTTTTTTGGTGAGGTCTTTGCCCAGTTTTGGTGTTATAGTGATGCTGGCTTCATAGAATGAGTTTGGAAGTATTCCCTCCTCTTCTATTTTTTGGAAAACTTTAAGGAGAATGGGTGTTATTTCCTCTCTCCATGTCTGGTGGAATTTAGAGGTGAATCCATCTGGTCTGGGGGTTTTGTTCTTGGGTCGTTTTTTGATTACGGATTCAATTTCGTTGCTGGTGATTGGTCTGTTTAGTTTTTCTGTTTCTTGCTTGGTCAGTCTTGGAAGGTTGTATTTTTCTAAGAAGTTGTCCATTTCTTCTATGTTTTGCAGCTTGTTAGCATACAGATGCTCATAATATTCTCTTATAATTCTTTGTATTTCTGTGGGGTCCGTCGTTATTTTTCCATTCTCATTTCTGATTCTGTTTATGTGTGTAGATTCTTTTTTATCTTAATGAGTCTGGCTAGGGCTTTATCTATTTTGTTTATTTTTTCAAAGAACCAGCTCTTGGTTTCATTGACTTTTTTTCTATTGTTTTATTCTCAATTTTATTTATTTCTTGTCTGATCTTTATTATGTCCCTTTTTCTGGTGACCTTGGGGCTCATTTGTTCTTTTTTTCCAATTTCAGTAATTGTGTCTTTAGAGTATTCATTTGGGAACATTCTTCCTTCTTTTACTAGGCCTGGACTGCAATATACTTTCCTCTTAGAATGGCCTTTGCTGCGTCCCACAGAAGTTGTGGCTTTGTGTTGTTGTTGTCATTAGTCTCCATATATTCTTTGATTTCTCTTTTGATTTGGTCGTTAACTCATTGATTAATTAGGAGAATGTTGTTATGTCTCCATGTATTGTGAGCCTTTTTGATTTCTTTCTAAAATTTATTTCTAGTTTTATACCTTTGTGATCTGAGAAGTTGGTTGGTAGGATTTCAATATTTTTTAATTTTCTGAGGTTCTTTTTGTGGCCTAGTATGTGGTCTGTTCTGGAAAATGTTCCATGTGCACTTGAGAAGAATGTGTATCCTGCTGCTTTTGGGTGCAGAGTTCTGTAGATGTCTGTTAGGTCCATCTGTTCTAGTGTGTTGTTCAGTGCCCCTGTGTCTTTTCTTATTTTCTGTCTGGTTGATCTGTCCTTTGCAGTGAGTGGTGTGTTGAAGTCTCCTAAAATAAATGCATTGCTGTCTATTTCCTCCTTTAATTCTGTTAGTATTTGTTTCACATATGCTGGCGCTCCTGTGTTGGGTGCATATATATTTATAATGGTTATATCTTCTTGTTGGACTGACCCCTTTATCATTATGTAATGTCCTTCTTTATCTCTTGCTACTTTCTTCGTTTTGAAGTCTATTTTGTCTGATACATGTACTGCAACACCTGCTTTTTTGTCTTTGTTGTTTGCATGAAATATGTTTTTCCATCCCTTCACTTTTAGTCTGTGTATATCTTTCGGTTTGAGGTGAGTCTCTTGTAAGCAGCGTATAGATGGGTCTTGCTTTTTTATCCATTCTGTTACTCTGTGTCTTTTGATTGGTGCATTCAGTCCATTTACATTTAGGGTGATTATTGATAGGTATGTACTTATTGCCACTAGTGGCTTTAGATTCGTGGTTACCAGTGGTTCATGGGTTGCTTCTTTACTATCTAACAATCTAACTTAACTTTCTTGTTAAGTTATTGTAAACACCATCTGATGTTTCTTTAGTTCTCTCCCTTCCTATTCTTCCTCCTCCATTCTTTATATATTAGATGTTTTATTCTTTGCCTTTTGTTAGTATTTGGATGGTCTGCTTTCTTTGCTATGATTTTATTTTCTCTGGTGACATCTTTTTAGCCTTAGGAGTGCTTCCCTCTAGAGCAGTCTGTTTAAGATATCCTGTAGTGGTGGTTTATGAGAGGCAAACTCTCTCCACTTTCGCTTGTCTGGAAATTGTTTAATCCCTCTGTCATATTTAAATGATAATCATGCTGGATACAGTATTCTTGGTTTGAGACCCTTCTATTTCATTACGTTAAATATGTCATGCCATTCTCTTCTGGCCTGTAAGGTTTCTGTTGAGTAGTCTGATGATAGTCTGATGGGTTTTCCTTTGTAGGTGATCTTTTTTCTCTCTGTAGCTACCTTTAATACTCTGTCTTTATCTTTGATGTTTGCTATTTTAATTATTATTTGTCTTCCTTGGGTCCCTTGTTTTGGGAGATCTGTGGCCTTCCGTGGACTACAAGACTATTTCCTTCCCCAGCGTGGAAAAGTTTTCAGCAATTATTTCTTCAAAGACAGTTTCTATCCGTTTTTCTCTCTCTTCTTCCTCTGGTACTCCTATAATGGGAATATTGTTCCGTTTGGATTGGTCACACAGTTCTCTTAATATTCTTTCATTCCTAGAGGTCCTTTATCTCTGTCTCCCTCAGCTTCTCTGTATTCCTGTTCTCTGATTTCTATTCCATGAACTGTCTCTTGCATCTCATCTAGTCTGTTTTTAAGCCCGTTGATCGCTTGTCTGATTTCTGCAGTCTTTCCTCACTTCCCTCCCTTCCTCCCTCAGCTCTTGCACATTTCTTTGTAGATCCATAAGCATGGTTATGACTTTTATTCTGAATTCTTTTTCCTGAAGATTGTGCATTTCCGTCCCTTCAGGCTCCGTCTCTGGGGTTGTCTGGTTGTTCTTAGTCTGTACCATATTCCTCTCCCTTTTCATGGCTATAGAAGTGGTCGCTGGTAGTTGCCATGTATGTCAGCTGGGCTGTTTAGGACTTTGAAAAGAAAAGAAAAAAGGAAGAGAAGAAAAAACAAACAACAATAACAGCCAAAAAATGCCCACTGGGAGTAGATTCTGTGGGGATGCTGTAGGTGGCGCTGGTACTCCACTGTTCCACAGCCGTGGCTGCACCGCTTCCCAGGTCCCTTCATAGCTCTGGCCGGGGTGGGAACGAATGAGAGGCTGTTGATCTCTGTGGGAAGTCTAAGTGCGGCCACCCTTTCCCAGTCGCCTGCTAAGGGGTCCGAAACTCCCCAGGACTCCCAGACTCCTGGGCTGAGTGTGCCGGGGCGATTCGGCTCCTCTGCTGGGTTCCTGTCTCTTTAAGACGGCTGAAAAAAGTGTGCGCGTGTTTTTTTTTTTCTTTCCTTCCCGGGAGCTGGCTACAAGCACCCTGGTGCGTTCCCCGCTCAGATCCTGCACCCTCTGTCTCTCCAATCTCTGCTATACCGCGCGATGTGTGTCAGCACTCCCCGCGCAGATCACCAGGGCTGGTTATTTCGCGGGGTGTACTTCCACTCCCTCCCGCCTCTGAATCCTCTCCTTCCGCTGGTGCGCTGGGGTGGGTTAGTGCTTGGGTCCCGCTGGGTCGTGGCTCTGTATCTTACCCGCCTCGCGGGGTGCCGAGTCCTCTCAGATGTAGCTGCATGCTGTGCGCTTTTCTGTGTATTCTGGTCTCTCTTTTAGGAATAGTTGTATTTGCTGTATTTTCATAGGTATGTATAGTTTTCGGAGGAGATTTTTTGCTGCCGTGCTCACGCTGCCATCTTCCCAGAAGTCTCTCCATATTTCTTTACTGTCTCTCGCAAGTGGAAACTTGTGAGAGAGCAGAAGTAAATGTTAGTATATTCTTGTTTAACTGTAGCTCTGTAGTTGTAACTACTTAATTTATTGGACGTTTTGTACTCTGTCATTAGCAGTATGTGCTATAACTACAAATAGGACATAAGCAATAATGTATTTCTGTAATATAATGTGTAATAACAGTGGGGAGGTGGGTGAGAGGTACCTCTCTCATAATGTGCATTGTATTGCTCATGACCTCGTGCAAGGATACCTTTGGCAAGATGATTCTTTTAATTACCATCTTTCAGATGGGATAGTGTTCTGGCTCAGACTACTTCATCACCTGATAAGATAATGAATGTAGAAATTCTTTGTAAACTGTAGACTTGAAATTTGACCGATACAAAAAAGTAAAGATAAACTCCTTGGGTATAGAAGAGGAGATAATAGAGGTACAAATAACAAAACGAATAAAGTAACTGCTATATAAAGCAGTTTGTGTCAAGGACAGTGCTCCTACTAGGAAGTAATTGTAGTTTAGTTTATGTTAAATCAGGAATTATTTTAGAGGAAGTAGATATAATGCTTTTTCAAGAAAATGATAGGAATGTTGGAGTAGGGCAGATAGGAATGTTTTCTTTGAGATTTATTGTGGGCACCAAGATTTTAAATCTTCATAATTTGTTTCTGTACTTTTACTTTGATTTGTGAAGTATGAGAGAGAGAGATGTAGGACTGGGGAGATGGCACAGGGCAGTAGTTCTCAGCCTTGGTTGCTCAGTAGAATCATCAGGGGAGCTTTTAAAAATATTCTCTGTTTGGATCCCATTATTCTGACTTAAGTGGTCTGGAGTGGAGCCCAGGCATACTTAATTTTTTAAAACATGCCAGGTGATTATAATACACAGCTAGGTTTAGAGGTTTAAACGTCACCTTGGACCTTCCATGAGTAAGTTTATTTGATATGCCTAAGTTAAATGAGAGACAGTTTCATTGAATGGAACAACATTCTATTTAGCCTTAAAGAAACTTTCTTTGGTAAGAAAAACCTCCCAAATTTGTCTGCTAAGAAAACCTACCCCATCATATTTTAAATTGTATTTAGTGAATGTATAATGAGATATGCTTGTAAGCCGCAAGGATATATCAAGGGCCAAAATTCTGTTACTGTCTATTTTGTCCTTCTGCAATTCAGTTTTGATTGATTTTTTGGAACTAAGTGATCTGACACTTTTTCACCAAAATGCTACTACAGCTAAGGACAGTGACCTCATACTAGGGGCAGGAAAAGAGGAGAAAAAGGAGCTGTGGAAGGCAGAGATGCCTAGACTTATCTGTACCAGATCTACTACTTTCATAATTAAATGTCTTTGTTTCATGTTGTAGTAAAAAAAAAAAAGCAGTAACTGAGAATATTGTATTTTACATTAATAGCTTACTTTCAATATATTAGATAGTTCTTCAAAACTATAGAAAATAATTCATTAATTCAAAAATAATTATTGTGTGTCAACCTTGGTGATGCAGCAGTTACAGGTCTGTGCTTTCCTAGAGCTCATGGCTTAGTGGAGGGAGGTGTCACACACACACTCTCTCTCTCTCTTTCTTCTCTCTCTCTAGTCGTAATGAATGCCATGAGAGATTGTAGCTGGTGTGAAATGGTGGTGGGTCACTTTGTACTCTAAGGTGGTATGGAGGGTATTTCTTTCTTTCTTTTTTTTTTTTTTAGATCTCATCCAATCAACATTTTTTAAATTAAGGTATTATTGATAATACACTCTTATGAAGGTTTCACATGAAAAAGCAATGTGGTTACTACATTTACCCATATTATCAAGTCCCCACCGATACCCCAATACAGTCACTGTCCATAGGTGTAGTAAGATGCCACAGATTCACTGTTTTCCTTCTCTGTGCTACATGGTTTTCCCCGTGATCCTCCACACCATGTGTACTAAACAAAATAACCTCTCAATCCCCTTCTCCCACCCTGCCCACCAGCCCTCCCACACCCCTCCGCTTTGATAACCACTAGTTCTTTCTTGGAGTCTCTGAGTTTGCTGCTATTTTGTTCCTTCAGTTTCGTTTTGTTGTTACACTCCAGAAATGAGGGAAATCATTTGGCACTTGTCTTTCTCTGCCTGGCTTATTTCACTGAGCATAACATCCTCCAGCTCCATCCATGTTGTTGCAAATGGTAGGATTTGTTTCTTTCTTATGGTTGAATAGTATTCCATAGTGTATATGTACCACATCTTCTTTATCCATTCATCTACTGATGGACACTTAGGTAGCTTCCATATCTTGGCTATTGTAAAAAGTGCTGCAATAAACATAGGGATGCATATGTCTTTTTAAATCTGAGAAGTTGTATTCTTTGGGTAAATTCCAAGGAGTGGGATTCTGGGTCAAATGGTATTTCTATTTATAGTTTTTTGAGGAACCTCCATATTGCTTTCCACAATAGCTGAACTAGTTTACATTCCCACCAGCAGTGTAGGAGGGTTCCCCTTTCTCTGCATCCTCGCCAGCATTTGTTGTTCTTAGCCTTTTGGATGCTGGCCATCCTTATTGGTATGAGGTGATGTCTCATTGTGGTTTTAATTTGCATTTCCCTGATGATTCGTGATGTGGAGCATCTTTTTATGTGTCTGCTGGCCATCTGAATTTCTTCTTTGGAGAACTGTCTCTTCATATCCTCTGCCCATTTTTAATTGGGTTATTTGCTTTTTGGGTGTTGAGGCGTGTAAGTTCTTTATATATTTTGGATGTTAAACCCTTGTTGGATATGTCATTTACAAATATATTCTCCCATATTGTAGGATGCCTTTTTGTTCTGTTGATGGTGTCCTTTGCTGTACAGAAAGTTTTTAGTTTGATATAGTCCATTGAGTTCATTTTTGCTTTTGTTTCCTTTGCTCGAGGAGATGCATTCAGGGAGAAGTTGCTCATGCTTATATTCAGGAGATTTTTGCTTTATGTTGTCTTCTAAGAGTTTTATATTTATAGTTTCATGACTTACATTACGGTCCTTGATCCATTTCGAGTTTACTTTTGTGTATGGGGTTAAACAATCCAGTTTCATTCTCTTGCATGTACTGTCCAGTTCTGCCAACACCAGCTGTTGAAGAGACTGTCATTTCCCCATTGTATGTCCATGGCTTCTTTATCATATATTAATTAACCATATATGGTTGGGTTTATATCAGGGCTCTCTAGTCTGTTCCACTGGTCTATGGGTCTGTTCTTGTGCTAATACCAAATTGTCTTGATTACTGTGGCTTTGTAGTAGAACTTAAAGTTGGGGAGCATAATTCCCCCCAGTTGTTTTCAGGGTATAGGTTTTTCACTCCCTTGGTTAGGTTATTCCTAGGTATTTTATTCTTTTTGATGTAATTGTGAATGGAATTGTTTTCCTGACTTCTATTCCTGCTAGTTCATTGTTAGTGTATAATGATGCAACAGCTTTCTGTGTATTAATTTTGTATCCTGCAATTTTGCTGAATTCAGATATTAGATCTAGTAGTTTTGAGTGGAGTCTTTAGGGTTTGTTATATACAATATCATATCATCTGCAAATAGTGACTGTTTGACTTCTTTACCAATCTGGCTGCCTTGTATTTCTTTGTTTCATCTGATTGCCATGGCTAGGACCTGCAGTACTATGTTGAATAACAGTGGAGAGAGTGGGCATCCCTGTCTTGTTCCTGATCTTAGGTGAAAAGCTTTCCAGTTCTTGCTAAGTATGATGTTAGCTGTGGGTTTGTCATATATGGCCTTTTTGATTTGAGGTAGTTGCCCTCTATACCCATTTTGTTGAGAGTTTTAATCATGAATGGATGCTGAATTTTGTCAAATGCTTTTTCAGCATCCATGGAGATGATCATGTGGTTTTTGTTCTTCTTTTTATTGATGTGGTGGATGATGTTGATGGATTTTCGAATGTTGTACCATCCTTGCATCCCTGGGATGAATCCCACTTGATCATGGTGTATGATCCTCTTGATGTATTTTTTAATTCGGTTTGCTAACATTTTTTTGAGTAGTTTTGCATCTACGTTTATCAGTGATACTGGTCTGTGATTTTCTTTTTTGGTGAGGTCTTTGCCCGGTTTTGGTACTAGAGTGATGCTGGGTTAATAGAATGAGTTTGGAAGTATTTCCTCCTCTTCTATTTTGGAAATCATTAAGGAGAATGGGTGTTATTTCTTCTCTATATGTCTGGTAGAATTCAGAGGTGAATCCATCATGTCTGGGGGTTTTGTTCTTGGGTCGTTTTTTGATTACGGATTCAATTTCGTTGCTGGTGATTGGTCTGTTTAGTTTTTCTGTTTCTTGCTTGGTCAGTCTTGGAAGGTTGTATTTTTCTAAGAAGTTGTCCATTTCTTCTAGGTTTTGCAGCTTGTTAATATATAGAGTGTCATAATATTCTCTTATAATTGTTTGTATTTCTGTGGGGTCCGTTGTTATTTTTCCTTTCTCATTTCTGATCCTGTTTATGTGTGTAGATTCTCTTTTTCTTTTAATGAGTCTGGCTAGGAGTTTATCTATTTTGATTATTTTGTCAAAGAACCAGCTGTTGGTTTCATTGATTTTTTTCTATTGTTTTATTCTTCTCAATTTTATTTATTTCTTCTCTGATCTTTATTATGTCCCTTTTTCCGGTGACTTTGGGCCTCATTTGTTCTTCTTTTTCCAATTTCAATAATTATGTCTTTAGACTGTTCATTTGGGAATGTTCTTCCTTCTTTAAATAGGCCTGGATTGCAATATACTTTCCTCTTAGAACTGCCTTTGCTGCGTCCCACAGAAGTTGTGGCTTTGTGTTGTTGTTGTCATTAGTCTCCATATATTCTTTGATTTCTCTTTTGATTTGGTCATTAACTCATTGATTAATTAGGAGAATGTTGTTAAGTCTCCATGTATTTGTGAGCCTTTTTGATTTCTTTCTAAAATTTATCTCTAGTTTTATACCTTTTTGATCTGAGAAGTTGGTTTGTAGGATTTCAATGTTTTTGAAATTACTGAGGTTCTTTTTGTGGCCTAGTATGTGGTCTATTCTGGAAAATGTTCCATGTACACTTGAGAAGAATGTGTATCCTGCTGCTTTTGGGTGCAGAGTTCTGTAGATATCTGTTAGGTCCATCTGTTCTAGTGTGTTGTTCAGTGCCTCTGTGTGTTTACTTATTATCTGTCTGGTTGATCTGTCCTTTGGAGTGAGTAGTGTGTTGAAGTCTCCTAAAATGAATGCATCGCTGTCTATTTCCTCCTTTAATTCTGTTAGTATTTGTTTCACATATGCCGGTGCTCCTGTGTTGGGTGCATATATATTTATAGTGGTTATATCCTCTGGTTGGACTGACCCCTTTATCATCATGTAATGTCCTTCTTTATCTCTTGGAACTTTCATCGTTTTGAAGTCTATTTTGTCTGATACAAGTACTGCAACACCTGCTTTATTCTCCTTGTTGTTTGCATGAAATATCTTTTTCTATCCTATCACCTTTAGTCTTTGTATATCCTTGGGTTTAAGGTGACTCTCTTGTAAACAGCATATAGATGGGTCTTGCTTTTTAACCATTCTGTTATTCTGTGTCTTTTGATTGGTGTATTTAGTCCATTTACATTTAGGGTGATTATCAATGGATCTGTACTTATTGCCATTACTGGCTTAGGTTCGTGGTTACCAAAGGTTCATGAGTTGCTTCGTTACTATCTGACAATGTAACTTAACTTTTTTGTTTAGTTATTGTAAACACAGTCTGATGTTTCTTTATTTCTCTCCCTTCTTATTCTTCCTCCTCCATTCTTTATATACTAGGTGTTTTATTCTTTGCCTTTCGTTAGTATTTGGATGGTCTGCTTTCTTTGCTATGATTTTATTTTCTCTGGTGACATCTTTTTAGCCTTAGGAGTGCTTCCATCTAGAGCAGTCCCTTTAAGATATCCTGTAGAGGTGGTTTATGAGAGGCAAACCCTTTCCACTTTTGCTTGTGTGGAAATTGTTTTATCCCTCTGTCATATTTAAATGATAATTGCGCTGGATACAATATTCTTGGTTGGAGGCCCTTCTGTTTCATCACGTTTAATATATCATGCATTCTCTTCTGGCCTGTTAGGTTTCTGTTGAGAAGTCTGATGAAAGTCTAATGGGTTTTCCTTTGTAGGGGATCTTTTTTCTCTGTGTTGGTGCCTTTAATACTCTGTCTTTATCTTTGATCTTTGCCATTTTAATTATTATGTGTCTTGGTGTTGTCTTCCTTGGGTCTCTTGTTTTGGGAGATCTGTGGGCTTCCGTGGTCTGTGAGAGTATTTACTTCCACAGCGTGGAAAAGTTTTCAGCAATTATTTCTTCAAAGAACTTTCTATCCCTTTTTCTCTCTCTTCTTCCTCTGGTACTCCTATAATGCGAATATTGTTCCGTTTTGATTGATCACACAGTTCTCTTAATATTCTTTCATTCCTAGAGATCGTTTTATCTCTCTCTCTGCCTCAGCTTCCCTGTATTTCTGTTCTCTGATTTCTATTCTATTAACAGTCTCTTGAATATCGTCTAGTCTGCTGCTAAGCCTGTTGAACGCTTGTCTCATTTCTGCATTGTCTTTCCTCACTTCCCTCATTACCTCCCTCAGGTCTTGTATATTTCTCTGTAGATCCATAAGTATGGTTATGACTTTTTTTCTTCATTCTTTTTCAGTACGATTGTTCATTTCCATCCCTTCAGACTCCCTCTCTGGTGTCTGGGTCTGGATAAGCTTTGTACCATATTCCTCTGTCTTTTCATGGCGATAGAAGCGGTCACTGGTAGGTGCCACGTATGTCAACTGAGCTATTTAAGACTTAAAAAGAATAAGGAAAAAGAAGAGAAATAAAAGAAAGAAAAGAAAAGAAAGAGTGAAAAAAACACCAGAAAAATAAACAAACAATCAAACAAACAAACAAAACGACTTTCCCTGGGAGTAGATTCTGTGAGGATGCTATAGGTGTCTGAGGCCGCACCTGTCCGCTGTGCCCTTTGTAGCTCTGGCCAGGGCGGGAACGAATGGGTGGCTGCTGATCTCTGTGGGAAGTCTCAGTGCGGCTACTTTTTCCCAGTTTTCAGCCAAGGGGTCTGAAATTCCTCTGGATTTCCAGCCTGCTGGTCCGAGTGTGCTGGAAGGATCCTGGTACTCCGTTGGGCCCGTATCTCTTTAAGACCGCTAAAAAAATGCACGCTTTTCTTTTGTCCCTGGGAGCCAGGTGCGAGGGCCCAGTGCGTTCCCAGGCTCAGATCTTGCACGGTCTGTCTCTCCAATCTCCGATACACCACGCAATGTGTGTCAGCGCACCCGGCGCAGATCACCAGGGCTGGTTATTTTGCGGGCCTGTACTTCCACTTTCTTCAGACTCTGAATCCTCTCCTCCTGCCGGTGTGCTGTGGTGGGGGAGTGCTCCAGTCCTGCCCCGGCGCGGCTCTGTATCTTACCTGCCTCATGGGGTGCAGAGTCCTCTCAGGTGTAGATGCAGGCTGAGTGCTGTCCTGTATCTTCTGGTCTCTCTTTTAGGAATAGTTGTATTAGTTGTATTTTCATAAATGTATATGGTTTTGGGAGATTTCCGCCTCCATCTTCCCTGAACTGTCTTTTAATATTCTTTCATTCTTAGAGATCCTTTAAACTCTCTCTACCTCAGCTTCCCTGTATTACTGTTCTCCGATTTGTATTCCATAAGAGTCTCTTGTGCCTCATCCAGTCTGCTCTGACATTCTACCATTGTTTGTTTCATTTCTGTTATCCCCCTCTGGAATTCATCCCTTAGGTCTTGCATATTTCTCTGCAGCTCCACCAGCATGGTTATGACTTTTATTTTGAATTCTTTTTCAGGAAGAATGGTTATGTCGGTGTCACCAGGCCCTCTCTCTGGTGTTTGAGTGATTTTCGACTGGACCAGGTTATTCTGCCTCTTTATGGTGATAGCAGTGATCTCCAGCAAGTCATGCTTTTGTCAGCTGGGAGAACAAAGTCCCTTCCTGCTTGCTGGTTGTTTTACCCTTCTCTGCTGCCTGTGCCGGTTAACTGCACACAGCAAGCAGTCTCTGGGTTAATTCCCAGAGCTTCCTTGGGCGGGGCGGTCCTCGGGATAGCCTAGGGCATTGCTGGGGGTCATGGGCATGTGGCGTATGTTCTCCTGCAAGAATGGTGCCCCTTCGTTCCTTCCAGACTTTGCCCTGGCTCCCTCTGCCTGTGCTGCGCAGCTGTGCACAGGGGCAGCCTCTAGGTCTGGCCCAGTTAGCTGTGTGCTTGGAGAAGACTCTGTGTGGTTTCTCTGGGCAGGGCTGCTCACTGGCTGGTCTGCAGCAATGACAGGTCAGCCGGTTTGCTTGCAGTGTTTGCAGGGTGAATGAACAGCAGGCTGCTTATTGCCGTGAGGGCCTTTGGAGCTGTGTTGCCCCCCAGGGGGTTCGTGCTCTTGAATTTTCTTAAAATTCCCAGCCTGCTGGGCTGAGTGTTAGGACGGTTTTGTGTACCTGTTAAACCCTTGTACCTTTAATACTTTTAAAGTGTCCGCTTTTGTTTTGTCCCTGGTTAGCTTTGGCGACCTGTTTGCCGTCTCCATCTTGGATTTTACTTTTCCGTTTCTCTAATATCCACTGTACCATGCAATGTGCGTCTGTGCTCCCGGTGCAGATTACTAGGGCTGGTTAATTAGCATTCCTGCGCTTCCACTCCCTCCCCACTCTGATTCTTTTCCTTCCACTGGTGAGCTGGGGTGTGGGGAGTGCTCAGGTCTCACCATGTCATGGCTTTGTATCCGACCTTTTGTGAGATGCTGAGTTCTCGCAGATGTATATGTAGCCTGGCTGTTGTACTCTTATTTTCTGTTGTTTCTTTTAGTAGTAGTTGTATTTGCTGTATTTTTCAAAATATATATGGTTTTGGGCGGAGATTTCTGCTGCCTTACGCCGCGATCTTGAGACAATCCCCAAGGTCAGATTCTTTACTATCAGTCTTCCTTAACTCACTTATTTTGCTATTATAAGCACAGTCTGCCGATTTCCCCCCCCCCTTTTTCTTCTTCCTCCTCTCTTTATATATTAGATGTGGTATTCTGTACTCTTTGTGTATCCCTTGACTAACTTTGTGGGTAGCTGATTTAATTTACATTTGGTTAGTATTTAATTGGTCTACTTCCTTTCCTGTGTTTTTGTTTTCTCTGGTGACAGCTATTTAGCCTTAGGGCACTTCCATCTATAGCAGTCCCTTTAAAATACACTGTGGAAATGATTTGTGGGAGGTAAATTCCCCCAACTTTTGCTTCTCTGGGAAGTGTTTAATCCCTCATTCAAATTTAAATGACAATATTGCTGGGTAGATCATTCTTGTTTTGAGGCCCTTCTGTTTCATTGCATTGAATATTTCATGCCACTCCCTTCTGGCCTGTAAGGTTTCTTCTGAGAAGTCTGATGATAGCCTGATGGGTTTTCCTTTGTATGTGATCTTTTTTCTCTCTCTTGCTGCTTTTATATTCTGTCCTTGTCCCTATCTTTGCCATTTTATTTATTGTCTTGGTATATGTCTTGGTATTGTCTTCCTTGGGTCCCTTTGTTAGGGGATTTGTGGACTTCTATGGCCTGAGAGAATGTTTCCTTCTCCAGACTGGGCAAGTTTTCAGCAATTATTTCTTCAAAGACACTTTCCTTCCCTTTGTCTCTTTCTTCTTCTTTTGGTACCCCTATAATACAAATATTTTTCCTTTTGGATTTGTCACACAGTTCTCTTAACATTCTTTCATTCATAGAGATCCTTTTTTCTCTCTCTGTCTCAGCTTCTTTGTATTCCTTTTCTCTAATTTCTATTCCATTTCCCATCTGTTTCACCTCATCTAATCTGCTTTTAAGGTCCTCCATTGTTTGTTTCATTTCTGTTGCTGTATTTTTTAAGGTGTCTGTCTCCCTCCTGAATTTGTCCCTTAGCTCTTGAGTATTTTTCTCTAGCTCCATTAGCATGCTTATGACTTATTTTGAATTCTCTTTCAGGAATATTGGTGATTTCAGTTTCACTGAGCCCTCTTTCTGGTGTTTGAGGGATTTTGGATTGAAGAAGGTTCTTCTGCCTTTTCGTAGTCCTAGAGTGATGGGAGTGGTTGCAGGCGAGCTGCTGGGAGGACAAAGTCCCTTCCTCTTTCCTGGTCGCAGTGCCTGTCTCTGCTGTCTGTGCCTGTTAACCGCACCCAGGGTCCGGCCTCTGGTCCCTAAGCTGTCGTGGGACGGGTGGCCCTTGGGATGGCCTGGGCAATGACAATGGGTCGCAGGCGAGTGGCACGGGTTTTTCCTGGAGAGCAAAGCCCTTTTGAGCTTCTCAGTTGCCATGCTTGTCTCCACAGTCTGTGCTGGTTAACTGTGTACAGGGAGCAGCCTCTGGGTTAATTCCCTAAACTCCCATGGGTGGGGTGGCCCTCGGGATTGCCTAGGGCTATGGCAGGAGTCGCAGGCAAGTGGTGCGGGTGTTTGCAGGTAGGGCAAAGCCTTTCATGCTTCCCGGTCTCCGTGCCTGTCACTGCTATCTGGGCCGGTTAGCTGCGTGCAGGGAGAGGCCTCTGTGTTAAGTTGTGTAGTTGCTATAGGTGGGGCTGCCCTCCGGCTGATCTGCAGCCATGGCTGGGACAGCGGGTTTGCGCTCAGGTACCGGCAGGGATGAAGGAGCATCAGGCTGCTTATCGTGGTGAGGGACCTCGGGGCTGTGTTGCCAGCCATAGGGATGGAGCGCCTGAAGCTTCTGAAAGTTCCCAACCTGCTCGACTGAGTGTGCTAGGAAGATTTTGTCCACCTGTTCCTTCTCCTAAATCCTTGCCCCTTCTGACTGTTGAGAAGTCTTTCAAAATGCCATTTTTTCTTTTGTCCCAGGGCAGCCGGTTTTGGGAACTTGTTCTCAGTCTTAGTCTCTGACTTTGGTTTTCAGCCTCTCTAATTTCCAGAGCACCAGGAAATGTGGGTCTGTGATCCCGGGGTAGATTTCTAGGGTTGAGTATTTAGCAGTCCTGTGCTTCCACTCCCTCCCCACTCTGATTCTCTTCCTTTCTCCAGTGAGCTGGAGTTGGGGGTAGTGGTAGGTCCCTCCAGGTTGCGGCTTTTTTCTTTACTCTTTTCTGTGAGATGCTCACTTCTCCCAGATATAGACTGGCTGGTGTACTCTTAGTTCAGGTCAATGTTTTAGGAATAGTCATATTTGCTGTATTTTCAAAATATACGTGGTTTTGAGAGATTTCCGCCACACTTCTCATGCCACCATGTTTTTTCCTCCTATTTTAATTTTGAATACCATATTTGCTTATCATTCCCCCACATATACATACATTTTACTTTTGCTCTATTGAGAATTGGTTGTGTATATCATGACCCTTTACCCTTACTATTTCTGTTTATTTGTAAGAACAATTACATTCTCTTTTATAACAACAATATAGTTGTCAAGTTCTGAAAATTGCACGTTGATACTTTAATCAAATCTTCAGAATATATTCCAGTTTTTTTAGTTGTTCTGGTATTGTCCTTTAGAGCAATTTTTTTCCAGTCCAGGATTATATATTGTGTTTAGCTGTCATGTAAACTTTTATTTTTAATGGACATTTGGTCTTTAACTCTTAAGTGTTGAATTTCTATTCTTTTAACAGCTAAACCAGGTGGACAGGTGAAATGTCAGTATATTTCTGCCGTGGATAAAGTTATATTTGTGGATGATTATGCAGTAGGGTGTAGGAAGGACCTTAATGGAATCTTGTTGTTAGACACTGCCCTGCAAACTCCAGTTTCAAAGCAGGATGATGTGGTTCAGCTTGAATTACCTGTTACAGAGGTAAGTTTAAATAAGTATCAATATGCATTTCTACTTAATGTAATCTCAGATTTATTAAGTGTTAAATGAAATTAAGTTGTCCATTAATGTATGTATCCCTGTTAAAAACAGTTTAGTTATTGATCACGACTTTGTTTAAAACTTGTCTTTCCTCTGAATAATTAACTGACTCTTGCTGAAGTGGTATTTAAGTGTGGACTGTACAGGTTAAATTACTGCAACAGAGACCCCAAAATACAATGTCTTAAACAAGGTAGTTTTTCCATTAACAGTGTAGGGCTAGGTGTAATGGGGACTTTGCTTAGCTCAATACTTAAATTCTAAGACAGTTGTTCCAAGTCTCATATTTCCCAGAGAAAGGGAGGGCAAAAATTCAGGGAGCTCACAGGTATGATGTCTCCCACCCCTCTTCTCCCTCTCTCCTTACTTTGTTTCTCTCTCTTCTTCCCTCCCCCTGCTTCCTTCCCTTCACCTTATTCTGTCTCCCTGTGCTTCATTCCTTTTTCTCTTTTACAAACTCACTCTCATATACCCTTTTTGTATTCATCCCATTGGCCAAAATTTAGTCACATGGCCACAGCAAGCTGAGAAGACTAGGAAAGAGGTGATTCTTTTTCTTTTTTTAATAATAAAAAAAAGGAATAAATATTGGTGGATAATCACTAATCTTTGCTATTATGTATCATGTCTCTTAACAGTCCCAGTTTAAAATTTCAGCCATACGTATTTTTCTGTAGTGTTACAGATTTGGTTACTTAATATGTAAGTCTATCCTAATTTTTAAATTCTTTTGTGTATTGTTGACCATGTAATGTAATTTGATAGTACTTCTTTCAAAGTTATTGGATTTTAAATAATCTTAAGTAGAATATAAAAGATTATAATGCTATGTTCCCTAATAGAGTGAGATACAATTTCTGCCTTCGTACCAAGTTTTTGATTATTCATTATTTTCCATTTGGTGGATTGGTATGATTAATTGATAAAACCAGTATATTTCCCATTTTTAGGACATGGAAGATGTCAATGTGTAAATTTTAAGTATGGTGTAAATGTTACTATCTCTTTAGAAAGCTTTTTTTTTTTAAGATACTACCATATATATACCTAGATTTTACATTTAGTATCATATCAGTTTTATATATTATATATTAATGTTGAAAGTGTGTTACTGGAAGTTTTGAGTCTGAAAATAGCCATTTTTTTGTCATCAGAATATCTGCATCTGCGGGCATGTCTAAAATCTTTAGATAGAATTAATTCTATTTGTATTGAATATTTTTTTCTCCTAATTTGAGGAATTTAGACCAGGTTTTATCTTAATAAAGTTGATATCTTTATACAGAATATGTATTATATTCTACAATGAAAGCTAGTATCAAACTGTTTAGGTTTTAAAAAGAACTACAGAATTGCAATAAAGTAATTTGAATATTTATATGAAATAGACCCTCAAGTCAATGTTTTTCTGACCACACTGACTGAAGTAGTAGGTATTTAGCTGGCTTCTACCACCTCCTCCACCTTGCTTGCTGGCCTAGACATCTGCTGATGGTTTTCTCTCTTTTTACCTAAATAATTACAGCTCTGCTGTTCACATAATATTTGTAGACCTTCCACCATCCCAGGTATCCTTTATTGCACCACATGCATTTGTCACTGTCTTGGATAAAGTAAGGGGTCCTAGGTTTGGTTGAATCTGTATGGACATATTCTTTTCCATATATTGACCATATATTTCTAATTAAGATAGTTCATATTGAATATGTGGATAATAACGCAAAGGTCTTTTTTATATTATCTGCTGACTTGAATTTCCCCTATTATAGTTTTGCATAGTGTGCATTTAAAGCTCATTGAAGAACTTTACATAATTGTCTTTAAAATTTTACCTCTTTCATTTTTGTTCATGGTTTCAGCTTGTCCATTTCTTCCATTCTGCTTTGGTTTATAATAGCTTCAATGTATTGAAACTTTACTCTGTGGTACTACACTGAATGCATTGCTTTATCTCATTTAATTTTGTAACAGTCCTTCAAATACTTACTATTTGATTAAATGTTAAAAAAAAAGTAAGAGTAGGTAAGCTTCAATATAGTTACTGTCAGAATAATTACAAATGAAAATATTTGAATAAGGATCTGAATTTAGAATTTTTTGTTTTGTTTAATTTTCTGTGCTCATCTTTTTTACTTAGGCACAACAACTTTTATCAGCTTGTTTAGAAAAGGTAGATATTTCTAGTATGGAGGGTTATGATCTATTCATCACACAGCTCAAAGATGGTTTAAAAAATACATCTCATGAGACTGCAGCAAACCACAAAGTTGCTAAGGTAAGAAGTTAAAAACAATTTACCTTGCTTGGGGCTATAATAGAGCACCTTCATACTTTCACCTTTCTTTCTCTTTTCCCCTCCCCAAACCCCTTGGAAATATTCCAGTTCTTGATTTTTCTCTCTTTTAAAAGTCATAATGTTTGCTTCTAAGGCATCTCAAAGTTGAAACTATTTTTATTGAAGTTTAACTTCAGTTTGTGGGAACTATTTGCCTTACTTCCTTCCAAAGGCTTTTGTGCTTGACGGCCTTGTATTGGTTGAGAGGCTGATGAAAGAGACTTTCTTGTCAGGCTATGAACTTCGATGAGAAATGGAATATGTCTTTGGTAATGGGGCTGTTTTGGCCTTTCTTTGAAATACTTTTTCTTTTTCTGGTATCACTAGGATGTCTGTGGGATATGGAACTTTGAATTAAATTCTTAGATATATTTAATTGATATCATATATGTTTTTCTTTTAAGGTCTTTTCTAAGTTATAAATGTAGCACATATAAAAGTCCATACTGAAGGGTATAAGGTAGAAAGTAAAAGCCATTTTCCTAAAAATAACTTCTATATATGTCAATATATTTTCCCTCAAGTACAGTTGTAATTATACTAAAATACTGTGATATACTGTCTTAGTCTGTTTGGTCTGCTATAGCAATACCAATTACTGGGTATCTTACCAACAACAGGAATTTATTACTTTCAGTTCTGGAGGCGGGAAGTCCAAGATTGAGGTGCCAGCATGGTTGCCTTCCGGTGAAATTGCTTTTCCTGGTTCCTAGCTGGTGTACTCTGCTGTGTCCTCACATGGTGGAAAGGGAAAGGGATCTTTCTGGAGCCTCTTTTCAAAAGGACTAATCCCATTCATGAGGGCTCTGTCCTTATGACTCGAGTACCTCCCTCATTACTAATACCACATCACCTTTGGGGGTTAGGATTTCAACAGGTTAATTCTGGGGGGGGGACTCAAACATTCAGATTATAGGATATACCTTGTTTTTTTTTTCACTTAAGGATGTATCTTAAGTATCTTTTATCAGTCCTCATAGATCATCTGCATTCTTCCTAATACTTATGTTGAATATTTTTCTGTAGATTTACTATGATTTTATTAACCTATATTCCATTAATGGGTCATTTTATTTGGTGATAGAGAACCATACTGTGCATTCCAATGCAAAACTTAATGTAAGAAATTGACTTAACATGTGTTTGAGAACTGAAAGAGTGAAAAGGAAACCCTGAGGTAACAACACAGGTAGTAACTATAGGAAGCAGCTTTCACCTAGGTCTGGAGGTACAAGAGGTTAGGATTATCTGGACCTGCAACCTGAGAGAGGCCCTGTGGATCTGGGACTCAGGCTTCTGAGCAGGAGCTGCTACCCATCTTTTACCTCAGGATCATGGAGAGCGATGCTTGTGGTAGCGAGACTCAGAGCCTTGAAGAGAGGTTACCTGGCTGATGTTAGTACCTCTGAGGGAGCTATATGAGAATGGTTCTGGGTATGCTAAGAAAATAAAACAAAAACTGCTGAAGAGCGGAAGAATCAACTCCTGCCAGCAGGTCCTTGGTGAAGCAGTGTTGACAACAGTAACAAGTAATAACGAGGAGAAGCCTTTCTCCTCTCATCATGCTTTCCAGTTTCCACCCGGTATTCCTTTTGTCAGAACCTCATAGCCGGGAAACTTGTTGGCAAAGGGGAATTACAGTTTGTGGAGTTCCAGTCCTAAATGACAGAGAAGAAAAATAAGGGTTGGTTTGGAGCTGAGGGATAGTAGTTTAATAACTAGCACAGGCCACTGTTTGGCTACTCAGCATCTCCATACACACTTTCATATGTATTTGAATTTTCATAGAACAAAAATATTATGCTTTTACTTTTTATAAATGAAGATTTTCTATCTCCCCACCCCAGAAAGGAGAGACACAAAGTCCCAACAGGTATTTTATCCATACCTATGGCTTAAATTTAGTTATAGTCTCAACTGTTTAGGTAACAGGACTGTGCTACCTAAAGACTAAATTAACCACAACCAAAAATTTTTACATAAAATAATAAGCCTATATGTCTGTTCATATATGGGTGTCTGTCTAAATCTACATCCATCCATCCATCTACAGTATATGTAATAAGAAGGGAAGAAAATATGCATAGCTGCTGCACCCCTCCATTCTATAATGGTCAAGAGGATTTATTTATATTTATTACCTCCTTCTACTACCTAGTCCATATTCCCTCTGTCCTCAGGCAGTACCTCTTCTGGTCAGGTATCTTTACATGGTGGAGTAACCCCAGTCTTTACTTTTGCAGGATCTAATCCTCAGTGAAGCTGTGTTTAAGTTGTTGTGTTCATCCTTTCACTTTACTTTTGGACACGGAAGGACCTAGGGCACCCAGAGAGTCTCCTGGACTTTAATTAACTCTCCTCGCCCCTATTATTTAGCATCAATCCAGTTTCCCTTTGTCAGTTTTAATTATACCAACCAGTAGAATAACCTCCTTCTTTGCCTGATGATTCAGTGACAGGAGGAACCCCAAATTGCTGGGTAGCAGTCTCAACACAATTCAGTGGAACCATTGTTGTACTCCTGGTAGAACATTCCTCCCTTGGGATGTAAGAGCTCTAGAGCTTAAAGCTTAAAAAAAAAAAACCTCTGAATGAGTTCTTAAGAATAGTGACCCTCCTGGGAGAAACTGTAATGTATTTTTTGTTGATTCAAAGCATATACATGATCCTATAAGAAAGAACATCTCTTCCAGTTAGTATGGAACATGAGTCTTTGGTAGGGCACTACACTATTGTCAGGCCAGCTCCTTCTGGGTGATACCACAGTAAGACCAGTCAGTTTCGTGGGTAAGAGCCCACTGCTACATTAAACAAAATTTTTTTTGCTTTTAAGTGCTCTCTCAATCAGAAGCAGGGTTGTATGGAGTACCATGATCATGCATAAGCCATTCTGTTAGTCCACAGGCAGTGGTATAATATTATGGCAGAAGCACTCTGGGTAGAACAGATAAATGCATATTCAGAATACATACCAGTTACTGAATGAAGACAAATTGCTTCCCAATCCATGACCGAAAGAATTCAGTATAATCAACCTGCAGTCATATAGCTAGCTGTTCCCCTAAGAAAATGGTGTCAGATTGGTGGCTCAGCTTTGGTATATCTGCTTCTGGCAGATTAGGCAATCAGCAATAGCTGTAGTCTGGTTAGTCTTGGTCACAGAAAGTTCATGTTGTTGGGCCTTTACATACTGCCTGTCTCTGTTGCCATGGCATTCTGCATACAGGTCCACTGAACCAATGTGGAGTGGCTATGGAGAGAAGGTGAGTGACACTCTTATGATGTATATATATAATTTGTCCATTTCCTCTGGAATGGACGCCTTTTAATGAGCATTCATGTATTTCACAAATATTTTCATCCTCTGTGTTTGATAGGTCTTTCCATAGACTTCCTTGTTAACAGTCTTCCAATCCTAATCTTTTCAAATGCCTGACCATCCAGCCAAAATATTAGCTAGTGTCCATTAATCAGTGAGGTTCTTTACTACTGTCCAACTCTCAGTCCATACAAAGAGAATAGCTGAACGTACTGGTTGCAGTTCTGCCCACTAAGATTTACTTTCACCACTGTCCTGATTGCGGCTATGATGCTGCAGCTGTCTTTTTGGGGTGGTACCACTGTAACATGCGGAACCATCTATAAATGAGAACCAAGAGTTTCCTTCCTCAGTTATCTCATCATAAGGAGTCCCCTGTGAAGCCGTTGATTTGGAATGAGGAGACAGTATAAGAAGGGTATGTATTGTACAAGTCTGAACTACTTGCTTATTCATCTTGTTGAAAACTTGCTTTTGGACTTTCTCAAGACTGATTTAATGAAGGATACTTGTTTCTCATACCCAGTATTATGGTTTAGTATGTCAGATAATGCCTAGTTTGTGATGGACAGCTCTGATTACATAGACATTTATCTCATTGTTAAGTATTCATTTGTATTAGGGACTCCTAAGAAGCCAGGAGATGTTTCTTAAAAGGAGACCAGTAGTTACTTACAAGAGGGCATGGCTTTGCCCTAGCATTCTGCTGTGTGATTGTCCTCATTCAGCTTTCCAGAGACTCCTTACAGCATGTTCACCTGCTGCACAACACTTCGAGTATTCTAGTATTCTCACAAGGTAAAAGTGGCAGAGCATCTTGTGGTTCGGCCTGCACCTGCTGTAGAGCTTCTTGTTCTGCGCCTTATGTATTATTTGATAATTGAATTAGAGCAGCACACTCAAATATGCTGAATATTGGGTCCAAAATGCAATTAGGCCTTGTACCACCAAGCCTTGTACCTGTTTTTCAGTATTTGCTTTACAAGTTACAGTGACCTGACGTTCACCTCGGTGGAAATATCCTAACATGTTTTACTAAGGCATTCAAGTCCCTGCTACTTCGTTCTCATGTGGGCCAGTTGGTGTGACATTATTAGTATAGGAGACCGATGGGGTGATCTGTAGGATGTTAGGATGATCAGGATTTCTACAGACTAGATTATAATAAAGAGCATGAGATACAGTCCCAGGTAAGACTGTGAACGTTTACTGTTACTGCCAGATAGAAGCGGTCTACTTCTGGATGGCCCTTAAAAATTAGTGTAAAGAAAAAGGTATTTGACAGAATATGACTGCTCAAGGGATTTATTGATTTGCTTCAGTAAAGACACTTCATCTGGAACAGCAGCTGCAAATGAAGTCACCACCTGATAGTTTACAATCTGATGAGTCTTTCTTCAAGATCTTTTTATATTCTGCATAGACCAAACAGGCAATGGAGGTGAGATAGTTTGATTACCCTGTATCTTTCAGGTCTCTTGCAGTGGCATTAATCTCAGAATTTTCCTCAGGAATATGGTATTGCTTTAGTTTAGCAGCCTTGTAGAGAGTGAAAGTTCTAGGGGATTCCACTTGGCCTTTCTTACTTTTAGTAGTCCTCAGAGAGGACCAGAGAAACAATGTAGGAATATTTCTATATCTCTTCCAATTATGCATTTGGGAACTGGAGAAATAACTACAAAGTAAGTCTGGGGACCTGCAGACCTCAGTGAGACAGCTTTGGGCCAAAACTCTGTTAATTACTTTACTATCATATGTTCCCTTTCACTAGTGGACCACAGTGATACTTTAGGTCAGTTCAATGTTACTGTCTTACAGTGCATGAAGGATCACGGTATTTTCTATTTCCCAGTGCACAGTGACAGTAGTGAATGCCCACAGGTGCCTTTGGGGAAGGCGTGGAGTAAGATTTATGGGGTATATAGCTGGACATTGTTGTAGGACCTTTTTCAAGGGAATTCAGTCTCCTTTTCAAACAGAAATCTCTGGGTCTATGGACAGGTTAGATCTAGAAATGAAGTAAGAGGCTTTCATTCTCTCGTCTCTCTCATTTTCTCTCTCTATTTTAGCAATTCAAGTCATGTTTCTGGCTAGAAGTTTTTCCAGTAATATAGATAAATAATAATTTAGTAGGCTGTCTAGAACGTATTAGAGTGGAAACCATTCATAGGTGAGCAGGGACAGCATATAAAATGAAATTACTTTGCAGACTTATTTCTCTGGGAGAGTAATACTTATCTTTTTGCAGTCTAACTTTTAAAGTAATTATTTTAATTTTAAGTGCTTGTGGTTAACATTTATTGAATGCTTGCTCTTTTAAACACTGTACCAATCCTTACTTGAATTCTCATAAGAGCATTATGTGAATAGGTATTTGTTTTTCCCCATTTCACAGAAGGGGGAAGCTGTTAATTTGACCAGGGTACATAGTTATGGTGAAGATAGGTTTGGAATCCAAGTCTGTGTGACTATAAGATCTATGCTTTTAGTTACTTTTGCTGGATTATGGTGACAACAAATGTATAAGGATCTGGTTAGCTGAAATAAATCCTTATATACCCCAGTAGCGGTAAATTGTATAACTGTGTTCTTATGATGGAGATACCTGAGTGCCCAGTTTGTGCTTACCACTGAATATGAAAAACAACAGATGATTGTAGGTATCCTTAATCCTTAATTGTAGGTATTCTTACTCCTTCAACTTCCCCCATTCAAGTTACATTTACATATGTAAGTAAATCTGTTAACTACTCTCTGGTTCTAGAATGTCTTTTTTAGGATTATTAGTTGAAGTTTCACTTTTTATGTAATTGCAAGTTCCTACTTTCCATGATGAATTAATGGACTGAACTGATGAGACTGATAAATAGTTCTTTATTTTAAGCATGTAAGTCAAGTTACAATTTTAGTTAAAAATGTTGAGTTTTTTTTCCCTTTGCTTACATTTCCATTTTCTTTCAGTGGGCCACAGTTACATTTCATCTTCCTCATCATGTGTTGAAGTCCATTGCCAGTGCCATTGTGAATGAACTCAAGAAAATAAATCAAAATGTTGCTGCCTTACCTGTGGCATCCTCAGTGATGGACAGATTGTCTTACCTCTTACCTAGTGCACGTCCAGAGCTTGGAGTGGGGCCAGGTCGTTCTGTGGACAGGTATAATGTTGTGTATGAAAGGATGTGACAGTGAGATTGAATTAGTTTTTATGTTAACTAAGAATAACTGTAAAATCTATGGTTAAGAACATTGCAAAATATTTTTGGAAACCATTTAGATTCTCAATTCTATTAAAATATTGAAATAATGTTTACTACTTGAATTGCTATTATTAAACAATTTCTTTTGGTTCTTGGAAGGTATTTAAAGGGATCAGAAAACTATTTTGAAAATTCTAGATTTGTACTTGCTTAGTAAATACTTGCATCAACTTAAAAATATAATCATTCAATATATAAGAGTTGTTTTGCTATGATGAAATTTTGAGACCTTTTAGATAAATTATGGTAAATAAAAAACCGTGCCAGAATCCAATGAGTATAAGAACCATATATATTTCCTACTTAAAAAAAATGGAAGAGTTAAAAAATGAGGGCAGTTTTGAATTAAGATTTTTATGCTGCTTGCCCTGGATTTAAAAGCAGTATGACAAAAATTACATCTCAGCCAGCATTTTCTTAAAGAGATTCATTGATGTCATCTTTGTATAAAAATAACTAATTAAGAAGCCACTAATACATTAATTTAACAACATAAATGATTTGTTATATGAAGTTACATTTCTCAGGTTCTTATTAAAAGTACTGAAGTTTAAAAATGCTATCCTGAAATACTAAACTTAGCAGTTTTGCTAAGTTCACATTTGTTTCTCCTGTAGTGTTATATATTTTCACATTTTCATTGGTTGTGAATTGTAATTTTGTGTGCTTTTTTCTGAGTTACATTAATAAATAGTACATGTTGATGTTAGCAAAGGCACTACTGAATAAATTAACTTATGTTATCTTAAGAATGGCTCTTATATTTGTTTTGCAGTATTCATTAGTTTATCTCTTGGTAAATTGAAACTTATTATTCGGTGCCTTTTTTTTGATTAAGTGATTTGTTATTATATAAACTTTATTGGCCATGTTTATATTTGGAAGATTTTTTATATTCTGTAGTTATATTGCTATCTCCATCTTTTGGACAAAATATAGAGACTATAATTTTTAATCCCAGTAACTATTAGGTGATATATGCTATGTCTGTCATTAAAATACTCTTTGGAATATGTCTGGAGAAGGGTAGAAAAGAAAAATGTGTACTTAGAATGAATGGTTTTATCTGAGAACTGTGCCTATTTTGAGTTGATAAAAGCCCTTCAGGGCTATTTTCTTTGCAAACAGTAGCAGAGTTTCTAAAGAAATCAGTGCAAGCTATGTTAAATGATTTATTTTAGGAAATACATTCATTGGTTAGGGTATTCAGTGTTTCTGGAGGTGTTAAAATGTCTCAAAATACTAATATTGATGTAGTCTGTGGTGGTAGTTTCATTAAAAATGAATCTAGGAACTTTTTAAGGACTTGATGAACCTTCAGTCTCTTGGAGATTTGAATTAGGGTTTATTAGATTCTAATACTGTTTTCTTTGGTAATATAACTAAGTAGATAATAGTTTTCTGTTCTAAGATTGACATAGTTCCTGAAGACAACCATAGCCTGTAAATGATAAGGCTTTTCCAACCCAACAACTTTGCTTTTTTCAAACCAGAACATGACTAAGAGTTAAACCTAAGATCATAAATTACAGGAAATCATATACTATTTAGGGAAGAGTTTAAAAGAAAACTATTTTCCTTGTCTCATCATCATGACTCCTTACCACCATCTCTTTTTTTCCCTTCCTGTTACCAGTTGCACTTTTATGGTAGGTGGAATAAGCTTTACTTACCAGTATTTTCTTACTTGAAGCCATTTGGACTTTTTTAGTTTTGGTATGATCTTTTAAAAAATACTCTAGTAATTTCTGTTACAGGTTCACTCAGTGAGATTATTTTAATATGAAAACATATGTGAAAATTTCTTTTTTTGATAATTCATTTGAGTGTACAACTTCCCTGAAAAGTAGTTTTTCTGGAGAGGTACAAGAAGACTGCTTTCTACTTTGAAAAAAAAATTAAACTTGAAAATACTTCCTCAAAGTGGCTGAGATAAAACTGCTGTCCCTGTTGCTGTGGTTTTTTCCATTTATGCAAAATGTGGCACATATGGCTCTTGCCTCTACATTTCCAGATTTTCTGTTCTCTGTTCCATTATTATGCAACATTGGTTAATTTAATCTACCCCTGGAATTGTTTAATTTGTAGCCATCAACCAGGTTTCTTTTTCCTTACCCTGTTTGAGGGAAATTTCTAAGAGTGATCATTTTTAGTTTAAAATATAAATTTGAACTTGGTCATTAGACCATTACCAGTTTTTGTTAATCCAGTAAAATTTTTTCTTCATTATTAAATAGCAGTGTTACTATAATTTCGTGCCTAACTTTGTATGTTTCATTTTAGATCATTGATGTATAGTGAAGCTAACAGACGGGAAACATTTACCTCGTGGCCTCATGTAGGCTATAGATGGGCACAACCAGATCCCATGGCTCAAGCTGGATTTTATCATCAGGTAAAAAAAGACTGAAAAGTAAATACATACATATATATATATATATTTTTTTTTTTTTCTGATTTAACTAATTCTTTTATTGAAGAATAGTTGACATAAAATATTATATTAGTTTCAGGTATGCAACATAGTAATTTGACAATTGTACACATTATGAAATGCTTACCATTTGCCACCATACAAAGTTATTACAATATTATTGACTATATCCCCTATGCTATACTTTTCATCCCTGTGAGTTATTTATTTTGTTTATATTTATTTATTTATATTTTTTATTTTTTAAATTTTGCTATTATTAATATACAATTTCATGAGCAGCATTATGGTTACTAGACTCCCCCTATTATCAAGTCCCCACCACATACCCCATTGCAGTCACTGTCCGTCAACATAGTAGGATGTTATAGAATCACTACTTGTCTTCTCTGTGTTATACTGCCTTCCCCGTATCCCCCCCGCCCCCTGCTACATTATGTGTGCTAATTGTAATAGTCCTTTTCCCCCCTTATTCCTCCCTTCACACCTCTCTTCCCCAGTCCCTTTCCCTTTGGTAACTGTTAGTCCATTCTTGGGTTCTGTGAGTCTGCTGCTGTTTTGTTCCTTCAGTTTTTTCTTTGTTTTTATACTCCATAGATGAGGGAAATCATTTGATACTTGTCTTTCTCTTCCTGGCTCATTTCACTGAGCATAATACCCTCTAGCTCCATCCATGTTGTTGCAAATGGAAGGATTTGTTTTCTTCTTATGGCTGAATAATATTTCATTGTGTATATGTACCACATCTTCTTAATCCATTCATCTACTGATGGACACATAGGTTGCTTCCATTTCTTGGCTATTGTAAATAGTGCTGCAGTAAACAGGGCTGCATATGTCTTTTTCAAAATGGGCTGCTGCATTTTTAGGGTAAATTCCTAGGAGTAAAAGTATATATATATTTTTTTCCAGAATGCCTTTGTAGCCTTCAGTAAAATCATCAACATTTTAATACTTTTTCAAAAACTTACTTTACATAACCTGGCTGTGTGCTTTTATGTATGCACTTGTATAAATTCTGTTTTGTTCTTACACCATTGATCAGAATACTGACTGGCTATTTCCTTTGTCATGTATTGTGTATGAAATGGAAAAAAAAATTATTAAAAGTAACAACTGAGTTAATGTGTCATAATTTTTTTCTTTCAGAAACTAGGTAATATTCCTAAGATTGACTTTTTGAAGTGTTATCTTTGAATGTATGTTTATTTTTGCTCTTTGACTACTGCATTTATAACACAGTAGTAAATACTTCGTGTAATGCAGTAAAAGAACACATTGCAGTTACTCTTGAAATTCTAATTTTAGTTGGGATATAAATTACCCCTATACTTCTGTGTAACTAGAAGCAGCATTGCAGGTAGTACAGTGCAACCAGAATACATATGTATTGAAGAACTAATTAATAAATTACATAGAAAGAGGAATAATTGGTCAAGGAAAATAGCCATAGTTTTATGTAGGAAAAGAGGAGGATATACAGTGTAAGGATCGGCATGACAAAAACACCAGACTAGGACATTACAGAAAGAGCTTCACAGAGCTAAAAAGTAGAGGTAAGTTAAGAAAAATGAGTTCAGATAGTCATATTACACTAATTAAAGGAGACTTTAACTAAGTAATATAAATGGGCTTACCAGTGTTCTATCACTGCTAAAGAATCTAAGAAATCTAATACTTACATGTCAGTTTACATAAAGCATACTTATTTAATTTTAGAATTCAACTAAACTTGAAATTCATTGATGTTACCATTACAGAGAATCTGAAGAGTGGTTATTCCTTAGTTATTTTGAAGTGTTCTGAGTATCTTAACTAGAATTAAATCAGGGAACCAGATATGTTTGAATGTTTTATTCAAAGTTTGTCAGATATCCAGTTACAGACTAGTTTGGAGACTGGCCAATATTCAAATCACTGAAATTATTTTCCTAAATTAAAGATTGAATATGGACCATTTTTCCTAACAATTTATCTTTTTCTCCTTATGTGGTGTCATTCCTAAAATAGTCTCTGGAAAGTGATGCAGTGGTATTTTTTTCTGTAGAATTACTACTGTTCATTATATTCCATCTCTGCAAAGAGATCAAATCATGAGTTTTCTAGAATCTTCTGCCTGTGTTAGGAACTGGTTATTCTTAGTCTTCTTGAATACATGATAAATTTACGTATGTAGATATAGTAAGTGTTAAGCAGACTAAGTGCTCAAAAATATTAATACTGGTTTTCAGAGGTATATTTCAGTTCAGGTTTTGATATATTTTGTATGCATAGCATTTTGTGTCATGTGTCTTAAAGAATATTACATGAATTAGATTACTAGTTTGCTTTTCCTTTACTTGTCCTTTCTTGTGTGGTTTTATGGGATTCAGTTTTTAATAGTAAACCTGTTAGACTATTTCTTTTCATATACTTAATATATTTCAGATACTTTAGTAATATAATTAGAAGATGCTAGATTAGAGATTATGTTGTGCTTGCAAATTTGATTTACTAATCATTTTCTAATGAAACACAAATTTTCAAATAAAGCAGCATATTTATAAACATGGGGATTAAGTTGTTGGAACCTAATTGTATAGACTTATCATCTTTTCTTCAATCTGGAATTTTACCTAAAATTACGAACTTTCTTAGAAGAGTTTTTATTAGAAAGCTGTTATTTAATATTGATTAACCTTTTCTGTCTTCTTCATGAATTTGTAGCCTGCTTCATCTGGAGATGATAGAGCCATGTGTTTTACTTGTAGTGTATGTCTCGTTTGTTGGGAACCTACTGATGAACCTTGGTGAGTCAATGTTTCTGTGCATAATAGGCTAAGTAATCCTATAAATGTCCTTCTAAATTTTACCTTTCTGATGTGGCTACAGTAATATTTTTGCCTTTGTCCTAAGAGAATGAGATAGCACTGTCTGTGCTCTGTCACATCATTTGGCATACAGTATCTGTCAGGTTTGTCTTCCTAAGGTCTATATGTGGGAGAAGTGCCAACAAATAGAATCAGGCTCTGAAAAAAAGCTGTGATGAAATAAATTAAAATAACTTGATTAACTTCCTCAGTTTAATCTTAGTCTGTTGAAGGCAGGCTGGCAACTGGGAATCCACAGAGGAAGGCCTTTATTTATATTTATATTTGTATGATTATAAGTTTTTACATTTTTGAATTTTAGGGAGTCTAGAGATTTCTGTTGCAGAAAATTCAGAACTTAAACATTAGAGATCATGTATTGAAACCTCATTTTTACAAATAACTACCCTGAGGCCCTAGTGATAGAAATAGTAATAATAATAGCAAATATTTATATACTACTGTTTACCAGGTACCATCCTAAGCACTTTGAACATTTTTAGTCTCATTTAATTCTCTAACATTAGCCCTATGAAATAGGTATCATTATCTTCATTTTGTAGGAAGGAGCTGAGAATATTCTCCAGTTTAATCCTTACATTCACTCAATGAAATAGGAATTGTTATTCCATTTTAAGTAAAATAAAATTGTTGAAGGGCATATGGCTAGTAAGCGATGGGGTCAGGGTTTGGTTTTAAGATACATCATTTATTTTCTACTAAAATTAGTTTGGGGCCTCTGAATGTTAATCAGCTGATATGAATGGGGTGAACTTGTTAAAGGCTATTGGACATAAGGAGTCCAGGTTGTAGTGGGAAATACTATATGAAAAATAGATGGTACATCTATCTGCAGATTGAGAGTTGAATATGAGAAATTTACAATTTAGGTTAAGGCCCTGTTTGGAACTCAGTCTTGTCTCCTCAAAACCATCTTTACATATAAAAAAACCATTTTAATATGTATTTTTTTAGTTTTCCAGGCCAATCTTGAAAAACTTACTCAACCCATACCTGAAAAATCATACCATGGTATTATAGAATATAAGTTTACTCATAATTATTTTCTATAGGAAATTGACACAGAAAGTTACAGTTGCAGTGTTAAAAAGAAATAAAGCTTAAGGAATGATTTTATAAGCATGGTTTTCTTTTCTTTGCCATGGAAATATAAAAATGGCTTTGGAAAATAAGCTTTTTTTGGTAGCTGCATCCTGACATTTTCACATGATACCTTATAATTACTGCTAGTGAAAGTTAAAAAAAGGAATAACCAGAAAGAAAGTAGTAACAAAAGTAGATAATTTTTAAGTATTAAAGTTGATCCTACTTTCAATATTTGAGAAAATTGTTAAAGTCTGTACAAGGCTTGATCTGAATTCCTAGTGTTTTATTTTTCCTAAACATTTAAGGGTTTTCTAGTAAATAAACTAATTTAACATTTCTTTTTTCTCAAAAAGCGCTTATTTAAAAGAATAATGCACAATCTATGACCATTATCTTTCTGAGTTTCTTTGAAATTTTATTTATAAGTTATTTGTCTGATTGGATCATGTAGTGAATGTTTACTGTGTTCTGTGTTCTTAATAGAAGTCATTTTTCCATATTCATACTCTGTAGATCTTTTTGCTTTCAGATCTTTATGATAAATCTTTTTGTGAAATGAATGTAATTTACTGAGTTTTTACTATATGTCATTTAGAGTTGTGGTCAGTGATATGTATAGATACATTATAATTATATAAATAATTTTAAGACAGCTTTATTTTCTATCAAAGAGATATCTGATATGTAAAAATAGTATATATTTAAGGAGTACAACTTGATATTTTGATTCATATACACATTGTGAAAATCACCACAATCAAGATAATTAACATATCTGTCACTTCTACATAACTTGCATTTTGTTTATGTATGTGGTAAGAAGATTTAAGATAAATCCTCTTTGCAAATTTGAAATACACAATACAGTATTAACTATTGTCACTGTGCTGTACATATAATGGAGAATTTTAAGCTCAAACAAAGTAGTTATTCATTCAAACTTCAGGGAACCAGTGTGAAGAAATGTCAGCATGTTAATATAGCATAAAATATACTTTAGCATTTATTTCTCAGTTTCATCTGAGGCTGACTTTATTTGTAATCAGTTGAAGTGAATAACAACTGCTATTAAAGTGAGTGGTTGAACATATTTTAGAGTGGTCTTGTAATATTGAATGGTTTGGTATTTGAATATTTTTAATAAAGAATAATTTGATTAATTTTAAAAAAGAGATGATCCTGGAGTTCTGTTTTAATGTGTAAACTTAACAGCTTTATTGTTCAGTAAACTTTTCCTTCCTTAATCTGTGTAAAGGTCTGAACATGAGAGACATTCCCCAAACTGCCCGTTTGTGAAAGGTGAACACACACAGAATGTGCCATTGTCAGTCACTCTGGCAACAAGTCCTGCACAGTTTCCTTGTACGGATGGAACTGACAGAATATCTTGCTTTGGGTCAGGGAGCTGCCCTCATTTTTTAGCTGCTGCTACGAAACGAGGAAAGATCTGCATATGGGATGTTTCCAAACTTATGAAGGTATGTTTTGATTTTGAAGTAATGGATTAATAACAGACAAAAAATCAGTTGTAAACTTAGGCTTTTCATTTGTTTAGGTGCACTTAAAGTTTGAAATTAATGCATATGATCCAGCAATTGTGCAACAGCTTATCCTATCAGGAGAACCAAGCTCAGCAGTTGAATCAAGAAGACCAACTTTGGCATGGCTTGAAGACTCCTCTAGTTGCTCAGATATACCCAAATTGGAAGGAGATAGGTATGTGAATTTGTTTTAATGGTGTTTATAGAAGTTAAGTGTTTTTTTTGTCCTAAATGTTATATTTTTCTAATTCTTGTTAAAGAGGCGAGAAAAATTATTAGATCAGGAGAATAGAGAATAATTGGTTGCTTGGAAATCTGATGGAGCTGTGTGATTTTTGAAAAAATATTCAGAAATGCCATAATCTGTAAATTGTACTTTATTTTCCATCTCAATCTGTGCCAATCGGAAATAACTGCTACATTGAAAAATAAAGTTTAAATAATGAGATGAAATCCTTGGATTACATATGTAATTTCACTTCCTACTAAATCTTTCATAGAGCACTTGAACCAGGTGATTTTTGTTTCCCCTTTTGTCATTAGCACCTTAAGTTACAGAAGTGCTAATGAATAGTGAAATAACCGGTGACGAGGCAGGATGACCTCAGTATTTAAAACAATTTATCATAGCAATGAGCTGAGGCATTATAATTAATTGCTATAGAAGTATTTTGGTAAAATTGCTGTGGTATATTTTCTTCCATTAAGCTAGTGTGACATATTCCTGATTTCTGTAGCTGTATTTGATCTGTGTGTGGGCAGGAGAGTCAATGTATGATCCCATTTCACCTATTAGCTCCCAAGAAAATGGCAGCTATGACTCTGAACTTGCCAGGATTATACAGTAACATTTGCAGTATTCTCAAGTGGGTAGAATGAAGTGTTTCATAAACTACTCAGCTTGTCTTAAAGCAATAGCAGCTACCACCTTATTTAAGATTCTGAAGGTAGCTGTGTGAATTGGAGCCTGTTTAACTGTGATCAGATGTCTTGATATACTGAAGAGATCTGTCTCTTCACTTGCAGGGGCTTCTTATGTTACTGAAGTATGAGAGGTATTACACTGCAGTCAGTGATTTAACATTTTATTTTACAATTCCTTTGATGGTGTGCATTTTCATTAAGAACCAATGTAAAACTTTATAGATGGAAATTATTTCATTAATGGAACTAATAGAAGATTCAAAACGTATAAGTTGGAAAGGTTACTTCTGTCTGTTCGCACTTGGTAATAGTATGTATAAATTATGGGTAGGTAAATGAATGTGGTCTGAGCTCTGGAACAGACTGAATTAAAGCTTCATGGTTATTCTCCATTATTATAAAACCCTGTGATATCTGGATTCGAAAGCAGCTGACACGTTGTTGTCTTTAGTTTTTTGACCACATTTGCCAATAGGACTGGAAAGTAAGTGTGCTTGATCTCTGTGATATTCTTAGAAGTTAATGGAAAGTTAATAGAAAGTTATGAAATTGGTGTGTCCTGGCATTCTGAACGCTGATTTTTAAATAGAACTTTTGTCTTGGAGTTTTATAGTTTGGGGACTAAAAATTGAATCAAGATATACTTCAGAGTTTACACACATACGCGTGCCCACACACAACACATACGTGGCCCTTGGTAAAATATACATTTTAGGTTAGGAAGTATTTCTGATGGACAAATATGTGGGAAAATGTACTTGAGTTGAGATATAAAATCTCAACTTCTTGGAAAGTTTTGATTAGCCTCTCCTGCTTTTAAGAAAGTTATAGTCTATGTAGGATAGAAGGACCGCTTTCTCCTAAGAAAGTGTGAAATGAATTATGCAGAAAGGTTACTTCAGTTTGGTGTGGTACTAGGGAGCTGAAGAAGTGGAACTTCATCCCTCACCTCAATGCCCCTCTCTGGTCTTTGCCTTTCCTGAGGTAGCAGGATTCCTGTTGGATTGATAGTGAATATAATGCACCAAACTACTTCTAGCTTTGTAGCACAGATACAATATTGGTTTTAAAATATACTATGTGCGTTTCATTAGCTTGAAGAATAATATGTTAATTGAAGAAATCACAGCTTAGTGAGGAAGTTAGTGCACTTGTTTTGTTTTTGACCATTTCTACTTAAGAGGCAATACTTATCTTTGTTATGAGTTTATTCAAGGAAGAATATTTATTTGGGAACATGTTTAATTTTAATGAATTAATATTTTGTCTCATTTGTTTGTTGTATCTTTCAAATTAACAAAAATTTCTTGAATTTATCTTTGAAGTTTATAGTAATAATATATCAGAACTAAAGTAAGTCTGTAATGTTGGTATGTTCAGTTTTCCAAAACACAGATAATCTTAAATCTTAACAAAACATTGAAAATAGTATTGTATTTTGCATGTCTATTACTTTACAAAAGATTTGTATTGTGTAAAAGACTTCAGTAAATCAAGTGTCTATGATATAAATAATGCATGTTTATTGTAGAAAAAATTGGAAAACAGAGAAATTACATGAAGAAATGTAGAGTACCCACAATTATTACACCATCCTGTTATGTTAACATTTGTGTGTATTTTTTAATGTGTATTTGGATATAGTTTTTCTTAGCTTGTGACCAATTTTTTTAAAAAAAGTTTTATTGAGGTATAATTATACCATAAAATTCACCCTTTTAATATACAGTCAATGATTTTACTCATGATTTACCATGTAATAGTATGAGAATTTTTCTATCACAAAATAATATTTAAAAAAAGATTATTGTATTTTGAAGACTTTCAGCAAAACTTTTTTTTTAATTGAAGAATCATTGATACACAGTCTTATGTTGGTTTCAAGTATACAACACAGTGGTTCAACAGTTTGCCCATATTAAATCCTCACCCCCACTAGTGGGTTACTATCTGTCAACATAGGAAGATGTTACAGAATCATTGGCCACATTCCCCATCCTGTGCTCCTATTCCCAGGACCAGTTTATATTATGACTGAGAATTTTGTGCCCCTTTATCCCCATCAGCCTCCCCACTCATCCACCCCAACCCTTCCCACATGGTAACCACCAGTCACTTCTCAGTAATTTTTTTGGGGAGGGGGGGCCAATCGGGTGTTTTATCTGACAACTCTTTGTAACATTCGTTGCACTTTCATTTCAAGACACCAGAATTCCTTCTTTAAAATATTGAATTTTTATTTACCCTTTTATCTCAGTGTAGCTGAGTAATTTTGGTTATTTTTCTTCATGTAAAAGTAAAAGTCCTTCTGACTTGAAACCTATTGTGTCTTCTTGGTTTGGACTTCATTCTGGCTAATTCCAGATCACTGATGTTTTCTCTGGAATTTATTTTTCCAGATATCTTTATTATTTCTCTGAAATCAGTCAATGTTTAAGTAGCTTGAGACTAAATAGCAGCTGATCTTAAACTTTTTAAAACTTTTTTTGTTGTTTTAAATTATAGCCCAAAGTTGGTTTATGGACAGTTACTACCACTTGAAAAAACTGAAACACAGAAAATCTATCAAAAATATCCAAGCAGGTTTTCCCCCCTAATATTTCAAACATTTTTTTGACAGAGATTACTAACTTACATATTATTTAAAATAACATTATAAATGCCTAGGTATTTCAGATGTAAGTGCAATATATTGTTCCATAAAGGGAGAAATAAGCGATATTTACTTCCTTCAAAATGCGTCTTTTTAGTTTTGTAATCGAGCTTATCAGAATTTTACAATTGCTAAAAAGTGCTATTGTTAGAGTACAGACACAGCCTACTATTGTGCTAGAGTGATCTGTAATTATATCCTTTTTCTTGTCTGTTAACAATGGAGTATGAAGATAAAGATGGATTCGCAGAGGAAAGCAGGGGGGTTTCTTTGTCATCTGAATGAAGAGCAAAAGAGGGACTATTGTCTTAACTCTTAACTGCTGAGTTCTTATAGTTTTCTGGCTTTTCAAGGAATTCTTAACAGCCCTTCCAAAACAAAACAAAAAAACCACAAAACAAAAATGAAATGCATGTGTGTGTGAGTACATGTGCGCACACACATATTTACACACCTTTCCATTTGATTTTAGGCTTACTTTCCTGAATTTAGTAATAGAGTAGTTACTAAAATTTCACTACTGGAAGCTTGTGCTTGATTTTATTAGCTGCATCTCCCTTTTATCCTTTTCATTTACCCAAACTATACCCAGTCAGATCTTAACAGCCTTCAAATTTCTACACATTCTATTGTAGATTCTTAGAAGTTTTCACACCCTATTTCAGACAGACATTTATTTAATGATTTAAGATAATCTATTATCAGCATTACTTAGTTATTATCTCAGACTATGTATATATCATTTAAGCCAATTTTTAATAGTTTGTATGATTTTTATGAGATGCAAAGCAATGACTGTTGGAACATTGTACTTTTCTCTTTGCTGTCTCACATTATATATACTTTTTTTCAAAATTGAAGTTAATTTTTATGTTGTCTTTTAAGCGATGACTTACTGGAGGATTCAGACAGTGAAGAGCATTCCAGATCAGATTCTGTGACAGGTATGTAAAAAAGTTAGATAATATATTTTTAAAGCCTTGAATTTATGCAGTTCTAGGTAAAGCTAAATACCATTTTATTCTAAATTTCTTAGTTAGTGCAAACTCTAAATTTTCACTAATATATTGGAGATCTTGAATTAGTATGTAGTGTTTCATACTTAAATTTTAAATGGTATGTATTTGATCCAAACAAAGTGACACTTCTCAATTTTTGTCACAAATATCAGGGAATTGACATTAAGCTCTTTAGAATGTGTTCAGTTTATTTGCATCATTGCATAATGTATTCTGTTATTATATAAAAGTAACACTAAAGTGTTTTATCCCCAAAAGAAAACAGCTAAATGGAGAATGAATTTTGAAGTATAAAATCGTAGACATTAAGGTATCAAGTAAATGCTTCTTTACTCATTGTCTTATGAAATATTAAGGCAAAAGAGTATGCTTCATATTTTAATGTTTACAGGCAAGGCTAACTGCATCTCAGAATAGTTTTACCATATTAGAATTCAATCCAAACTCTGTTACTTTTATAGTCTGATGGCATTTCCTAATGTGTAGTTATATTTACATGTGTTAGAGTTTTGGGAACTGGCTAATATAAAAATACATAAAGCATAGTACTTGGGAAGTAGCCAGTATTTTAAAAAAGTGACTATTATTAAATTGTGGGGTTTCTCTAGTGTCAAATCTCATGAACTTAAATCTCTGTAGAAGAGACATGGTTTTGTATAGTACAGTTATCCAAATTATAGTTTCATATCAAAGTAGCAAGTGCCCTCTAAATTCTAATGTGTCATGAAATCTTTTTGTAAAGCCATCAAACAATACATGACTGGTTGTTTTAAGAGGTCATTCTTAGAAGTGAAAAAAGCAACAAAAAAAATAGGAAAAAGTTTCCTGAATAATGTAATTAGCAAAAATTGAATAAATTTTTCTAGAAAAAAATGAATAAATTTCATTAAAAAAATTTTAGTCTGATGAAGAGACTGCTTCCCCCCCATTTTGTTATCCTTTTGCCCAAAGACAAAAGGACTATTTCATGTTTTTAATCTGATAAAGGATAGATAGTAAGCTGGTCATTGGTCAAATGGAGACAGCCTGATTAGAGCTTGAACTCTTCTACAAAACAGAAGAGTCTTCTTTCATCTTGTCAAGTCATTTAAACTCTTTGGGCTTCCATTTTTCCTTTGTAAAGAAGTGTTTGAACTAAATGTTCCTTTTCCTGCTCTCAAATTTTTTGATTCTAACTCTAACCTTTCTTTTTGTGTGCTATAACTTTGCTCTTTTCTCTGAGTCTAAGGATCTCAGTAGGTATTTTTGTAATTATGTATCTTTAGTCTATTTCCTTATCCCTTGTTTACTTTTATGTTTTTCATCTGTGTTTGTTCTCTCACACATCCTTTAATACCATGGTCCTGCTTACTTTACTTCCCAGTATCTTTTGTTGACATTCTATTATACCTCATTTAAGGTTGGGAGTATTGTCCTTAAGTAATATTACAAGTTAGCTATGGTAAGAGAAAAAAATCCTTCTAGTTCAAAATTTTTAACTGTGTCCTTTTAAGATTTGTAAGTAGTTCATTTACTTGTAGTAAAATTTGTGCAATAGTCCCCCCTTATCTGCGGTTTCACTTTCTGTAGTTTCAGTTGCCCCTGTTTGACCACGGTCTGGAAGCAGATGATCTTCCTTCTAACATACTGTCACAAGGCCAAAAGTAGCCGAACACTATGTCACAATGCCTGTTGTTTCTTGTGAAGAGTGGGAACAATGTTTGGCAGGAGGTTGAAGAAAGGTTCAAATTGAAATTTGATAGTTCTAGAAAAGCATCCAGATAAGACCTGATTGCTGGCCTCGGGAAATTTGGCTGACAGAACAGTGGGTCATCCTGCCTAAGCAAGCAAAATAAAGAAGGGTTTCCCAAAATGATTATCTGAATAATATTATACTGCAGGGTGTTCATAGGTATGTTGTGTAAAAATTTATTTTATGATCCAGTGGGTTTGAGAAAATCTGAGATAATACAGATAATCCTTGCTATGCTCTTTCATAGGTGTTGTAGTGCTTTGTCAGTCTTCTGAAGAAGATTGGATAGCATACGTGGTTTCCCAGGTGTTGATTAGATAGTTCAGAAGTGGCATAGTAATGGCCCTTGTGACATTTTCCTTTTTAATGAACAGTCTCACCTCACATGCCAGTTTACTTTGAATACTTCTTAAGTGTGTGAATATATGTAATTGATTGTTAATTTGTTTTATTTTAATATATATAGAGACTAAAATAGCTTGGTAATTGCCAATCATACTAAAAAAACATTTAAATAAGTTACAGTTTCAGTTTGGTCTAATAAATTGTTGAGCATCCTCAAGATTTATTATAGTGTACTATACATTCATAAAATCTCACTGCAAACTCTTAATTTCCAATTTAATTTCCATTAATTTTAATTTATACATTGGTAAATTAACTTTAATTTCAAATCTAAATTAGTAAAATAGAGTAAGTAGTGCCTAGCAATATAGAGAGACTGCATGTGAATATAGCTAAATGAATGGTTAAATAAATTTCATGTCTATATGTCTGTATCACATGCAACTTGTCTTCATTAGGACAATTAAAATGTTGAGTTTATAGTTAAATTTTTCTTCTGCTTAAACTAGAAATGGTTTTAGTGTTAGACAATAATAGTGACATGAAGTAAGAAGATTATACTCAAAAAATGGGAAATTCTGGGTAAAGCCATCAGTTAGCTTTTTAAAGATATCCTGAATGAAATAGTTAACAAAACTGGTATAAACAGAACTTGGAATATATCTTAAGTGTTTGATGGTCCGTGAATCACTTGCCCATTCCTTTACATGGGCAGCTTTCAAACTTGCATGCCCCACCTTGAATTATTTTACATTCATTTCCTTTATTCCTCTGTGTTCTTCTTACCTAAAATTGTAAAGCCAATTCCAATTTTATTTTTTATTTCCACGAGTTACCTAGAGTGATCTTTACATTCTTGTTGCTGATAATGTTACTGTCTGATAACAGTTTGTGCTACTGAGGAAAAAAACTGATTGACTGAAATTTTCAGTTCAGTATCAAGAGATTATACCTGGTTGAGGGGTTGACTGACATATATTGCAGGGTTTTCTGTAGACAGAGAGGGCATGTTTGGAGCATCGAGGCTGAGAAATGACTTTTGTGCTGTTAGGGGACAGCTTGAAGAGCACACAGACAAAGGGTCAGTAGGAGTAATAAAATGTAGTTGACTTAAATAAAGTAAAAATCAACAGATAAAACATAAGACACTTATATTCACTTTAAAATGATGAATTTTGGGAACTTTTTCTTTCTAGTTATTTTTTTCTAATCTGAGGTTGAAACTGAATTGCATACTGTGACAATGAACTGATAATTAACATGGTGAGGTGGGAGAGAGGTGATGATGCTCTGGCTCCTTTTAAGTGGCAGAAGAAGGGGAACTGAGATTACAATAATGTTTCATGGATTTTCTGCAAAGTGCATAAATGACATGTATAAATGGTATTGAGAGTTTTTTTGGCTTAGATTTGAAGGGCAGAAATCCTATTATTTTGATAATGATGTCTTAATTCTTTAATCCTTTTATTCTCCTAATTAAAGAAAAGAGGGGAGAGTTTGCTCACAAACTGTCAGGAGAATGTATTTTGAATTGAAAATGATTTGGGTCTCTTGAATACCTTTATGGTTTTTCTGAGTAGGTTTATTTCAAATACGATTTAATTTCCTTCAAAATACTTTACATTCTTCCATTGGCATTGATTGTGCAAGTAAAACTGAAAACATTCTACTGCAGATTTTGACTTAACATTCACAAGGCCATTTCTAATGAATATTGTTCCTTTTCAAAGGGCATACATCACAGAAGGAAGCCATGGAAGTGAGCCTTGATATAACAGCACTCAGCATTCTCCAGCAGCCAGAAAAACTTCAGTGGGAGATTGTTGCAAATGTGCTTGAAGATACTGTTAAGGATCTTGAAGAACTTGGGGCAAATCCTTGCTTAACAAACTCTAAGAGTGAAAAGACAAAGGAAAAGCACCAGGAACAGCACAACATTCCCTTTCCATGTTTATTAGCTGGAGGTTTGTTAACGTACAAATCTCCTGCTACCTCACCCATTAGTAGTAATTCTCACAGGTCACTGGATGGTTTAAGCAGAACTCAGGGTGAAAGTGTATCAGAACAAGGGTCAACTGACAATGAATCCTGCACTAATTCAGAGCTAAATTCTCCTCTTGTAAGGAGGACTTTGCCTATTTTGCTTCTTTATAGCATCAAGGAATCTGATGAGAAAGCTGGAAAAATCTTTTCACAGATGAACAATATAATGAGTAAAAGTTTGCATGATGATGGTTTTACAGTTCCACAGATTATTGAGATGGAGCTGGATAGTCAGGAGCAGCTGTTGCTGCAGGATCCACCAGTGACGTACATTCAGCAGTTTGCAGACGCAGCAGCCAGCCTTACCTCTCCAGATTCTGAGAAGTGGAGCTCTGTGTTTCCCAAGCCTGGGACTTTGGTTCAGTGCTTGAGGCTGCCAAAGTTTGCAGAGGAGGAGAATCTTTGTATAGACTCAATAACTCCTTGTGCTGATGGAGTTCATTTGTTGGTGGGACTGCGGAAGTGCCCTGTTGAATCCTTGAGTGCAATAAATCAAGTAGAGGCCTTGAATAATTTAAATAAATTAAACTCTGCACTATGTAATAGACGGAAAGGTGAGCTGGAATCAAATCTTGCTGTAGTGAATGGTGCAAATATTAGTGTAATCCAACATGAATCACCAGCAGATGTACAGACTCCTTTGATAATTCGGCCTGAGCAGAGGAATGTTAGTGGTGGATATTTAATACTTTATAAAATGAATTATGCCACTCGCATAGTGACTTTAGAAGAGGAGCCAATAAAAATCCAACATATCAAAGATGCCCAGGACACAATTACCTCGCTCATTTTGCTTCCACCAGACATACTGGATAACCGAGAGGATGACTGTGAGGAAGCTGTTGAGGAAATGCAGTTAGCCTCAAAGAATGGCATTGAGAGAGAAAAAAAGTCTGATATTTCTTCTCTTGGACACCTGGTAATAACCACTCAGGGAGGATATGTAAAAATACTAGATCTTTCAAACTTTGAAATTTTGGCCAAAGTGGAACCTCCCAAAAAGGAGGGCACTGAGGAACAGGACACATTTGTTTCTGTCATTTACTGCTCGGGCACAGACAGGCTGTGTGCATGCACCAAAGGTAAGCTATTGGTTTGTTTGTTGTTCTACAAATCTTACAAAGTCAGTGTATATGGCATTCGTTTATGTGCACATGTAGTATAAATTTTAGATCTATATAGATGGAGAGAAATTAATTTTTTTATAATGAAGTGATAAATCTTTCTACTGTTTTAACTGTTTTCAAAACTTTTTTCTACTGCCCTAGGTAAGAATTCTAATTGTAAATAAGTTAATAAGTCTTTCAGAAAGTATCTTTTCTGCTTTAACTTCAAGAAAGTAACATGCTGTTGTTTCTATGAGTCCCAACTCTGCATCTGCTTAAATTTGTGGCCTTGGGCAAGTTACTTTAAACTCAGTAAACATTTGTTTCTCTCTTATAAACTAGAGTAAGGCGGCTTTTTTCCAGGCTTGGAATAAAATAATGTATGTGAAGTTTCTGGCACAGTTATTGGTCCTTATTTCCTTCTGAAATAAAAATATTTAACAAATACTAGTTTTGAAAAATAAATTTTTCTTGTCTGATTTACTCTTAATCATTGGGTGATAGTGTGAATCAATTTTACAATGTCTCAAGCCCATATAGAGTAACAATGTGCAGTTTTTTTCCTAGTTTTCTTAATCCATTTATAAGTTGGAGAGATAAAGTAGTTTTTGAAAAGGATATTAACAGTATCGGGCAAAATGAGTAATCCTACTGATAGTTTAGTAGGAATTTAGGGCCAGGAGATAGTTGAAGCCTAGGTAACAATAACCAGTGGCTGGCAGAGGAATTGGGTTTGAGAAGTGTTGCACATTTCAACGGTGGTTCTGGTAGGAATTAACCTGAGGTTTTCCTCTCTTAAAAAAGATCTCAAGAGTTTGGCCAAGAAGTCTAATGGTGAATGTAGTGGTTCAGATTGCCTTCTTCGAAATAAATCTAGTGAAATAACAAGGGGAAAAAAATTTTCAAATATTGTCAAAACCCAACTAGATTAATTTAGAAAATGAGCAATGCAGAATAACTTTACACTAATAAAACTTTGAGTTAGAGTTGATAAAGTTCAGAAAAAAAACAATTAAAATACTATTTGGCACAAAAGTTAATTCAAATTTATTGATCAGGTATTTGACAGTTCATTGTTTTGAGAGCTTTACCTCTGTAAATTCTTTAAGTCATTACACTATTATTGTCTCCATTTTTCAGATAAGAAAACTGAGGGAAAAAGGTTAAGCAACTTGCCTAAGTTACAGAGTTAATAATGACAGGGTCAGCGTTCAAACTTGGTCAGTCTGTCACCAGAGTACTAAACTATATTATACTTCTAGAATGTAACAAAAGCGGAAGATTCACACATTGAACTTTTTGGAATCTTTTAATCTGATGTTTTAAAAAAATGAAAAACTTTAGCTTGCCATAGGCCATCCAAAATGGAGCTGAGTTAGGAACCTGAGTGACCTGGTCCAAGGCACATCTTTTTTTTTAAGTTATTTTTTATTAAGGTATTATTGATACACAATCTTAGAAAGGTTTCACATGAGCTACACTGTGGTTATTACATTCACCTATATTATCAAGTCCTCCCCACACACCCCATTGCAGTCACTGTCCATCAGCATAGTAAGGATGCTATAGAGTCACTATTTGTCTTCTCTGTGCTATACTGCCCTCCCTCTTGACACCCCCCACGTTATGTGTGTTAAAGATAATGCCAAGGCACATCTTTATAAGATATTAGTATTTTCCAGAAATACAGTTGAGTTTTATGATTTAGATTATTTGGTGAGATATGCTTTTGGTGACTCAAGGGAGAAATAGTATTTAAGCAGTAAAATAGATTAATATATTCTTGGAGTGTGGACAATGAAAAGTTCTAGGAAGTGGTCTCATGTGATAGGGAATTTATCCAGATGAAGGATGAGAAAAAGCCTGAGAAGTTAACCATTTAAAAAATTATCCCCCAGTTCTTAAAGGATTGACTGATCAAAGTGCATTTGAAAAGATGAGATTAATAATAATAAAGAGGAAAGCAAATTGATTATTTTAAATTGATATGTATGAAAGCTCATAAAGTAGGTCAAGATTTTAAAAAACCTTTCCCAACTGTGAATCAAATGGATGAGACACTGTCTTGAGTATATTCAAATAGCACAAAACTTTCTCATGGAGAATCATTGAGTCTTTTGATAAAAATCTACAGTTAATGTTGAAAGTTAATTTTAAGTAGTATTAATAATATACTAAAAAGTATATTTGATGCAGCTATCTTTGACTAAAATTCAGAAACAGTATACACGCATGTGAATGTGTACACATATATGTGAAACAAGGAAGCAAGGTCCTACCAGCCACCCTGACACAGCTAGCCATTGCAGAAATGTGAGCTACTTTCCCCACTACTGGGACATGGCTGAGGAATGGGGCATGGCACCTCGTTCCTACAGGCCACTCTTAGGAAAAATCAGCAACCTCTTCTTTCATTAAGCACTTCTCTGGTTATTAAAACTGTCTAGTTAGGTTCCAGGGTTCCAAAATAGTTAATTACTGTCACTCTTTCTAGTTCAGTAGTTGCTTTGATGGAGGTACTGACCTCTAGAACTTGGTACTCCACCGTTGGTAGAATGCCACTGGTGCCTGTGTTGATAATTTTTTTAAATACTTTTTTTGGAGTTATGTTTTGAGTGGTTTAACTTATCACAATCTGTTTAGAGTAATATAAACTTGATTATGATAAAATATAGAAACTTTGCTCTTATCATTTTCTGTACAAATGCAACCAAAAAGTGTTAGTTTCCAAAATCTTTATTAAAAAAAAAATTAACAAAGAAATGAGAAAAAAATACATATTTTTCTCATTTATCATTTCTGGTACTCTGCTTTTTCTTGTGAATTTGGTATTGGTTTCTTTCATCTTGAAGGACTTTCTTAATAGTTATTAAAAGGCAGGTCTACTAGAAAAAATTCAGTCTTTGTTTATCTGGAAATGTCTATTTCACAGTCTGGAGGAATAGTGCTGTATGTAGAATTACTGGCTAACTATTTCTGCAGTGTCATTCTGTTGCCTTCTGGTCTCCATTGTTTGTGGTAAATCAGACATTTATTTGCATTGTAATTTCCATATCTGTGATGACTTTTGTGGTAAATCAGACATTTATTTGCATTGTAATTTCCATATCTGTGATGACTTGTTTTTAATTTGCTGCTTTCAGGATTTTTTCATTGACTTTGGCTTTCAGCAGTTTGACTATAACTTATGCACTTGTGTATCTTTTTATATTTATCCTGCTTGAGGTTCATTGAACTGATTGGATTTGTACTGTAATGGTTTTCATCAAATTTGGGGAGTTATATTAAATTTGGGGTGATTATTTCATTGTGTTTGGCCTTTCTCTTATGCTTGATCTTCCCCTTAGGTCTCTAAGGTGCTTTTCATCTTCTAAAAATCTATGAAAAATATTTTATTCCGTTTGGTAAATTTCTGTTGATCTGTTTTTATTTCACTGATTCCTTCTACTGCTATCGCAAATCTGCTTTGAGCCTCTCTAGTGAATGTTTTATTTTAGTTATTTTACTTCTCAGCTCCAGAATTTCCCTTTTGTTCTTTTAAAATAATTTCTGTTTCTTTGTTGAGATTCTTTGTTGAGTCATTATCACCATGTATTCCTTTCATTAATATCTAGTTTCCTCCTATTCTATAAAAATATTTACAGTAGCTTCTTTGAAGTCTTTTCTGCCATATATAAATCTGGGGAAGATATTTCTCATCAATTTTATTTTTCTTAAGCATGGGTCACTTTCTGCATGTCTTACAATTTTTAATTTAATACTAGACACTTTCAATAACATTATAGAAACCGAATTCTTATTTTTCCCCCCTTTGGAGGTAGTTGTTCTGTTTGTTTGGTCCCCACGTGTATAAAATCTGTGAAACTGTGTCTTGGTCAGTGTGCAACCACTGATGCCTCTCCTCACTTTTTTTTCTGGTCTTAATTTTAAGCCTTATTTCTTATTTGTTACCTCTGTGCCCACACGGCTTAGTAGTCAGATAAAGATTTTAATAAGTGGTTATACCTTTCCCAGTAAGGTGGTTTTCCAGTGTGCCTGGGCTTTTGTTCTGTTTATGTTTTCTCTTATCCCCTCTCACATCCTTTCTGCATAGGCCTGTGAGCATGGTTGAGTGAGAATGTGTTGATGGCTTTGGCTACACCTAGTCTTTGCTACACGTGTGCAACCTCTGATCAATGTGGGATATGTGGAGAGTTTATTAAGCTCCCTGTGTTTCTTTCACTTCTTGTAACTGTGTGTTCAATTCCTGGTTATTTCCAGTGCTTTGCTTGCTCCATATAGGATCCCTACTTCAGGAAGCAGAGTTGATGAGGCTCATTTTCATTGCCACTGAGCCACTGTAAACTGACTGCTTTCCAAATGCAGTACCTTCTGGCAATAGCAGTTAATCTTATGCTTTTCACAGCTTACTCCACCCTCATTAAATGACAGTTTTGTCCAGTTTATAGTTGATTTTCAGGAAGAATATATGTCATCCTCCTTATGCTGTCCTGCTGGAAGTGAATCTCCAAATACTCTTGTTTGAATATACTTTTAACCATTAATTTTTGTCTGAAATATTTATTAACTTTGCTTTCAGTTTTTCTTTGATAGACATATGAAAAATAGAAATCCAGATTGCTTTCATTTCATTGTAAGTGCTTCAAGAAATTAAGAATCTTTGTTCAGTTTTGTTGCCACAAGTTTGGGCTGTGGATCTCAGTAGACCTAGTGTATCAGTTTCCTCATTGTACAGTGGCCACAGTAACAATCCCTACCTCAAAGGTTTTTGTTAAGACTAAATGTTAAACATTTAAAATAGTATCTTATACGTAAGTAAGTACTAAATAAATAACTTTTCACATATGTTTATGTATTTTCCATCTTCATAAAATTTAACTTTCAGTTTGCAGTTCCTTGGCAACTTAATCTCCAAATTCTTGGAGTTACAACTCATCGGTAGCTCTCTTTATCTGCTTATTTGTTTATCTATAGTGATACTAAAATATGTTCCTTAAGTAAATCGTATGTATGTTTACCCATTTTCCATGTAATTATGTTGATGGAATTTTACTACGCCATAGGTGGTGAGCTTCACTTTCTCCAAATTGGAGGAACCTGTGATGATATTGATGAAGCTGATATACTCGTGGATGGATCTCTTTCTAAAGGAGTAGAACCATCTTTAGAAGGTTCCAAACCTTTATCAAATCCTTCAAGTCCTGGCATTTCAGGTATGGTACTAACTTTTTAAATGATTTTTTTTAAATGCCAATTATTGTGATGTTCAGAGTTTTCTGAGTCTTTTATATAATCTTAAATATTATTTCATTATAATAAACTTGGTTACTTTGTTGAAAGAAATCATTTCCTCATTGATATTTGTTTATCAGGCTTGTTTTGTGTATTATTTATCATTTTTCTAGTAGTTAGAAATGTAAACATTAAAATAAGAAATGTTTCTTAAATTAACCTGTGGTATGTTGACCAATATTGGTGAAGTCACCTAAGAGGTAAAAACATTTCAGCTGATACAGAGCTTTATAGTTAGGGAGGGAAAAAAAACATACGAAAGAGAAAAGAGTTCATTAATAAGAATAAAGTCAGTGGAATGGCTAAATTTACTAATATTGGTAGTGGAATTGGAAAGCTGAAAATCTCTTTTCTTCCTGGGGTGGTATATTCAGACCTTTATCATATCACCCCATTAGGAACCTTTAGATAGGCTTCTTTTTGTTTGTTTATTGTTTTTACCTTTCTTCCCTCCATGTTCTACATTGCCCTCCAGAACCATTTTTTTTAAAGAAGTAACATTAGTATGTTACTGCTGCTTAAAAGTCTTTCTTTGTGGACTTTTATAAAGTAACTCTAGCCTTCTCAGTGTCCAGTTACAGTAAACTTTTTATGATTTCTTAAGTGTATAATTCAGTTTCACGCTCTTCATGTTACACTAAGCTCTTGTTCCCTACTCTTTATGCCCACAGTCCTTTTGTGTTTCCATAGCACTATTATGTTTTACTCTTAGCACTTAACTCATTTTATCTTTTGAATCTAGCATTTAAAAGAATTAATCTTTAGTGAAAAGTGTGTTTGAACTCACATGGATTCCAAATAGAAATAATACATAAAGTTGCTATTTGATCTTTGTGAATGCTTATGTTTGGGCATTTGGTCATTTGTCTTTGCACCAAAGGCAAACTTCTAGTGATTGCTAGTATAATGTATGTTAACTTTAGTGGTAATTAGTGTAATATATGCTCATCTTTACTATCTTATATGTCAGTGTTTCTCAGTCTAAGCACTATTGACATTGTGAGTTATATGATTCTTTGTTGTGGGAGGACTGTCCTATGCTATATTAGCAGGATATCTGTCTTCTACCTACAAGGTTCCAGTAGCAGACACAGTCACCCCCATCCAAATGGCCCTTAGGAAGCAAGACTGTCTCCTGGTTGAGATAACTGACTCATGTCTCTTGCTATAATTTAATTAATCAAGATTTGATTGTCTTAACTATATAACTTGTGAATACTGACAAGCTAATATACTCCTGTTTTATAGGTTACTGATATTAATAGAAAAGAATTTTCGTACAGAGTCCATAAAAATACTCTTTAGTAGAGAGAAGATGAATTAGATTATAAAGAAGTAAATAATATAAAGAAGGGATGTTTACAAACCATATTTAATACATTCTTAGTCAAGTTTGAAAAGCTGTAAGCTTTGAGAGAGAAAATGTGGTTTGAAGTACTGTTGTAATAATTTTATAGAACTTGGTATAAATTTTCTTTGTGTAAATATTACCAACCTACTAGATTTCATATTTCAGTCTTTTTAAAAAGACTGTTTATTGTTAATTGGAATAAGAACACCACCCTTTCAACTTTGGAATCTAGTATTAGACATTTCACAGATATGAATACATGTTTTTGTAAAAGAAAGCTACTCTCTCTGAAGCAGGTTGTTACTCTTGTTACGCTGGTATGTATACAAGATAATTTTTAACTACCACAGAAGTGAAAATTATTGTTGAAGCTTTTGGTTTGTAAGTATTTGCCATGAGTAGAGCTTCGCCTTTTTAAAATTACTCTTTTTTATAGAAAGAGACGGCAGATGTTATTTGCTTGCTGATGTTTTAGCATTTTGACTTGTAAATAACAAAGTCTAAAAGTTAATTACTGATCTGATGTAAGTTTGGCTTGCATTTCAACACCACTACTTTTTTGGTCCTTATTAACTTAGGGCTAGTTAAAGCTCTTCTAATAGGTTAAGTTTGGGTTTCTCCAGTAGCAAATACCCTATCTGTAACTTAAAATATATTCAAGGTGGGTTTTTCTTATGGCTGTTATGTAGTCAGCACTAGTTACTTTAGTTGTATATAGGTAAAGTATCTGAGCCCACATCATTAACTTTCAGGATATTTGTCAAGGGTTGTAATCGACTAGACAAAAAACATTAATTAAAACTTCTGGTTTTTTTATTTTTTTGGATCTATTTCAAATTCTGCATTCGCTGTTAAGGAGTTGATTTATTGGTGGACCAGCCATTCACCCTTGACATCTTGACATCTCTAGTGGAGCTAACCCGCTTTGAGACTCTCACTCCTCGGTTTTCAGCTACTGTTCCTCCGTGCTGGGTGGAAGTGCAGCAAGAACAGCAGCAAAGGAGACATCCGCAGCATTTGCACCAGCAGCACCATGGAGATGCCGCTCAGCATACTCGAACCTGGAAGCTGCAGACTGATAGGTAAGACAGTTTTCCAAGCTATTTAGTTTTAAATCTATATTGGATATTTGTTAGAGGCATCAGTACTGTTTCTCTTAACTTTTGTATATTAATAACTTTGTTCTCCTATTTGTCCCCTTAATTTTAGAAATAGCTATATTTTTAACTGTAGGATAAAAAAATGAGAGTAGCCCACCATTACAATTAGGTTGGTCATTCAATCCACAAATTTAACAAATATTCAATTGTTTCTTTTGTGCAGGCATTCTTGTAGGCACTGGTAATATGACTCTCATGGAATTTATATTCTTTTGGGGATTGACAAATAGGAAGCAGGTTTATGTAGTCTTATCTCCTATGTATGTACTATATATATCTGCTATATATGTAGTCATAAAGGCTGTGAAATATGTTAAAACAGTACAATGATAGAGTAGTTGTTGGATGTGTACCTGTGTGTGTGAGTGAAAGAAAATGTGTATGATATTTTTTGAATAAGGGGCTTCAGGCTTCCATGAAGACATTAATTCAGAGGCAATAGCAAGTACAAAGACCCTGAGGCATATGTTTTATGAATTCTAGGAAGAGCAAGAAGACCAGAATTTGAGCACAGTGAACTTGGGGAGAGTGATAGGAGGGGGCGAGGTGAAAAGAGGTAGCTGGGAACCAGATCATGAATGTCTTTATAGGCTTTTTAGTGAGACTTTTGTGCTGAGTGAGATGGAAAAATGTTAGAGGGTTTTGAATACAGGAGTGATGTGATACAATTTACATATTAGAAGGCTACAGTCAGATTATTATGTTGATGACATTATGAGTGGTTGTGGTGTATATGTTGGGGAGCAGCAGTAGAAGTGAGAATTCTAGTTGGGATGCTATTGCCGCAATCCACATGAAATGGTGATGGTAGCTTGGGCCGTGATAATAGATGGTGGAGAAAGTGAAAAGAGTGGTCAGATCTGGGTATAATTTGGAGGTAGAAGGAATATTACAGGCTGATGTATTAAACATCTTGTGTGAGAGAGAAGAGTCAGGGATGACTCTAAGATTTTCAATTTAGCTAATTGAAAAATGGAATTTCCATTTACAGAGATTGGAGTGAGTAATCAAGAGGTTTGGGTTTATGATAAATTTGAGATGTCTAGTCATATTTGGATATGAGTGTGGATTTAAAGGAGGAGTGTGGTTTGCAAATTTTTATTTTTCAGTATATATATAGAACTTAAAAAGAAGTTCATATTTTATAATGCAGATTCTGAAGACCACACTCAAAGATTTAGGGTGGGGCCCGGAAACAAGCAGGTAATGCCAATGCATAATATAGTCCACACTGTAAGGAACAAGTATTTATTGGAATATATATTTCCAAGGCAGGAGTCAATTCCTAAGGTAAGGTCATTCATTGCTCTACTTTTAACCTCTGTTGAGAGCTGCTTATCTTTTCTTCTAACCTCACTGAGAAACATTAAGTTTTATTAGAGGCTGCAAATCAAAGAGTATGGAAGGTGATATTAATGATAATATGGTTATGGCCAAAGTAAGCTTTTTGCTTTATTTAGCATTTTCCCCCTTATTTAACAGCAACAGCTGGGATGAACATGTATTTGAATTGGTTCTACCTAAAGCTTGTATGGTTGGACATGTGGACTTCAAATTTGTTTTGAACTCAAGCATCACCAGTATTCCACAGATACAAGTGACACTTCTGAAAAACAAAGCTCCAGGCTTAGGGAAAGTCAATGGTAAGAATAAACCAAAATTTATGTTTGAAGATTTTTTTTCTTAAAAAAACAAATTTTCAACTTGGCTGTCTAGGTTTGGCACCCCCACCCACATTGCCCGCACACCCCATGCTATTTTCCTGCTCTACTTTTGTAGTAGTTTTATTTAGAGGAGTTAATCTTGAGAACATTTCAGAGCTTTTCAGTAGCTCAGAATTGTTCATAATTGCATAAACTTGAGTAATTTAACTATGCTTTTGGGGAAATGTAATTAATTCCTTTGTGAATTAGTTTCATATTTAGCATTGCTAGACTTACGCACTTCTCTTCCTAAGAGGCTTCGTTGGGAAAAGAACTTTGTTATGAAAGTTACATATTCTTTTAAGGTTGTTAGTGAAACCAATGCAGGTTTCTGTAATGTAGGAAATATGCTCATGTTTGTTTATCTTCCTTACGAGATTTTTATATATTTAGTTATTAAAATAGATTGCACATATTGAGCATATTGGGAACTAGATGTTATGTCTCAGTAATTCCTCTGTAATAGATAAATTTACAAGGCTGGAGATAATTTTAGATCAAAATGGCTACTTCACATCAGGGAGTGAAGACATTGAAACCTGAAAAATTTCCTCCTTCAAAAATACATATGTGTGTGTTGGTGTTTGTGTATATTTGTGTGTGCTTGTGTGTTTGTGTGTGTGTGTGTGTTCTTTGGAGTTGTGACAGATTTGTATTTGAGTCATTGGTATTTTTAACACTGCAGGGTGCTTATACTCTGCACCCTGGGTAAAAATTTCTAGTTTAGTTGCCAGCAAATTGTTTCTTCAGGAGAATATTTTACTAACATTAAAAGAGAGGAGATTATGTGAAACAATTAATTGAATTTAATTTTCTTCCTCTCCTGACAACCATTTTATAGCATCTGTGATGAAAATCACAGTAGTTCCCAGTTTAACAGAAAATTTTAGAATTTTAGGCATATAAATCATTGATACTAAGCAAAATTAAGTTTACTAATATTTTTATCCTCTAGAAACAGCAGTAGATAGGCAGATCACCTTTCCTTTGTCTCCAGCTCTTAACATTGAAGTGGAACAAAATGGGAAACCGTCCCTGGTTGATTTGAATGAAGAAATGCAGCACATGGATGTAGAGGAATCACAGTGTGAGTTAAATAATAGAGCTGTTGTCCATGACAGTAAAAGGAATAGTGATCCACATGCATCATGTTGTGCAGAGATTACCTTATGGCTTGCAAAAACCTGGTTTAAGAATATGGTTAAAAAATAACCTATATTTCTGCTTTGGCAATATTCTTAACTTTCAGCTCATCTTTGTGAAAACAATTGCACTAATAATTCGCATTCTTGTTTCTTAATATCTTGGGATTTGAAATCATGTCATGATTTTGCAATCTTTTTCTTTGAAAATCAAGGTGAACGAAAATATTATGGGAATGGAAAGCAACATAATGTATCAGATAATTTATTATAGTTCCTTAGCATGATAGTGAATTCTTACTTGAACACATTCTAAATACGGTATTTTGTATGGTGGTATATATGTAAATGGGATGGATATTTGCTTGTTAAGCATCCCATTTTAAATTGCAAACTAATTTAAAAGAAAATGTGCATTTTCTTTTTAGGTCTTAGATTATGTCCATTTTTAGAAGATCATAAAGAAGACATTCTGTGTGGGCCAGTATGGCTTGCGAGTGGCCTTGATCTATCAGGGCATGCTGGGATGCTGACGTTAACAAGCCCAAAACTTGTTAAAGGTGAAGTAACATATTTTACAAAAGTAGAATAAATAATGCCATAATTATGAAATTAAAAAAAATTTTAAGATTAAAAATACTGATCTCAAAGTAAAATCTTGTTTTGTTTGAGATTTTCGTTAGCAAGTCCATCAGTTTTCTGGTAACTGAGGTCATTTCCTCTCATTAAGTGACTATATTGTATGTGAAACTATGATCCTACTGTTTGTGTCTTGGAGCTCTCAGTACTTTTTTTGAAAAAGCATAAGGAATATGAATACAGGGTGACTTAGTGTCATGTTAACAGCTCTTCCAAGTAACCAGACATCATCTTTGTAATGTTTGTCTTTCCCATCAATGTAAAATCCTGTGTCTTTAGAGTGTTCGTTGTATATTGTTATATCTTAAGAGAGTTTTTTATGAAAGAGTTTTGATGGTATCCTATGTAAAAATTCCCTGTCTCAAATAAATACAAATTATTATTAATATACATTTAAAAATAATTCGCTATTGTAGACATATTATGTACTGCCAAGTAGAAATTTTCTTTTAGTTTTTGTGTCCTAGAGGTGAATGAAACCAACAAACAAAACCCCTAGCTTGATTATGAAAGTAAATTTGGAGGTGGATTGAGGTGTGGAGATCCTTCCCCAGATCTAGAAAATATCTGACCACCTAAATAACAGCTATTTTAATTTATATACATTCCCTTTATATTAAACATTTGTCCCATTCACACACTTAACTTTAGTTTCAGACATACTATTTAGACAAGTTTTAATGTATCCTCCTGACTGCATTTCATTCATTTATTAAATTTATGAGACCTCCTGATGTGTTAGGCCATATACTGGAATACAATAGTAAGCAAAACTAGTAAAATCGCTTATATTGCTTAAAGTGTGAGTTGGTTTTGTTGAGTGAGGATGTGAAACTTAAATTTTAATATGAAAATAAAAATGTTGACTTTGACAGACTGGAGGATGGAATTATATCACATTATTTTAAAAGACTAAATAATTTAAAGTGTCCATTTTCCTAGATTTACTGAATGTCTTTGGAGGTGGAAAAACGATTGCTAAATTTTTATGAAAGAATAAAAGGACGATAAGGGTCAAAGACGTTTGGAAAAAAAATACTGAGAGGGTGGTTTTTGTCAGATATTAGACATAGGACAATACAGCAATAAGAAGAATAGTGTATTTGAATTATTCAAACTATGTTGAATTCAAACTACATTATTCAAACTACTCTGTGCTAGTACAATAGGCAGACAGATTGGTGGAAAACAATAAAGATCACTTCGTAGTAACAGATATAATATCTATCAAGGCAGTAATGGACGGTTTGCTGATAGATGTATTAATTTGAGGGCGTTTTTGTAGTATGTTTTACATATATAGTATAATATCTCAATTTAGTTAAAACAAGAGCAAACATACTGGTAATAATAATAGCAAACTATTCATTGTTTCTTTTGTGCAATGAACAGTTAGAAGTGTTTTAGATACCTTTGAGGTAGGCACTGCTGTTCTCATTTTACATTTAAAGGCACTGAACCGTTAGTTTGTTGCATGCCTAGTAAGTGGCAGAGCCTTTACGCAAACCCAGATAATGACTCCAAAGCCTGTACTTTTTCAGCTGATAATACTATAATGCTTATGTGTATGTGTGTGCACACAAATGTGTGTGCATGCATGCATAAAAAGATTGGGTGGACAAAACTCAGAATTAAAGATGGTGTGAGAGGTGAGACAGAGGCCTCCCAAAACCACATATAATATGAAAATAGTTAATGCAACTAATCTTAAAAGAGCAACAGGAAAGAAGGTTGCCCCAGATTGTATACACCTAGAGAAAAGAACAGACCTAATGGTACAAAGTAATGTACCAAAGCCATGATCCGGCAGGACCCAAGCCCTTACCCATCCCAGCTCACCAGCGGGAGGAAGAGAAGTGGAGTTGGGAGGGGCCAGAGGCCTAGGACAGCTAAACACCAGCCCTGGAGATCTGCTCTGGGAGCATGAACCTACATTGCAGATGGTCTGGAGATTAGTGGGGTTGGAAAGCTAAGACAGGTGGAATATTTGGAGAGACTGAGATTCCAGCCACTTGTGGAAAACAGGGATCCACAACCGGCTGCTCTGGGACAAAAGAAAGGTGGGCAGTCTGAGCGACTTAATTAACAGCAAGAGGGCTGCTAAAGGGGCAAGGATTGCACAGAGCTGGCTGCTCAGTAAAAAGGACAGGTGGACAGAATTATCTGGGCATACTCTGCCCAGCAGGTTGGGAACTTACAGGAGCTTCAGGTGCTCCATCCACCAGACTGGCTGTGCAGCTCCGAGGGACCCCACCATGATATGCAGCCTGCTGTGCCTTCCTCCTGGCCGGCACCGGCTCACAAACCAGCTGCCCCTAACATTGCACCACGCCAGGCCAGTCAGAGGGCGACCCTACCTATGGCAGCTGCAAGTGCACAGCATAGAGGATTCTCCCTGCGTGCTCAACACACTGGCCCTGGCAGTGGAGAAAGGCACTGCATCCGGGAAGCAGGAAAGACCTCTTTCCTCCCAACAGGCAACGGTGGCAATCCCCTGTGACAACTGCCATTGCTCCAGGAACTAAGCAGCGGCAGAAAGTAGACTTCTGGGCACTACATGGCGCCAACTACAAATATGAAATGTCAGAGAAACCTGGTTGAAACCAAAATCCCACAAAGACCAGAAAGAGTGCCCAGTGAAACTGAACTCATCAATCTTCCTGCAAGAGATTTCAAAATAAAAATCATAAACATGTTCAAAGAGCTACAGAAAAATATTCAAGAACTCAGGGAAGAATTCAGGAATGAGATTCAATCATAAACAGTACAGTTTCTGAAGTGAAACAGTGGAGTGATACAGAAGCAGAATAGATGAAGTAGAGGAGACAGTAAATGAAATAGAAATTAAAGAACAGGAATACAAAAAAGCTGAGGCACAGAGACAAAAAAGGATCTCTAGGAATGAAAGAATATTGAGAGAACTGTGTGACCAATCCAAATGGAACAATATTCACATTATAGGGGTCCCAGAAGAAGAGGAGAGAGAAAAAGGGACAGGAAGTGTTTTTGAGGAGGTAATTGCTGAAAACTTCCCCAGTCTGGGGAAGGAAATAGTCTCTCAGGACATGGAGGTAGGTGTGCAGATCTCCCAATGCAAGGGACCCAAGGAAGACAACACCAAGACATATAATAATTAAAATGGCAAAGACCAAGGATAAAGACAGAGTTTAAAAGCAGCCAGAGAGATAAAAAGTTCACATTCAAAGGAAAATCTCAACAGAAACCTTACAGGAGAGAGTGGAGTGGCATGATATGTTTAATCCATTGAAACAGAAGGACCTCAAAACAAGAATACTCTATCCGGTAAGATTATTATTTAAATTTGAAGGAGGGATGAAACAGTTTCCAGATAAGCAAAAGTTGAGGGAATTTACCCCCCTTAAACCATGTCTACAGTATATTTTGGAAGGACGACTGTAGATGGAAGTGTTGCTAAGGCTAAATAACTGGCACCAGAGGAAATAAAACTACAGTAAAGAAAGTAAAACGAGTAATGAATAATCAGATACAAAATCAAATCAGCTACCCTCAAAGTCAGTCAAGGGATAGACGAAGAGTACAGAATATAATAGGAGGAAGGAAAAGGACGAAAAAAAAAAAGAACCCTTAGATTGTATTTCTAATAGACTAGTAAGTGAGTTAAATTAGACTGTTAGATGGTAAGGAAGTTACCCTTGAGCCTTTGATAAACATGAATCTAAACCCAGCAATGACAATAAGTACATACCTATCAATCACCCTAAATGTAAATGGTCTGAATGCACCAATCAAAACACAAAAAACAAGACCCGTTCATGTGCTGCCTACAAGAGACTCACTTTAAACCCAAAGACATACACAGACTAAAAGTGAAGGGATGGAAAAGATTTCATGCAACTAATAGGGAGAAAAAAACAGGCATTGCTGTACTTGTATCAGATAAAATAGACTTCAAAACAGAGAACGTAATGAGAGACAAAGAAGGACATTATGTAATGATAAAGGGGTCAGTCCAACAAGAGGATATATATCTAGGTTATCAAGTTTGTTAGTATATAATTTTTCATAGTATTCTCTCATAATTCTTTGTATTTCTCTGGCGTCCATAATGATTTTTCCTTTCTTATTTTTGATTCTGCTTATGTGTGTAGACTCTCTTTTTTTCTTTACAAGTCTGGCTAGGGGTTTATCTATTTTGTTTATTTTCTGAAAGAACCAGCTCCTGCTTTCATTGATTCTATTGTTGTATTCTTCTCAGTTTCATTTGTTTCTGTTCTAATCTTTATTATGTCTCTCCTACTGACCATTATAAATATCTGTGCATCCGACACAGAAGTACCTACATATGTGAAAGAAATACTAACAGAATTAAAGGGGGAAACAGAATACAATGCATTCATCTTAGGAGACTTCAACATACCACTCACTCCAAAGGACAGATCAACCAGACAGAAAATAAGTAAGAAGACAGAAGCACTGAACAACACATTAGAACAGATGAACTTTACAGACATCTTGCAGAACATTCCACCCAAAAGCAACAGGATTCACATTCTTCTCAAGTGCACATGGAGTACTTTCAAGAATAGATTATATACTAGGCCACAAAAAGAACCTCAGTAAATTCAAAAAGATTGAAATTGTACGAACCAGCTTCTTAGACCACAAAGGTACGAAACTAGAAATAAATTATGCAAAGTAAAAGAAAAAGACCAGAGACACATGGAGGCTTCACAACATGCTCCAAAATAACCAATGGATCAGTGACCAAATAAAAACAGAAATCAAACAATATATGGAGACAAATGACAACAATAATTCAACACCGCAAAATCTGTGGGATGCAGTGAAGGCCGTGCTAAGAGGGAAGTATATTGCAAAACAGGCCTACCTCAGGAAAGAAGAACAATCCTATATAAGCAGTCTAAACTCACAATTAATGACAATAGAAAAGGAAGAACAAATGAGGCCCAAAGTCAGTAGGAGAGACATAATAAAGATTAGAACAGAAGTAAATGAAACTGAGAAGAGTAAAGCAATAGAATCAATGAAAGCAGGAGCTGGTTCTTTCAGAAAATAAACAAAATAGATAAACCCCTAGCCAGACTTGTAAAGAAAAAAAGAGAGTCTACACACATAAGCAGAATCAGAAATAAGAAAGGAAAAACCATTATGGACCCCAGAGAAATACAAAGAATTATGAGAGAACACTATAAAAAATTATATACTAACAGACTTGATAACCTAGAAGAAATGGACAACTTTCTGGAAAAATACAACCTTCCAAGGCTGACCCAGAAAGAAACAGAAAATCTGAATAGACCAATTACCAGTGACGAAATTGAACTGGTAATCAAAAACCTACCTAAGAACAAAACGCCTTGATCAGATGATTTCACTGCTGAATTTTATCAAACATTTAGTGAAGACATAATACCCATCCTCCGTAAAGTTTTCAAAAAAGTGGAAGAGGGAATACTTCCAAACTCATTCCATGAGGCTAGCATCACTCTAATACCAAAACGAGGCAAAGACACCACAAAAAAAGAAAATTTCAGACCAATATCCTTCATGAACATAGTTGTAAAAATCCTCAGCAGAATATTAGCAAACTGAATTCAAAAGTACATCAAAAATATCATCCATTATGATCAAGTAGGATTTACTCCAGGGATGCAAGGATGGTAAAATACTCAAAAATCCATCAGTGTCTTACACCACATCAACAAAAAGGACAGAGACTACATGATCATCTCCATAAATGCTGAAAAAGCATTTGACAAAATTCAACATCCATTCAAGATAAAAACTCTCAACAAAATGGGTATAGAGGGCAGGAGCTCAAATTAATAAAGGCCATATATGACAAGCCCACAGCCAACATTTTACTTAATAGTGAAAAGCTGAAAGCTTTTCCTTTAAGATCGGGAACAAGACAAAGATGACCACTCTCAACACTTTTATTCAGCATAGTTCTGGAGGTCCTAGCCATGGCAATCAGACAACACAAAGAATAAAAGGCATGCACATTGGCAAGGAAGAAGTTAAACTGTCACTGTTTGCAGATGACATGGTATTGTACATAAAAAACCCTAAAGAATCCACTCCAAAACTACTGAAACTAATATCTGAATTCAGCAAAGTTTCAGGATACAAAATTAATACACAGAAATGTGTTGCATTCCTATACATCAATGATGAACTAGCAGAAAGAGAAATCAGGAAAACAATTCCATTCACAATTGCATTAAAAAGAGTAAAATACCTAGCAATAAACCTAACCAAGGAAGTGAAAGACCTATATCCTGAAAACTACAAGACACTCTTGAGAGAAATTAAAGAGGACACTAATAAATGGAAATGCATCCCATGCTCTTGGCTAGGAAGAATTAATGTTCTTAAAATGGCCATCCTGCCTAAAGCAATCTGCAGATGCAATGCAATCCCTATCAAAATACCAATGGCATTATTCAACGAACTAGAACAGATAGTTCTAAAATTCATATGGAACCACAAAAGACCCCAAATAGCCAAAGCATTCCTGATAAGGAAGAGTAAAGCTTGGGGAATTATGTTCCCCATCTTCAAGCTGTACCACAAAGCAACAGTAATCAAGACAATTTGGTACTTGCACAAGAACAGACCCATAGACCACTGGAACATACTAGAGAGCCCAGATATAAACCTAAGCATACATGGTCAATTAATATAGGATAAAGGAGACATAGATATACAATGGGGAAGTGACAGCCTCTTCAACAGCTGGTGTTGGCAAAACTGGACAGCTATATTGAAGAGAATGAAACTGGATTATTGTCTAACCCTATACAGGAAAGTAAATTTGAAATAGATCAAATACTTAAATGTAAATCATGAAATCAAAAAACTCTTAGAAGAAAACATAGGCAAAAATGTCTTGAATATAAACATAAGCAATTTTTTCCTGAACGCATCTCATCAGGCAAGGGAAAGAAAAGCAAAAATGAACAAGTGGGACTATATCATGGTAAAAAGCTCTGTACAGCAAAGGGCAGCATCTGCAGAACAAAAAGGCATCCTACTGCATGGGGGAATATATTTGTAAACAACTTATCCGACAAGGGGTTAACACTCAAAATATATCAAGTACTCACATACCTCAAAACCCAAAAAGGAAATAACCTGATTAAAAAATGGGTTGAGGATATGAACAGACACTTCTCCAGAGAAGCAATTCAGATGGCCAACAGGCATATGACAAGATGCCCCACATCGCTAATCATCAGAGAAATTCAAATTAAAACCACAGTGAGATATCACCTCACAGCAGCTAGGATGACCAAGATTGAAAAGATTAGGAACAACAAATGCTGGCGAGGATGCGGAGAAAGGGGAACCCTCCAACACTGCTGATGGGAATGTAAAGTAGTTCAACCTTTGTGGAAAGCAATATGGACATTCCTCAAAAAACTAAAAATAGAAATACCATTTGACCTGGGAATTCCACTCCTCGGAATTTACCCAAAGTAAGCAAGATCTCAGATTCAAAAAGACATATGCATCCCTATGTTTATTGCACCACAATTTACAGCAGCCAATATATGGAAGCAACCTAAGTGTCCATCAGTAGATGAATGGTTAAAGAAGATGTGGTACATATACACAATGGAATATTATTCAGCCATAAGAAAGAAAGAAATTCTACCATTTGCAACAACATGGATGGAGCTATAGGTATTATGCTCAGTGAAATATGTCAGGCAGGAAAGACAAATACCAAATGGTTTCCCTCATTTGTGGAGTATAACAATGAAACAAAACTGAAGGAACAAAATAGCAGCAAACTCACAAACTCCAAGAAGGGACTAGTGCTTACCAAAACAGATGGGTGGGGGAATGCTGGTTTGGAGGGACGGAGAATGGGATCGAAGGGTATTATGATTAGCTTACATGGTGTGTGTGGTGGGGTCATGGGGAAGACAGTGTACCACAGAGAAGATAAGTAATGACTTTGTAGCATCTTACTACACTGATGGACAGTGATTGCAATGGGTTATGGGGGGGAACTCGATAATATGGTTGCATAAAGCAAGAACATTGTTTTTCTTGTGAAACATTCATAGGACTGTATATTGATATCTTAATTAAAAAAATTTATAAAAAGAATGATTGGGTAGATATAACATAGTTATGCCATCATTAATGTATGTGGGTGGTGCCTTAATGATAGTTTCTGCTTTGTGTTTTCCTGTAGTCACAAAATTTCTATTATTAAAATAAGTAACTTCATTGGGGAAAAATATGCCAAATGTTTGTAACAACTATTTCAGCTTTTCTGCCTTACAACTCCTGTGCTTTTTGTTCTTTTGCTATGAACATCTTTTGCTAACAACAGTAAGGTTGTTTAACCATATTATACTCGAGTTGTGTAGTTTGGAAATTTTGACTGTATTTTTCTTTTTATGTAATTAAATATTTAACTTGCTTTATGAAGATGAAACAGTGGGCTTTTTTGGTGATTCAGCTAATCATCCCCTTTTATGCCACTCCTCTAGGTATGGCAGGAGGTAAATACCGTTCATTTTTAATCCATGTCAAGGCAGTGAATGAAAGAGGAACAGATGAGATCTGTAATGGCGGCATACGCCCTGTAGTAAGACTTCCATCCCTAAAACACCAGAGTAACAAGGGCTATTCACTTGCTTCACTCTTGGCAAAAGTTGCAGCAGGCAAGGTATGAAATAGTGTCATTTTGAAATGTAACAATGCTTTTTGAACCATTGTGGATGAGATTGGACACACTAGTTGGAAAAGTATGACCCTTTGTTGATTTTTCAGTTGACATTGGGTTTGTATTTTTCCTCTCAATGACTTAAAAAATTAAGAAGAAAATATGTCGAATTACCTTTAAGCAAACTACGTAACATTTAATAAAGTATGCTCAGTAGGGGCTAATTGTTAGCAGGCACTTCCCCTTATAATTATTTTAGGCCATAATTCTTATTTCCTTAGGTGTGAGTTTGTTTTTATGCCCACTGCTGGTAACTCATCACTTTTTTTTTGCAAACATTTGGGAAGATGAAGGAAGAGAAGCTTGGAAGTGATTTTAGAGAGTTATATCCTGATTTTCATGGTTGATTTTTCTATAACTAGCTGTGTATAATGCAGTTTTTATTTAATTTTCTTGGATTGTTTATTCAAAATGATTATGGATTTTTCCTGAACTCTGGAGACTTTCTCTGTCATCAACATTCATAAGCAATAATAGCAATATTAGTAACATCAGTCATCTTATATTTGTATAGGTCTTCCAGTTTTTCAAGGACTTGAGTACTTTATCTGATTTAATCCTCAAAATAACTGAGGTGGGCAGAGCAGGTGCTGTTACTATGTCCACTTTTCATATTGAAAGTGAGTGAGTCTGAGCAGTGTGGGAGCTGGCACATTTCACATGGCCTTTAAGCACTGTAACGAGGACATGGACTTAGGACTTAGGCTTTATAATCTTTAAACGTTGGATTATTGCCTTTAAAACAGTGACTATCTTTTCTCATATTCTGGGGTAATTTCGTCATTGACTGAGTATGAGGGTAAAAGCTGAAATTTTAATTGAAGATACATGTTTGATAATCATAATTCAGTTATTTTCCTTTTTTTGAAAACTGTAATAGGAAATATCTTTTTAGTTTCACTTGCACAATTACTAATTTTTATATATTTAGGAAAAATCATCTAATGTTAAGAATGAAAATGCAAGTAGCACCCGTAAATCAGAAAACCTCCGGGGCTGTGATTTACTTCAAGAGGTCTCAGTCACTATTCGAAGATTTAAGAAAACTTCAATTTCTAAGGAAAGGTAACCTTGTTTCCTTCCCCTGTTGTTCTAATAGTAATAAAAGTATAAAGGAAAAATCCTAATAAACATACCTAATAAAGATAAAAATTTTTAAATCTAGCTTTTACTTGAAAATTTTTGTTTACTTTCTATTCTTGTTAAGAATTTGTAATATCAGTGAGGGTACAATTGTCTTTCTACTTCATTGGTTTATCCCTGTTATTTATACAATGCTTGGTATGTACCAGGAATACAATATTTATAGAATGATGAAAGAAATAAACATAATTTGAAGTTTACTCAGTCTTTGTCAGAATATAATACATTATTTTATTTATTTTTTATTGAAGTATCACTGATATACAATCTTATATTAATTTCAAGTGTACAACATAGTGGTTCAACAGTTACCCATAAGAATATCATACATTATTATAAACTTCATTTCTTTTAAAACTTTCTGCAAGCCAAATAGTGCTTATATGCTGTTTTAAATCTTTCAGTGCCATAACATTAAATTCAGAGGCCAACATTTCCATTGTAATATTTAATTTTAAAAGTTTTTTTTTTTAAAATGGAATCATACCTAACCACGTGGTAGCTTTAGTCTAACTCTTCTACTTTGGTTATTAATGTATTTATATTTTATTTTTTTGTAGAGTACAGCGATGTGCCATGTTGCAGTTTCCGGAATTTCATGAGAAGCTTCTTAACACTCTTTGTAGAAAAGCAGATGATGGACAAATCACAGAACATGCCCAGAGCCTCGTGTTGGATACTCTCTGTTGGTTAGCTGGAGTACATTCAAATGGACCTGGAAGGTAAGTAATTAAGATTTTACTTACCACTGATGATTGCCCTTTGGATGTTATGATTGAAAGTTCAAGATGAGTCTAAATGTGTGCTATTGTTTTGCAGCTCAAAGGAAGGAAATGAGAGTCTCCTTTCAAAAACACGAAAATGTCTTTTAGACATTGTACGTGTTTGCTTCTTTGAGGCAGGACGAAGTATAGCCCATAAGTGTGCCCGATTTCTAGCCTTGTGCATTAGGTAGGTGTTTTGTTTTTTAAGTTGAAAACATGCTCTCTCTATATATGCACGTGTAGTTCATTAGATGATAACCATGTCTTGTGTAATCTGATCTTGTTGAATGTATGTGTGATTTAAAAGAATTTCGAGTTGATGATGGTTATTGAGATCTTAAGAAAGAATTTTGGGTTTTTAGTGGAAAATATCATGTTAAACATATCTATTAAGTCTACTAGGCTTCTCTGTCTATCAGTATTGGTATGGGGAGTTTGGTGAAGGGCACCCTTCTTCCACTTTGAGTCCTACTTTCCCTGGCTCTCTTTGGATTCTTCACCTGCGGCCTTGTTCCCTGTTACATGACAGTCTTACCAGGATTATTTGTAACATTGTGCAGATCATTTTCTCTATCTCTAGACCCTGAGACTCTATCTGGAAAGTGTTTAAAAGCTAACAGTCAGTCCTGCTTATTAGCCCTTTTTGGTAAAGAGAATGGTTTAAAGCATAATAAAAGAGTTACAAAGACCCGTAGCATAATCAATCCCTACTGTCTTTGTGCTTGTCTATAGGGCTTTAAGGCAGATTTTTCTTATAATCGGTATGAATACATTTTGAAGATTTTTTTTTAAGTACTATATCATGTTGAGTGTTAAATTTGGACCTTGAATAATGTGTTTACATTTTTTCTTTAAAATTTTTTTTCAGTAATGGAAAATGTGACCCATGTCAACCAGGATTTGGATCTGTTCTATTGAAGGCCTTACTTGATAATATGTCATTTTTACCTGCAGCAGCAACTGGTGGTATGTGAAATCAGTTTAATCACAAATAATTGTAGTCATAAGATATGTCACAATATACTTAGGATTATTTAGTAACTATTTTTTTCTTGGTTATTCCCCCTTTTTTCTGTAGCTTATCTTTTCAAAGGAGATGTTAAGTTGTGATTAGGTGGTCACATACTACGGTTCAATAATATTGCTAGGAAAAAGTTAATGGGACAGTCAAGTAAATACCAACTCATCTCAATTCATACATTTTCTATAAACTTCATTAAAATCATTGAATTGTTTGGTTGTTTACTGGCTAAATCATACATCACAAACTAAAATGCTAGTAAGTGCCAGAGGTTGACATAAATGAGTAAAATGGTCCATGTGTATATTATGTGTTATTGGTAGGGACTGTGGCAAATTGGAATTCTCTAAAAGAGGCCAGCAGGTTTTTCTAGCACTTGAAGACTGAAACTGCCATTCAGGAAGAATGTAGTTATCAAGCAGGACTTAACAAAGCTGTCCTCCAAAATAGCACATAAAAAGTAATAAAGATTTAAAAAGTATTTTTAATGTTTTTACTATTTTATGCTGCTACTATAAAGAGCCTAAAGGATTAGTCCTTTTAAGCCTAGTGTTATTTTTTTGTAGACATTTCTTATGATCTTTGTTTTATAAATTCAACAAGTAATCTCACTGAAATAAGTATACTTTACAAGGGTTTTATCCTAGTGGTTTACCAGAAAAAAGTTTCCTCCTGTTAATTGGTAAATGGTTACTTATCAACATTTTAATTTAGGTAAAGTTTGTGTATATTTACCTTGAACAAACTTGGGGTAAAACTATTAATTCTGTATTATATAGATCAGTATGTTTTGGACTCAGTTGCTCCCTTTAGTAGTCTCTGATGTTTAAACCAGTTTCTTGAGGATAGTCTCAAATTCTCATTTTTTTAATGGTCTTAAAATGTATCATCATCATCATCATTTTTTAAAGCATGTTGGTCTCTACCTGCCTACCTATAGAATAACTCTACTCCATTCACTTGCTAAAGTATGTTACTTGTAACTTCCTGGCATCCATTGTTTTTGAAAATTTTTGTACAGAGAAACAGTATTTCAGGAAGTGTGGCTTGAAGGACATTACATCTCTACTTTTTCCGCTATTTTAAAATGTCTCTCAGAGTCATCTCATGTTATCGAAAACCTAAATGACAGAGTTGACTTGAAATACTCAAAAAGTATGCTTGAAATTCTCTTTGTCAGCATCCTCTTAAGTCCTCCAAGGAGTCAGTCCTTTTTTTTTAAGTTGCCCGTAACTTTCTAGAAAATCTTCCTAGAAAAAGAGGACATACTGATAAATGTGTAATCTCAAGTTCTCTGTGTTATAGAGGAATGAGGAAAAGAAACATTGATTTGTCGTTGCTCTTTTTCAGGTTCTGTGTATTGGTATTTTGTCCTACTGAATTATGTTAAAGATGAAGATTTGGCTGGGTGCAGCACGGCTTGTGCATCTTTGCTTACTGCTGTGTCCAAACAGCTACAGGACAGGCTAACACCAATGGAGGCGTTACTTCAGACAAGGTAATTATGTAATGACTAATAATGGGCCTCTCTGTATATAATACCACCTTTGCACAGAACTGTTACTGTCTATTTGCTTAAATTTTCTTGGAGAAGTATAATTTATGTTTAACCTTTTTCCAAATCATGTTATATTGAAATACTTAAAAGTCGTATTTCTTGCTAATCGAAGAAGCATTTAAGGTAATTTCTTCCTCTACTGTTAAAACTTTGTAGGTGGAGTTAGGCAAATCACTTACTGTCAACAGTATTCTTCATTTGCTGGTCGATTTTCTAAAAAACTTCAACATAGTGCAATAAGTAGGTAAAGTTCAGATTTGAGTTCTTGCCTGATCTTCAATATTTGAAGTATTCTCTTATTTAGAAAGATGATTTGTAAGCTTTTTATATTAGAAATCTTGATGTTTATAAAATTTTACCCAAAGCCTTACTTTCTGCTGAATCAGTGTAATGATTGAGGTGAGGGAGGGGTGCCTGCTCCAGTCTGCAGATGAGTATTCAGTCTTGGTTTAGTGGCTACTGATTTATTGGAATCTTTGGAATCTTTATTGGAGTGTAGGGAACACAGTTGAGATTGACCGAATTTGATGGCTTCAGTCTGGTTAGTGTCTCCTGGCCCTGTGTCAAACTGCTTTTAAGACTAAGTAAATAGATAACTTTGTTAATTAGATGGCTGACAGGAATATTATTAGGACATTATTTTATTTTTCAGATACGGATTATATAGCTCACCATTTGATCCAGTCCTGTTTGATTTGGAGATGAGTGGCTCTTCCTGTAAAAATGTGTACAACAGTAGCATTGGTGTCCAGTCAGATGAAATTGATTTATCAGATGTCCTTTCAGGTAGTATTTTATTAAAGAATGTCTGAATTTTATATCTTCAGTTTGCGCTACCATGGACCCAGTAGATGGTAGTTACTTCATTGTCTTTAAAAACTGAAGTTCTTTAGAACTTAACTATAACATCGGTGAAACATTAAACTATTTGCCTTTATTTCTTAAGTCCCCCACTCACAGAATTTTAAAGTTATTTTTGAAAGGTTTGTGAATTTGTTTTGTTGTTTTGTTTCACTGCATGTCAGTGTGATTCAGTGCTCATAAGAGACTGTTTAAAATTTGATTTTTGTAGACTTTTTAGTTTTATTTGGTGTACCTTTGTAGTTCATAAAATTAACATTATTTCATATTTCAGAAAATAAAATTTATATATACTTATAATAAGCAAAAATGCAGAAAGAAAATACAATTTTCGTCACATACCGCCACATTCTCCTGGGATAAAACTTTGTACATAGTGTTATGTGTATCCTTGTATACATTTTTGAAGAATATGCTTTAGAATTGAGTGTATAACACTATTTGTATAATTTTTGCAAGTACTAGAAGTGTTTCTCTAGTGTTAGGTAAAACAATGACCAGTTTATTATTTTTATTTTCTTCCACCTTCATGAACTTATTGCAAGTGTTGCTTAGTAAAACAGACTGTTAACAAAATTTATTTAAATAAATTTTGGGAGTTAGTTCCATTTACTTTAAAGTGAATTATGAATTGTGAAAAAAGCAAAAGAGAAAAGTCAAATACACAAATATAAATAAAAGGCAAAATGCCTTGATTCTAACCTCTCCATCCTCTTAGGTTACATTGTTAACAGGATGTTTAGCTATTTAGACTTGTATCACACATGTTCATGAACATTTTTAATAAAAAAGCTCATACTACACTTAACTGGTCTGTTACTTTTAACAACTGCTGCCTTGGGTATATGTGTTATCTTCTCTTGATGATTTAGGCTCTGACTACTTTATGCCAATCTCTCTCCTCCCACTTCAATTTATGAGGGGTTAGAACTTGTTACTATTTCTTAGTAATCTGAACGGCTACTCAGTTGTTTTTGTTCATTCCTGCTTTTGTTTCGAGGAAAACAGTATCTCCTGTTTGTGAGTTTTTTAAATGCCATTTCCATTGTTAAAGCACTTGTAAGGGTTTGTGAATTTATGCGTCTTCTCTAATTGAACTTGGAGTAGCAGCTGTAATTCTCCTTGGCTGTTGCCTTTTTAAGATTAATTCAGTTTTTCAAACTTGTCTCCTTTATTAGGAAATGGAAAGGTCAGTAGTTGCACTGCTGCTGAAGGTAGTTTCACATCTCTCACTGGACTTCTAGAAGTTGAACCTCTGCACTTTACTTGTGTGTCAACTAGTGATGGAACCAGAATAGAAAGGGATGATGCAAGTACGTTTACTGGTATATACCTTCCTTTATTACATATTTTATGTTTATAGTATATGTAAGTTTCTTTGTTGTCATGTTTAGTGGAACCTTAGTAAACGGAGGGACATTTGGGGAAAAATCATAGGCAGCTTTATTTTATATTCTTTTCAAAGACAGTTCATAGGGTTTTTTTCCTACCTTCTAAAACACTATCTTAAGTCCTTTTGTTTTTACATGTGCATATTTAGAAGCCTTTTAACTTGGGAAATATCAAATGTAATGAAAGGAAAGGGAAGAGTGCAGGAGACTATTTTCATTGTCCAGCTTCCACAATCATCAGCTGATGGCTAGTCTTGTGTACAGTTTCGGCATCATAATGTTACTTTTTACATTGAAGGTTAAAAGTATAGTTTGTAATGCCTTTGAGAAGGTTGAGATGAGTGAAAGGAATACTATTTTTAGCCAGATTAAAGCAATTTTGGATATATGAACCAATATTTGAGTGTGTGGATTATGCAGTATTGTTGATGTTTTAAATGAATAACCTTGTTTATTTTATATCTCTTCTGTGTTTTTTACTCACATTGTGGGATCAGTGTTTATACTGTCTTGGTACAGATCACTGAAGCTTCTGTATTAAGAATACAGAATAACTGAAGAATATTGGTATAGTTTTTATATTTATATTCAATCACAGAAGGGTTTGACAACTGTCTTAATTAAATTTGCTGTTGTTGGGTTTGTGTATGTGGTTGCATGTTTGTTTTCTTCAACAGTTTAACAGAAAGCAAAAACTGTTTGAGAAATCATGAAAAATTTAATTTTTCACTTTGCTCCAAAATGGCAGAAGCTTTTAAAAGGAATGATACATTCTTTTTTTGAGCGCCTTTTTATTCAAAGTCATTATATATCTCCTAATTATGGAAGTGACCACTAAGTGAAATTTATGGTATACGTAGTTTAGATGAGAGTTTCAATTAAAATCTAATATTTCTTTTATATGGAGATGTCAGAAGAGTCAAAATTTATTTGTGTTTGTTTTCTTGGACTATTATAGTCATTTTATAGAAACTTACACATTTACACTGGAATGGAAAGAAAAATGCCATGACAAGAAATTGAACTTTCGGAGAATTGTTTAGTTATAAATCAAACTGCTTTGTCTTGGAAATGTCATGAAATTATCTACAGTTTTTATTTTAGGAAAACTCAAGTGTTCGAATAAGTAATGCCTACAGAAGGTATAAAAGGTATAAAATTTAAAACATAAAAGATTAGGTTTGAAAAAGAGAAGTATTCTTTCACAGTTGTCACCTATTTCCTCTCCTGCAATGCGAGCAATGAAATCAGTTTCTTCTCTTTCCCAAGGTAGTTTCTACTTATACAAGCAGTCAGCTCTGTATTCCACCCAGACTGATACCACCATCGGCAGAGGGATTTTTTTGTTAAGTGTTAGGGTAGAGTCCTGACAGTTGATCATAAGGTGCTAAAAGCTGACCGAGGTCTTTCATCTTCCTGTTTACTTTTATTTTTTGAAACATGTTAACTCTGAAATATAGTACCCATACAGAAAAGTGCAGAAAACAATTATATAGTTAAGCAATTTATCGTAACACAAACTGTCCTTGTGACCCCACCAAGTCAAGAAATAACATATCCAGCAATCTAAAAGGTGCCTTCAAGCCCCCTTCCCCTTATTTTTCCCTCAGTATCTCCAAAAGGTTAACACTGTCCTAACTTTTAGAGTAGTCATTTCTTAGTGTTTGTTCCTTTGTATAACCACTTAATTATGCATTCTTAAACACTGTTTGAATAGGGTCTTTATAGTATAGAATTAAATTGACATATTTTTTGGTCTGCTTTTCAGTGTTATGATTGTTAAATTCATTCATATGCTTGCTTATAGATGGGTTTTTTTCACTGCTGTTTAAGATTCTGTTGTCTGAATAAAATAAAATTTATATATCCACTGTTGATTTGTGCACTGTTTATTGACGTTAGAGTTTTTCCATTGTGGTGGTCTTAGTATTAACAGTGTTCTTTTGGGTATGAATGTAAAAGTTGATTTGCTACATGATAGGATTTTCATATGTTTAACTGTGTAAGTAACATCAAAGAAATGCACTTCTTAATTTCCAAATACATGAAGATTTTCTAGTTGCCATCTTGCTGATTTCTATTTAAATTGCTGTGGGATCAAAAGAAATAGTGTTTTTTTAACCTTGCAAAATTTGTTGGGAATTGTAAAGGATAAGTTTTTATAAATACTCTATGAATGCTTGACAATGTTTACTTTGTACTTCTTGGTGAAATGTACTCTATATATCTCTCCATTTGGTCAAGTTTGCTAATTGTGTTCTTCAAATTCTCTGTTTTTATTATTTTTATCTACTTGCTTGTTTTTAGTTAATAAAATCAGTATGCTAAATTCTTGTCACTATACTTGTGGATTTGTCTATTTCAGTTTAATCAATTTTTATTTTATACATTTTGAAACTGCTATACAAATTTAGATGGTGTCTTTTTTTGTGAATTGAATATTTCAGCATTAAGAATTATCTCTTTATCTCAATGATTGCTATTTTTCCTAAAAGTACTTTGTTTGTAATTTATATACCTAGCATCAGCCTTCTTTAGTTTCTATTTGTATGGTATGTTTTTTTCTTTTTTACTTTCAATTTTTCAGTGTGTTCCTTATATTTTTACACACACCTTTTGTAAGTAGCATGCAGTTCTTTTTTTTTAACCAATCTAATTAATACTTTGTATTTCAGTTAGAGCATTTCGTTTATTTACATTTAATGTAATTACTGATATATTTGTGTTTACCATGTTTTTTATATATTCTGTTAGATTTTTCATCTTGCTAGTTAGATGTTTCTTTTTCTTCTTTCCTTTTTTGGGGGGATGATTATACTTTTATTGGGCAATTTTTCTACTTTTTATTCTTTATAGCAGTTATCTCAGAGATCATAATATATATATATATACCCTTGACATTCCAAAGTCTAATTGCTGTTTTTACAACATAGTGCAAATATCTTTATTTAACATTATCAGCTTTCTGAATTATATGGTGGTGTCATTTAAACCTTAATTTTATGTGTATTTTAATTCCCATAATACATTATTATTATAGTTCTATTCAGTATTCATTTATCTTTATCTCATAATTCCTTTTTTATTCCTCTTTATTCATTTTTTTGCCTTTGAGCTTTAATCTGGTATGATTTTCTTTTTTGTCTGAAAACTACTTTTTTGTCTGAAAACTACTATTTTTGGTTCTGTCTGCTGATAATGAGTTAATTAGTTTTTGGAAAAATTTGAAATACTTTTTGAGTAATTAGATGAACAAACCATGTAGCCATTATCCAGTTTCTAATGTTACTCATTTTTTTCACATTTCTTTTATCTTTTCTTTTTTTTTTTTCTTTGCTCAGGCACTTCAAAACAGAACCTAAGTATTGTATCATTTTTACTTTTTTGTACATAACACATACATAAGTACCTTAAAAATATGGATATCCTGATTTAATAACTGATGCCAAAATTTTTATCATAGTCATCTAAATTAACTATAATTTCTCATGATCATTTTATCATAATCAAATTAGCATAATTGATTCCATGGTGCCATCTGTATTTCAATATATAATTAAATTTTTCTAAATATCACCATAACATTTTATAGTTGCCTTATTTGGATACAGAGGTGTCATCTTCATTCTTCAAGTATATCTTCACATGTTATAGAATTCTAAGTTAGCTATTATTTCCTTTGTGCTTTAAACATAATCTCTTTGTCCTTTATCTTACACTGTTTTGGTTAGATATCACCTGTCAGTCTTATATAGTGTTTAAGGTCTCTGTCAATTCTCTAGCTGTTTTGAGATTAATGCACATTCTTCCTTCCCACAGTGGTTTTTAGCATTTTTCTGTGATGTTCCTGCATGTGATTTTATATGTATTTATCCTGCTTGTAATTCATAGGGTTTCTTGAATACTTACCTGATATCTCCCATCAGCTTTAGAAAGATCTCAGCCATTAACTTTTGAAGCATTTCATCTGCCCCATTTTCCTGTCTTCTCTCATTTTGCATTTATGGTTTTATGTATGTTCCACCTCATCACTATGACTAATACACATTTATTTCTTTTTACTGTGGGTATTTTCTTCTAATTCATCTTAGGTTATTACTAATGTATGAAAAAAAAGACTCCCCTTTTCCACTCTACTACATTGTTGCCTCTGTTAAAAGCCATGTGTCTGCTATATGTGTGGATCAGTGTATATTCCATTGGTTAGTTTGTCTAGTCTTATACGAATACCTCATTGTCTTAACTATTGTAACTTTATATTGTCTTAAAATTTGATAGTATAAATCTATTCACTTGTTTTTATTTCTATTTTGGTAGATGTAAAAAATCACAGTGTAGTGCAGCCATCACCACTATGTAGTTTCAGAACATTTCCATTACCACAAAAAGAAACCCCATAGCCATTAGCAGTCACTCTCAATTCACCTCTTCCCCGTCTCCTGGCAATCTATTTTGTGTGTCTGTGAATTTGCCTACACTAGGTATTTCATGTAAATGTGGAATCATACAATATGTGCCTTTTTGTCTGGTTTCTTTCACTTACTATAATGTTTCTAAGTTTCATCTATTTATCAGGTATCAGGACGTCATGCCTTTTTATGGCTGAATAATACTGCATAGTATGGATATGCCACTTAAAATTTTTTTTTGATATACCACATTTTGTTTATATACTCAAAGGTTAATGGAAATGTGGGTTGTTACTTTGTTTTGGCTATTAAGAAAAACACTTAAAATGCTGTGAACATTTTTTTCATTTTGCTATTATTAATGTACAATTACCTGAACAATATTATAGTTACTAGACTCCCCCTATTATCATGTCCCCACCACATACCCCACTACAGTCACTGTTCATCAGCATAGTAAAGTGCCATAGATTCACTACTTGTCTTCTCTGTGTTATACCGCCTTCCCCGTATGCCACCCCAAATTATGTGTGCTAATCGTAAAACTCCTTTTTCCCCCTTATTCCTCCCTACCCACGCATCCTCCCCAGTCCCTTCCCTTTGATAACTGTTAGTCCATTCTTGGGTTCTGTGAGTCTGCTGCTGTTTTGTTCTTTGTTTTTTCTTTGTTCTTATGCTCCACATATGAGAGAAATCATTTGATACTTGTCTTTCTCCACCTGGCTTATTTCACTGAGCATAATACCCTCTAGCTCCATCCATGTTGTTGCAAATGGTAGGATTTGTTTTCTTCTTATGGCTGAATAATATTCCATTGTGTATATGTACCACATCTTTGTTATCCATTCATCTACTGATGGACACTTAGGTTGCTTCCATTTCTTGGCTTCAACACCAGCTTTTGAAGAGGCTGTCATTTCCCCACTGTATATCCATAGCTCCTTTATTGTATATTAATTGATCATATATGCTTGGGTTTATATCAGGGCTCTCTAGCCAGTTCCATTGGTCTATTAGGGTCTGTTCTTCTGCAAGTACCAAATTGTCTTGGTTACTGTGGCTTTGTAGTAGAGGTTGAAGTCAGGGAGCATAAATCCCCCCACTTTATTCTTCCTTCTCAGGATTGCTGTGGCTATTCGGGGTCTTTTGTGGTTCCATAAGAATTTTAGAACTATTTGCTCTAGTTCATTGAAGAATGCTGTTGGTATTTTGATAGGGATTGCATTGAATCTGTAGATTACTTTAGGCAGGATGGCCATTTTGACAATATTAATTCTTCCTAACCATTAGCACAGGATGTGTTTCCATTTATTGGTATCTTCATTAATTTCTCTCATGAGTATCTTGTAGTTTTCAGAGTATAAGTCTTTCACTTCCTTGGTTAGGTTTATTCATAGGTATTTTATTCTTTTCGAATGCAATTGTGAATGGATGATGATGATGGATTTTGAAATGTTGTTCCATCCTTGTGTCCCTGGGATGAATCCCACTTGATCATAATGGATGATCTTTTTGATGTATTTTTGAATTCGGTTTGCTAATATTTTGTTGAGTATTTTTGCATCTATGTTCATCAGGGATATTGGTCTGTAATTTTCTTTTCTTGTGGTGTCTTTGGCTGGTTTCGGTATTAGAGTGATGTTGGCCTCGTAGAATGAGTTTGGGGGTATTCCCTCCTCTTCTACTTTTTGGAAAACTTTAAGGAGGATGGGTATTAGGTCTTCACTAAATGTTTGATAAAATTCAGCAGTGAAACCATGTGGTCCTGGGGTTTTGTTCTTAGGTAGTTTTTTGACTGCCAATTCAATGTCTTTGCTGGTAATTGTTCTATTCAGATTTTCTATTTCTTCCTGGGTCAGCCTTGGAAGGTTGTATTTTTCTAGAAAGTTGTCCATTTCTTCTAGGTTATCCAGTTTGTTAGCATATAATTTTTCATAGTGTTCTCTCATAATTTTTTGTATTTCTGTGGTGTCCATAGTGATTTATCCTTTCTTATATCTGGTTCTGTTTATGTGTGTAGACTCTTTTTTTCTTCATAAATCTGGCTAGGGGTTTATCTATTTTGTTTATTTTTTTGAAGAACCAGCTCCTGCTTTCACTGATTCTTTCTATTGTTTTATTTTTCTGAATTTTATTTATTTCTGCTTTAATCTTTATTATGTCCCTCCTTCTACTAACTTTGGGCCTAATTTGTTCTTCCTTTTCTAGTTTCATTAATTGTGAGTTTAGACTGTTCATTTGGGATTGTTCTTATTTCCTGAGGTAGGCCTGTATTGCAGTATATTTCCCTCTTAGCACAGCCTTTGCTGCATCTCACAGGTTTTATGGGGTTGAATTATTGTTGTCATTTGTTTCCATATATTGCTTGATCTCTGTTTTTATTTGGTCATTGATCTATTGATTATTTAGGAGCATGTTATTGAGCCTCCATGTGTTTGTGGGCTTTTTCATTTTCTTTGAGTAATTTAAATCTAATTTCATACATTTGTGATCTGAGAAACTGGTTGGTACAATTTCAGTATTTTTGAATTTACTGAGGCTCTTTTTGTGGCCTAGTTTTATGATCTATTCTTGAAAATGTTCCATATGCACTTGAGAAGAATGTGTATCCTGTTGCTTTTGTATGGAGTGTTCTGTAGAGGTCCATTTGGTCCATGTGTTCTAAAATATTGTTCAGTGCCTCTGTCTATTTATTTTCTGTTTGGTTGATCTGTCCTTTGGAGTGAGTGGTGTGTTGAAGTCTCCCAAAATGAATGCACTGCAGTCTATTTCCCCCTTTAATTATTTTAGTATTTGTTCCACATTTGTAGGTGTTCCTGTGTTGGGTGCATAGATATTATAATAGTTATATCCTCTTGTTGGACTGACCCCTTTATCATTATGTAATGTAATCCTTTGTCTCTTGTTACTTTCTTTGTTTTGAAATCTATTTTGTCTGATACAAGTACTGCAACTCCTGCTTTTTTCTCCCTATTAGTTGCATGAAATATCTTTTTCCATCCCTTTACTTTCAGTCTGTGTATGTCTTTGGGTTTGAAGTGAGTCTCTTGTAGGCAGCATATAGATGGGTCTTGGTTTTTTATCCATTCAGTGAGTCTATGTCTTTTGTTTGTTGCATTCAGACCATTTACATTTAGGGTGATTATCGATAGGTATGTACTTATTGCCATTGCAGGCTTTAGATTTGTGGTTACCAAAAGTTCAAGAGTAATTCCCTTACTATCTAACAGTCTAATTTAACTTATTTGTATGCTATTACAAACACAACCAAAGTTTTTTTTTTCCTCCTTTTTCTTCCTCCTCCGTTTTTTGTATGTTAGGTATCATATTCTGTACTCTTTGTCTATCCCTTGATTGACTTTTGGGGGTAGGTGATATGATTTTGCATCTGCTTAATAATTAATCGTTCTTCTTTGCTGTGGTGTTATTTCCCCTGGTGACATCAATTTAGCTTTTGGAATACTTCCATCTGTAGGAGTCCCTCCAGAATGCACTGTAGAGGTGGTGTGTGGGAGGTCAATTCTCTCAGCTTTTGCTTATCTGAAAATTGTTTCATCCCTCCTTCAAATTTAAATGATAATCTTGTCGGCTAGAGTTTTCTTGGGTCAAGGCCCTTCTGCTTCATTGCATTAAATATATCATGCCACTCCTTTCTGGCCTGTAAGGTTTCTGTTGAGAAACCTGATGATGGCCTAATGGGTTTTCCTTTGTATGTGATCTTTTTTTCTCTCTCTAGGTGGTTTTAAAAGTCTGTCTTTATCCTTTATCTTTGCCATTTTAATTATTATATGTCTTGATGTTGTCTTCCTTGGGTCCCTTGTTTTGGGAGATCTGTCCATCTCGATGGCTTGAGAGACCATCTCCTTCCCCAGATTGGGGACGTTTTCAGCAATTGCCTCCTCTATGACACTTTCTATTCCTTTTTCTCTCTCTTCTTCTTCTGGTACCCCTATAATGCGAATATTATTCCTTTTGGTTTCGTCAACAGTTCTCTCAATATTCTTTCATTCTTAGAGATTCTTTTTTCTCTCTGTGCCTCAGCTTCTTTGTATTCCTCTTCTCTAATTTCTATTCCATTTACCTTCTCTTCTGCTACATTTAATCTGCTTTTAAATCCTTCCATTGTATGTTTCATTTCACATATGGAATTTCTTAATGATTGAATCTCCATCTTAAATTCGTTCCTGAGTTCTTGAGTATTTTTCTGTACCTCTAAGCATGTTTATGATTTTTATTTTAAAGTCTCTTTCAGGAAGATTTATGAGTTCAGTATCATTTGGCCATTTCTCTGTGGTTTGTGAGATTTTGGTCTGTACCATGTTCTTTTGACGTTCCATATTTCTGTGTTGTGCCCTCTATTGCCCAGAAGCTCCTGTCTCTGGAGCTGCTCAGCCCCTAGAGTGTGGTTGGGGGTCGTAGGGGAGTGGAGCTGATGCCTGGCCTGGGAAAGACCTCTTTCCTGATTCCCGTCTCCTTGCCTGTCTCCAGTATCAGAGCCAGTGGGCTGAGTTTACAGGTGTAAGCCTCTGTGCTTGACATCTCTAGCTCTTGTAGGGAGGGCCTTCCTCTGGCTGGCATGATGCCAGAGCAGTGTTTGCCGGTTTGTGAGCTGGTGCTGGCAGGCCAGGAGGAAGGTTCGGCAGGCTGCATATCACAGTGGAGGAACCTTCGAGCTGAGTAGCCAGTCAGGGGGATGGAATGCCTGAAGCTCCCCAAAGTTCTTAATCTGCTGAGCAGTGCGCGCCCAGACAGCCTTGTCCCCCTATCCTTTCTCCCGTGCAGGAAGCTCCATGCAAAGCCCGCCTCTTCAGCAGCCCTCTCACTGCTAGGAAGCCTGTCAGATCGCCTGCCTTTCCTTGTCCCAAAGCAGCCGGGTGTGGATTCCTTCCTCCACAAATGGCCAGAATCTGTCTCTCAAGCACTCCATCTGTCCCAGCTCCCCATCCTGCAGAGCACCACACAATGTAGGTTTCTGCTCACAAAGCAGATCTCCAGGGCTCGGTGTTCAGCCTTCCCAGGCTTTCACCCCTCCCCCTGCTCCGTTTCTCTTCCTCCCGCTGGTGAGCTGGGTTGGGGTAAGGGCTTGGTTCCTATAGGATTAAGGCTTTCGGACATTACCCTGTTTTGTGAGGTCTGCTTTGTTAGTGAGGTCTGTACGTAGTCTGGTGCAGCCTTCTTTCCTGTTGCTGTTGTAGGGTTAGTTGTATTAACTATATTTTCACACTATCTGTTGTTTTGGGAGGAGTTTTCTGTCTCACCTCTCACGCCGCCATCTTGAATCTCCTGTGAACACTTTTGTGTAAGTTTTTGTGTGAATGTATGTTTCCAGTTCTCTTGGATATATACTTAGGATTAGAATCTACTAACATTCTTAGAGATAATCTTAAACATTCCAGGTCTTTTGTGCTGCCATTTTTTTCCCAGCTCAATATGTTCAGATATAACTGACAAATAATATAGAGCTGCTTTTTGGTGTGTAGTGTGTTGATTTAACACATTTATGTATTATAAAATGATTATCACCATAGCATTAGCTAGTATGTCCATCCTGTCACCTAATTTCCATTTCTTTTTTGTGTGAGAATACTTAAGATCTACTCTGTTAGCAACATTCACGTTTATAATACAGTATTATTGGGTATAATAATGCTGTACCTTAGAGCTCTATATTTCCATATAACTTTTTGAATCAGCTTGTCAATTTCACAAAAAATCTTATGTTACTTTTAATTTTGGGATTTTCATATCAATTAGTTTGGGAGAGCTGACATCTTAATAAGATTTAAGCCTTTCAGTCCATTAACATGGTATATTCTCCAATATATTTAGGTGTTCAGTTTCTCTTGTTGATGTTTTGTAGTTTTCAGTGTTTTTTGCACATCTTTTTTAGATTTGTATGTAGCTATTTGAGTTTTTATGCTATTACAAATGATATTTTTCTAATTTTCCATTCTTTTGTTGCTAGTGTGTACAAATATAATGGACTTGCATATATTAATCTCATACATGGTGACACTGCTATACTAACTTACTAATTTTAATAGTTTGTAGATTCTTAGAGATATTTTTATATACACAGTCATGTTATCTATTAATAAAGGTAGAGTTACTCTGTTATTTTTCTAATCATTATATCTGTTATTTGCTTGTCTCACTCTTTGTTCTTCCTAGGACTTTCTGCATGATGTTGAATAGAAATGGTGGTAGTAGTTATCTTTGTCTTGTTCTCACCTCTATTTTTTATATCTCGTTTTTGAGGCCCTTAGATATTGAAAGGTCATACTGTTTAAAATATTTTAAAATTACTTTTGTTGTAGTAGAATTACTTATTTTTCTTGGATTGTTTGACCCTTATGTGTTTGTAGTGACTTAATTTTCACATAAATATTATCTGGTCATTAGATTTTAAAGTCAGTGAAGAGCTAAATAAACCATTACATGGTTAATAGTTACCCAGAAAGTACAACATAAATCCTTCAGTAAGTCTAATACCTTCCCCTCTAGAATTGGAATCAGTAGCTGTTGCTTTGATGGAACATAGATGGGGCAGATAGATTTCATTTTGGGAAACACAGTTTATATAGGATATAGTTGCTCTTTTCTTTCACCAAGCTTGTATAGTTGAATTCATATAAGTTAAATGAAGTGTAGTGTGTATCTGCACCATAGGAAATGCATTTTTTTGAGAAAATTTTAAATTGTGAGATGCCATGTACTGTTTATCATTTATTGCAATCTCATTGAATATAGCTTGATTTTTTGTATAGCTTATTTAAATTCTGGCATAATAGAGCATTGTTAGATGTTAAAATAGGCTGTCAGGTTACCTGGGTTTTTTTTCCCCCCTTTTCAAGTGTTTATGAGCAGATTACTTCCCTGAACTTTAGACTCATTATCTGTAAAACCGGGTAACAGTAGTACCCCTGTTATGTGTCACTGCAAAGATTAAATGAATTGATGTTACTTTCACGCTTAGCACTGTGCTGCAACAAGGCTTTGGCTTCACACAGCCCTAGGTTCTAACTCTAGTTCTACCACTTTCAGCTCAGTAGGGTAAATTCTCTGAGCCATTTATTTAATCAAAGACAACACAGAATGTAGTATCTTCTCAGCAGGGTTTTCATCTCTTGAATGCAGTAATTGACTAAAACTGTCATGTGTTAATTGACGCTAAACATTTGCTATTATTGTAGTAGTTATCTTTCCCCAATATATCTTTCTAGTAGAAGTCTGTTACAATAGAAATATTGATGCTGCTACTAGGTTTGATCTCTATTTGTTGTTTTATGCTGACTTCTTTGATTAAATTATGAAATGAAGTTTTTAAATTCAGCCCTTTCCAAAACATTTTTCACAAATATTGGTAAATATTTAATGGAAAAGAGTTATTTTATAGTGTATGTTGGAATTACATCGAAAAGGAAAATCAAAGAAATTTCTTAACTGGTAGGATACTTCATAGAGCCTTTAATGGTAACAATGTTCATGGGTGAGCAGTTTGTGTCGTGTGTATTTGACTTTGCATGGGGTGTGATTGTACCCATATCAGTGTTCTGGGAAACTTGGTGGGAAACATGGCTTGACATCTCCTGTGTGGGCCACATTCTCTCTAGGATATGCTTTAAAATGAGGAAATAAGTGTCGTCTGTCTTTCAAAATGATGTTCTTAAAATTGAAAGATTTTTGAGCTTTTTAGGGGGGAGAAGTTTTGTTGTAAGAAAACCTAATAAAGCAAATTGTAGTTTATTTTTTAATCTCAAATTGTATAATAAGATTACTTCCATTTTGTATTTTCATTTTAGCAGTATTCATTGGAATTTCTTCAGTGCTGAAAATACTTTTTAAACTCAAAAGTATACTGATTTTTTTTTATTTAGTAATCATTCCTGGATCACTTAAACTTGAGTACTGTTGTCATCAGTATACTTTTACCATTAAGATTTCCTTATTTATACTCTAGATTCCTATCTTTTAAAATGAAAATTAACTTTGGTTTTACTCTCACACCAGTATACTTTGAATATGTTTCTCCATGAACCTTTTCTTCATTCTGTTTTTTTTTTTTTTTTTTTTTTTTTTTTTATTCCCTTGTCTTATGCCAGTGAGTTCCTTCGGGGTTACTCCTGCAGTAGGTGGACTATCATCGGGGACAGTTGGGGAAGCTTCGACAGCCCTGAGTTCAGCAGCCCAGGTAGCTTTGCAGTCTCTCTCTCATGCAATGGCTTCAGCCGAACAACAGCTACAGGTGCTGCAAGAGAAACAGCAGCAGCTTTTGAAGCTTCAGCAACAGGTTGGAGACTATTTGGCTCTTTGTTCATGCTGTCTCTAAACTTCAAAAGCTGAAAAAAGTACTATAAAAATGACCATTATTTTCATAAAGGAAAGTAGGTTGACTGATCTCAGCTAATCATTTTCTACAAAAATTGAGGTAATGTCCTTGTGATATATTAAATTTTTAAAATGTAAATGTATTTTATTTGATAAATATCTGAGGGAATATAATTGATACTTTTTTTCAGTCTTAAAGTAAAATCCATTCTCACTCTGTTTAAACAGTCTTGGATTCACTAGTTCTCTCTCAAACATTTCAGTTACCAGTTACTATTTTTATGGATTGAAGGACCTAAAACAACATTTTAAAGACCAGTTAAATTAATGTGAATTAAAACTTAGTAATAATGATAGATGTTTTGGCGATTTCATAGTGGTCTATGTGCAACCTATGCAATTCCAGGTGACAAATTGTGTCAGGTTAGGCAACATGAGAATCTACCTCCTGTTAGTATTTGTTTTGAGGAGAACTTTCCTTATTTATATTTAATTGTTCTACTTCCTTTCCACCTTTGCCTTGAGAGTTCTAGTTCCAAAATACAGGGGAAATTTTATATAATGTTTAACCAAGTATATATAGCAAAGAAATGCTCCATTCATATTGAGTACTTTTATTTATTTATTTTTATTTAACAAGACCTAGTTAATCATGTTTATCTTCATAATCTATACCTGTGTAGTAGTAGTCCCCACGATCTAGGTAGACAGGATTCGTCTATATTTGTTGCTTTTACTTCTTTTACAGAAAGCAAAGCTGGAAGCCAAGTTACATCAGACGACAGCTGCAGCAGCCGCGGCCGCATCGGCTGCATCTGCAGTAGGTCCTGTTCACAGCTCTGTGCCTTCCAACCCAGGAGCAGCCCCGGGATTCTTCATCCATCCGTCTGATGTCATTCCGCCCACTCCGAAAACAACACCTCTATTTATGACTCCGCCACTCACCCCACCCAATGAAGCAGTTTCTGTTGTGATTAATGCTGAACTTGCACAGCTTTTCCCAGGCTCAGTTATTGATCCCCCAACAGTCAATCTTGCTGCACATAACAAAAATTCCAACAAGTCCAGAATGGTAAATTACTGTATTTTAAATAGGTGTTCACTTAGACGTTTAAAAATGTGTTGATGTATTCTCTAACTTTAGAAAGCAAATTTGATATATATCAAATTAGATTGTTTTCTTTTATAAAATATTACAGAATATATATCAGGAAATGAGACTTGTTAGTTTGATGTATTAATGGTTACTGGTTTTTACAGGACAAAAGTAGTATCAGTAAAAGTTATACATTTTTCTTTTCTAGAATCCACTTGGTTCTGGTCTAGCCCTTGCAATTTCTCATGCTTCACACTTTCTTCAACCTCCACCTCATCAGTCTATTATTATAGAGCGAATGCATTCAGGTAATCTTTGACTTTCTTTTTTTTTTTTTAATTATTATTTTTTATTTTTATTTACAATTTATTTTGGTATCATTAACCTACAATTACATGTGCAATATTATGGTGATTAAACTACGCCCTTCATCAGGTCCCCCCCAACCCCATTACAGTCGCTGTCCATCAGCGTAGTGAGATGCTATAGAATCACTACTTGTCTTCTCTGAGTTGTACTGCCCTCCCCGTGCCCCCCCTACCTTACGTCTGCTATCTTTGACTTTCTTAAAATACTTTTCTTCACTAGTGTGCTGGCTCTTTGAATAATTAATATTCTGTAGTTTTGATATTTCTTTGTAAATGCATAACATCTGCTCTTGGGTAAGTATATTTTACCAAGAATAAGCACTGCATAAGGCTCAACCTGTGTGCTCACTACATGGAGTGGAAAAGTGCTGCTAAGTAGATTCACTAGTTCTCTCCAAACAGTGGATATGATCTGTATATAAGTCTCGCCTGTTGAACTATGATTGACATAGATACCTGCCTCCATTGTAGCTGTTCAATATGTTTACGCTAGAAACCAGAAGTATTCATAAGGCTGTCATTCTGATATTGGAACTATTTCTTGAGTAGACAAAATTACTGCTAACTATAATAACTAAGATTAATAACACTTCATAGTCTCTGGATAATTCAAATTTTACCTAAGCTTGTACCATGCTTGTATGTTAGAGACCTCTGGTTGGGATGGTTGCTTTTAATTAGAGCATTTTTACTAATAAATTGCAGGCATTTTTGCCTAATAATGCTACCAACTGTTAGTTCTGGGCCTGAGCAGCAGCAGAATTCAACAAAATCTTCAGGCATGTTGTGTAGGATGAAGTAATAGGAATGTTGTCCATACTGTAATGCTTTTTACTATCTGAAGAGTGAGATCATGTTTGCTTTATTGCAGTGGGCTGTTTTCTTCTTGGAAGAGAGAGTTTTTTTAAAATAATAAAATTCTTAGTGATGTTTTCTGCCCAACTAATCATCCACTGGTAACATTAGTGTTTATAACAGTTAGAGTGAAATTTGTTGTGAATTCTTATGAAGTGTGAGGAGTTGTTTATACTATGATTTATTTTTTATGTATGGAATTGACTGTGCCACATAAGCCCTCTAAGAAGAATTACATTCTTTGTTTGTTGCTTAATAGTTTTTCTGTTTAGGAAAATATTAGCAACTGCCTTGTTTTTTTTAAACTAGGTGCACTGAGATAGCTCTTGCCCTAGAAGTTTAATTTAGTAGGGTTCCTTCACTGTAAAAAGGTATCTGATAAGGTTACTAGCCATCCTTTACCCCAACATAATAAAGAAGAAAAATAATTATGATACTATTAATGAATCTGTCTACTGTTTTATTAATTGAACTTATTCCTGAAATGTGTGTGAGATGAGAGATGTAAATCTGCTCTTTCTTCCGTTCCTCTCAGATCATTCTTGCCTTTCATTAGTATGAGCATCTCAACCATGCCAAGTGTGATTCTCGTGCTTACACAAAAAAGACATACTACCTCTTTAGTGTGGCCCTTAAGAGTAAGCCATCTATACTTCATGTACTACTCAGCTAAAGAGACAGTGATGTATCAGTGCTGGGGGAATAACATTGTTTGAGATAAACTGTATCTGTCTCCTTTGAAGGATCTTCCTAAGGGAGTTTTTTAGCAGTAATAATGGCTACATATGAGTTCAGCCTTATACTTTTACTTTGCTTCTTAACCCCAGTGTAAGATACAACTCCTTTAGAAGTTAAGGCTTAAGAAAACTAAAATCAAGTAATACAATTTGATATTATTAAGACATCTAGTTGTGAAATTAAAAAAACAGAAAGAGCCCGAAACACTGAAATAAGAACAGATAGATAGGTACTTTATAGACTTCATCTATATACTGTTTTAGCTGATTTAATTTTTTTATTCTAATGCTTTAAGTTAAGCTTTATGAACAATTGATTGCCTTCATGTACTCTTGTATAGATTTTACTTAAGTCTTAGGGTTCAGAACCAAAATAGATTGAGGTCTCAGAATATTTTTAAATGAGAATTACTTATTTACTTTTCTTCTCATTTGTTTGTAGTTTCATATATTAAGATGAATGTTCCCAACTACTTTGAGTCTATCTTTTGGTTAGTAATAGATGGTATTTTTTGTCAACTGTTGTGTTCTCTGTCATAGGAGCAAGGAGATTTGTGACCTTGGATTTTGGCAGACCAATACTGTTGACAGATGTATTGATTCCCACTTGTGGAGACTTGGCCTCCTTGTCAATTGACATTTGGACATTAGGAGAAGAGGTAGATGGGAGGCGATTGGTAGTGGCAACTGATATAAGCACCCATTCACTAATTCTGCATGACTTGATACCACCTCCTGTGTGCAGATTCATGAAGGTAAAGAACTTTAAGAAAGAGAATTGATACACTTTCCATGTTTGTAACAAGTTATGAGAAATATTTAGACATACAATTTCAAAGCATACATTTAAAATTGTCTTTTTAATAAGTACATTGCTCAGAATTTCATTGTTGCTGATGGGTGTGTAGTATATTTATACTTTTTCATTTCAGATCACTGTCATTGGACGTTATGGAAGTACAAATGCCAGAGCCAAAATCCCATTAGGATTTTACTATGGTCATACCTATATTTTGCCTTGGGAAAGCGAACTGAAGTTAATGCATGATCCTCTAAGGGGAGAGGGAGAATCCGTAAACCAACCAGAAATTGACCAGCATTTAGCAATGATGGTAGCTCTACAGGAGGATATACAATGCAGGTTAATAGAAAATTGAAATATATTTTAATCTTATTGAACTACTATATTTTTGTGTGATGTCTGGTGTATATTTGTATATTTGTCTTTTCATAGACATACAGAAAAGAACAAAAGTAGGATCCAGGCATGTTGCAGTAATATTTAATGCATTAAAATACTGTGATTAAGTGGTTTCATTTATTTAGTACTTATCAGTTATTAGTTCTTTTTAATGGTCGCATGTTAACCTGCGTTAGAGATTTAATTTTTAATGTATTCATACATGTACATCAAAGAGAACATTGCAGGAATTATTTTGTACATTTACTATTTTCCTATAGGTATAACTTAGCTTGTCATCGGTTGGAAACACTTTTGCAAAGTATTGACCTTCCTCCGCTCAACAGTGCTAACAATGCCCAGTACTTTTTACGAAAGCCAGACAAGGCAGTTGAGGAAGACAGTAGAGTTTTTTCTGCCTATCAGGATTGTATTCAGCTACAGCTACAACTAAACTTGTCTCATAATGCAGTACAGAGGCTCAAAGTAGCTCTAGGTGCAAGTCGGAAGATGTTGAATGAAACATCGGATCCAAATGATTTAATTCAGACATCTTCCACAGAGCAGTTACGTACTATCATCAGATACTTACTGGATACTTTGCTCAGCCTTCTTCACTCTTCCAACGGTTTGTATTTGACTTAGAACTTTAAAGGCTGGGAATATACTTGATGTGATTTTGTTGCGTGTTTTGTTGTTGTGTTACTTTTTCCTGAGTATTGTTTATTTTGATATCCTTTCCAATGTACTTAGGAAATGTGTTTTTAAGTTAACTCCTTTTCCCCTGTATTTCTACTTGTTTTCTTAAATAGAATTTTTTTTCTTGATTTTTCTGCTATTGATGTGCCAAATCATTTTGTTACTAGCAAAATAATAAATATTGGTTAAAAGTGCAAAAGTGAAAAATTTAAATAAATTGCTGTGATTTTCTAGCCAGGAGCTATTTTTTGATAATTACATCTGTAACACAAACACACATGCTGACACAGCCATCTGATTCACGCATCTCCACTAAAAGAAATATAACTGATTTAAATGCTAGCTCTTCTCCTTTCTATTTTTATTCTAAGTATAGAATTAAAATTCTATATACAAGGAGTAAATAAGTGAATAGCAAAATAAATAGAATATAATTGTGCATTGATTGCTGGTAAAGAAGAAAGCATATTTAGGCATGGTGATTTTGATACTACAGCATACAGTTAAAAATAGAAAATTTTATTCTTTTCTTTTTTGTAATAGGCCACTCTGTTCCTGCAGTTTTGCAGAGCACATTTCATGCCCAGGCCTGTGAAGAGCTTTTTAAACACTTGTGCATCAGTGGAACCCCAAAGATACGGTTGCATACTGGTCTTCTACTTGTTCAACTCTGTGGTGGTGAAAGATGGTGGGGTCAGTTTCTTTCTAATGTTCTTCAGGAATTGTACAATTCAGAGCAGCTTCTCATCTTTCCACAGGATAGGTAGGTCAGAAAAAGTTGGAGTTATTTGTCATTAGTGATTTATACTTATCATAGATACATATACTTCAAAAATCAGATTTTGAAATCCTGTGTGTGTGGATACTAAGTGTGAAGAAATGAAGCATGTCTTTTTGGGCAATGCCCACTGAAGGGCGTATTGAAGGAGATTGCAAATCATATAGATAAGAGTACATTCTTTAGTGTCCTAATTAAATCTGTAGAGTTTATAGATCTCTGTTTACAATCATTTCCTAACAAATCATGTTACCTTATGTGTTAAAATTATTTTTTTTTAAGTTACGGTAAAGTTCTCTTCTTGATTTCTTGTGGTAAAGTTAGAAAATATAACCAACAGCTTGAAAAAGAGGTAATTTTAATATTGTGGCTCCAGATATAAATCCTGCTAAGAACCAAATATTTTATCATTACTTTATTTAATTTCAGTGTAAATTATTTTTAAAGTGAACAATTCCATTGATTCATACTGGATTTTTTTATTTATATATATTTTAGGGTCTTCATGCTACTTTCTTGCATCGGGCAAAGGTCACTTAATAATAGTGGAGTGTTAGAAAGCTTACTTAATTTGTTGGATAATTTATTGTCACCTCTTCAGCCTCAGTTACCAGTGCATAGGAGGACAGAAGGTATTTATTTAAAACAGTGATCTTTAGTAAAACCATAAAATTGCTATAAATACTACTTTTATAAAGTGGCTAATCTGAAATACTTGTTTTCATATTCATTGCTATACATTTTGTTAATATTTTTGTGATGTAGATTTTTCAGCAGGACCAGCTAACCATTGTCATATAGTTATTGTTTTTTAAAGTTGATTATCTTTTCATTATTTGAATTTTGAACTTAGATATTGTTATACTGTGTTGTTTTCTATACTGTCATGACTAAAATGAAACTTAGTAAGTTTTAGCTTTAAGACACCATTGCTGCTCTGGTTATTGATAATGAATTTCATTTGAGCAAGAAAATTGTTTCTGGAATAAAAACTTTAGAACATAGTCTAAAACTATATGAATTACAAAATGAGAAATAAATTTTTTATTTCAGTCCTGTAGGTCTAAGGCTAGGATGTTATACCTTGTTTTCTGGTTTGTTATTACCTGCTATATTCAATTTAACAATTAAGAATCTACTTTTATACTATAGAGTATTTGTTTTGCATTAGATTCAATGTGTTACTCAATTTATGACCATAGGTTCCATTTTGAGACCTGTTATAAATAAATATTAGTGTTAGTAGTGATGTGCTTTGGATTTATACAATGTTTATCTCAAAATTACTTTATCATACATCATTGGGACTCCTAAAGTCACCTAATTTTTTTCCCATTTCATCTCTGTACAGGAGTACTAGATATTCCTATGATCAGTTGGGTTGTTATGCTGGTGTCCAGGTTGCTTGATTATGTGGCAACTGTTGAAGATGAAGCAGCAGCTGCTAAGAAACCTTTGAATGGTAAAGACAGGGAGAGGTTTCTGACAGGTACCAGAGGTTTATAATAATCTATTGATGGGAATTTTGAGCAACTATGCACTTATTCCAGAACTGGCTAGTGGTCTGGAGATTCCAGCTGTATATGATTTATGTAAAGTATGAACTAACTTTACCAGGAATCTGTTTAAGGATAGAATGTACTATTGAAAGGCTTTAAGGACTGTGACTGAACATGAAGGCTGGTCTGAACATGACTTTTAGTTCTAAATACAACTATGTCTTTCACAAAGTGTTTCCCCCAAGCTCGTTTAAGTGCTTTATAGTAACATTATAACAACATACATATAAATGAAGTAAGAGTAGGAAATCTGTGAAGAGCTGGTGTAGTTGTGTGTTATTTTAGTATAGTGTATCGTTCCATTTGCCATTATAAAGTACAGTTCTGCTACTTAACTGCAGATGGCTCATATGCTTAAGTATGGAAACACTCAGATTTCTTTTAAGTCGTAATCTTTCTCTGCAAGCTGAGGCATAGGACATTTTAAAAATTAAAGGAACTCAAATGCAAGATAAATTTTTTTCCTCCCCTTTTTCCAAATTACCAAGACTTTTTTCATAAAGGATTTGAAATGGCTACATCTAATAGCTAAATACAGGCATTAGGTGCTATAAAATACAGAATTTTATACATTGTCAGGATTCTAATATGAAAAAAGATCCCTTGAAATTTTTTTTTTTATATGTGGATCAGTTATTTATGGCATACACATTATGTTTGGGAGGAGAGTGGGGGATTCTTTTCATGTACAGGAAATTTGTCATAAATATTTTTTAAACATATGTTTTTGAGTCACTTTGTTCAGTTAGATAGTATATAAAAGTAAGACATACAATTAAATATAACTACAGCATAAAGTTGGAATAAAACATAATATTGGATATCTAAGTTTTTATTTATATCATTCAGATGCTGTGGTAACACATTGGTGGAAGACTGTTTTAGGGTTTGCAGAATTTGAACTAACTTGACAAATGGATAGTAGAGAATAGGAAAAGATGTCTTTATGTTAAGCAGACAAGAACAAACCATTGGAGATGGGTAAAATGTGGTATTGAGCCTAGTTGGGCAGAAGAATGATACTTAAAGAATGGTCTGGACACATTCCAAAAATGAGCATAACTAGAGCTTATACAGCATGGTTTTTGACCAGTTTAACTTCATTTTTGCAGTTGTTCAGTCAAATTATTGAGTACCCATTTTTGGGTCTTGCACAAAAGCATGAGTTTGAAATAGGCGGTAGTTAATATTTGTTGTTGTTTGGATTGAGTGACATTATCAAAGGTCTGTTGTAAAAAGGCTAATCTTAAACAGTTGTGGAGATAGGAAATTGTAGCCTTAAAATCACTGAAGGTCTACATTAACCTGTCTAGGGTCAAATCTAGCAGTTTCGTCAACACTGATTTCCTTAATTTTATTCCAAACCACTTGTCACGATTGACACATTTATTGTTTTGTGTTTTCTGGGTATGAAAAGTACTTTAAAATCACATTTAACAGAATTATTAATTAAATGTTTCTTTGCCCTATAGGTAACCAGTGGAGTTTTATTAACAATAATCTGCACACACAGAGTGTAAATAGGTCTTCCAAAAGCAGCAGTAGCCTTGATAGACTGTATTCCAGGAAAATCAGAAAGCAGCTAGTTCATCATAAACAGGTAATTTTCAATACATTTTGTTAATTTTAATTTTGAGAACATTGCTTTGGAGGTTGCATGAAATAGAGCTGCCATCTGATCTTAGGTATGGCATTTGATGAGTTTCTTAATTTAGGGAAAGTATTTGGCATTTTTGAGACTGAGTTTCCTTATTTGTAAGATGATAACAGTATGTAGTGTATGGATTTTGGTGGTGTCCTTTATAATGTCTGCCTCTTCACATGTTTATTACTACCGTTCTGAGTGAGGCCATCATCATCCTTTGCCTAGTCAAAAGGCCTCTGCCTTTTGTTTTACCTCAGTCCCATACATTTTTCATGTTGTTTTTCCTCAGTCCCATCCATTTTTCATGCTTCCCCGAGAGAGTTCTTTTAAAATACAAACCTGGTTCCTCTCATTCCTTTTCTAAATTCTTAGTGACTTCTGGTTGACCTTTGCTTGAAGGTCAGATTCCTTAACATGGCTTTTAGAGTACCTGTCAATCTGCCTCTCTGGGTAACTTTCAGGTTTGAATTTTGGTCTAGCCATGTGGAATTTGAGTTCCTGGCCTACCTACATACCCACACCAATTTTCTCATCCAGGATTTTTCCAAGTACTGAGTTTTTTTCCTCCTTTCTTCCTCCCTCCTTTGCTCCTTCCTCCCTCTCCCTCCTTTCCCTTCTCTCCTTCCTTCCTCCCTCCCCTAACTTATTTTTCAGTCATTAGTTCATATTACTTCTTCAAAGAGATCTTCCCTGGTTTCCAAATTAGGATAGCACCCTATATAATATGTTCCCCATGTATGATATATTTTTCCTTTCATTATATTCATCATAATTTTGGATAGTGGTTCATTTATTTTGCTAACATGAGATTTATGAATTTCATTGTGAGTAAATGATTTCTTACAGTATTAGGCATCAAGCACAGTGCTTTTTTATGCCTGGCTTCTTTTCTCAAAATGATATTTTTGAGATTCCCCCCTCCATATTATTGAGTATATCAATGGTTTTTTTTTTAAGCAATTTTTTTTGCTATTATTAATTTACAATTACAGGAGCAACATTATGGTTACTAGACTCCCCCTATTATCAAGTCTCCACCACATACCCCATTGCAGTCACTGTCCATCAGTGTAGTAAGAAGTCATAGAATCACTAATTGTCTTCTCTGTGTTATACGGCCTTCCCTGTATCTCCACACCCCACCCCCACCCCCGCTACATTATGTGTGCTAATTGTAATAGCCCTTTTTCCCCCCCTTATCCCTTCCTTCCCACCCATCTTCCCCAGTCCCTTCTCCTTTGGTAACTGTTAGTCCATTCTTGGGTTCTGTGAGTCTGCTGCTGTTTGGTTCCTTCAGTTTTTTCTTTGTTCTTATACTCCACAGATGAGGGAAATCATTTGATACGTGTCTTTCTCCGCCAGGCTTATTTCTTTTTTATAGTTTATTTTGGTATCATTAATCTACAATTACATGTGCAATATTATGGTGATTAAACTACCCCCTTCGTCAGGTCCCCCACACCAACCCCATTACACTCAGTCACTGTCCATCAGCGTAGTGAGATGCTATAGAGTCACTACTTGTCTTCTCTGGGTCGTACAGCCCTCCATGTGCCCCCCCAACATTACATCTGCTAATCATAATGCCCCTTTTTCCCCCTTGTCCCTCCCTTCCCACCCATCCTCCCCAGTCCCTTTCCCTTTGGTAACTATTAGTCCATTCTTGGGTTCTGTGAGTCTGCTGCTGTTTTGTTCCTTCAGTTTTTTTCTTTGTTCTTATACTCCACATATGAGTGAAATCATTTGGTACTTGTCTTTGTCGGCCTGGCTTGTTTCACTGAGCATAATACCCTCTAGCTCCATCCATGTTGTTGAAAATGGTAGGATTTGTTTTCTTCTTATGGCTGAATAATATTCCATTGTGTATATGTATCACATCTTCTTTATCCATTCATCTACTGATGGACACTTAGTTTGCTTCCATTTCTTGGCTATTGTAAATAGTTCTGTGATAAATATAGGGGTGCATATGTCTTTTTCAAACTAGGGTGCTGCATTCTTAGGGTAAATTCGTAGGAGTAAAATTCCTGGTCAAATGTGGTATTTCTATTTTGAGTTTTTTGAGGAACCTCCATATTGCTTTCCACAATGGTTGAACTAATTTACATTCCCACCAGCAGTGTAGGAGGGTTTCCCTTTCTCCACATGCTCCCCAACATTTGTTATTGTTTGTGTTTTGGATGTTGCCCATCCTCACTGCTGTGAGGTGATATCTCACTGTGGTTTTAATTTGCATTTCTCTGATGATTAGCAATGTGGAGCATTTTTTCATCTGCCTGTTGGCAATCTGAATTTCTTCTTTGGAGAAGTGTCTATTCATGTCCTTTGCCCATTTTTTAATTGGCTTATTTGCTTTTTGTTTGTTGAGGTGCGTGGGCTCTTTATATAATTTGGATGTCAACCCCTTATTTGATATGTCATTTATGAATATATTCTCCCATACTGTAGGATGTCTTTTTGTTCTACTGATGGTGTCCTTTGCTGTACAGAAGCTTTTTGATATAGTCCCATTTGTTCATTTTTGCTTTTGTTTCCCTTGCCCAGGGAGATATGTTCATGAAGAAGTCGCTCATGTTTATGTCCAAGAGATTTTTGCATATATTTTTTTCTAAGAGTTTTATGGTTTCATGACTTACATTCAGGTCTTTGATCCATTTTGAGTTTACTGTTGTTTATGGGGTTAGACAGCAATCCAGTTTCATTCTCTTACATGGAGCTGTCCAGTTTTGCCAACACCAGCTGTTGAAGAGGCTGTCATTTCCTCATTGTATATCCATGGCTCCTTTATCGTATATTAATTGACCATATATGCTTGGGTTTATATCTGGGCTCTCTATTATGTTCCACTGGTCTATGGGTCTCTTCTTGTGCCAGTACCAAACTGTCTTGTTACTGTGGCTTTGTAGTAGAGGTTGAAGTCAGGGAGTGTAATTCCCCTGCTTTATTCTTCCTTCTCAGGATTGCTTCGGCTATTCGGGGTCTTTTGTGGTTCTATATGAATTTTAGAACTATTTGCTCTAGTTCATTGAAGAATGCTGCAGGTATTTTGATTGAGATTGCATTGAATCTATAGATTGCTTTAGGCAGGATGGCCATTTTGACAATATTAATTCTTCCTACCCAAGAGCATGGGATGAATTTCCACTTATTAGTGTCCTCTTTAATTTTTCTTAAGAATGTTCTGTAGTTTTCAGGATATAGGTCTTTCGCTTCCTTGGTTAGGTTTATTCCTAGGTATTTTATTCTTTTTGATGCGATTGTGAATGGAATTGTGTCCCTGATTTCTCTTTTTGCTACTTCATCATTAGTGTATAGGAATGCAACAGATTTCTGTGTATTAATTTTGTATCCTGCAACTTTGCTGAATTCAGATATTAGATCTAGTCATTTTGGAGTGGATTCTTTAGGGTTTTTTATGTACAATATCATGTTATTGGCAAACAGTGACAATTTGACTTCTTTCTTGCCAGGGTGGATGCCTTTTATTTCTTTGTGTTGTCTGATTGCCATGTCTAGGACCTCTAAAATTATGTTGAATAAAAGTGAGGAGAGTGGGCATCCCTGTCTTGTTCCCAATCTTAAAGGAAAAGCTTTCAGCTTCTCGCTGTTAAGTATAATGTTGGCTGTGAGTTTGTCATATATGGCCTTTATTATGTTGAGGTACTTACCCTCTATCCCCATTTTGTTGAGAGTTTTTATCATGAATGGATGTTGAATTTTGTTGAATGCTTTTCAGCATCTATGGAAATGATCATGTGGTTTTTGTCCTTCTTTTTGTTGATGTGGTAGATGATGTTGATGGATTTTTGAATGTTGTACCATCCTTGCATCCCTGGGATGAATCCCACTTGATCATGATGGATGATCTTTTTGATGTATTTTTGAATTTGATTTGCTAATATTTTGTTGAGTATTTTTGCATCTATGTTCATCAGGGATATTGGTTTGTAATTTTCTTTTTTTGTGGTGTCTTTGTCTGGTTTTGGTATTAGAGTGATGTTGGCTTCATAGAATGAATTTGGGAGTATTCCCTCTTCTTCTACTTTTTGGAAAACTTTAAGGAGGATGGGTATTTATTAGGTCTTCACTAAATGTTTGATAAAATGCAGCAGTGAAACCATGTGGTCCACGGGTTTTGTTCTTAGGTAATTTTTTGATTACCAGTTCAATTTCTTTGCTGGTAATTGGTCTATTCAGATTTTCTGTTTCTTCCTGAGTCAGCCTTGAAAAGTTTTATTTTTCTATAAAGTTGTCCATTTCTTCTAGGTTATCCAGTTTGTTACATATAGTTTTTCATAGTATTCTCTAATAATTCTTTGTATTTCTGTGTTGTCCGTAGTGATTTTTCCTTTCTCATTCCTGATTCTGTTTATGTGTGTAGACTTACTTATTTTCTTGATACGTCTGGCTAGGGGTTTATATATACTCTTTATTTTCTCGAAGAACCAGCTCCTGCTTTTACTGATTCTTTTTATTGTTTTATTCTTCTCAATTTTATTTATTTCTGCTTTAGTCTTTATTATCTCCCTCCTTCTACTGACTTTGATCCTCATTTGTTTTTCCTTTTCTAGTTTCATTAATTGTGAGTTTAGACTGTTTATTCGGGATTGTTCTTCTTTCTTGAGGTAGGTCTGTATTGCAATATGTTTCCCTCTTAGCACGGTCTTCGCTGCGTCCCACAGGTTTTGTTTTGTTGAATTATTGTTGTCATTTGTCTTCATATATTGCTTGATCTCTGTTTTCTATTTGGCCATTGATCCATTGATTATTTAGGAGCATGTTATTAAACATCCATGTGTTTGTGGGCTTTTTTGTTTTCTTTGAGTAATTTATTTCTAGTTTCATACCTTTGTGATCTGAGAAACTGGTTGGTACAATTTCAGTCGTTTTGAATTTACTGAGGTTTTTTTTTTGTGGCCTAGCATATGATCTATTCTTGAAAATGTGCCATGTGCATTTGAGAAGAATATGTATCCTGTTGGTTTTGGGTGGAGTGTTTTGTAGATGTTCGTTAGGTCCATCTGTTCTAATATGTTGTTCAGTGCTTCTGTTTCCTTAACTTTCTGTCTGGTTGATCTGAACTTTGGAGTGAGTGGTGTGTTGAAGTCCACTAAAATGAATGCATTGCATTCCATTTCTCCCTTTAATTCTGTTAGTATTTGTTTCACATATGTAGGTGATCCTGTGTTGGGTGCATAGATATTTATAATAGTTATATCCTCCTGTTGGACTGACCCTTTTATCATTATGTAATGTCCTTCTTTGTCTTTTGTGACTTTCTTTGTTTTGAAGTTATTTTGATACAAGTGCTGCAACTCCTGCTTTTTTCTCACTATTGCACGAAATATCTTTTTCCATCCTTTTACTTTCATCTGTGTAGTCTTTGAGTTTGAAGTGATTCTTTTGTCGCAGCATATTAATGAGTCTTGTTTTTTTATCCTTTCAATAACTCTGTGTCTTTTTATTGGTGCATTCAGACCATTTACATTTAGTGATTATCAGTAGGTATGTACTTATTGCTATTGCAGACTTTAGATTCGTGGTTACCAAATGTTTAAGGGTAATTACCTTAGTATTTAACAGTCTAATTTAACTTATTCATATGCCCTTACAAACACAACCTAAACATTCTTTTTTTTTTCCTCCTTTTTCTTCTTCCTCCATTCTTTGTATTTTATGAATCATATTCTGTACTCTTTGTCTTCCCTTGGGTGACATCTGTTTAGCCTTAGGAATACTTCCATCTATAGGAGTTCCTCCAAAATGTACTGTAGAGGTGGTTTGTGGGAGGTAAATTCTCTCAACTTATGCTTATCTGAAAATTGTTTATCCCTCCTTCAAATTTAAATGATAACCTTGCCAGGTAGAGTATTCTTGGTTTGAGGCCCTTCTGCTTCATTGCATTAAATATATCATGCCACTCCCTTCTGGCCTGTAAGGTTTATGTTGAGAAGTCTGATGATAGTCTGATGGGTTTTCCTTTGTATGTGGTCTTTTTTCCTCTCTCTAGCGGCTTTTAAAATTCTGTCTTTATCCTTCATCTTTGCCATTTTAATTATTATATATCTTGATGTTGTCTTCCTTGGGTCCCTTGTGTTGGGAGATCTGTGCACCTCCATGGCTTGAGAGACTATCTCATTCCCCAGATTGGGAAAGTTTTCAGCAATTACCTCCTCAGTGACATTTTCTATCCCTTTTTCTCTCTCTTCTTCTTCTGGTACCCCTATAACGTGAATTTTGTTCTGTTTGGATTGCTCACACAGTTCTCTCAATATTCTTTCATCCTTAGAGATTCTTTTTTCTCTCTGTGCCTCAGCTTCTTTGTATTCCTCTTCTCTAATCCATTTACCATCTCTTCTACTACATCTAATCTGCTTTTAAATCCCTCCGTTGTATGTTTCATTTCAGATATGGAATTTCTTAATGATTGAACCTCCAACTTAAGTTCGTTCCTGAGTTCTTGAATACTTTTCTGTACCTCCATGAGCATGTTTATGATTTTTATTTTGAACTCTCTTTCAGGAATATTGGTGAGTTTGGTTTCATTTGGCACTCTTTCTGGGGTTTGTGAGATTTTGGTCTGAACCTTGTTGTTATGTTTCATATTTCTCTGTGGTGCCCACTAGTGCACAGAAGTTCTAGCCTCTGGAGCTGCTCAGCCACTAGAGTGCTGTTTGGGGTTGTAGGGGAATGTAGCTGGTTCCTGGGGGGACGAAAGTTCTGTTTCCTAATTCCCATCTGCGGTGCCTGTCTCCAGTGTCAGAGCCAGTGGGCCCAGCACACATGTGTAAGCCTCTGTTTTTGGCGTCTCTAGCTGTTGTAGGTAGTCCTCCCTCTGGCTGGCCTGATGCCAGCAGAGTGACTGCCAGTTTGCAAACCAGTTTCGGCAGGCTAGAAGGAAGGTGCAGCAGGCTGCATTTGACCTTGGGGGGCCTCAGAGCTGACTAGGCAGGCAGGGGGATGGAACACCTGAAGCCCCTCAAAGTTCCCAACCAGCTCAGCAGAGCACGCCCAGACAACCTTGTCCAGCTCTCCGTTTTTCTGTGCAGCAAGCTCCGCCCAATCCTCCGCTGCTTCAGCAGCCCTCTCGCTGCTAGGAAGCCTCTCAGACTTCCTGCCTTTCCTCTGACACAGAGCTGCCAGATGTGGATTCCCTCCTCCACAAATGGCTGGAATTTCAGTTTCTGAAGCACTCAATCTGTCTGAGCTCCCCAACATCCAGAGCACCACATACTATACATTTCTGCTCACAAAGCAGATCTCCAGGGCTAGGTGTTCAGCAGTCCCAGGCTTCCCCCTCTCCCCCACTCTGTTTCTCTTCCTCTCTCTGGTGCATTGGGGTGGGGGAAGTGGTTGGTTCCCGCTGGATTAAGGCTTTCTTACGTTACCCTGTTTTGTGAGGTCTGCTCTGTTCGTAAGGTGTGTATGCAGTCTGGTTCAGCCTTCTTTCTTTTTGCTGTTGTAAGATTAGTTCTATTAATTAACAATATTTTTGTAGTGTTTGTATTTTTGGGAGGAGCTCTCCATCTCACCTCTCATGCCGCCATCTTTAATTCTCTCCTCAGTGGTTCTTTTTTATTCTTGACCACTGTTCCATTATTTGAATCTTCTAAAATCTCTTTATCCATTTTTTTCTTGCTGAACCCTTTAGTTATGGTTTATTCTTCAGTTGTTTTTTTTGAGGTTTAAGTAAATATGCATTTTTAAGTTCCTCTCTTTCTCCAGTGTGCAAATGTGTGTGTGCACACACACTTCTTCACTCTTTCACAGAAGTTCATGCATTAGAATGTGGTTTTATTGCAGGGTTAGAATATAACTGTGGATTCTTATTGTTTCTATCTCAGTTCCATAATCACTTTTGGAATTGCACATAAACTTTATTTGATATACATTTTACTCTGTGGAAGTGAATTTATAGTTGACATCAGATTTTTATGAGCTGGTACTTTACCATAATTACTTTTTCAAATGTCTTTCTCTTTCTCTTTTAGTATATACAAGATTATAAACAATATCCTTGATACGTAGGATGTTGTCAATAAATATTTGTATAATTAATATAAGATGAAGTGGGATTTTTATATCCAAACTCTTGGGATGTGGCAAATTTTTGAAGCTTTAAGCTTTTTTAAGAACGTGGACTTAGCTGTAAATTATTTACACTTCCAATTTTTCAACTATGACCTATTTGAGCTTTTGCAAGAAAAATGATATGAGGCTATTCTTTCCTTTTTCCTTTTGAGACTCTTACCTAATTTTAGGTGGTACTAATTTGCGTCCTTTCCAATTTAGCTAAAATTTAGTGAGCACTTAATGTTTATGCTTTCTGTGTTTACTTTAGGATGTGAAGATGGAAAATAAACCTAGAGTATAACCGAGTGTTTCTTTCTTAGTATAATATTACTGTTTTATTCTCTACTATGAAGGACATTGTTGGGATAGTTGGCAAAATTTAAAAGGGGTCTTAGGAGTGGTTGGTAGTACTGCATCAATATTATTACTTTTCTGATTTTGATGGTTTTATTGGTTTTATAGTAGAAGTTTACTGATTTTAGAAAATACACACTGAAGAATTCAGGGATGGATTGGTCATCATGTTGCTAACTTATTCTCAAATAGTTTAGGGAAAAATGTCTTTTCATAGTAATCACAATTATTGGTTAAGACTGTGGTTGTTTCAAAATAATTCTATTTTTTTCTTTTTTCTTGATTATAATTATATGTGTTTATTAGAACTTTCAGGAACATTTTCTGAAAATACTGATTCGTAGCAGTTCTCATAACGTAGTTACTATTTAATACACATACATGCTGGTTTTCTTTTAGGATAAATTTCTTCATTTATGGAGATAACAACCAAGGGGATATTTCTTTAGATTACTTAAGTTTTTTTCTTAATAACAAAAAATATGTATCAATAGTAGAAATTTAGGAAATGTTCTTTGAATAGTTAGGTTTATTAAGTTCTTAACTATATTATTCATTTATAATTTTGGCTGTAACTTTCAGTTTATAGTAATGTTCTGTATATGTGGGTATTTGGGGAAGTGATTGCCATTCAACAGATTTCTAAGATCTTTCTCAGCAGATTTTTTTTTTTTCTCCCTTTTGATCTATTTGTTCATTGACTACTGAGTAGTGATTGCCAGAAATTAGGAATGGGGCAGACAGAATAAGAGGGAGGGCAACATCAAAGGAAATCCTGAGGGAATCTTATAATTGAAGTGTTCAGTATTAACTCTAATGGCAGATACCTCAACTAGCACACATGTAGATTTATATAGAACTAAAATACACAAACACAGACATAGGAAGGAATGCAAGTGAAACTGGAAAAATGTGAATAAGATTTGTGAATTGTCCCAATGTCAGTACCTTGTGGTATTATACTACTGTTTTGCAAAATGTTATTGGGAAAAATTGGATAAAGTATACAAGAAATCTCTGTGTTATTTCTTAGAACTGCATATGAATCTACAGTTAATAAAAATTGTAAGCAACAAAAGACATATATTTAAAAATCTACTTCTCTTGAGGGAGCTTCCCATGAAAGCTAAGCTAAGAATACTGTGCAATAAAAATATTTTCTCTATGTATTTAAAAGTAGCTGTTTGCCTCTATTTTAAAAAATGTCACTCAGTCCCATTAGTGATTTATATAAGATTTTTTTCTGGTTATTTCCCTTCTCCCTTGGGTGAGAAATTGAGTAACCCTTTTTTTTTTTTTTGATTAACTCTTAATTATAACATGGAGAGATTTGTAGTCAGGATTTAGAAATGATTTTTTTAATATGTGAGACAGTTAAAACTGGATCTTTCAGGGAATTACTTATTCCAGTGGTTTGATGTATGAATTTTGTGAGGAGTATACAATTTACTTTGTTGTTTTTAATATTGTTAGCTATAACTTTAAGCTTTTTTTTTCTTTTAAAGCAACTTAACTTACTAAAAGCCAAACAGAAGGCTTTAGTTGAGCAGATGGAAAAAGAAAAAATACAAAGTAACAAAGGATCATCATATAAGCTTCTGGTAGAGCAAGCAAAGCTGAAGCAGGCTACTTCAAAGGTATGGTCTATACTTTTTAAAGTAAGTATCTTAGAAAAGTCATTTCCCTTTTTAATATTTTAAATTGAGTAGTTAAGTGTCTTTAATAATGATCAGGAATCTTAGATGCAATTCTGCTTATCAACAGAAAAATCTAAACACTTTTTTTGAGGGATGGTAACTTTTTAATTGAAGTATCATTGGTATACAATCTTATGTTGGTTTCAAATATACAATACACTTGTTCAACAGTTACCCATATTATTAAATCCTCACCCCCACTAGTTCTGTTACTTCCTGTCAACATATAAAGGTGCTACAGAATCATTCATTATATTGTCCATGCTGTACTATTATCCCCATGGCCAGTTTATATTATGATTAAGAATTTTTTTACCCATTTATCCCCCTCACCCTCCTCACCCACCCATCCCACCCCCTTTCCCATTGTAGCCACCAGTCATTTTTTCATTGCGTTATTTTTTTTTTTTGGTATTGAGGTGTATGAGTTCTTTATCTGCTTTGGATGTTAACCCCTATTAGATAAATCATTTACAAATATATTCTCCCATGCTGTATGTTGCCTTTTTGTTCTGCTGATGGTGTCCTTCACTGTACAGAAGCTTTTTAGTTTGATGTAGTCGCACTTGTTCATTTTTTGGGGAGGGGGAAGGTAGCTTTTAACTTAAGGCAATACATGATAAATGTGGGTTTGAAGTATTTTTCTAGTGTATTTCTTTTATAGTGGATTGTGTTCCAGTAAATTAAAGATAAAAGACTCAAAGAAATGTACAGTTTTCCTAAATGTGTCCTTCCTAGCTGAACATTAAGTTCAGTAATTTGTAAATAAAATAACTTGATGTGTACTTTTTAATGTGGGAGATAACATTAAATGTAGCAACCAAGTTTGTATATTGTGTTTCCATAAATATGAGATTATAGTTATCCCAGTAGATTTTGAAATAACTTGAATTAATACTCTGTATTGAAGTTATGTAGGTTTATCATCCACTTTTGTGAATTACATTTAGGATGGTTTGGTAATGTTTATTTAAGATGTTAGATGTGACTTAACATAGCCTATCTATAGCATTTTGCTTTATTGAAATTCTTTTACATATCCTATACCTTACTCTAAATCAGACACTAGATATATTGATAGATACAGTTTTTATTAATCTTATACTCTGAAGCTTATGTTTTACCTAAAAATTTTCTTGTTTTGAAGTTGTACATTTTCTGAGTGAGTATTTGCATTACTAAATAAATTTGTTCTGAAAGAATTTTCATTCAATAAACATTAATTTAAGTTTGTAAATTTCTCCTTACAGCACTTTAAGGATTTAATTCGGTTACGTCGGACAGCAGAATGGTCTCGCTCTAACTTAGACACTGAAGTTACAACAACAAAAGAAAGTCCAGAGATAGAACCACTTCCATTTACCCTGGCCCATGAACGTTGTATTTCAGTAGTCCAGAAACTTGTCTTGTTTCTCCTCTCCATGGATTTTACCTGTCATGCAGATCTCTTACTGTTTGTTTGTAAGGTAAGTAAGCTAATAGGTATAATATATAATTAAAGATTTAGGTGGTAAGAAAAAAATGAAGAAAATGCAGTTTTTAAGTGATTTTTGATTTTTTAAGAGAAATAATAGTGCCTTTACTAGTTTTCATTTTATGCAATTTAGGTTTTCCCTATGTGCCTTGAAAGATTTAAAAAATATTTTTGTCACTTATTTCTCAGGAGACCTGACTTAATTTTAATGTAGATTTGAAATGAAGGTAATGTGGGCATGTCTGTCGCCAACCTACCTTTTATCTATTAATTGAAAGGAAATATACAAATAAGTGCCATATTATAGTAATGAAGGGGTTTTAATGCCCTGAAGGCCTTCCTGTAGCATATTCATTGCTTATAAAAATTATTTTTAACTATTCTACCCAGATTTTTAACCAAGTTTTAATATTTGATGCATGAAAATATATTTCTTTTGCATTCCATCTCAAGCATGTTTTTTGACACCGGAAGCCTATCCTATTATTGATGTCTATTTCTCTAACACTTTGTTTTTAGAGAGAATGTGTAATTGCTGTTTAAGTTTATAAAATGTATTACAGGTTCTTGCACGCATTGCAAATGCCACAAGGCCAACTATACATCTGTGTGAGATTGTGAATGAACCCCAGCTGGAAAGACTGCTGTTACTTTTGGTTGGAACTGACTTCAATAGAGGAGATATATCTTGGGGTGGTGCTTGGGCTCAATACTCCTTAACTTGTATGCTCCAGGATATTTTAGCAGGTTTGTCAGCATTTCTTCTTCATACAATATGCCAAAATTAGCTTGTCCTCACTTGCTAAGTAATGTTTAAAGGAAACTAACCCCCTCTCTTAATGTTATAGCAGTACTGCAACTATTTAGAATTAATTTTGCATTTAATAATGTTGACAGTTGTGGTAACAGTTAATGTCTCTTTATGGGGGAGGTGGGTTGTTAAAGTGCAGGGATACTGGAGCTAGTTGGCTTCATGATTAATACCTCAGTGGGCTACTTAGTAGTTTCTTGTGGCCTTGAGGAAGGGACTCTTAGTACCTTGGTTTTTCCATCTGTAAGATAAGGATAATAAAAGTACCTTTCTTATAAAATTGTTTTGATGAATAAGTGAGTTTATATAAAGTGATTATAACAACTCCTTGTTCATATTACACATTTTATGTTTTGTGCTAGTTACTTGTCTTTAGCATTTGAAGGTAATTCAGTGGGCGCTAGCATTTCCTTAGATAGGTGAGGGCTGATTTGCCTCAGATTCTTTTACAGTTGGTTGAGGATACATGCTGTGATATGTAAACTGAAGGAAAAAGTATGCTTTAATATGTTTTGGATGTCTCTTTATAAATTATTAAGCAGTTAGGACTATCTCTTTACATACAGGAGAATTACTGGCTCCAGTAGCTGCAGAAGCCATGGAGGAAGGAACAGGGAGTGATGACGTAGGTGCGACAGTGGGAGACTCTGATGATGCCCTTCAGCAATCTTCAGTTCAGTTGCTGGAAACTATAGATGAACCTCTGACACATGATATCCCAGGTACATTCTTTGAGTTATGTTGTATTTAAAATATCCTTTGGTCCTTTTCTTAAAAATGAAAATGTTTCTAAATTAAGAATGTTAGTGACATACAAAATTAATTTTTATATTCTTTTGTCAGATCTTTGGCCTTAGTAACCATTATCAGTTATTTTCATAATAACTATGTTTTGCTTTGGTTTTCTGATTGAATGCTCATTATAATGAAATGCTGCCCTTTCATATTTTCCTGGTTTTTGTGATAATGGTCTGATTTGCCTATGCTGAAGAAAATACAATCTCGAAAACATTTAAAGGTAATGCAATGGTGAAGACACCAATCTAAAGGCTTTTGTTCTTTAAGATCCAGCTGTTTTGGTATATATTTTTTTCTTCTTTCTTTGTTTTCTGCCTTTTTTAAAACTGTGTATCTTAGCATGCGCAGTCCTTACTTTCAAAACTTAAGTTAATACCTATATATTGCAGGTGCTGTGGTAATTTCAACCATTTGTCATTCCTTAATCTTATGTTCTTTCATGATTTTATCCTTTCTATCTGATATTTCCTTTAATTGGGATAGACTTCCACCTCGTTTGCATGATGAACTCCTTATCTAAGATTCACATAAAGACTGCCCTCCTCCAAGGAGCTTCTTTCATCATCACCAGCAGTGTTGGAGACTTTGCCGTGGATGCTGCCTTAACTCTTTGATTATCTCTGAAAGCACTTATACTGTAGCTGGTTTAACTTCTGTAGTGTATCCTCACCTCTGAACCTCTGTTAGTTTATTGGAGCGTGGAAATTTATTTATCTTCATGTGCTCAAACCCCAGTACAGGCATTTGCTGGGCATTCTGTAAATATGTGTTGAATAAGAGGATAGAAGGGTTGTAAAGGCATAGAAGGCTAGTTTAGAATTTGGAGACATCTGAGAGCAAAATAATGTCTAATTCATATTAGAAAAATAAGGTGACTAGAATCCTTATAACTTAAATCTTCTTTGCTTTTCACTTTAATATTATATCATAATGTAACATGATGAGTTGCATATTAGAGGTAATAAATGAATATTACTCATTTTAGAAATGGTTAATGATTATTTTTTTATTAAAGTATCCTTGATATACAATCTTATGAAGGTTTCACATGAGCAACATTGTGGTTTCAGCATTCATCCATATAATCAAATCCCCCCCCCACCTCACTGCTATCACTATCCATCAGTGTAGTAAGATGCTATAGAGTCATTACTTGTCTTCTCCATACTGTACTGCCTTCCTTGTGACCTATCTACATTATGTGTGCTAATCATAATGCTCCTTAATCCTCTTCTTCCTCCTCCCTCCCCATGCCCTTCCCATCCCCTTCCCTTTGATAACCACTAGTCCTTTCTTGGAGTCTGTGTCTGCTGCTGTTTTGTTCCTTCAGTTTTGTTTTGTTGTTATACTCCACAAATGAGTGAAGTCATTTGGTACTTGTCTTTCTTGGCCTGGCGTATTTCACTGAGCAAAATACCCTCCAGCTCCATCCATGTTGTTGCAAATGGTAGGATTTGTTTTCTTTTTATGGCTGAATAATATTCCATTGTGTATATGTACCACATTTTCTTTATCCATTCATCTACTGATGGACACTTAGGTTACTTCCATATCTTGGCTATTTTAAATAGTGCTGCGATAAACATAGGGGTGCAAATGTCTTTTTGAATCAGGGAGTTAATAATTATTTTTAATAGCAAAGTTTATATAACTTGATTCAACAAAGCTAATTCCATAATCTTTTTCTAGGAAATAAAATATTATTGCATTGTTGTTTTTAATTGTGTTATGCAGTGATACATTTGCATACTTAATAATGATGAATTGTCAAGTGTAAACATTTAGAGACTTTTTTATCAGTCGAAACATGTTACATACACTTGAACTTAAGTTTTTTTTGTAGGTAAAAGCAATATATTGGTTAATTTTTTTTTAATATATTCCACCAATAAAATTACTTTAAATTATTTGAAGGTGCACCTCCTCTTTCCTCTTTGGAAAAAGATAAAGAAATTGATCTTGAACTACTTCAAGATCTGATGGAAGTTGACATTGATCCTTTAGATATTGATTTGGAAAAGGATCCTCTTGCAGCCAAAGTTTTTAAGGTATGATACACTAGAGTATTCCTTGCAATTAAAATTTTTCATCTTACACTTTTGGCTTATTAATTACTTCAAAGAGGAAAGTATACATATTTATCACCAAATGTAACCCATTATTCATTGTACTCAAAGTTCATTAAATTGCTATAGGTACTGTAGTAATTTTTTTTATAATACCAAGGGAGTAATATAAAGAAAGCTTATATTCTTTTATTAATATAGCTGCTAATATTACCTTACATATTAGTAAGAACCACTAATAAGCATGGGGATATTTAGTTACAGATTAGTAACATTTCAAGCAGCATTTAAGCTCATCCAAGCCAAGTTCATGCAGGTTCTACTTCTGTGTTAGTCTCAATTTTTTGTAAAGGAGATATACCCCTAATACTTTATATTCTGTTTGTGTGTAAGAGCTTTCATTAAGAATGCTAGTTATCTCTTAGGTTCTAATTAAATAAGATATTTTTAGATTATGGTGTAAAATAGAGAATATTATTGAATTACTCCTATAGATTATTAAGATTACAAGTATGTTTTGGGAATTGAAAGCATGGGGAGAGTGTTTATTTTGTAGCCCTATTTGAGTTTAGATAATGTAAATAATTTGTCACTCTTAGTGAAGAAGCAAAAATAAACCACAATTTTTTCCATTCTTTTAAGCCAATAAGCAGTACATGGTATGACTATTGGGGTGCAGATTATGGCACCTACAATTATAACCCTTACATTGGAGGTCTTGGAATTCCTGTAGCAAAGCCACCAGCAAGCACAGAGAAGAATGGATCACAGACAGTTAGTGTTTCAGTGTCTCAGGGTAAGTGTGTGTTTATATTTTAAGGCATATGCAGTTCTTAAAACAAGTCCTAAATTGATGGATGTGTGCTTGAGAAGTAGAGCCTGAGTATATGCTGAGAGGGTTAAGTATCACAGGTGTGCCATGAGAGGGATATTCAGACCTGTATCTTCCTCAGTGAGTTTGGAGGAACTTCCATTTATGGTCCATCTTTTGTTTGTCAAACTAACACCTAGCAAAATATATTCATGAGTTATGTGAAATTGCCAGTGGTTTTAATTAATTTTGCTTGATTTTTTTCTTTTATACCATCAATAATAAACTTGTATTTTATTTGTAAGCAGAGTAAAACCACATTGAATATTATTTTTGCACTCTTCTAGTCACTGTAGCATATATAAGACTTTTCTTTTTAAATACCATCTTAAATTTTGGAGCAATCATACATTTAACAAATAGTTGCAGGTATAATACAGAACCTGATTGTTGCTAACCTGATGTTATTTTGTTTTGTTTTATTTACAAAGCAGAAACATTCTTCTGTATAAGCACATCAGGTAGCACATTCCATCAAAGTCAGGAAATTCATATCAGTACTAACATTCAGACTCCATTTGCATATTTCAGCAGATGTGTCTAAATGAAGTCCTTTATGTAAAAGGATCCAGTGGAAAATCATGCATTGCATTTAGTTGTCATATTTCTTCAGTCTTACCAAGTCTACCACAGTTCCTCAAAGTTAACTCATGACATGGATGCTTTTGAAGATTACAGGCTAGTTACTTTGCAGAATGTCCCCCCATTGGTTTGTGTGCTGTATCATGACTAGGTAGTGTTCAGGCATCTTTGGCAGAAGTGTCACTGAAGTGTAATGGTTGGTTTTTTTTATTGCATCGTAGTAGGTAGCTCATGATTTCACTTTGTCCCACTACTAGTGGTTTTAAGTTTAATTACTTGATTAAGGAGGTGTCTGCTAATCTTCTTGAATTGCAAAGTTATTCTTTTCCCCTTTGTAAAAAAGTTTTTTGTCAGAGTGGGGTGGCAAAGTGGTTTTTGGAAATTGATCTTTTTTTTGTTTTGTTTTAACCATTTAGTGTTAAATAGACCCATGGTTTCTTGTTTTATTAAATGGGTTGTAATTTGTTATTATTGCTTACTTATTTGTTGGCTAGTTTTTATTGAGGTAAAATATAAATAACATAAAACTTACCATTTTAACCATTGTTAAGTGTGCCATTCCATGGCATTTTGTTGTCATTACTTTGCCCCAGATTTGACCAGTGGGATCTCCTTTAAGCTGGTCTCTGTCTTTCTGCATGTTTTTATCTCTTTGAGCACTTCCTTGTTATTTGGCACACGATACTCCAGGCTCTTCATTTACTTTCTCTTCCCCATACTGGGAATGAATTAGCCACTTCAACAAGGAGAAGGTTATTTCCAAACCTTTTAGTGGAGGAATGTGATTAAGAAACCAAAATTTGTGTCCTCAATATACTTACTGCAGTTTTGATGGCTTCTCATGTCTATAGAGTGTTCGTATGTGTGTGTATGTGTGTGTGTACACACATATTTGCACCTACATTTATTTCTATATCTATCTGTCTACCCCTCTAGGAAGCCGTGAGTTCACATCAATATATCTGGTTGTGATCTAACTCTGTAGGCTTCAGTTTAGTTTTCTCCCTTCCCATGTTTATGTCTTTACTCTGGCAGCGAGGTGCCTGGTTCTCATTGTCCTTTATTTTATTCCATATCATTCTTCACTTATTTGATCCCCTTCTCTCTATATAACCAGTTTCTCACCTCTAGCCTCCTTTGCAAAGATGCTGTTATCTGCTGTGCCTACAATCCCCTGCCAAGTTGTTCTTAAATGAGGACATATTCCTCACCCTTCCTTGGGTTCAAATGTCAACATTATTATAGGAAGTAGGACATGCATAATAATTATCAAATAGTTATTTTTCTTTTAATTGCTTTTTGTAGCCCTAGATGCTCGCCTAGAAGTTGGACTTGAACAGCAAGCAGAACTTATGTTGAAAATGATGTCTACCCTGGAAGCAGATTCCATTTTACAGGCATTAACAAATACATCTCCTACATGTAAGTACAAGTCACCATTCTTAGACTATTGCAATGAAGTATTTATCTCTTGATTATTTTCAGTTGCATTCAGCAAGGAGAGATTTTTAAACTTCAGTGTCTGGTGTGAGTCTGGTTGGGCAAAATACATAACACATTTTCCTTGCTAAGTTAGTGACAAGTTGAGAAACAAGACAAAGGGTTAACAAATTGGTTGAGTGGAGGGGGGAACAAAATACCTACATGTAGTACTCTTAAGTTTGGTCCAAAAGTGTGAGCCATGTTTTTGTTACTGTGCTGTTGTGAGGTTAATGAAATTCCTATGGAAGCTGGCTTAACTAGCTGCCCAGATGTTCATTATATCCGAATTTATGATAAAGTGGGGCTTTTAATACAGTCAGCTCCCCTTTTCCACAGGGGTATGTTCCAAGACCCCCAGTGGATGCCAGAAACTGTGGATAGTATGGAACACTATATATAGTGTTTTTCCCTATGTATACATAGTTAAAATAAAGTTTAATTTACAAATTAGGCATAGTAAGAGATTAACAACAATAACTAATAATAAAGTAGAATAATTATAATACTATAATAAAAGTTATGTGAGTGTGGTCTCTTTCAAAATATCTTACTGTACTGTACTCACCCTTCTTGTGATGTGAGATGATAAAATGCCTGGCTGATGAGGTGGAGTGTGCATGAGGTAGGCGTTGTGACAGTGTTAGGCTACTATGGGCCTTCTGACACTGCGTGAGAGGAGAATCATCTGCTTCTGACTGTAATTGACCATACTTGAGTTATTGAAACTATGGAAAGTGAAAGCACGTGGAAGGGGTTGGGGGACTACGGTAGTAATATGGGATGGGAGACATAGGTAAGGATGGTAGCCAGCTGTGCCTTACTGAACTGCAGAATTGAGAGGATTTACTACCTAATTATATACAGCAAAAGCAAGCAAACATCTTATATAAAAGACCAGATGGTAAATTTTTTAGGCTTTTTGGGCTGTACAGTGTATATTGTAACTGTACAACTGACTGTGTAGAAGTAAAGCAGCCATAGACAATGTATAAGTGAATGAGCACGGCTTTTAACAGAAATGGTGTTACAGCTTCAGGCAGCTTGCCAGATTTGACCATCACACCATGGTTTCCTGACCTTTGGTGTACAGTGCTAGACTTGGGTAGATCTTCTCCTGTCAGGTGAGTACAGTTAAGACGGCAGCCTGTCTCTCAAAAACAAGGATTGAGGAGCTGGGCTGAGGAGATGGTGATGATTTTATTTTTCATAGGCCTACGAATGACTTCACCTTCTCTGGAGTATGGTTAATAAAGGGATGGAGATTAACCCATTTCATTAGAGAAATTACAGTTTTTAGATCATCCTATGTTAAATTGAATTCTTTCAGTTTGCAGTTTTCATTTATTTCTTGCCTTCAGAGGTATAAAAAAAGGAGAAAAACAAGAAATTGTCAACTGTTTTGTAGTCTTAGTATTGGTGTACTAATATTGTTATAGCTCCCATGTAAGAGGGGAATCCCTTCCAGTGGGTCGGCCTCTCCATGACCAAAAACAACGCAGTACTACTCAGAGTAGCCCTTTCTTTATTAGACATTTCTTACTTAAAACAGTTTATTAGAAGACTTTTTTGTAATTTCTGTCTGCCTCTCTTAATATTGTTATCTTTTGATTATTGTCCTCTTCAGAACTGTGTTCCCTTTTAATATAACTTTGTAAATATATGAAAAATCTCTCAGTCACTATATTTCTCTGTCCTCCATGAATATATACTCATATAATTTGTTTGGTGTGTGGCATGGGCATCAAAATTTTCAATGCTTCCCAAGTTATTTTAATGTGCAGTAAAGATGAAGAATCAATTGACCAGAGCCTAGATTATTCTAAAACTCTCTTCTTAAGAGTTAGTCAGGATTCTTCTTTCTCTTCCTTTTCTGTTTCATCAGTTAGGAAAAAAATTGAAAATAAAAATTGCTAGAGAGTAAGGTTCATTTTCCTTTGGTAGATAAATCCTGTGAATTTGGGAGCTTCTCTTTGGTGATTGTCTTTTTGACTTTCAAGTAATGTAAAAACAAGTTTTCAAATAATATAAAAATTAGGAATGCAATTAAAAATTTTTTTTAAGGATCTTCACTTACCTATACATATTAATAGCTAGTTAACATTTCTCCTGATACTTTGTGTATAAAATCATAATTGTGTTTAATTTTCAGTATCACAGTCTCCCACTGGAACAGATGATTCACTTCTAGGGGGTTTACAAGCAGCGAACCAATCCAACCAACTTATTATACAGTTATCATCTGTCCCAATGTTAAATGTTTGTTTCAACAAACTTTTTTCCATGCTTCAAGTCCATCATGTTCAGGTATGACTTCAGGAGAAAAGGTGTATTTTTACACATTATTGCCAGCCTAACAGAAAATGAAAATAACTGGGGAGATCATTCTCAACCTGACAGGGATGATTTCTTTATTATCTCAGATGGAAAAATACTGGAGATACTTTGATAACCACAGCACCTCAGTGATAGGTCATTTATAATTTTTGTGATTTTTAAGCTTTACTACTTTAGTTCCAACTGTATATTATACATACACATGTATTTAAAGACTTGAATCACCTCATTTAATTTAGAAAATAATTTGTATTAGGTAAATTATGAAGCTTAACTCAGTTAAATCAAGAATTTTAAGATGTACTTGCTTGTCAACTGAATTGAAGTAATCAGAGGAAGTATTTAATAAAAAAATTACTCATAATGATTCATACTTAAGATTTTTGTTTAAATGCTATTTCATAATATAATAGATACTTTTTTCCTGTCAATTTTCATTCTTTTTCAGTTGGAATCACTTCTCCAGTTGTGGCTCACATTGAGCTTGAATTCTAGTTCATCTGGAAACAAAGAGAATGGAGTAGACATTTTTTTATATAATGCTAACCGAATACCTGTCATTTCATTAAATCAAGGTAAGATTTATTAGAAGGAAAATTACTACCAAATAAACTAAAAAGGTAATGATTACTTTTGTCACTGTGCTTATGGTATTTTAGTGAAATAAACTTTTTTTTTTAATTGAGCTCCCTGGTGTTTACAAACTTCGGTATCTGTGTATGATTTTTCTCTCATAATTAATGTGCTGGTTTTTCTTTTTTTGCAGCAAATTTTGTGGTCTAGGTTTACAGAGAGTATTTTGTAGATTTTTGGAGCAAAATTTTAAACTTAATTGTTTTACTGAATTATTTATGTAAAGAAGCATTTGCTTATTTTTAACCAGACTGCATTTTTCATTTATAGTTCTCAGAGTGTTAGAAAGTATGATAGATATTTAAGATACTGCTTTAACTGATGTCCATATCTTTACCTCCCTATCATCTGACTAACTTACTGAGCTGTGCAAATGAATATGAAGAGATTTCTTCTTATAGGGTATGGTACACAGGCCCACAGCTTTTCTACCAGTCCCCTACTGTGTATGTTTCTGTACTGCAGGATAGGTTTCTCAGACACCCCTACCAGTAAAACACTTATACATATTTGACTTCAAACATTTAGACCTCTTGTATGTAAGTACAATTTGGAAAATTTGACAGAAACAGAGACTATATGTTCAGCTCTTTCTGTTGTTTCTGATTTTACTTACCATTGTGGATTTGGTTTGGTTTATCTGCAGTGGTTTCTTTTTTTTTTGGTATCATTAATCTAGTTACATGTGCACAATTATGGTTACTAAACTCCCCACTTGATCAGGTCCCCCCCACTTACCCCGTTACGTTTACTGTCCATCAGCATAGTGAGATGCTATAGAGTCACTACTTGTCTTCTCTGAGTTGTACAGCCCTCCCTTGTGCCCACTCAACATTATGTCTGCTAATCGTAATGCCCCTTTTTCCCCCTTATCCCTCCCGTCCCACCCATCCTCTTTGGTAACTGTTAGTCCATTCTTGGGTTCGGTGAGTCTGCTGCTGTTTTGTTCCTTCAGTTTTCCTTTGTTCTTATACTCCACAGATGAGTGAAATCATTTGATACTTGTCTTTTTCCACTTGGCTTATTTTACTGAGCATAATACCCTCTAGCTCCATCCATGTTGCAAATGGTAGGATTTGTTTTCCTATTATGGCTGAATAGCTTTCCATTGTGTATATGTACCACATCTTCTTAATCCATTCATCTACTGATGGGCACTTAGGTTGCTTCCATTTCTTGGCTATTGTAAATAGTGCTGCAATAAACATAGGGGTGCATCTGTCTTTCTCAAACTGGGCTGCTGCATTCTTGGGGTAAATTCCTAGGAGTGGGATTCCTGGGTCATATGGTATTTCTATTTTGAGTTTTTTGAGGAACCTCCATACTGCTTTCCACAATGGTTGAACTAATTTGCATTCCCACCAGCAATGTAGGAGGGTTCCCCTCTCTCCACATCCTTGCCAACATTTGTTGTTGTTTGTGTTTTGGATGTTGGCCATCCTCACTGGTGTGAGGTGATATCTCATTGTGGTTTAAATTGCATTTCTCTGATGATTAGTGATGTGGAGCATCTTTTCATGT